>OZ014492.1:40962207-42186620 GCA_963966045.1 Xestobium rufovillosum
AGGCAAGCGTCAGTTAGGCGAGGACACAGCGTTTCAGTTCTCGTCACACCACAAAGCGCTTGGTTAGAAGCATTAAAATTCGATTTATTCTTTCATAATTACTATTTTGATACTGACAATATTTATTATCGATTTTTGTGTGTATTCGAAGTGCGATTGGTAGTCTATAAATTAATGAGTATATTCCAGTGTTAGGAAAATTATAATATACGTTTAAAATAGTCTTGCTTAATTTGTGCCAGTTCAAATTTTAATTTTTTAAATTTTGTGAATTTCTGGCATGTAGTAAATAAATAACTATATAACTATAGGTATAATAATATCGACGTTTCGTCCCGGTTCGGGGGCTTTGTCAAGATTTATTAAAAACTTGTAAAAAGATATAAAATACTTGACATTTTTTGTTTTTGGAGTTTACTCCTTAAGAATCGATTTTCAGTTATAGCCCGCGGTACGGAAATTTTATGAGTAGTAAAATCAAGCGTTACATTTCGCGTTAACTAAAAGTAACACGTTACGTTACCTGTAACATTGAAATTATGTACGTATCTAGGGATACGGCTATTTATGCCTGACTGCATAGAGCATGGACATAGTGAAAATAGAATGGCATAGAGTAGATATGACAGTTGGCGTTGTAAAGTCAGCATTTGCAGTGTTTGTTCGTTTCTAAATTTGTTGAATCTTTTGATTTAATATGGAAAAACCTAATACTAAATACTCCAAATATTGCTTAGTGCCGAAAAGTGAATCAACGCCTATTCGAACACCAGGAAAAGTATTTATTTCATTGCCAGTGGGATCTACGTTTAGCAGATTGTCACTTAATTACCGAATTTATAAACAATTTATATTTTGATGTAGTTGGACATTTTCGAACATAAACCATCCGATAAATACACATTTTGGTATAAAACTAACATTCGCGTGTACACTATTATCAAGTGATTGAAGTTAAAATAATCGTTCGTAAGGAGTAAACTCCAGTCGTGCGTCGGAGCTGACACACACAAGTTTTTTTGTAAAAGTTAGCATTTGACGAGACCTTCGAAATGACACCAGAAACATGAACTTAGCTTACGTACAACTTACACAAATTCACAAAAAGTACAAAATTTCCAAGTATCACACAAATCCGTAGTTGACCCCCGTACTAGCGTCACACTTCCAATCCCTTAAACGTTTAAATTGGGGATGTAGGATGCTCTACTTTCGGGCAAATTTTTGCTTGAATTAAATATCGTTCTGTTGACGCTGTCACATAGCAATTTAAAAGTTGGTAGAAAACTGCGTTCCACATAGTGGAACCTTATAGCTTATACATTTTTAGTTTACGCATCATCATTCGTATACTCCTGCATCTTGTTCTTGAGACTTCATGTTTCAAGCAAACAAAGAAATTACGCTCTGATATCGTTTTCGTTAATTGCGTTTTAAAAAGAAAGCGTTTACAATTTCCAAGTAATATTATGTACACGATCATACCAGCTAAATTCATGGTAATTATGCAAAATATGCGCTTGCAAGTTACGTCTTTACAAACTTCAGACGTTTCCTGACCTTGAGGCACTTAAGTGCAATTAGCGTTTTCTGGACACAGGGTATGTACAGCGAGAACAAGAAACTCGTGAACCACGTTAAAAGTTAACACGCGGGCATTTGCGATCCAATACTGCATACTACGTTTTCTATTATAGGTACTTATCCGTATCTCGTATAATGGACCATGTTTCATTTCATTTGGTATATGTTCCATTTTTCCCCATTGTTTTCAGCCAAACTTGTATCGTATATTGTCTGCATCTCTCGGACTAGTAGCGACTTAAGTTGTTTTAGAATCCATAATTATTATAGGAACTACTTTTTAATAGCCTGAAATCACTTAACAACGTGGTATCCTGAGTGATCGTTTAGTAAATTCTAGGTAAGAAAATTAATTGTACGCTATACGTATTTTAATATTTCTACTCCCAGTCTGGCTGCTCGCTTAAGAATTAATGCTAAAGTAGTCGAGTTGGTCAATTAATTATTAAATCAGATAATATGGTACGTAATAACCGTCTCCCTTCTTCTGTTGCAATAATTACAGAAATTAGGTATTTCGGTATTTCTTTTCTAAGAAGGGCATAATTAGACAATGCAACTGAGTGTCATCTGAAACATTTTTTTCCAAATTGCACTTGCTTGTTAGTAGTTAAGGCTGGGATTTATCAGCTGTTAGTCTACAAAGTGCTGCCACCTATCGCCCGAAAGTGTGATTAGGATTGTGCAAAATATAGTCACAATCTATTATGTTTGGTTTCTATCACAGCTGCAACCTCTTTAAATTGAACACGCAGCTTGGAATTTTCAAGGTTTTTTGCTTTGGCGACAACCGAATAAATCTGGGAGGATCAGTCGGCGGTCTTATATTATTATTAATTTACTACATATTTAGAAATAAGAGAATAAGCTGAAGGGCCGGCGCCATCTGCATTGCAATGGTCACACTAGTACTACTAAAAAATGTCCAGTTTACTGTGCTTCTCGGCTAAATATACACAAGATGGATAAATTCGAGGATAAATTGCAATATGATTTTCATTCGAACACGTCGGTTCAACCAAGTAACGTATCAAGACGTATCAGGAACTTTGGCGTAAATTCGGTACGAATTCTTTACGAGTATAAGTTTCGTTTTCTGCCATTCTAACCCCTTTTTGAAATAACAATATGATATAATATAATATAATATAATATAATATAATATAATATAATATAATACAGGGTGTTCAGGATTAACTGAACAAACTTAAAATCTGAATTCAGTACCTCAAAATGAGAAAAAAAGTTCCTATGAGGGTATGTCCGGAAACGCTTCATTAAAGAGTTGCTTCCCTCCAAAGACATAGGCTAAAGTTAGGCTTTTATTTTCTTTCTCAAACTTGGTGAAAGATGAAAAAATTCATTTTGATGATGATTTTCTACCATCGAAAATGCTTGCAAGGGACACTTTTTCAACCATACCTTATCATTTAAATCGGTGGAATCAGCAACCCCCATTATATTTTTCTATTAAAGTTTTTTTCGGACCCCAATTTTATCATATGAAAATGTGGCTTGCAAAGCCTGATTCATTTAGAAACTTTTTTGTGTCTTATTTTTTTCACGAGACTGATAGCTTTTGAGCAAAAAAAGTAAATATGTTGTCACGACCCATACGGTTATTTGAGAAATTGCATTAAGTACCTATTTAAGAAAATAGATTAATAGATTGATGTCAAATAATCGATTTTACACGGTTATTTGATAGCAGCCTCCTAGGCAATTTTGATTTTCTTAAATAACTACCTACCTAATGCAATTTCTCAAATAACCGTATGAGTCGTGACAACATAGTTAATTTTTTTGTTTAAAAATTGTCCCTTGCCAGCGTTTTCGTTGGTAGAAAATCTCTATCAAAATTTATTTCTTCATCTTTTACCAAATTTGAGAAAGAAAATAAAAGCATAACTTTAGCCGATATCTTTGGAGGGGGGCAACTCTTTAACGAAGCATTTCCGGACTTACCCTCATAGGAATTTTTTCTCTCATTTCGAGGTCCTGAATTCAGATTTTAAGTTTGTCCAGTTAATCCTGAAACACCTTGTATAATAATTATAATATAATATGATATAATATAATATAATATAATATAATATAATATAATATAATATAATATAATATAATATAATATAATATAATGCAATGCAATATAATACAATATAATATAAAATATAATATAAAATACGCATGATAGTTTTCACATCAGAAACAGTTTTAGTAAGGAAGTTGCGTTTTACCTAATAAAGAACGAATACCAAGAGAATGTCGTTGTACAAAAGTTTCTTAGTAAATTTTACTGGTCTAAATATTCAAAAGTTAGTTGGTAAATGTTACATCTTAAATTCTTTTGGCTTTCCATTTATATAAGAACTTCAAATTTTGATTGATTGCATTGCTTTATAATTAAAATGCACGTACAGAGGTACATTATAAATTTAGGTGCATTATAAAATGATATACCTACCTAGCGTTTTTAATTACAGAGTGGTATTACGCTAAGTATTGATTACCGCTATGCAATTATCTTTGGTAATGGTACGTATTAATTGAATATCTCCATTTTTCATGTTCAGAATTTATGAGGGGTAAGAACACATTAACGTAAAGTGTGCGACTTCAAACTTCATAGTAAAATTACGATCATAGCGAAGAGTACACTTTTAAATTTGTCAAATAACTATTCCTTTGACCAATACCCCGCCAGGCATTGAATTATGAACATATCTACGAACACGATTGACTGTACAGCACAAGAGGCTACCGCAGCAATGCTCGCATTGAAACCTCCATACGTCCCCAAACAAAAGCTCGCTTTGGCTGTGTACATTTAGACCATGCATAAAGACATAAAGACAGATTTTGGCATGTAATACATATTATTAACCGCCTTTCGACCACACAAGACGTGCTACCAAAAACACAAGCGATTACCCGCTTGTATTTTTTAAGTCGTTAAAACATTTTGATAGGTACCGGAGTTTCAGTTTTATGGGTACGATTTGTATAAACCGCAATTTCCTATTAATGAAGAGGTAACATAATTTTAATTACACATTTATATCATCTTGTGGAGCGGTCTCGCCGTTTACTTTTTGGAATATTAAAAATAGTCATAATTGCAACCGTAGCTAAAGACATAATCGTTGTGCGAGTTACTTAGTTTAGTCATTAATAAAGCGCAGGTAATTAAGGTATTTGATGGATTTTCTAATTTATTATGCAATAAAATTCCAACATTTATAACTAAAATGTCTTTTATACAGGGTATTGCGCGGAGTTTTGCTACTCAAGATTATTAAGAATTCGGACAGTCTCATGACAAATGGAAATGTATTGAAAATAGCCCTAATATGTAATGTTTTCGGACTTTTACATCAAAAAGTTAATATCTCATGTTGATTTTCACCCGCCGAAAATCTATAATCCATATACCTATAACCTAGACAGAAATCTATATATATTTTTCTACTTCCTCATACCTTGTACAGTACATAAGTCTTCTGCTTCGACATTCTCATATTTTCACACCTAAAATGTTGAAAGAATTGAAAGTGTGACGGCCAACCTTATGGAAGAAGCTTAATAACACATTTTTGAAGTTTACTCCTTAAGAATCGATTTTCAGTTATAGCCCGCGGTACGGAAATTTTATGAGTACATAGTAAAATCAAGCGTTACATTTCGCGTTAACTAAAAGTAACGCATTACGTACATTGGAATTATGTATGTATCTATGGATACGGCTGTTTATGTCTGACTGCATAGAGCATGGACATTAGTGAAAATAGAGTGGCATAGAGTAGATATGACAGTTGGCATTATAAAGTCAGCACTTGCACTATTTGTTCATTCCTAAATTTGTTGAATCTTTTGATTTAATATGGAAAAACCTAATATTAAATACTCCAAATATTGCTTAGTGCCGCAATGTGAATCAACGCCTATTCGAACACCAGGAAAAGTATTTATTTCATTGCCTGTGGGATCGACGCACAGTGGTTCAAAATCCCAAATAGTCAATCGAAAATCAAAATATTTATTTTTTTATATGACGCTAAACATAACACACAATCGTTCTTCTAGTATCTGGTCAACTTCTGAAATAAATAATTGCATCAAAATGAAATTACATAGAAAGACAATATTAGTCCCGAAGCGTGCGATAAAACACATGCATTTCGAACAAAAATTGAGTTCTCTGAAATGCGACCTTTTCTAGGGGCTGTGCAGAATTTATCTTGCAAAATATTTGAAAAAAATGAATATGCCGAGAAAGTTTGGACCTTTAGCTATAGCTACCACCTGAACGTATTATTTTTCTAAGAAATTTTACCTGCTTTTAAATTCACCAGTACTTTATGTACCCTCCATATTCCACTAATTTTCGCACTAAATGTATTCTACGAAACAGAGGACACAAAAGGACAAAATAATTTTCAGTACACAGTATTAGTTAGGGTCTTAGGTAAACAAACACACCTAAATGGTTTGCATCGGTTTGCCCCTCTTACGACAGGGGGTTGCGTTGTCACATTCACCCGGCATTGTATTTGCGCCTCTTGCTGTTCGCACTTTCGGTGGCTATTACTCTGTTGTTTGATATTGCGTGTTGTGGTGTAGCTTTAGTTTGTGGATATTTTGTGTATTTGTGTATATTTTAACGATGGCGGTTCGTCCAATTACGCGTTTTCCTCTACACGAAAACTTTCTAGAAAATATCGAATTATCCATTCGAAAAAATTGTGTTATAGACTATTTGAAAGATGTTTTTCATACAAACGGAAATGGTGCTGCTACAAACGCACTTATAGTTTTTACTAGAACTATTTTTTTTGCTCCATATATTAGAAATTGGAAGAGTGTAAATAGAAATAATGAACGGTTTCTACAGAAATTTGATGTGGCTTCACGAAGAAATAAAATTCCCAGATATTGTTCTCCGTTGTGTGCCTACTCCTATAAGTAGTGAACCTTCAACATCCACAGGAGGTAAGCCGAACTATAAAACTTTTTATCAATTTGTATTACGGATAACGAAATTTAGATCGCGGTCGCCCATCTAAACAATTTGAGGATTGTTCTGATGTGGTAAAGCGTAGAAAAACTGAAGAACTGCGAACTACAAAATCTTCTGAAGAATTGGCTTATGCCACAACAATGAAATTAAGAGAAAAAGGCGATGAAGCGGCTGCTAAATTGCTTAAAGAAACTGTGACAACAACTCCATCCCGTGCTAAACGCATTTTAAAAAAATAGAAAACTACAGAAACAAATCAGTCTGCATATACTCCGGAAGAGGCTTTGTCACTTGTAATTTCGTTAAGTTTAACCAAACAACAGTACCTTACTCTAAGACGATCAGCTTCGCTTCATGGGCACACTAATTTATATCCATCATATCATACTGTGCTGAATGTAAAAAAACAATTGTATCCAGAAGGTATTATTTTCACGGAAGAAAAATGCGAAGTTCCTTTTCAAACTCTTCTCAACAAAACATGTGAAAGTATTTTGAAAATAATACCGGCAGAAAGCAATCCCGATAGGTTATTGAATTTGATTTGCAAATGGGGCTTTGATGGAAGCTCTGGATATACGACATTTAAACAAAAATCCAACACGTCAGAAGAAATACGTGCTGAAGAGAGTGTATTTGTTACATCTTTAGTACCATTAGGATTAGTGGCTGAAAATAGTTCAAATGTTTTTTGTAAAAATCCAAGCCCTGCCTCGAAGAGATTTTCCCGGCCGATAAGACTTCAGTGGATTCACGAAACCCAAGAAATTTCTAAAGCTGAAGAAGAGTTCATAAACCAACAAATTAACAACTTATTGCCATTTGATTCTGAATTCGGTCGAATTAAATTTACACTGTCACTGACAATGGTTGACGGAAAGGTGTGCAGTGCATTGGCTAACACTTCGAGTATGAGGTGCTACATATGCAATGCTACGATTTCGCAATTAAATGATATTGAACAAATTCGTTCTTGCCCCATCCAACCGCAAATGTTAAGATTTGGATTGTCAGTCTTACATGCTTATATTCGTTTTTTCGAATGTCTTGTTCATGTGGCCTATAGACTAGATCTAAAAGTGTGGAAAGTATCTAAAGAAAACAGGGAAGTACTACAAAACAAGAATCGCGAACTTCAAAATAAGTTTCGGCAGAGAATGGGACTAGTCGTTGATGTACCTAAAGCAGGTGTAGGCACCACAAATGATGGGAATACTGCAAGACGATTTTTTGCTGATCCTAAATTATCGTCTGAAATTACTGGCATCGATGAAGATCTAATTAAAAGATTTTCAGTAATTTTGAAGATAATCAATAGCAACCACGAAATAAACACAGAGAAATTTGAAAATTATTGTGTGGAAACAGCCCAAAAATTTGTGAGCTTGTATGGGTGGAACTACATGCCCACTTCCGTCCATAAAATCTTACTACACGAAGCAGCAGTTATAGAAAATGCTGTTTTGCCTATTGGAGAATTATCCGAAGAGGCACAAGAAGCGAAAAATAAAGATTTGCGACGATACAGGGAACACCACACCAGGAAAATTAGTGCCATTAAAATAAATGAAGATCTTTTCCATCGATTAATTTTAAGCTCAGATCCACAATTAAGTTCATTTGTACACGGAAAACATAAACAGAAGATCACTGATGTTGATGTCCTCAAATTAATCAATATTTCTGACGAAGACAAGAAAGATTCTGATGACGATTTTGAAGAAGAAGAAGAATATGATGATTAGTAAAAGTAAGCCCTTCCAAATATTTCGTAACATGCAAAATCGCCTGTAATATTATTAGTATTTTATTATTATTATTATTATTATTATTGTCAATGTATTGGTGCATTTTTTAAATTTCTACATAATATTGCAACGTACATTACATCTAAAGCCCTTAAATAATTTCTGTTGCACAGTCGTAACAACTACTATTATTATTATTATTGTTAATGTTATTATTAGTTATTATTATTATTATTATAAATGCATTAGTATGTCTTTTTAGTGTTACATCACAAACTTTTAATTGAAAATTGTAATTCATTTACCAGATATGAATTTCGATCGGGTATTTTGAAATCTGAACCACTGTGCGACGTTTACCAGATTGTCACTTAATTACCGAATTTATAAACAATTTATATTTTGATGTAGTTGGACATTTTCGAACATAAACCATCTGATAAATACACATTTGGGTATAAAACTGACATTCGCGTGTACCCTATTATCAAGAGATTGAAGTTAAAATAATCGTTCGTAAGTAGTAAACTCCAGAGCTGACACACAAGTTTTTTATTATTACCTACTTGTATTATATTTACAAGAAACTTTGTTCAATATTAATAAATAGGTTTGTGCGATCCTTTTTGTCTATTTTACCTACTTACATTCTGCACAATAATTTTTCACATTCTCTTTGTCACTATTAGCATTGGGACACTTGAAAATGGAAACCACTATTGCTATTGCGTTGGCCTTTCGCACGAGACGTCACTGGTTAATTACCAATTTGTGAATGTAAAAATTATCGCCGGGTCGCGATTGTTGATATTAAATATAATTATTATTCTGCGTGAGCCTTTAGAAAGAGATGGGCGTTCGCTATTAACGACTGTCTGGCCAATGGGATTAAAATAAATTGGGCAGATGTGTGTGGAATATTTCGTCCACTTCCGGATACTTTTATTTCAGTGTATAAAAACTAAACTGTTTCAAGGGTATTGCAAGAACGAATCTCGAAGAAAAAATTAGGTTTTGTGATGTGTTTCCCTTCTATATCATGAATGTAAATATGTATCTATGTATATGATGTACGAGTACTATCCAGTTCCACAAGCAAAATTTTCGTGTCGCCGTCAGCGAGCAATGAATGCTTGGTGCCCAGTTAATGTAATGGCTTCCTTGAAATATTGTATGGTCTTACATTTTTTTAATTATTTATACTAACCTATTAAACTCGATTTTTGTTGCATTTTCTTTACTTACAAGTTTTGCCCCGCCTTTTTCAGTTTAATAATAATGAGTACGCATACGTACTTCCAAGGCGGCATTCTAAATAATTTTTAATTATTGCATACGTGGCGTTTGGTCTTATTGTTGAAGAAGTTCATTCATCGAAAATAATTGTATATCGTTATTGTCCGAAGATTGGTGGAGGAATGAAGAAGTTGAAGTTGCTCTTATTTCTTGTCGTGGTGGATGTTGTATATTGTTAATGGGCAACCAATTAAGCGAATATGGCGATGATATGATTTAAGGACCACGTATAGTTAGCGGACTTCGGTGTGACTTGAATAATAATAATTTGTACTTGCATTTCAGTCATTGTTCAGACCTGCTCAAACTATACTGATACTTACAATAACATCATTTATTATCCATATCCAAAAACCACCAATAGAGGACATTACCATGGAAAATCGAAAATCGTTCAATTTTACTTTCCTGTTTTATAAATTCTTTATAAACTTTCAGCATTCTCTGTACACTTTAGAGTTTAGAGCCTTAAAACTGGAAACTTTTGAGACGCATTTAGTTTGTGTTTTTGAAAGTTGGACGTATCAAATTCGTCTTTAACTTGTTCTTTCGTACTTTCGTATTAATAGTGCTTGTAATAATAAATTGAACGTTTCGACGAAAATGTAAGAGATAATACATAGTAGATATTATGCTCTAAAGGCAAAGAGAAAAAGGAAATACTCAATGCGCGCGCATCTGGTAGAATTTGGTTGAACCTTTACGGAATTTAGGTTTACTTGCGTTTGTATAAACTGACGAATACGTACCTACCTAATTTTGATAATCCACCACTGTTGTTGGCCAGCAAACATTTTGCCGTTCGTAATGCAGTGATATGGTTTTTACAATTGTTTCCTTATTAAAAAGTCCGTAGGTACATATGTAGGTGTAGGTACACCATTTTATAACAGTTACTTTATCCAACGCACAAACGCTTATTTTAGGTTAAGCGCATTCTCAACGTATGTAAGAGAAATGCCTGGAAGCGCTTGTTCATAATTTTGAGACGGGAACATCTCGACAAACAAACAAATATTTGCCCTCCAGAAAATATGGCGGCAAATTTTGTGACGTCATCCTGAAATACTCAATTATTATGACCTGACAGATAACAAACATAACCTTATAAACTAGTGCTGGCAGCAAAATTCGATTTTTGGATTAATCGATTAATCGATTTTCGATTAGGTAATCGCGATTTTGGGAAAAATCGAAAACCAATTAATCGATTTTTAAAGTTGACTTTAAAAATCTATTTCAAAAGTCGACTTTAAAAATCGATTTCTAAAGTAGACTTTAAAAATCGATTTCAAAAGTCTACTTGTCGTGTTAACTGTATATCCAAAATCGGTTTTCAAACCAAATTTTAAAGCCCACTTTAACATGGCTATAAAAGCCGATCCTAAAATCGACTTTAAAAATTGATTCTAAAAATCGATTCCAAAATTGACTTTAAAAATAGGTTTATTCCAAAATCGACTTTAAAGGTCGATTCTAAAATCGACTTTCAAAATCGATTTCTATATATCGTCGATTATTCGATTTTTTTCCAAAATCGATTTTCTCAAAAATCGATTAATCGATTTTACATTTCTGTCGATTTTGCCAGCACTATTATAAACTCGTGTTTATTGGTTTGTAATTCATGACTTTCTATTTCTTTCTCTTAATTTTGCGGCGTAGGTAAATAGTTGAGGATGTAGGATGTTCTACGTTTGGAGAAATGTGAAGTTTAACTCAGGATAGGAAGGGATGGACGTGCGCGTCCAACCAGTCTTCGAACTGAAAACTTTATGTTGATTTGATGATGAAAATAGTAAGTACCTATGTACAATTTGCCGTAATGCAGATGCATCCAAGTAGATTAGTAGATCGTTATCAAGATGTGCCACCAAACAATTCTGAAAGTTACATGCATAATTGTTAACTTATTTGTATAAAGTGCACTTTCCTTAATCTGCCGCTTTTGTGTTTAGCAATTTCAGTAATTTGAAGCATTTCATTGCGCCCCACGTGCACCGATAAAAAAGAATGCAAGAGTTGGCACAATAAGAAACGTAATTTACAACACAACAGGTACTAATAAGGCTTCTCCCAGTAATTAGATGCACCCGATAATTATACCAATTGGCATAATTCTCCTCGCATAAGTAATAGTAGAATATTTACGACCGATTGGGCTCTCAGAGAAAAAAGTGCTTCACCACGCCTTGATTTTGTTGCTTGA
Organism: Xestobium rufovillosum; assembly: GCA_963966045.1. NCBI lineage: Eukaryota > Metazoa > Arthropoda > Insecta > Coleoptera > Ptinidae > Xestobium > Xestobium rufovillosum. The sequence continues at coordinate 40,974,062 of OZ014492.1, forward strand.
ATGTCCCGCGCTTTATTTAATTTCAGTGATGTTATTGTACAGTTATAATTAATCATTAACACATGAAACTTTCCTTGTGGCTTCAATATTTTTTCAGAAAATTGAATTGCTTATACGAAGAAGCCTATCCATAATTCTTTCCAGAATTTTCTAGAAAACAGTAGGCATCAGTTTTATGATCAACATATACTATTGTTCCTACTGTTGGAACACAATATAATATTACCTACATTGTATCCGTTCACACCTTTAAAACACTGATTTATGAATACAGTTGCTATCCAACACGATCTAAATAGTGGTCTGGATCCTCATTACTATATTCCATCAGATATGCCACCGACACAACTTATCATCACTTAAGGCTTCAAATAAATAATCATTTTCGGTTGTATTCGTCTCTAATTTTGTTAAGCGCTCGTTTTTTACCGGCGCTCCAGATCAGAATCTAAATATCCTGCTGTTATCTCCCTAAACATTTCAACCCCTTATGGAAATCGTAACTACTGGTTGGTAAAATGAGTAAGAACTCTTTTCAGTCGATAATATGTAATAAATCCTCCGCCAGCAGCAGAATATGAGTAAAACTGAAAATTCCGAAGGTGTAGATAGTCACTATAAATATCGCAATAGAGGGTGTATCAAAATGAGTATATTATTGCATTATTTCGTCCAAGAAAACATCTGAAGCTGTAATATTACTAGAAGTAAGTAGCAATCGCAGCAACGCAAAATAACGTATGGCTGAAACATAAACAAAATCTGTAATTTTCATATTACCTACTCTTCTTACAAAATTTGAAGCCACCAAAGGAATTTCAGAAACCCTAAATGCAGTGCAGACTTAAGAGGAGGTTATACCACTCGGTTTCAGGCAAAAAACATTCTTCAAGTTAGAAATGTTACATTTTTCTAGTTCATAGTTAAACTGTTGGAATTGAATCATACATGCGGCTTTTTTTCAATTTTCTCACTGTGAAACCAAGAAAATGCACAAAATTAACGCAATTTCAGTCACATTTACGTTCCACTGCATGTTACTGCTGCAAACTTACGAGAAAAAACTCGATGTAGGCAAAATGCTCGATATTTTGCGATGACAGCAAGCTTCTTAAAATTAAAATCGGCTAAGAATTCGGAACACAAAATTGTATTTTGGAAACCCTTGCAAAGCGCCGGTAACGCAAGAAATAGGTAGGTACATAATATGAGCCGCATACGGACGAACTCGACAAATCGCTAGGTTAGAGGTATAGCAATTTTGGAGATTTCCAGATATTCTTCAGTATCTTGCCGCGCTCAGCGAACTTTGACTGTCAATCTGTAGCAAAGTAGGTATCTACAAGTTGGCTGTCTCAAAAAAAAACGAACGCAAACGAAGACACACTTCAGTTTTCACTTTATATTTCATATGCCTGACCAATCACAAGCGCCTTTCTTTTAAGCTGATGATGTATGGAAGCGCGCGTCGTTCATAACTGATACTAATGGAATAGCGGACCAATAAAAATTTACACTGTGTATAATCTTGCATGTGCTCGAATTTAAATATTTTATTTCTGTTTTGAAACATTTCTAAGTTCTCTGTCATATTTTGTATTGTATAAGTAAAGTCCTTTCAGCATCGTGCTAAGCGGTACATCAGCAAACACAAAAACTGCCGTCGAGAAGATCAAGAAGTAAGTAGTGTATAAAACTAGGGTTGCCACCTGTCCTTTTTTGAAAAGGACAGTCCTTTTTCCCAACAAAATGTCCTTGCGGCTTTTTATGTCCTAAAATGTCCTTTTTACAAACTATAAGTACCCCTATTTTTCCAAATTAAATTATTCCCAGCAGCACGGGCAAATCTTTTTGATTTATGGCAATAGTAAACTTGACCAGTCTCGGAAAGTATTTTTTGGAATATAACTAGAAACCTGTTAACCAAACTTTGTTTATCGGTATATAATTTTATAAACTTCAACTTGAGAAATTAAAAAAATTTACCTGCGGCGCATTTTTTAATGTTTTTTAAAATGTCCTTTTTTTGTTTGGCAAGAAGGTGGCAACCCTATATAAAACACTGGCGCACGGGAGGTTGAATATGCCAGAAAATATAAATGTTTGTACTCTCCTGCCATCTATTAATACGATTATAAATTATATTCTACGCAGATCTTCATAGAGTAGATATTCAACCGTCTCGTCTGGTGGCAGCATCCTCGCCACGGGCAGGGTAGGTTTCTGAAAAGCTGCTGTTGTCTCGTTCACCTATCTGCCATCTCCCATCCAGACGACAAACATATCCATAAGTTACCTACGCTCAGCCGGCGATAAAGATAACTATAACTCATTAATTTTGCTTTTGACGTTTGTGAGATAACCTACAATTCTTACAAGTCACGAGGTTCCAACAAAATTTTATTAAAAACACTTGGATGTTAAACAGTTAAGTGTTTAATCTCTAAATATTTCTTGAATGGTGTATAAACGAAAAAAGTATCACTACGGTGATACTCATTTGAAGAGGAAGTGGAGAACTAAACGTAGAACTAAAGATTTAGATGAGGTACATTTTTAATAGCAGTAAACTGCAAGTAAACCAGCTTGGCAGACTTAATTATTCTGCTGTCCTAAAATGAACTTTACACTAACTAGACGTGCTAAGCGAATCTTTTCATCAAGAAACGTAGCTAGTAACGAGTTCCATAAAAAAATAGGTTCATAGTTTAAAAATGGGGCAACCATAAATGTTTTTCTTATATTAAAACCAAACATTTATCTGCATTCATACAATTTATTTTTCTTTGTAGTCATTCGAGAAATTGTTTCCTCAAATAATTTAAATCATTTAAGTAATCACCTTGCGTAATTAATTGATAAGTGTTAATTAATTACAGATCGATGCAGATTTGACTCCAGAAAACACGGAGAAACTTCTAAACCAAGAGGTGGATCTTGACAAGCCTGGAAACGCACAACATTACTGTGTCCACTGTGCCCGTTATTTCATTAACGATCAAGCTTTGCAAGATCATTTTCGCACTAAAGTACACAAGCGTAGATTAAAAGCTTTGGAGTTAGAACCATACACGATAGAAGATTCAGAACGAGCTGCTGGATTCGGTAGTTTTAAAGTGCCGGTTAAGAGAAAAATAGTTACACAAACACCAATTGAAGTTGCAACAGAACCCAAAGATAAAAAGAAGAAAATGGATATGTAGTGATATTTTTTATAATTATGGCTAAACAGTTTTTGTATCGAAATTACTCAAATATCGTGAAACAATATGGTTCCGCTTTGTACATCACAGGTGACAAAGCACAAAACACTTTCTCTGTGTTAACTCCCCATTTAGATTTTGAAGATCGTATGAAAAGTAAAAATCTTTTGGCGGAGAATATTAAATTGCGTAAGTTACGAATAAATTTGGATAAAATCGAAAAACAGTGGCACTTTTATAAATCAATAGAAGAAACTAAACGAGCTTTAGAGTTGTCTAAAACTGAAATCGGTACTCAAATTTCTCAATTAGTAAAAGAAAATGCAAAAAATGAGAAAAAAATTGAAAAATTAAAAATGCATATTGCTTTGATCAAAAATGATTTGAAAAATGTAAAAGATTATTTGTTTGACTTAGAAGAGCATACGGCTTGTACGGTCTTGTCTTTACCAAATATTTTACATCCTAAAACGCCCCATGAAAATGAAATTTTAATTCACAGTTATTCAGAAAAGCCAGCACATTTAGCTCAATCTCATATAGATATCGGAAAAGAACAAAATTTGATTGAAATTGTAAATCCCGTTACGTGTTACTTGAAAAATGAAGCTGCTCTCTTCGAAATGTGTGTACTAAATTATATCGGTAGTTCTTTATTAGACCAAAACTTCATAAAATTTGCAAATTCAGATTTTACTCGTAGCGTTGTTATAGAAGGATGCGGAACTGATTTCAAAGATGATACTGAAATATTAACGCTGCAGGATAAACAGGAAGACAAATGCCACGAATTGAGTCATTTACATTTATCTGGGAGTACCTCAATATATAGTTTCATGTCGTACTTCACAAAACATTTAATTCAACCGAGTTTTTTCCCTTTAAAATTATTTTCAACTGGGAGAACTTACAAACCGACAAAATCGAATGAACTAAGTTTATTTAATCTTTTGCAAGAAAGTGGGATAGAAATTTTCTTGGCCACTTTTGATGACGATGAAAATATGAATTGTTTACTTCAAGAAATAATCCGCGTGATTATTGAATTATACGAAAAATTGGGGTATCATTTTCAAATAGTTTACCTACCTGCAGTGCAGTTAAAGAACAACGAAGCTCTTCGAGTATCAGTGCAAATGTTCTCCAATCATTTACAGGCTTACACTGAAATCGGTAATGTTTCAGTATACGATCACTTCCTTAGTAAACGTTTGTTGTTTACATACAACGAAGGGGGAGAGAGGAAATATCCGAAAGTCATTTGTGGTTCTTTAAGTGCACAAAAATTATTAGCTTGTGTTTTAGAAAATAATAGTACAAAAAATAAAAATTTGATTGATTCGTTGCTTAAACAATATTTGCCATGATTGTATAGAAAAAATGAACTTCCAAAAGAATTTGTGTATTATTTTCTTTGCAATGAAAAATAAAATTCATTTGAAACCTAAAAGTTTTTCATCATCATAAGGTTCTCAGTCCGAAGACTGGTTGGACGCGTACCTCCATTCTTTTCTATCCTGAGCTAACCTACGCATTTCCCTAAAAGTAGAACATCCTACATCCCTAACTATTTGAGAGCAGTAGTCTAATCTAGGCCTACCCCTACCTCTTTTTATTCCTATCTCTGACTCTAGTATGTCGCGAACTATTCCTTCGTGTCTTAGAAGGTGTCCTACCATCCTATCTCTCCTACTCTTTATTGTTTTCCATACCTTTCGCCTTTCCCCAACTCTTTCTAATACTTCCCTATTGCTAACCTTATCTATCCACGGTATCTTCATCATGCGTCTGTAACACCACAGTTCAAACGCTTCTACTCTTTTTCTATCCGCTTCTCCTATTGTCCAAGTTTCGCACCCGTATAATGCCGTACTCCATACATACGACTTTAAGAGTCTCTTCCTAGTCTCTATATTAACCGTTCTCGAACATAACAGTTGTTTCTTTTTGTTAAACGCAACTCGTCCCTGCGCCATTCTTTGTTTTATATCTTTAGTGCTCCTACCGTCTTGGGTTATTTTACTTCCTAAGTAGCAGAAATCCGCGACCTCCTCTATCTTTTCATTTCCTATTTGTATTTCAATTTTAGTTCTATTTTCACTCCATCTACATACCAAAATTTTAGTTTTCTTTTTATTGATTTTCATGCCGTAGCCCTGTGTCAAAACTGCTTCCATTTCATTCAAAGCCGCTCCTAATTCTTCTTTGCTAGATGCTAACACTGCTATATCATCCGCAAATCTGAGCATGTTAATAGTTTGACCCTGTACATTAATCCCTGAGGCTGTTCTTTCCTTAACAATATTAATCGCATCTGCGATATATAAGTTGAAAACTAGAGGTGACAATGCACATCCCTGTCTCACTCCCTTCCGGATATCTACTTCCCTTCGTTCCTGCTCACATTCTATAACTGCCTTTTGCTCTTTGTAGAGATTATGTATTATTCTTCTGTCCCTGTATTTCATCCCTACCTTTCTCAGCACTTCGAACATCTTCCCCCATTTTACGTTGTCGAAGGCTTTTTCTAAATCTACAAATCCTATATATACGCTCTTTCTCTTTTCTATCGTTTTTTCTATAATTACTCGTAAAGCTAGAATGGCCTCGCGCGTTCCTCTATTTCGTCTAAATCCGAACTGATCTTCTCCTAATATTTCTTCCGCCTTTTTCTCCATCCTTCTTTGCACAATTCTAGTTAAAATTTTTGACGCATGGGAAGTTAAACTGATAGTTCTAAAATTTTCGCATCTATCCGCGCCTTTCCTTTTTGGCAAAGCTACCATGTTCAGTTTGTAATCCTCTGGAATCTCGCCTGTCAGGTATATGCGACTAACTAATTTAAATAAACGATCTATTACCTCTTGACCTGCGCACTTTAAGATTTCTGCCTGCAAGCCATCTATACCTGGTGCTTTATTATTCCTTAAACTTTTTAGTGCTAGCTCAAACTCTTCTCTCATTATTAAAAGTTTTTATTAAATTAATAATTGAGAGTGTGGATAAGAGCTGTTCCTCTTTTAATCCAATGTCTTGTACAAAAATCGTGAGATGTTGATTACCTAAGAGATTGTTGGCCCACAATTGCGGTACCATGTTTCTTTACAGGATCTTCAAAATTAAACGCACTTCCTTTGGCATGTGCACTTGCTGTACCCACACTGGATGCATTCTAAACATTTCCGGACTGGCGTTCAAAGGAATTAACTTACTGACTACTCTCCTGCTGGATTAAAACAAACCGTGATTTAGGATTATACTACATTCGTAATAGTAGTCTATTACAATCATCAGTCACGTGACCTACATAATTTATATGACAAGCAGTATAAATCAAGACCTTGTGTAATGCCCTGATCGCACTTTTTAATACTTTTTACATGTTCTGATGGGTTTACTATTATTATCAAAGTATAAGAAAGTGTTCTAATGAGCACCAAATTCTTCATAAGTGCCGAATTTAAACCTACCCTATATGTTTAAATAAGCGAGATTCCAGTGGTGGCCCTCCAGTTTGAAACACCCTGTAAGTACATATATGTATAAAATGTATGAACCTTTCTGAAAAACATCACAACAAAGATCGTTTCGACTCTTGTACATCCATGCAAACCGTTCATTAGGAGTTTATAGGGTTCCCGTTATAATGGAAATTTGAAAATTTACGGCTTAACATGCTTGATTCTGTTTTCCTCGTTCAAAATAATTTCAACTTTCTAACGCGTCCGGTTTTACCGGAAGTAGCTACTAGCTGTTATTTTAAAAGGAACACCCTATACATATTTGTACTTTTATGGATTCCGCGTTAAATTTTGAACATTTGTATACTTATCTTTTTTAGCTTTGGAGATACACATTAATTTCTACAATTTTGGCCGCTAACAAACGTTTTGAAAATTCGCTATAACTTTTGTTTGTGATAAGTCAAAAGACTGAATTACGGCTCATATTGTAGCTGGAAGATGCCTCTATCAGCCCAATATTTTAAAACTGTAATTTCTTACACTCAGTATGCAGAAAATTGCAATATACCAGTGTCTTTTTGAATACGTCATATTTCAATTTTTTAGATAGAATGACATGCGTTTTATGTCACGTACTGATTCACTGAATAATTTAGTAAAAAAAATTGTAATATGACCCTATAGATAAAACAAGTCGGTTTTGAGTTATTTCCGTAATGTAGAAAATTGCATTTTATGTTTGGTAATAATTCATACCCGGCGGCGCATGAATGTTTGGAGTCGCTATGTCAAAGTATTGTTGAGGGCTTTTTTGCAAGCACAATTTCAAAATGAACCATCATAATGTAAATAATGCATACAGAAATCACAGACATTTTATACTAGTAGACGCCAAGATCCTATATATTCGGCATTTGTAAGTACTTTATTTCTAACATAAAAGACGTGCCTTTTTCTCTCCCTCTTTTTCTACTCAATTTTGTCGTGTTACAGACGCATGATGATGATGAAGATACCGTGGATACATAAGGTTAGCAATAAGGAGGTATTAGAAAGAGTCTGGGAAAAGCGAAAGGTATGGAAGACAATAAAGAATAGGAGAGATGAGATGGTAGGACACCTTCTGTGGTACGAAGGAATAGTTCGCGACATACTTACTAGAGTCAGAGATAGGCCCGGAGATAGGAATAAAAGGTTGTAGGGGTAGGCCTAGATTAGACTACTGCTCTCAAATAGTTAGGGACATAGGTTGTTCTACTTTTAGAAAAATGCGTAGGTTAACTCAGGATAGGAAAGGACGGAGGTACGCGTCCAACCAGTCTTCGGACTGAGAACCTTATGATGAGCGCGCTAATAGACTGTTCTGGAATACCTGATTTTGACAGGCCGCCATTTGTTGTTGGAGGGCACTCCTTTATATTCATATTGTAGGTATTTAGGAAGTTCAAATTATCGCTTTAATTGTTAGGGCTAACTTTTCTCCCTGTAATTCTGACAAAAACATCACGGCTTACGAGATTTTATACAAATGAATTAAATTATCAGCGATATTAAAGTGTATCTTGGTATCTATAAAAATTTGACAGAAATCAAGAAATTTTTAATTTGTTCGTTAGTACGAGAGCATTGTTAGCAGAACTTGTAGAGTTTTTAACGAAACTTATCCACATTTACCACCGATGAACAAATCAAAAATTACAAGATTGGAATCCAGTTTTGTTCAATTTCGTCAACAGAATGCAAGAAAAATGCAACGTGGTTGAACTCTTAAATTACAAATAAAAAATGATGCAACTATAAACAATAAATATTTTACTACAAATGTTCAAAATGTTGACCACGAATTGTGTAGCACGTGAAGCGACGCGACGCTCTCTATTGTTGCACGTGGGATTTCTGCAGGGTTCAAGTTCGCAAATGCTGCTCTCACACGTGCTTCCAATTTATTCGTCGTGTTCGACTGTTGCATGCTCTTGGGCCTTGATGGGTCTCCAAAGGTAGAGATCGAGAGGAGTCAGGTCAGGTCAGGAGACCTCGCTGGCCAGTCCCACGTCTTGTACAACTGTCTTTGAACGTAGGTAAGTTGCTGAGATACTCCCAGGGTGCAGTGGGATCCAGCTCCATCCAGTTGATACCAACAATCAGGCCTTCAAAAACTCTTCTACCCCAGTCCTGGAAATTGGTGAATATCTCTGAGATGTTGGGTTCCTTCGTAAATTAGAAATTCTACGCGATTATCTTCTATCATACAGAAAACATTGGAACTAAATCTTTGTTGAAAATTTTGCATCCGTGTTGCATGAGACCAAATGTGATTGTTTCTTCTATTAAGAATACATCAAGCGAAAATTTAGATTTGCCTATCCAAATTGATTTTTTTAAAAATTGTTGTCATCGGTGGTAAATGTGAATAAATCAAAACTTTTGGTAAAAACCGAAATTTTTCTGTAAGTATTAAGATTGCGAACACGATGTTTACAATAATGTAACTATTAAATTTTACGTAGAATGCAAACATACCCGCGAAAAGTACGGACCTTGTAGATTTGAAAATAACTTTGAGAAATGCAGAACTTGAATCCAAATAGTTATTGTATATAACATTCTGTTGTAACTTTTAAAAGAAAGCCACAATGCACCGACGACGGAACTCTGAATAAAAGTAACCCTGTATGTTTCATTCATAATGTTAGATTCGCAAATGAAATTATGCTCCGTGAGTGCGCAGAGGAAAAAATGTTTCCTCCTGGGACTTTCGATTAATTGGCCAATGTAAATCCCATAAAACTACGAGAGCGCACATTTGCGCGCCTTCACAAACTGCGGCACCCTCAAAACCTTCACTTTCTAGCGTTATTACAGACAGTTTGCGCGCCGCGGCGACATGGACGCCGCTTCCTACTTGTCCGGCGAAAACTTGACCGACGCCAACGAAACCGGCCTTTCCTACGACTGCTCTCCATACGACGGTTATTTGAGCATTTTACACGATTATTACGTGCCCTTCATTATCGCCGTGGGACTTGTTGGTAACCTCTTGTCATGTTTCGTTTTTCTTGCGACGCAGCTGAAGACACGGAGTTCGAGTTATTACTTGGCGGCGCTCGCAGTGGCCGATTACGGCTTCTTGTGCGTCTTGTTGGTGGTACATTTTAGTTTTAAAAGCATCATTGATATTTACAATCAAGAGGGCTGGTGTCAAATCTTTGTTTACCTGAGTTCCGTTTGCGCCAATTTAAGCGTTTGGCTAATTGTAGCTTTTACAGTCGAGAGGTTCATTGCAGTGCAGTACCCTCTACAGAGGCCCCACATATGCACCGTTTCGAGGGCCAAGATTGCCGTGTCCACGTTGAGTGCCATTGCTTTGGCGTCGCAGGTTAGTAAACTAAGAAGTTTCTTGGAAAAATGGAAGTGTTAACTTTTTCGGCTAAGGTTTGCACACGACTCTTGGCTATGACCAACGAAGGGGGACTATAACGTCTTTACTTAAAAAATTTTTGCAGACATTGCATAAGAAGCACGGCGACTTTATGCAACAAAACTGATTGACCTATAATAATTATACTCGTATAAAACTGCTTCTGAAATATCTGAAAACATGAGTTTATTTTTAAATTGCCCACCTCAATGGGGCTGTAGGCTGTATAAAACCTAAAACAAAAATGTTCAAAGTGTATCACTTACAATAAGAAAAATTTCTTTGTCCACGACTATCTTATAATATACTCTTTATACTTGTGTTTCTTCAATCATAATTAGATACATTAATCACTGCAGTGATTAATGAATATTATTCACTACACCAATAGGAACATCGCTTTGACCCTTTTTTACATTTATTTAGTAGGCCGCGATCGCGATGTGTCAGTTCAAATTGAAACGTCAAATCAGCATGGTTTGCTTTTAATTTGAAATGCATATTCTAAAAAAAGAAGATATAATGAGTAGTGAGAGTGGAAACGAGGTTTCTTTAACAGCACCAGCAATAAAAGAAGCTGCAGAACTTGCCTCATTAGATTCATTGCCCAAAAAACCAACGTTTCACTCGCTCGTGTTGTAAACTTCATCCTCGGTAATAATAGCATTCATTATAAACTCGTGTATAATATACTATTTCATCATCAGAAGACATTTCTGTTATTGAAAATAAATAACAGAATTCCGGTATAGAACCCAGACAACTTCAAAAACCAAGGCACTCTTACAATCCAGAAAGACTGAAAAAAGTAATTATTAGTGACTTTGACATTATTACTGACAGATAATAGTATATTATACACGAGTTTATAATGAATGCTATTATTACCGAGGATGAAGTTTACAACACGAGCGAGTTTTGTAATCATCCGAGGTAATAATAGCATCATTATAACGAGTTGTATACTATACTTAGTCCACGACTATCAAAACAGATTCCCAGAAAGAATTTACCTTTATTTCCCTTCTCCAGTGTAAGAAAGATTCATACATACGCTCTCAGGTATAATTTTCTTGGTTTCTTGGGCAATGAATTTAATGAGGCAAGTTCTGCAGCTTCTTTTATTGCTGGTGCTGTTAAATAAACCTCGTTTTCACTCTCACTATATATCTTCTTTTTTAGAATATGCATTTCAAATTAAAAGCAAACCATACTGATTTGACGTTTCAATAATTTGAACTGACACATCGCGATCGCGGCCAACTAAATAAATGTAAAAAAGGGTCAAAGCGATGTTCCTATTGGTGTAGTAAATAATATTCATTAATCACTGCAGTGATTAATGTATCTAATTATGATTGAAGAAACACAAGTATAAAGAGTATATTATAAGATAGTCGTGGACAAACTCAATTATGTACTATCAGCGCCAAAATTCCTGTTCCACTTTATGGTTCAATTCCGCTTAAAATGCCATAACCAATTACATTCTGAGGTAAAAAAACCTTAGCAACTGTCCGCCAATTAAAGTTTTGAAGGCGGATCTAAACGATTTTATTTGAATGACAACAAACGTGTTAGCCTTGCACTAGTAAACAAAGGGCAGCAAAATAGATAAATAATCCTATTCTTTTAACGAAAAATCACATCGTCTATGGGGGGCGGGGCTGGCGAAAACATAGCAACGTCCGGCATAAACGATTCGCATCGCAAATTGGAACACCACTTTTGGAATTTATAGTACATAGACTACCAAAGAGTAAGAAGTGATCGTGTGAACAACTTAGTTAAAACTTTGTTTTTTCTAAATACAGTCATATGCTCAAATGTATAATTCTTATGCCCCAGTTGCTTTCTGTGTCGAATTCCTTTTCGATTATGTACTGAAGAGAATGGGAGTCTGCTCTAGGAGCACATGTTGGGTTGCTTAGCTCATTTCGCCTAGCCAGAAACGAAGAGAAGGTTAGTTTCTTGGACACTGCTTACATCGAACGGTGATATCTCCGATAGAGCTTGATCTAGTTATTTTGTATTATAAATTCATTTCTGATATCTCATTGGCGAATTCTGGATTATCACGAAATTAAGTTATCTGATAGTAATACGTTAAACATTAAAATCTTTATTTTATTTGATTTCACTAAGCCACTTTCAGGACTAACTGTATTCAAAACTGCATCTGCTAAGCCACATTTGCTTGCCTTGGTTTGCCCGAATAAAAGAATTATAAATTCAACTGGATAACTTAATATAAAGTGTAGAGTATTTTAACAGGTATATCTTTAAAAGCAATTTTATTCTTTTGTACACTCGTTGTAACTGCATTCAATGCAAAGTGCAGTTAAGACGTCCTGAATTTTAAACTGACTAAATGGTCACTTGTTACTAAGTTAAAATCTCTCAACTCAGCAAATGCGTAATTATAAATAGGCAGGTTCGGTAATTTTCAAATTTCATTAAAATTGATAGAGTTTATTATACTGAAGGCAGTTATGTTGTTAATTTTTGTTAAAAAAAAATTCCTTCGCCTGTGAAGCCGTTGCAGTTTTCCGTCGGTGCGAGGCTAGAAATCGTACCTTGCAGCGAGAGTAGGCCGCGTGACGTCAGAACTTAGTATAACGTACAAGTCCCAGCTTCAGCGCGCAGCAGTCCCATAAGTATTATGCATATGCATGTGTAGTTAAATTGTTAAATATTATTAACTGGTTCTAACTGGTGTTTTCTGTTTTGTACCCAGACTAATACATCGTACAGCACACCAATAAAACGGAAAAAGTGGTTCGTCGGAGCCAGAAGGAAAATCGGTCAGCATTATCGATATTTTCGCGAGTTAGTTTATCATTGCAAAAGTTTATAAAATTATCGGCTACCCCAATGCAGCCACTCTAAATAAAATCGAACATAATGTTTTCTGGGACCCCTTGGTACTTGGTAACGTGTTACGGTTAGCATAATTTGAAACAGGATGCTAGGAGCATGACGAAGCCAAATACTGAATCGCCGTAGCGTTCCCTCCCTGAACTAAAAAAGGAAATTTTATTAACTATTTTACAATAATAATTAACTAGTACGTCATCATAAAGTTCTCTTGAAGACTGGTAGGACGCGTACCTCCATCCTTTCCCTGAGCTAGCCTACGCATTTCTGTAAAAGTAGAACATTCTACATCCCCAACTATTTGAGAGCAGTAGTCTAATCTGCTCCAACCTCTACCTCTTTATTCCTATCTCTGACTCTAGTATGTCGCGAACTATTCCTTTGTGTCTCAGAAGGTGTCCTACCATCCTACGATCCTATCCCCTATTCTTTATTGTCTTCCATACTTTTCTCTTTTCCCCAACTGTTTCTAATTCCTCCTTTTTGCTAACTTGTCTATCCACGGTATCTTCAACACCCGTCTGTAGCATCACATTTCAAACGCTTCTACTCTTTTTCAATCCGCTTCTCCCATTGTCCAAGTTTCGCGCCCATAATTTCGTACTCCATACATGCGTCTTTAAGAGTCTCTTCCGAGTTTCTACATTAACCTTTCCAGAATATAGCAGTTGTTTTCTTTTTGTTAAACAAGTACATGGTACCTACGTAGCGTAGTTTTTTGATTCGCGTGAGTTGTATTTGTTTCCGTTTTTTTTTTAATTTCCAATCCGTTATAAAACTGTTAACTTGATAACTTGTCAATCACTTAGGTATACATACCTACATAAATGAGTAGGTATTGTATTGTATTGTATTAGAGAATATAGGTAGGTACCTATTTTGCAAACAAAACAGAAGTAAGCAGGTATCTACAATCTACATACCTACTTATACTGAATTATAAAAGGCATGTACAGTTAATAAATTGTTGACTTTGTTTTACTTATACCGGTCTGCCTTTACACTACTGTTTTGAGGTTGAATGAATCGGACTTTTGATACCCTTGTTGCATATGTTGTCTTTGTTTTATGTTTCCTTGACACCTTACTTTAAAAATTCACGCTCGAAATAGTCCCAATAAGTATGTTATGAGATAGGCACCGCTTCACGGGCACTTCAAGAGAAGTGGGAGGAGCGCCTTACGAATCTCTGACGTCAAACCAATAACAAAGCGAACTAGCATGTGGGCGTGATAAGCTAATTTCTTTCGCTTATTAGGCCGCAAAAAAATTTTTTAGAAAAAAGATTTCGCCGTAAATCAATTACAATAACAATTTTCTGTCATTTTCATGCCAAAAATAGATATCTTATTTTTCTCCGAACCTCCCTATTATTCTGGGAATACCCCTGCTACATAAGCCTTTGGCATGTAAAGGTATAAGTTGACACAATAAACATGAATACTGATTAAGTTCAACAATAAATTTCCTGTTTTATTATGATGGTGGTAACTCTGAAGGAAAACGCTGATGAATTATAAAGAACAAAATTTGTTTGTAGTCAATAATATAAAATATCGCAAATGCAGTGGCGTAACGAAGGGTATGCCCTGTTATGCGGTGCATACGGGCCCAACACCTAGGGGGGCCCTTGACCACACCGACCCGACCGTACCTCTAAAAGAGCCCCGATTCGAATTTCTCCTGGGCTCGATCCTGGATTTGATTGGTTGTAATATAATAATTATACATTTAACTATGTTCTTTTTTTGCTTCTAATTGTATCCCTTTTTGTCGTGTCCTGTTATGATTTTAATTGTTTTGCGTCCTTCTTATCAAAGACGCCGACTATGGTATTCAAAGCGTGAGACCTCGCTTTTTGGCTCACCACTCCGTACACGTTTTCAAACTCCAGAAATGCTGTTTAAGGATTAAGGTTAATGTGTTCTATTTAACAATTGACGTAGTCATCCAGCAACTTGAAAACCGTTTCAAAAGTTTCCATGGACTTACAAATATATTTGGATTTCTACAACCCAAATATTTTCTTAGTATGAAAGACAGCGAAATTGTAGATTGCTGTGGCAGGATACAGTTAAAATATTCTGAAGCAGTTAGTAAAAAATGTTCATTTCAGTTTGTTAATGCGGTTTCAATGGTGAAAGAACTTATCAATTAAAACATGTGAGAGACTTAACAAATATATTGCTTCAAAAATACAGCTTTCTAGAAAGTGACTTTCCAGAAGTGCTAATCTGTTTACTTTTATTTTTGACTCTTTCCGTTACAACTGCAACCGCAGAAAGGTCATTTAGTAAACTTAAAATTATCAAAAATTACTTGAGAAATTCGACTAGTCAAATTCGCCTACATGACCTTTCTGTTCTAGCGATTGAGCATACAGCTGCATCGGCAAAGAATACCAAAGACTTAGTTGAGGGCTTTGCTAATAGTAAGGCCAGAAGAAAATAATATTTTAGTCATTAAGATGGTTATAGTTTGAAAATAATTTTAATACATACGTTGGTTTTTATCTGGGTTTTATTTTATTTGTATTTAGCAGTGAAATAAAAAAAGTTTTTAACTTTTATGTTGCTCCCAATTTTACGGAAGCGCTGGAGGATCATGTAAAACTTTTTTCTTTATCTCGACCGGTCGTCTCGACCGGTCGACTTTTAAACTCGACCGGTCGACTTTTGGAACTCGACCGGTCGACTATTGGAAGTCGAAACAGGAAAAAATATTTCATGAACATCTGTCCTAAAATCGCTCCTAACAAAGATACAGGGTGTAGAAAATTCTCGAAAAAAATATTATTTTTAATATCACCGAATCTACCGAAGCTATTGAATTCATATTTTGAGGGCTATTGTCCTTTGTGAACCTCTATCGTCTTAAAAAGGTTTGCTTTTCTACTGCCACCAGTGGCGCCGCTATAAGCTAGAGAGCCCTTTCCTTTGGCTTACAGGATGTTACGCCACTGGTTTCTAAAGAAAATATTGAAGTTTTGGATTCTGCATTCAATTATTTCAAAGAAAAAAGGTATTCTTGATTTTTTCTGTACAACTGTTAACTTCCGAGTGAAACAGCATTTTGTAAAAACATCAAAATCTGAATTTTCGATTAAAAAATTGTTCCTAAAAATAAATTGTAAAAGTAATTTTTTTGATGATAGAGGTCTGCAAGCGACAAATTGTCCCTAAAACTTTAATTTAATAGCTTTCGTAGTTTCCGAAATATTAAAATAATCAGTTTTCTTTGAGAAACTTGAACACCCCGCATTTTTGTTGGAAATAATTTTAGGACATACGTTCATCGATTTTTTCTTATTATTTTGACATTCTCTATCAGCCCTGGAAATCTTTTACACTCGTTATGAATCACCCTGTATAGACGGGTTTTTCTCAAAAGTCGACCGGTCGAGTTTCAAAAGTAGACCGGTCGAGTTCCAAAAGTCGGCCGGTCTAGTTCCAAAAGTCGCCCGGTCGAGTTTCAAAAGTCGACCGGTTGAGTTTAAAAGTCGACCGGTCGGGTTTAAAAGTCGACCGGTCGAGAAAAAGAAAAAATTTTACATGATCCTCCAGCGCTTCCGTACAATTTTGAAACCTCGCATTCAAAATATTTCTATAACACGGGGGGGGGGGGGGGGGCATACTAAGCAGTTTTGCATACGGGCCCTGTCATCCTTTGTTACGCCACTGCGCAAATGTGCATCATTTTCATCTCGATAGAGAATACCAAACACTTTGTGTTTTTATGATTAATGCAAACGATAAGCAGTCTGATTTTGTGCCGAAATAATTCAGCTCTAATTTGATAATACTTTAAGAGATAAGCGAATAAATCTTGATTTTTCAACTGTTCGGGTTTGTTATGCTCTCTAAGAAACTTGAACGATAAGAAAAGCGGATCGGAAAAATAGAAGCGTTTGAAATGTGGTGCTACAGATGTATTATGCATGAAGATATCGTGGATACGTACCTACGTATCTTCGGACTGAAAACTTTATGATGATGTGTTTGTTAAATTCTTCACTTGTGATTCTTTCTTATCAAAGTAAAGGGATCTGTAATGGCATAGGTAATACACAACGTAGGTAATAGACGATCAGGTGGCCACTTTCATAGATTTTAAGTAAATTTTTAAATAGGTTAATTAATACGAATATATTTTCAGGATATTTCAGAAGATAAGTCAATTTTATTTTTCGGTCATCAGAGAACAAAAAATTTGGTAAATATTAATACGTCCTGCCCATAAGGGCTAAGCAACCCCCCTCCCCCGAGGAGCACCTTGATTTAATTTAAGTAAATACTTTATTCCTCTAAAACGAAGATTTTCATTGAACTCTCTCTTCCAGATTTATATATTTTGGACAGCTGGTATCATCGAACGAGGTGGCTACAAAGAATGCGAAATGCTTCCAGACTATCACGACTTCATGTCGGTTGTGAACATGGTTGATACCGTGGTGACTCTCATCATACCCTTAGTCCTCATTGTAGTGATGAATACGATGATCGTCAGAAACTTATTTTTGTTCAGCAGACGACTGCAGAATGGATCTTTGGAAGACTTCTCTTACGACAGCAAGGAAAATACCGAAAGTACTGAACTACAACGCACGAAAACCAGCCAGGTAAGATTTGTTTCGCTTCACTTTGCTGAAGTGGTTTTCTATTTAAAAGTACTGAACTTATGTTTGATTCAGGATAACACCGAAACCAAAAATTTGCTGGATATTATGTTGCAGGAGCCATTTTTATTTTCTCAAGAAAAAAGTTACAAACGCAAAAAGAAATAAAAAATAATTTATCTTGTGTATTTTTCCCAATATCGCTCGTTGCGTGAATTGTAATGGAACCGGACATTAATGTCCGTATTTGTTTGGCTCGTAAAACTTAATGAAATTTTGTATCTCGTTAATTTTCATCAGAGTTTCCCGGTCATCAAAGTCAAACAAAAAAGAATAAAACAAACTAAAGCCCCTGCCGGAAATTTTTCCACCCCGGGCTACAATCTTCGACAATTGGTATTGCTTGCTATGTTAGCGTTGTTTTTGTGCAATTTTTTTATCAATACATTGCCACCGTCTAGGCGCCCCAGGCCTGATTGCGTCGAGATATGGTGTTTGCCAAAGTGTTTTGGAATATGATGCCGGGGCGTTTCGGCGCTGTACAAACGGACGAGCCGACGGCATCCGTGGTTGTCACAGAATCTGCATCTGGATACCACAGTTGTTTTCTCGTACCTATTTGTTTCCATTAATATAACCTATTTTTAGCCGGTACTCGTATTATTATTAGCATTAATAAACTACTGAAGTACATACTGCAACGTATTTCGTATTTACACAATTTATTTACAGTAAATATTTGAGAACACAAAATTTAAAATTAACAATAAACATCGAAATATACAACAAACTACAACGAGCAATAACAATTAAACAACTACCAGCAAGCAATTAACAGTCCACAATACACAAATCAACAGTTCGAACTTCTCTAAAAGCACTTCTACAAACAACGGTTAATCACGACCCGAAACGCCCCGGTATACACCAAGACGCACGTACCGTCAACAAAACGCTAAAAACACTATACGCTTGTACTGCAAACACTTAACACGTATACTCGCTTGAATTTTTTCGCCTTCGGAATCTATCGCGTTTTCCTCTTCTCGCATCTCCAACATTAAAACTTCAAAACTGTCCACTCGGCCTCTTACTTGTGTTTTTAAACTCATTGAAGAAAGCACGAGAAATAGATTCCTTCTCATATTAAAAAAGCAAGGTTGCGTTGAATCATGCTCGCGTAAACACATCTTCGATCGTGGAGAACGCTGAATTTGGTAAACAACGTCGTTGATTCTGGTCACTGCTCGATACGGCCCTTCCCAGCTCTTCTGTAATTTCGGCGATCGTCCTTCACTGTTCTTTATTTCCTTTAAATTGATCTTAATTACTTCTTGGTTAATCTTCATCGCCTTTTCTAAGTTGTTCTTTATTTCTTCTTGATTGGTCTTCATTGCGTCGTCCAGATTCTTCTTCATCTCTCCTAAAAAGGCTTGCAGTTGTTGCTCCATTCCTGCAGCACTTCTTGTAGTCGGCATGAACACTCACAACTACAAGCACAAGTCTCAAATCACCGTCAGTCACTATGGAGTCCAAAAACGTCGAAATTCTCACTCAATTCAGCTAACTTCCATAAAATTCTTCCACCAGCTTTCACGACTTTCTTAACTCTTCTTGGGTTCCAAATCGCACTTCTGACACCAATTATAACATATTTGGTATTTATACAATTTATTTACAGTGATTAATGTACAAATATTTACAATTAAAAGTGATTCGAGAACATAAAATTTAAACTTAACAATAAGCAACGAAATATACAAGCAACAAACAACAACAAGCAATAACAATTAAACAACTACCAGCAAACAATTAAAAAATACGCAAACAATGAACTAACCTAAACAATCCACAAATCAACAGCTTGTGCTTGTGGAGTGCTCTATGTTGTCTAATTATTATTTGAAGCAAAGAAACGTAGTTCACTGTGTCTTCTTTTGAAACAAAGATGGCCGGCACAGTTACAACTAACCAATGCAATAATTGTAGAGATACACCTTGTACAATTAATGTCAATTCCAAAGAGATGAAATTGTTAATTATTTCATTAACCAATGTTAACAGTCTCGTAACTTTAACACGTTGATGAAGTCTGATTCCATACGCAAACTGTTTTGTTCCAACCCTCTGCTCGGGAAGACACAATACAATTTACCAAATTTCGAAACCACAGCGGGCATTCACCCAAAATAAGATTATCAGAAGCTGTTCCTCGCAATTACTGCTCATTTACAGTCTGGTCGCATAAGACAACACCGACCCACTCTTAGTGGAGCGCCCCTAGTAGGAAATTATCCCTCTCAAATCCCTTACAAACGTCAACACTTCTAGTAAACCGAATGATCCATCACTGTACCCTTTTACGGGAAAGTTACGAAACTGTCGGGATGTGGTAGGTAGCTCACTCTGAGGACTGCTGAAGTCGGTGCGAATAGCCGACGGAGACCGAAATGCACTGAAGCGTGTTTGTTGCTTAATCTACCCCGCTGTCATATTCGATCACCCGGGAAATCGAAGGAAGTAGAGTTTTCTGTTCGGACGATTTATACACTTGAGCAATCGAAAATAAAATCAGAAATTGAAGGTTTCTATGTATAAGACCACTCTATAATGCAGTATTCGTAGGTCTGAAACGGTCCATTGACATGAGAATGGTCTCTAAGCATTCATTATGGCCCCCGAGTTGCAGGACACCCTGTATGTCCATTATATGAGTGTAGGAATCGTCGCTATTTGCTCAGTAATTTTCATCCGGAAGCCATAGACAGAATCGACAAAAGCTTCTCGACAAACAACCTACTTCGGAGACAACCGAAAATAATTCAACACTGATTAGAAATTATTTTTGTATAACATACTTAATTGAAAAGCAAATAAATGGTTTTAATTTTTACGAAGAAAAAAATTTGTTAGCAGACGTTGGGGCATAATTTATAATTTTAATTTACACGAAGCCTTACACAATACGAGAGCTGAAAACGGCGCAGTTAACTTTTGTGTTCCGTAACATTTATTCAATAAAATGTTGCACGGAGAGTTCAGGACCCTAAAGCACGTCAAAAATTTTATCTGGTCCTCACTTGATGGACGCAAAGTGCCTTCAGTATCAACAAATTTCGATAACTAACATTATCTCTCTATTCATCCAGATGACACAAAATTTACAACGATCCACGTCCACTGTTTGTTTTCACTAATTCCTATCTGTTGTGTTTGCAGAGTTCACGGCGCGGAAACTCCCAGGCACAGACTGGAAACTATTGTCGGCACATCCCGCTCGCCAAGAGAAAGAAGAACTCTGAAGTTTCTTGTCCGCGTAAGTATCTTCTTCCACCTTTAGCAGCGTAAATCCACAAACCACAATACCACAAACACGGACTATTATCCTCTATCACTCATAGTGAAGGCTTTCCGTACAGCAACCCGTTCCGATGTTCTCAGAAAACCGCGACACCCCCCACAAATGAGTTTCGTCTTAATATAAACGGAAGTTTTTCTCTAGTACATCGCATCGGCTGCAAATATTTCGGGGTAAACGGCAACTACTGACATGAACATGCAATTCTGCACTAATTCCTATTGGCGTTTGTCCCAGAGAATATTTTAAAAGCAGCGTCAAGCAAAACGAGTTTCCCGATTTCCCGTTTCAAAATTTCAGCGCATACTTTCGTTTACGTAGGTACTTCGTTTGTCGATGACAGCAGCTGCGATTTCAGTAGCTAAGTGGGTGTCGCATAGAGTTGGTAGTCTGATGTCCTTAGGCTGAGTGGGTTCGACTCTCGGAGAGGTTATTTTTCTCTTTTCTTGCGTTCTTTCAGACCGTTTCCGTCAATAAGTGGTCTGTTTCGTAATCACGTGGAAGGGAGATATTAAATTGTGTTCACGTTAGCGTGGAAGCAGGCTCGGCCTTAGAATTTAGTTCAAACTGACTTGAAAACAACAGAATCAAACAGTGATGTTACAGAAATCGTGACCAAGTATTTAGTAAATTCTATCAAATATATCGATTTGTTAAATTGATAATATGTCGATATAGGTAGGTATTCGATATACCGAATAAGTATATCGATAAATTCAATATACCTAACAAATATACGATATATCGACCATATCGAAATTTTTGCATTATTTTTGAAAAACGAACACCTTGTTCCCAGGGACTTCGACAAGGCCCCTTAAAGGTTGACTTTTCGAGATTTTTGATCAATAGGAGAATCTCTAGTTTCGAACTGTACCCTGGCGACTTTCCACCTTCAGCCCGCAGGGACGAACTTGGCCCCCCGTTTGAGTACTTTTTGGCCCAAAAATTTCCAATTCAAGGTTTCGAGAGCAGCAACTGTGGTCCGAGCGGAACGATTTTTGGATATTTTCAGTCCGAACGACGGGGTATCGGAATCCATTTTCAAAACTATTCCGCATTCCCCGTTTAACCGGAATAAAAAACTACACATAATTTGAAGGTGTCGTATCTCCGTCGTCCCTTCATCTGAAACGCCGAAAGCCGATCCAGATCTGCGGGACTTGCCGAAGAAATAATCTTACGTTTATGGCCCGATACGTTCAGCAGGTACCTGGGATTTGTGGGATATACTTATAGATTTTGTTAAGCCTAGTTCTCATTAGTAGAGTTAGCAGTAGAGTGTACGGTATCGTCGTAGTTCTGTACATCCCATTTCCGTACAAGGCGAAATCAGTGACAGTTCCGTACACGATGCACGTGTCGCGATACTGGGGATCATTTGTAAGAAACTGTTATTAGCAATAGTGGTAGTTTCGTACAGGTACAATCCCTTAGTGACCGTATACTCGGAGAGCATTCTAAGAATCACCCAGCCAAAAAAGGTAGTGTTGCCCGTCACTGAATACGGCCAAAAAAGTCGTTCCACGACCCACTATTTATGTGGGCAAGCGGAGCGAGCGAAATTAACATTTGAAAACAATAGGAGATAAATTTTCATCGACGCACGAAACGGGAACGCACGAAATGGGACTAAATCCAAAATTCTATGTTCAGGTACCTACGTAAACAACCCGGGTGATTCTTAGAATGCTCTCTGAGTATACGGTACGCAACTACCACTATTGCAAATGACAGTTTCTTACAAATGATCCCCAGAATCGCGACACGTGCATCGTGTACGGAAGTGTCACTGATTTCGCCTTGTATGGAAATGGGATGTACGGAGCGGCCATCAATTCGAGTGTACTAGCGTACTATTTAGCAAATCTACTCTACTCTACCGAATTTGGTAGAGTACTATTTCGCACGTAAATTGAAATTAATATGGTAGAGTAGACTCCTGCACACTGCTTGAACACGTGGTGTCTTCGTAAACAGTGCACTCGACTATACCAAACCTGTTTGCATTGGTATATAGTGGAATAGAGTAGAGTAGAAATCAGTGGTGGGGGAAGGAAAGTGGTAGAGTTACTATCCCACCGTGCAATCTTACTTTACTCTACCATTACCTAGTACTCTACTCTACCAGGTACATTGGTACAGTTAGAAGGACAGTTAGTATCTACTTGCCCAACTTACTCTACCGAAACTAGGCTTTATTGCTTGACTACAAGGTGCTTTATCGAAGTGTGGAAAACCGCGAGGATCCGTCGCATAAAATAGGTTTTTTGAAACTGAAGAGTTTTCTTCATCAGTAGTAGGATACAATCATGCGGTTTATCACACCAAATGTAATAATGCGATAGTCGCTCAAGCCTAGGCTTAATATCTTAATACGATATAAGCTGGATCTTCGGACCCAGGTTAATCAACTTTTGTTCATTTATCATTTTGGTCAGTTCTAAGCCTAGTTTTCATCAGTAGAGTTAG
The DNA here is from genome assembly GCA_963966045.1 of Xestobium rufovillosum. Classification (NCBI taxonomy): domain Eukaryota; kingdom Metazoa; phylum Arthropoda; class Insecta; order Coleoptera; family Ptinidae; genus Xestobium; species Xestobium rufovillosum. Next base: position 40,997,469 of record OZ014492.1, read on the forward strand.
CAGTAGAGTGCACTAGCATACTATTTAGTCAAACTCCTCTACTCTACCGAATTTGGTAGAGGAGTATTCGTTCACACGTAACCTGTTTTCATTGGTGAGTAGAGTAGAAGTCAGTGGTGCGGGAAGGAATGTAGTAAAGTTACTATCCCACCGTACAATCTTACTCTACTCTACCGTTATCTAGTACCTACTCTACTCTACCAGGCACGTTTACATTGGTAGAGTTAGAAGGATAGTTAGTACTTGCCCTACTTACTCTACTTACTTCCCAAGGTAAATATAACGATACATTTTATCCAAATCTACTATAATAATTTTTATTAGAATAATGGGGATCATCCGAGGAATGCAACAACAGTAAGCCCTCTTTCACGAGAAATATGACTAGAATCCGAACCCAGGTTTTTCACCATGAATGTGTCCGATAAAAGTTGAAATTCTTGACCACTGTTTGGTCAGTCACTGTTTTCCTTCTCCTGCCTTTAGATAGAAATGTCGCCTTTGACATGCCTTACGTTGAGTTACCTAATTTTTACCATTCATTTTGTATCTCATTTTTCGAAAGGAGTCTGTTCCAGAAGTGGTCGAAACCTTCATTCACCCTCACGCTGTCTGTACCAGGAAAACACTTGCTTTGCGTGTTGATGGGCAGCGGATTTACCAACAAAAATAAAAAATAAACTAGCGAGCAGCACCGTGATTCCCACAGTTATCTTAGATCATGAAAACTCTGACACATTTTAATTAAACCCGAGAATTTTTCGTTATTTCATCTCGTGCTTTCTATTCAACCAACTTTATCTCGTTAATTAAATTCGGAAGGGACCCACAGTCTCGTATCACCGTTTGAGCAACCCTGGCACTTAAATGAATTTCAATCGGGTCATTCACTGAACAAAGCATTAAATTTGTTTTTGAAATTAACGTTTTACAGAGGAACTAAAGATGCATGCAAGGAACGCTCTGTCGCCCAAGAGTCAAAGGAACATCATGAGGATGCTGCTCCTCATTGATTCAGTCTTCGTGGGTCTCAATTTACCAAGGTACGTAAATTAAATTGTTAACTTTGTCACTTTGTGAGGTTTATTGGAAGTATCAAAAGAATTTAAATCGTTCTCACAGCTGACGTATCCTCGTCTTCCTCTAGAATAGGTTGTCAAATTCTTCAAGCTTTCCTTTAACAGCGCATCAGATATGAATGACTTTTTTGTTTGTAGTATGTTGTAGGTTTGATGATTTGTTTAAGTCAAAGTGTCCTTCAAAACGTTGGTTGCCGATGATCACGTTTTTCCTGCTTCCTCAAAAGTATTGGCATGCCCTGTAATAAAGTGAATACCATTTGGATAAAATCTGAGTCTGGCTCCTCGCCTGAAGTGCTCTATCGAATATTGAGATCATTCAGTATCATCTTTACAAAGGCAACTCTCATACCTTCCATATCAAAGTCATTTACAGAAAGTGACCTTAATTACAGTCAGATTTCTTCTCTGGGACTTTATAAGTTGAATGTAAAATCATCTAACCGGTTTAATGAAACCCCGCAACTTCTGCAGAGTTGTGTGATTGAAATTAAGGGTTGGACAGACGAAACAACAATCCACATGACAACTGCCAGAGCAAACAACCGAAACTTTCGACGCACTGCTGTGTCACCGCGTATAATTCGATTTGCCTCACGAATTCGCGGGCGAACTTTGAACTGTGGAGTGATGGAAGTGTTCAACTTTGGGGGTAATTAAATCGGTTAGAAGATGCACGGGGCCAGAATTTTCCGTCGGATACCTCAAGCCAAGCCCGTCCTATTAGAAAGCTATAAATTTGCTTATTTGTTCGTACAACGTGACGCGATGTAACCAATCCCCGGGATGATTTATGGGAGCGTTTACCTGCTTTTCAAGGGGTTGAACGGTAAAAACAAATACGACATTTACATCTATTAAAATCAACAAAACTAGCATCCAACAATGAATGTAGTTTTTGCCATGTATTTGTCTTTTTCTATCAACTTGGAATATTAGAAGTGATTTATTTCTTTCAGCTATGCAGTAAGACTGTACACTTTCTTCGGCTACCAACTGCGCCAGCTTGAACCACCCGTGATGCTCTGGTGTTTCCAGCAGTACGCCATGTTATTATTTTACACAAATTTCAGTGTCAACTTTTTACTGTATGCTATGTGCGGCATCACTTTCCGAAGACGCATGTGGCAACTGCTGAGAAACAAGCTTAAGAGGATAACAAAAAGGCCGTGCGTCAGGTCGCAATAATTTTATTACTTCTAAATGTATATTGTGTAAAATATACGACTGTTTAAGTTAGTATTTCTATCTTAGAAAAAGTAGGTTATTATATTAAAATATGGGCCATGTCCATCGTAATGGAAAAGATGTAACTATATTTTTTGGAGTTAAAAAAGGCAAATTCCAAATCTACGAGAAATAATTATGTGGTGTATTTTTTACTCAATCCTTTATTAAAAGCAAATTCAGACACTCAGGGTAAAAATAGAGTAGAGTGGGGGAACGGTGCAGAACTGTTCAAAACCATCTACTTATACAATGAGTAATAGTGCAAATTTAATACAGATAAAATGTGTAAGTATAGGCATTTTTGTTGATTCTGCAGTAGCTTTACGTTGTACATTGTACATAAATATAATAATAGGTTAATAAAGCTGTGACAAAACCTTATTATGTTTGAGTTTATTACACGTAAACCGCTTTGATTTTAATTTTTCACTTAAGTTCGGCTATAAATTACTCTTTATGAGAAACTTAAATCTGGCATCCACAAAAACGATGAAGCGCACAGTAGTCCGTTTCTGATCTTCGATGACGTTTTCATCATGTTACCTAAATTGATTTTCTATTTGTTTCAAGCAGTAGAACGACAGCACGCAGAAGATGGATCCTCTAAATGAATCACTTCCAGATTTATGCCTTTAACCGAACTGAGACTTGATCTGCCAGATTTTATGCGTTATATATTTTCCTCGAACTTTTCACGCAAGATGTGCTATATAGTTCAACTCAATTTGGCGGAAACACGTGACACACTTTAGAAATGTATACAAACACTTCAACAACAACTTGTTTATATTCAAGAGATGCGTTGGAATTTTGTGATTTAACACGTAACATGGCGCAGTCGAATGAACCAGTGGATTCGTGACTAATTTGCTCAAATTTATCTAGCATCTTTGATGTTATGACGGAAAATAATATTCTGGATGTGAATTTATTTAAAAGGCCATGAGATATAATCTTTTATTTAAAAGTAGTTCATATATATATATTTACAATTTCCTATCATTTTTGCATCCGATAGCATGGAATTACCATTTAATCCTGCGTCCCTTGTAAACTTGCATCCGTATAACGGACGCAAGATTACATCTTTCGTTTTCGGCTATTATTAGTGAAGTTTTGTACCACAGAAAGAGTCGGCCGGATAGGCTATTCAATGACCTGAAGTTAGGTACATGTATAAAGTTCCCATCTTTTACCATTTTTTTTATTTTGTCTTTTTAAGCAAAGTCAAAGGGACGCAAAACTGATAGGAAATGTACAGAAATTGTATAGTTTTAGTCGGTGCAATTTCCGTTGAGGGCGCTGCAAAATATACTTTGACACGTATAAAATATTTCGTTCTCTATCATCTTTGCGTCCTCTGACTTGGCAACACTGTGTCTGCTATTCAGAAAAAATTGAAGCTTTTCTCTGCAACAGTTTAGTATGATGTCGTTCGCCGGTGCCGTATAGTTTCGTGAATCTTGCGTCCATGTTTGGTTTTACAATGTCATCAAGGGCACATAAGATAAAACTCTTAACTGGTAAGTATTAATTACTTTTATGCTTTATCGTGGATTAACCGAGTCGTGTTTATTAAGCTTTATAATATTGTAATTTCATCTGATTTGCAATTTCGTCTTTTGATAATAACTCAGTTATTTGTTAAGATTTCTCTAACATGTAAAAGTAGTTTCTTGATGGTTATCTAATGCGCACATTTTGCAGTGCGTTAACTTGCCATTCGACGTTTCGCGCACCTGCAACCATTATCAGGTATATGTTTTCTTATGAATGTCATTCTGAATTCTGATCTCATTAAGTAATTATTTCTTTCGGAAAACAATATTTCCATACATATTAAGATTAGGTAATATTACGCTGCTTGTTGCAGAAAAGAAGATAATGGAGGATAAGCGTGTAACTCCTAAGTCTGTAAATGCTGTAAGTATTTGCGAACAGTGCTACTAACTTGCGATGTTAGTGTCACATGTGAAACATTATTACACGAGTGGTATGTATCCGAATCACCCGCGGGACCGGCGAGTGCACCATTCGAATTGGGTGGGGCCTAATGTGAAAGATTTGGTCCTACCATGAATGTTTCGTAAGTGCATGCTGGTTCTAAATACAGTGTAGGTGCCGCCTATCCTCTGTAATTGACTTTAGAAGCTATTGAGACGTTAAAAACACAAATTTAGAAAAATCCCAGTTCCTGGCCGTAAGCTAATCATACTGAAGTACGCGTAAATGCATCTAATTCACATAAAACTTACACACTGTTTAGTTTACTTGCAACAATTTTAAGCATAAGCATAATTAAGTAAAAAGCATCTCCCAACCTTAACATTAAAGCAAAGTACCACATTTCATTTCGTTTAACATGTTTACCTCATATTACGTAAATATTTTACAATGGCCCAGTTATGTTGAGCCAGGTCCACCCATGTTTGGTAAGGTGGGGCGGCGTTCTGGCATCTCTACCTAATCGCGCCCTGCTTTCTACCAGCCATTAAGTTTCGTGACCTGACCTGATCTGAATTGACTATGAATGGCCTGTCAGATTACTGCAAAAGGTTGAGACAAGATTTGGGAGTTCTAAAACTTTTTGGGCGACTTTTGAAGCTAAAGTTAGACATTTTTAGTTATTGTGTGGAAATTGTGGATTCGTTTTGCAAATAACCACTCGTGAAAATAATCTACGTCTTTGTATGCCGTTTTTATATCAAATTTATATTTTTCACAGAGAAGTTTTAAAAAAAACTGGCTTTGTAACAGACCATTATCACCTCCAATTCTAAAACCATCTAATCAGGAAACTGGGGCCAAGAAAATTAATATTATATCAAATATTGTTATAAAAAGCCCTTACGTACAATTGCTTCCAATAACTGAACAAACGGTAAGTATCGGAATATTTCATTCTTATTCTTTCAAGCAATCTGTATAACTAGGATGAAAAAGAACCGCCTATTACAACTGTGAAAGTTAACAACACCACAGAAGAATCTGCGGAAGCTTCAGTTTCTCCGTAAGATAATAATCCCCCGTAGTATTCTCGCAAGAAAATCAATTAGACTAAATGGGATAAACTGAATCATTAATATTCTTAAAATTAAATTGCGTAAGTATGGGTGATACTGAATAATTCGAACAAATACTACGCTAGGCATTGAATTATAGAATTAATTTTTTTGTACAAGATATCACAGAATGTCTACGACGAAATCAATGGTCTGCAGTTTTCTGTAATCATTTTGATCGCAACATATTTGGTTTAAAATTACATACACTTGATAAGAACAACTTCTGATAAAACAATTCTTGAGTTCTAAGTAATAATTGAGGTACGGATAGCGGCGTTTTTAGGGTTCCGTACAAAACGGTACCCCCTTGTCTAATTGAGTCTAGAACCCAGGTTTCCCCTGTCCCGTCCGCCCAGCTGCGTGCCGTCACATTTCTCGTGCAGTTTTCTAATTAGACCTGTTAACTCACTGAGAGTAATAAATGTGGAATCCCCACCTCGTAGTGGCGCCAATGGTGAGACTACGAAATTCAAAATTTTTTAGTTAACTTCAATAAATTAATGTACCCCAAATTTCAAATGAATAGCTTTTGTAGTTTTCCAGATACATATTAAAAAGTAACACAATTTTTTAAGAAGTTTCAACAACCTGTATTTCGTTTAGTCGACATTTTCGGACATACGTTGGTTAGTGATTTTCGCATTATTTTTAAGTATTCTATCCACCCTCGAAGTTTATTGCACTCATTTAGATCACCCTGTATAATTAAAGCGGAATTCTATGTTTCAGTCATACATACGAGTATATTAATTAATTATTTTTGAAGTCACGTCGGTTCGTTGTCCCTCTCCTTTAAAGTTGAAGCAAAGCGCCAAAATTTCCGGCCTGACAATGAAAGAAACGGCGTAGACCCACAAATAAATTTTATTTGTCAATATAGTCCCCCCTGACATCAATCTACTCATTAAATCGTTTAAGCAACAATTTAATACCCCTTAATATGTCTTAGGTTTGCCTTCAAAATGTACTCAAACTGCAGCCTTCACCTCTTCGTTGTCACTCAAATGGCTCCCGCGAACGCCTTTTTCAAATTTCCAAACAAGTAATGGTCACTGAGCGCCGTATCTGGGCCATACGGAGGGTGATTGATTTTTCGAAACCGCGGTCACGAATTCCAGCAGTGTGAACGGATGCATTGTTGTACAGTAAACGAGCCTCAAACATTTTGTCGTACTTTGTGACCCGTTGACCGAGGTGTTGCATTATTTGAAGTCTATTAGAAGGATGTCAACACAATCTCAAAAAATCGTAGCTATCAACTTTTCAGTCGAGTGACACGCCCTGAACTTTCTTGGCAGTGCTTTTCCTTTTTGCCTCCATTATATCGACTCCCTATTAGGCAAAGAATCATAATAGAGAGCCATAGTTTCATCCCTTGTGACAACACGTCTACATAGTTTTCCGAAAATGATCGAGCTGCTAAGAGATGTTTGGTGACCCACCTTGCACTAACTTTCTTCATGCCTAAAGGATTCGATGAACGCATGTATCTGATTTTTGATATTTCTTTCACCTTCAAAGGTCGGTCGCCTAATACGACATCATCAACAAGGACAATAGTCTTCCAAGGCTAATAAGACTTGATTCAATGTGTCATCAGAATTTTGATCCGCCGCGATATCTGGATCTATGTCAGGCCAGGAAATTTTGGCGCTTACCTCGGATATTCCTCGACTTTAGGAGACTATCGTACTTTCCAATATCTATAGTAGTTGTCTACACGAACAAATCGAAGTGCTGAACTTGTAAAGCATCAGACATGGCTGTTTTCATTACTTTCATAAAATTTGTATAGGTAGGTACTTAATCTCTAATATTTATCGAAAGGTAACACTTACAAATTGCATTTTTCCCGATTAGGGACCACAAAAGTGATCCTATTGCGCGAACCTATATTCAGTTTTTTACTATGTGTTTTTCGGCGTGCTTAATAGTGACGCTCACATCGACCATCTGTCGCATTCAGACGAAAGCTCAGCGTGGCAAAACTGGTGTTGGTATTTAACATAACACAGACATTTTCTTCGTCAGAATGTTCTGAAATTAGGAATAGTCTTAGTAGCACAATGTGGAACTCGTATTTTTCTGTTTACATTGAAATGTTAATAATTGCTGCTAAACTCCACGGTCATTTCACTGCGCCAATTATCAAAATTTTACTCACGTAGACAGAAAAATTGTGCTACCAAATTTTATGCAAGTCTGTTCCAAATTTAAGAACATTTTGACAAGAAAAATAGCTGTGTTAAGTATGTTATACGCCAACAGATATGCCATGTTGAACGTGTGTCTGACTGTGATAAATGATCGAAGTAAATGCTCCTTTTAAAGATGATTTTTAGCTTGGTTACGCGACTCTGGTATAGGGAGGTTTTTACAAATATGGACGAAAAGTTATCCACCGAGCTCAGATAGTTAACATCCGTTTCATTTAATTCTACTAACCTCTGCAACACTATTGTCTGGGCCAAGTGCAATCTTCATCACTTCAGATACCGAAAATTCCACGGGCGCAACATCGGACCTGCATCACATTAAAAATTGAAGCATCAAATTCGGCTTTAATTATGCAGGATATAAAATTAAAAAACACCTATATGTATAATCTATTATTAGAGGTACTCAGAATTCAGAAATTGTTTTTTCAGAGATTGTTCGTATCAAGGGTATATTTATATTAAAACTGTTGTGATTCGTACAGTTTGTCCCGTTTAGTGTAAAAAAATATTTTATTATTATTATTATTATACATTTTTAGAGCTGATACTGGTTCACCTACGGATTTTTCACTATCTACTAGTGACGAAGATCCCACTTACGATCCCGATGACAGCTTTGTAGAGGTTAGCATAATTAAATAAAAGGATGTTTAAATAATATAAGCTACTAGAAGCCATGCAAATTCGAAATTCTTCTCGCGTTGCTTGCAGATACCAAAAAGAAAATCGCTCAGTAAAAGGCTCGCCAAATTCTTTCCTGAGACTGATTCTAACGATGACTCCCCTGATCGTAGCCGACTGTTACAATCAAATGCTTTGTCTGAAATACATGAAAGGGTATTTGATGCTACTGAACATGTTCTTGTAAGCGAAGAAACATCTTTCCTAGAAAAGGCTGCCGGCTTTGGGTCTATCACAGAAAAGGCTAACGTGTCGTTTGGTTCTTTCCCAGACAGGACTGACATATCTAGCGGTACTATTACTACAGACGTCAAAAATAAAGTTTCCAGACATCCTGATTTTTGTTTCTTTTGTGAAGTAGACGTTCTCAATTTTGCTAGACATTTGAGACGAAACCATCCAATGGAAATTAAAGTTCAAGAAATTTTTTCAAAGGCTGTTAAAAGTAAAGAAAGGAAACGATTACTTAATCTCTTAAGAAAGGAAGGTAATTACTTGAAAGGAAGTTCGTTCAAACCAGTGAAGCAGCCATTGTTACCTGGGACATCTCACGCTCCTTGTATTTACTGTTTGGGATACTATTCCACAAAGCAGTTATATCGTCATAGAAAGAAATGTTCTGAAAATCCCAACAATGGGAAAACTACACTGGCCCAAGCTCAAAATAAACTAATTGCTCATTTAAAGGTTGATGAACAATTGAAAGAAAGAGTTTTTCCACACATGCGCGCTGATAAAATATCACTTATTGCTAAAAAAGATGCCCTTATTTGCGCCTTTGGTGCCAGATATTTAAAATTACATCGAGAAAGGCATTTTGTAAGCGTTACTTCGCGAAAAATGCGCGAGATTGCAAAAATTTTAATGGAAGTAATGAAAATGGAACCGTCTATTCACTCCATGTTTGACGCTTTACAACCGCAGCATTTTGATTTGTTCGTGGAAGCAACCAAAAGTATTGGAAAGTATAATAAAGATAAGGATGTCTTTGAGTCTCCTACCTTTGCAATGAATATCTCCACAACCCTAAAACAGTGTTGTGACATAGCAATTAATTTTGCTTTAAAGAAACAAGGGCGCTATTCCAGTGTTTCATCTGCAGAGGCAGAAGCTGATTTGAAAACTATGATACACCTTTTTAATGCAAATTGGAAATTTGAAATTTCTAACCACGCTGCAAATAATCTTAATTTACAAAAATGGAATAAAGTCACCATAATTCCTTTAGCAAGTGATTTAAGATTATTGAAAGATTATCTGTCTCAAAAGGCTTCTGAATCCGCGTCTATTCTTTCTATAGAAAATAATAACAAGGCTGCATATTCAATTTTGCTGGAAACAATATTTTGTCGTGTAATCTTATTGAACAGGAAACGTCCCGGAGAACTGCAGCGAATGTATCTCCATACATACGAAAATACAAACGCTGAGAAAGCTACTTACCAGGAATTTGATGATGTAATCTCTCCCGCCGAAAGAATTTTATTGAAAAAATTTAAAAGGGTAGTTACACGAGGTAAACGTGGCCGTGGTGTTCCCGTTTTGTTTAGTTCAGAGGTACAAGACCATATTAAAATATTAAATGCAGCCCGAGAAAACGTTGTTCGCAAAGACAACCCTTTCCTATTTGCTCTTCCAAATTTGGAAACAAAATCATCAATTTGTGGTTATAAAGTACTGCACAAATATGCCAAAGCATGTGGGGCAAAAAACCCTGCCGCTCTAACTTCAACCCGCCTTAGGAAGCATTTGGCAACGTTAACTCAAATTTTTAGTATGAACGACGGAGAAATCGAACAGTTGGCATCATTTATGGGACATACTCTAAATGTCCATAAAAATTCGTACAGGCTCCCCGACGATGTTTATCAAACTGCAAAAATTTCGAAATTGCTTCTTTTAATGGAAAGCGGGCAAGTTGGTAATTTTAAGGGACAAACTCTGGACGATATTGAAATTAACTTGGAAGAGGATTTATTTGAAAGTTCTAATAATAATTCTGAAGAAGTAGATCTTGAACCCAATAACTCAGATGATGATAGAAGTAATTCAGATTACCTCAATGTTGCAACCGCTTCTGGCTCTGGCTCTGGCCCTGGCCCTGTCTCTACCTCAGGGATAGATAATACAATCCATAAAGCAAAGAAGAGAGAGTTAATTCCCTGGACTGCAGAACAAAAAGAACTGGTAAAAAAATTTTTCGCTACTCACATCAAGAAGTGTCGGCCTCCTAAAAGAGGAGAATGTGAAGAATTGATGGAGAAGCACCCAGATACTTTTGAAAATAAAACATGGTTAAAAATGAAAGTATTCGTTCAGAATGTCTACACCAAAAAATGTAAAATTTGAAAAACAAGTTAGATGAATTATTTTTTAAATTATGAATTTTGCTTCAGTCTGTTTTTTTAGTCCTAGTGACACTAAGGTACCTACCTATTTAGTTACTTCGTTCTATAGCATTTAAAACGATGTGTTGTGTTTTTTTATATTTTATGTTTTATTTTACTACATAGACTTAAAAATCTATGACATTATAATAAGATTTAAATTACATACTTACATTTTAGGTTTCATTGTATTGTTGTGTTCTTGTAGCATAAGTGGAAACCTAATAGCAAATTCGTTCTACAAAGCAGAATGTATTTTGTATTTTAGATTATATTTCGAATCATATTTTACTGTGTTTTTATGATTCTGGGAGCAACTTCTTAAATTAAAGAGCAGGCAAATTCTTTAGTGCCTAACTACATGAAACAACAAAAAAACTTACATTTTCTATGAATTATTTATTTGATTGTAATACTACATTAGAAAATTTTGTAGAGACAAAATTATAGACATATTCTGGATACTCTTGTCAGGCTAGCCGTAAAAATTCTGAAAAAAAGATAAAAATTAATAAATATACCGGGAGCACAAGTGAGAACTTACCATTTTACAATAAGCAGTACATGTGTGTTCATCATATTCCTCTGGAATGGCTACTCTGTTCAGGCGACTGCAACGCTCGAACAAATTCTGAAAAAAGAAATAAAAATTAGGAGATAATCTGTCAGGTAGCGTAAAGGCAGACTATACCGGTATTATACAACTCTGATGTCCACTCGTGTGGCTTCATTTCAATACTTGCAGGCTGAGGGACTCCGCAAATATTGTTAATTAAAGTAACTAACAATCAGTCCTGTCTATGCGCTGTATGGTGGTAGGAATTATCAATACGCTAACGGGTGAATCTGAAACATGAAATTTTCTATTTATTTCTATATTTTCAATTCTGTTTAAGTGAAATAAATGTAGAGAAGAAAATTAATTCGCACTATGTTATACATTATAAATAGGAAATACTTACCCGACCTGAACTGATATCGAGACTGATGCCCCATTTTGGTTTTGAATATGGAGATTTTCCATTATTGTCGACAGGAAATTACTGATATGCAATAAAAAAAGTAGTTACGTAATTTTGTGGGTAGGTTAATTTTTCATTACAAAGAAACAAACGTTCTACGTGCTGTAAACATCTGTCAGTGTCAGTTACAAAACATTTTAATGTAAATTTTGCAATATAATAATAGTAGTTTTACAGTCTTTACTTGCAGGTACAACACACACACACACACACACCTACACACACACACACACACACGCACGCACACACGCACGCACACACACCCACACACCCACACCCACACATTGAAAATAAACTTTGCCCTATAAAACTATCTTAATTATATTGCAAAAGTTAGGTTACGTTATATAAATGACACTGACAGACGTCAGGAGCACGTGGTACGTTTGTTTACTTGGAATGAAAAACTGAACTACATTGGGATTCGACCCCACACTTGCGTAGTGTATTAGTCATAGTATCTAACAATTTCTTTTCTTGTTGGACGATGTTCATTTCTTTTGGCTAATTTTAAGAAGAATCACGAAAAAGTGTCTTACCTTTAATACTTAACCAGCTAATTAAGTAGATTCAACTTTAATTCAAATGTGGTATTAATTGGAAATTGCATTTTCATGAACACATCAGATGAAATTAATCAGATATTAGAAATGTAGATATTTAGAAGTAAGTATTTCTTACTAATGTGGCATTATTCACACCTTCCATTTCCCGGCATAATGTATCTATGCGATCGTCGTCGATAACACAACCGGAAACATAATACAAAATGTCAGGGAAGGAGAAGAAAAATATGTGTTAATAAAGAAGGCATGGCAACGTTGCAGGATGTCAAAATGATAGGAAAGTGTCCAAAACATATATCACTGGACGTCAGAACAACCGCAGAATGAAAGGAAAATATACAGGGGATGCAATATTAACCAACGTTTAAAAGGACGTCACAATGATAGTGAATTATAAAATTCATGTATACCCCTATACTTAACAGAGCAAAAATTCCTGTAGATTCTCTGCACCAGCGTGATGTGAGCAACAATATACACGCACTTCCAGCTCTCTATCTCTGTAACTTCTGGTGGACGCGAAAATGTATGAGTTTTGAAAGGATGCAGAAATGATAGCAGGATGTAAATATATATATATATATATATATATATATATATATATATTATACAAATATTAATTTATCGACTGATACATATATATATATATATATATAGTCCGGTCACCTTTTACCTCTCGGTGTAGGTGTTATCACTTAAATTAACCGTGCACAAATGTCGACCACTTCTTCCTGTCTTGCGCTAACTGTCTCGCTTCTGCCATCGTCTTGCCCTTGCGTTTTATAACCTTTGCAACCACTTTATCCCAATTTTCTTTCGGCCTTCCTCTAACTCTTTTCGTCTGTTGTCTTGCCTTCCATACTCTCTTCACTTGCCTATTGTCGTCCATTCTTTCTAGGTGTCCCCACCATGCCAGCTGTCTCTCCTCTATGAAGTCTAAAACTGACTTGCACTCTAGCTCTTCCCTTACATCCTGATTTCTTACATGGTCTCTCATGGTAATGCCTTTAACTCTACGGAGGTATTTCATTTCGAGTGCCTGTATTTTGCTCTTTATTCTTGGGGTAAGTATCCAGGACTCACAGCCGTATGTTAGTACTGGTCTATAGACTGTATTGTATATAACAATTTTTGTTTTCCTGCCCACTTCTCTCTTGCTGATAAAGCTGTCCTTCATAGCATGAAACAGCTTAGCTGCTTTTTCTATCCTCTCGTTGATATCTCCTTCCTGACCGCCGTTGCTTTCTAACATTACTCCCAAGTATTTAAATGCCTCTACTTGCTCAATACTTTTTCCGTTGATTTCGATATTTATTGCTAGCTGATCCTTCGTTACTGCCATTACTTTAGTCTTTGCAGTGTTTATTTTCATCCCTTTTTCTGTAAGTACTTCGTTCCAAACATTCAGATTGTTCTGTAGAGCCCTAGCACTTCCCGCCATCAAAATAACATCATCAGCAAATGCGCATTCTGACACATCAACAGTTTCTAAATTCTTAAATCCAGTGTGCAACTTTTTTAAACGTGGAGTGCACTCTCTTATTACGTCATCCATGAATACAGTGAACAGAAGTGGACTTACAACTCCTCCTTGCCTCAACCCATTTTTTGTTTCAAAAGTTTCTGATTTGAAGTTTTTGCTAATGACGTAATTTCTGTTTCTAGCGTATAAGCTCTTCACCGCTCTTGCAAGATTTCCCCTGACTCCTCTGTTCTTCAGGCTCTTGTAAATGTTTTCGCGCTTAACTCGGTCGAATGCCTTTTCAAGGTCAATAAATACAAAATTGGCTTTGGCTTGATTCGTCAGGGTCTTAGAGATTATCTGCTTGATGGTAAAAATATGATCTTGTACACTTCTTCCCCTTCGAAATCCACTCTGTGCTTCGCTCAGTGTTGGTTCTAAGATTCCTCTCAGCCTCGTTTCTAAAATTCTTTCGTATACCTTTTTCGCTGTACTCAGAAGAGTGATTCCTCTATAGTTATTATAGTCCTTTGCGTCCCCCTTTTTATGAATTGGCACTATAACTCCAACCTCCCAGTCCCTAGGTATTTTTCCTTCTGTCCATGCTTTGTTAAATATATCCAGTAGTAACGTTGTTGCTTCTGGCCCCATGTACTTCAGCATCTCTGGTGTTATCTTGTCATGTCCAGGTGCTTTACCATTTTTCGTTGCCTTCAGTGCATCTACTACTTCCCTCATTGTTATCTCTTCCGTTTCATCGTCAGAGGTCTCTGAACCAGCATCCATGTGATCTTCTTTACCTTCTTCTTGTGATACCAATAACAGCTCTTGGAAATACTCTTTCCATCTTTCCATTATATGTTGTTCGTTGGTTAATATATCACCTGCTTTATTTTTAATTGCTAGGCTTTTAGTTGTTTTTCCTTTTCTCATGTTTTTTAATGTCTTATAGAATAACTTTTGATTTGCTTTGTAGTTCTTCTCCATTTGCTCTCCAAATTTCATCCAGCTTTCTTTCTTCGCTCCTTTAACCAAGTCTCTCACTACCTTGCGTTGTTCCTTGTATTCATTGTATCTCTGATCACTCCTGTTTTGCAAATATTCCATCCACTTTCTCTTTTTAATCTTTATTTGTGTTTTTATATCATCACTCCACCAGGCTGTTTGTTTTTTCTGGTTAGTAGTCAGGGCCGTAGCCAGAGGGGGGCCAGGGGGGGCGCAGCCCCCTCTAACATACCTGTGCGCCCCCCCTGTACTTACACGTATAAACAGACCTCAAAGGCTGACCAATTTAACATTCTTGGCATTTGGAAACGAGCGAACAAGAAACGTTTATATGGAAAAAGTGCTCTGAAAATTTAATGACGGTCGATATAGGGAACTGCAATTGTGCTAGATTTTCTATATAGTTGTATTTTGTTTTATTGTGAGAAATGAAGATTTTAGTTTATTGTGAAGTTTTACTGAATTGTTTTTTACATTCTTCGTTGTTCAGTTTTTTACACGAGTATTTATTATTCGTATTGTTTATTGCATCCATATTCTGAAACTGTATATTTATCTAGTTTAGTAAAGTATTACAATTTCCAATTTTTGGTATAATTTTAATCGCTTATTCCAAGAACATCCTACCAAAAATTTCGTTTAAGCCCCCTCAAAAAATACGTAAGCCCCCCCTAAGTTTTGATCCTGGCTACGGCCCTGTTAGTAGTCTTCTTTACACCACATGCTTCCTTCGCCGATTCCATAATAATTTCCTTAAACTTCTTCCATGTCTGGTTTACATCGTCAGTTTCCTCTGTTCTATAACTCTGCTCCATGATTCTTGTTTTCATTACTTCTTCATATCTTTCTGCTGTCTCTTTGTTTTTTAATTTGTATGTCTTTATGGCCTCATGCTGTACTATTCTTCTTTTCTCTATGTCCGATTCTTTGTCACCGAGTCGCTTCCTGATCTTTGCTTCCACAAGATAATGATCGCTAGCTATTTCGGGCCCTCTCCTAGCTCTGACATCCATTATCATTTTTCTATTGCTTCTTTCAAACAATATGTAATCAATTATAGATTTTTCTGCTATAACTGGCCCCTGCCTTGTGTACATATGTATTTTCTTGTGTTCAAAGAATGTGTTCGCTATTATCAGGTTATTTAGTCCGCAGTAATCCATCAACCTAACTCCATTAGTGTTTCTCTTGTCCTCTCCGAAATCCCCTACAACATCTGTAGTGTTTCCGTCTCTTCTTCCAACTCTCGCGTTAAAATCCCCGGCTACAATTAATCTCCCTCTACTGTTTTCTGTTACTCCATTTAAGTCTTCCCAAAATCTGTCTTTATTTTCCTTCTTGTCATCTTCGTTTGGCCCATAAACTAATATAACCGTTGTTACTTCATCATTTTTCCTTTTTAGTTCTACAGTAAGAATTCTTTCAGAGTGTCCCTCCCAATTTTGAATACTGTCTACCAGTTTTTTGTGGATTATACATCCGACTCCCGCTGCTGCTCTCTTCTCCTGTGCTACTCCTCTGTATATTAACTGATGACCCTCTTCCAGTTCTATTTCTCCCTGTCCCTTTTTCTTAGTTTCCGTGATTGCTAGTATATCTAATTCGAGTCTTTCAAATTCACTGTTCAATTCCAATTCCTTTCCATTCAGACCTCGTACATTCCATGTACCCAATTTCCAATATTCATTTTTTCTTTTGTTACCTTGTTCTCGTGTACCATTATCTTGCCTTGCCGTCGTATTTTTGTCCGTCCTTTTTCTCTCTTTTACGGGTTTTTTGAATTTTCTTGTATTTCATGCCTTTTCTCCAATTTACTATTTTTGCTGTTCCAAATCCAAGTAATTCCATCAATAATGAGCTTCTGGTACTTAATTTTTACTGATTTATTCGTTTCCCTCTCTGCGTCTGCGATTTCTTTAATTTTTTTCTGAATTACTCGTTCCTTTTCGGTGAGATCACTGGTTATGAAGACCCTTCTATGAATTCCCTGCCTCAGTTTGTATTTAAGTATTTCTCATTATTTCTACTTTCTTCTCGAAGCTGTCAATTTCTATCATGCGTAGGTTAGCATTGATTTTTTTTGTCCTCCTAGTTGTTATCTTGACATTTAGTTGCTCTTCCATGAATTTCTCGAAGGTTGCAGCTATTGCCTCTTCCTGTATGTCATTCAAGTTCATTCCACTCACGATTATGTTGTTCTTCCTGTTTGCCTTGTCCATTTTTTCTATTCTGTCTTCTGTCGATTCTATGTTTTCCAATCTTGTTCTTAAGTTGTTCATTTCTTCTTTCAAAGCTTCATTTTCTCCCCTCAATTTACTCATTTCTTCTCGGTATTCCTGTCTTTCTATGCGCATTTCTTTAAATTCCTTCATCATATCGCGAATCATCTCCTTAATTTCCTTAATCTCCTCCATTTCGCATGTACTTGTACCTTCCTTAGTTGGCGTCCTCGTTATTTTCTTACTTTTCCGGAATGCAGTTTCGTGCTCTTGCTTGGGTCGTCTTTTCCTGCTGTCATCTGTCGTAGAATCTGTGGTATATTCTTCACTACTACTATTTATTTACAAATATGATTTGCTGTTTCTAGTAATTTCGCTAGTATATTAAATAGAGTTTGTAACTTTAAATAATATACTTTACCTTCAAAAGTCTATGGTCGCTTAACTCGCACTTTTATTGCTCGTGATTCTCCTTAAAATGGATAAAATCACGGAGCTACAAACAAACGGTGCACACACTCAGAACGCACAGTGCATCAAGTAGTTCATACATATTTGAAAAACTTTATAGGATTAAGTTTCTCTTTAATTGCTTTCAAATCTATTTATTCAAAGTAGCAGCTATTTGAATAAGAAAACAACCCGCATCCCCCTCAATCAGCCACAGAGGAACATCAAGTATGTGGGCGAACAGGAATGGGAACAAATTATTTGCGTCGACTCTGGCATCGAAGAATTTCAAATTATAAAGTTCTTACTATCATATTTATTTTAATTGTCTTTTTAACTCGACGATCCTTGTCGGATTCTCGTCGCACTATAAAAAGAAACCTTAAGGATTTGTTGTTGGGGATGTATTCGTTGAACGAACCGATAGCTGTCCAGCGGCGGCTCCTTAATAAGTGCGCTCGTGCGCGCGCACTCCCTACAAAAATATGGTTTTAACCTTTTTTGATAAAAGGTTCAAAACCTTATAATTATAAACTAATAAGTTTAAAACTTTTTGAATCTCTGCCTCAATATATATTAATTATTATGCGAGATAATAAATAGTACGCGCTCTAAGCATTCCGCGTCGTCTTTGAAAATGCCTACCACACACGCATCCAGCCGTCCGAGTACTGAGGTGTGGCCAATGCATATTCGATATGGGAGCGAGATCGGCGCGACTCGGGAAAATTCCGTCGTATGTGCTTTTAGGTGGAAGAATTATAGCTCGTCTGGGAGCGCTGTTTGAGCACACACACTGTTGGGCGAAGCACGAGACGCGGAGTTCTACTTCTGCGGCAGTGTTTATTGTTTTTGTTTACCATATTTAGGTCTGAGATAGCTCCTTGCTTTGCTTATAACGGGAGTAATTATCGTGTTTATTTTTAAATATTGAAATTTCCAATACTTAGCATGGCTAGTGGTTTGATTAAGTTAAAGTCAACACTTAAACATTGTGGAGTGAACTTTAACAAAGTGGTCGCCTGATTTTTGCGATTTTCAAAATTATTATTGTGTTGTAATACTCCATTCAGTTAAAAATGACTTTTGACGAAAAACTTGAAATAAAATGAAATGGACGTCCTAAGCCTGTGCGAAGTATCAAAAGCTTTTCGAAAGGTCGCGGTAAAAGTTGTGTGCGAAAGTTTAACCTTTTGGATTTGGGATTTTCGTTAAATATTGCGGTGAGTGAAATTTCTTGTTTGAAAATGGCTTCTAAAGCACTTCATTTAAAAAAACTATGGGGGAGAAACCGCCAGACCCCCCCAACCCCTGAGCGGTGATTTCATTCTAGAGCACTGCCAAGTTCTAAAGTCAGGAGCCGCCACTGTAGCTGTCGAGTCTTAATACCAGTTACGCAGCAGGATCTCTGGGGGTAACAAAAGGTTATAGATTTATAGGTAATCCTTCGTCTTACCCAAGCAGTTGACATCACAAAATGTTAAGTTAAGTGCTATACTACGGTAATATGAGTGCGAAATTGGAAAGTTACCTTCGATTTATTTACGTTGCTACCACCCACACACATTTAAAAGAAAATAGGAAGAGAGCTCTAAATGGATCACGCTTTGGAGGATTAGGGAAGTTCACAGGTGTCGATAACAATTGCCACTAAATGCATCTTTTCTATCCATTTGAAACTTGACCTTAGAGGCACGCTATAAGCAGGATTGTTTCAGAACCTTTCTTTCCCAGACTAGAAAAGATTCGTATTTAATTAACCAGAATTTCAAAGAAAAGCAAGAAAAAACAATTTTCTCTAACTACTACGTGGACAAACGCAATAATTTTCGGAAGTTACGAGACACACCCACCGTAGAACTCGTAAATCATATACCTACATTGTAACGATGAGAAAACAAATAGAAATCCGATAAGGGTAGTTGCTCAGTTCACCTACCTTTTACCTTTGTTTTCCTCGATCCCGTGAGTCCTACCAGCATAAGGCCATGCTGACACAATCTGACATGGGAGATGAAAAGTTGAAAGAACTTTGCATTTCTTATTCACTTCTTTGTGCTTAGCGCGTATTTACAAACTGAACTACTGTACATTTAACCTAATTATTCATTCTAAGATGGTCCCCCGACCCGCCATATTCACCGCCGCCCCAATATCATATCAATTTTAAGCCAAAGGATATTGTTACAGTTCAAGGACGAAATCCTTTGATATTGTTTAATACTTGAGAAAATCTTTCGAGAGGAAAAACTCGTTAAACTTTACTTCTACAAACTTCAAATAAAGTTATGGGATCTAGACTCCCAATCAACCAGTTTGCGACTAAATTTGAGAGATTTCTTTAAGTTTAAACGTAAAATTATCAACAAGAGTATTTAACTGCATTAAGTCATTCAGCAGTTTGATCATTATATAGTTCGACTTAATCGCTTTAAAGATAAGGGTTGTTAATAGTTCATGTTATAAATCGTTCTAAAGTGTTATCCCACTTCTGAGAGTAACTTTAAATTTAATACAGACACTTACGCTTGCAGATGTAAACAACTGGGTTTAAAAAAGTGCTTCATGCTTAGCTCTAAAGAACAGTAGCAAGCCAAACTTTAATGGACTATTAAACTGGTGCAACGAAAGCAGCTAGTGGCTCAGTGTGAAAATTGACAAGCGTTTTTGGTCGATTCCAGGCTGATCCGTTCTTCTTTTTTTCTTCTAAGTTTATTGCAATTTACAGAATTTTGCATTCAATGCGTCACATCCGGTTTCCCGTCAGGAATGATATTTTTACTAATGGCCACAAAGCAATTAAAACACGCTGAAAATGCTGAATATCTGTGCATTGGCAAAACCTAGCTGGGACATAAATAAATCCTTGTCCCCGGTATCTGTCATCATCTCATAAAAATTAGTTCTGGACGAAAACAATAGTGGCTCGAAGAAACATAAAATTCTGTTTGAAATTTAAAAAATCTTATACCTACGGGTTTTAAAACTTCCTAATTTGCTCATGAATTGCTGGTACCTAATCGTGTACTTCCCCATACATACACGACCCTTACTTACCGTGAACAGATGGCTAGAGCCTCGGCAGTTGTGGTGAAACGATTTCAGAGAACGTTGCTAAGAATAAATTATTTATGTACGTTGTACGATATGCTAAGGTCGGGTAAAGTAAAGACAATTTGTACAGAACTGTAATTGTAATGTGCTGCCCTTGATACCTCCAATAAAGAAATGAAATAGGAGCTGCTGCTATGGCGATGAATAGCAGCCATAAAAATTAACACTTTTAGAACTGCCCTTGCATTCATATAGGTTGTAGGCGCTATAATTGTATAATAAAATGGTAGGGCGGTTGATTGATTTTTTTGTAAGCTCGTGTGGCCAAAGAACGACGAGATCGCGTTTGTACATTGTTTGTTTACGGGGCGCGCGAGAATTCTTGCCTGAAATTGAAAGTTTGCTATTACGTGTGGATTATCAAAACGTTTATTTTATAAACAAGATAAATAACGGTAACATCGACCGTTTTTAACGAAGTTGATGATCAATTTCCTATAGAAATATTTCTGTAGTATCAGTTTAGTCAATTTTAAAACCCTTGTTGTAAACAGATGGGTCAGCAGTTCTCAAATTTGGGGCGCGCTTCCCTGGGACAGAGGAATGTTCTGATGAAGCTTTTTTGAATACCTTTCCCTTTCACCACACAAAGTTTTTGCCATATCTATGGCAGGTTGCAGAATTAGTTACACTACAATAGTAACTCGCTTCTTGCATTTGGCTATTTTATAAGCAACTTTGTAGAATGCCAATAAAGCTCTTTTGTTTAACGTGAGAGCTTTCTGGATATTTGACTTCTGGTCTATTAAAAGATTGAATTTTTCTGCAAATAAAACATTCACAGGGCTTATCAATATATTCTTTATATGCAGGGTTTCTAAATGTCTCGTCAATTTGTTACAGGTTTCGTGCTATCCGCAGCCAAAATTCCACCAATTCAGGGTGTTTGGGGAAAATTGCGGGAAGCAGGAAACCATTTTTTCCCCTAATGCGCCATCATCCATTACAGTGTTACACACTTGGAATTTTAACAATAAAACCGCCTTTTTATAAACATCGGACGTGACTTTGACAGTTTGTCTCCAGAAATTTAGAAGTACGAATTACGAAATAATTAATATCTCAAGAATACTAAGTACTTAGTTTGTTTCCAAAACTCTTCCAGAGCATGTAATTTAAATTCTCTTACTTTTTATTTTTTGGTACAAAAATAACTTAATTTCCTAATTCCTTAAAAAATTCATTCATTCATTATTTGCATTTGAAAGTTTCATAAAGGATTAAAGTTTACGGTATCATTAGGAAAATGAATCTGTGGCATTAACGTATAAAAAATTCAGGTTTATAGTTAATTAAAATAGGACCTTTCAGATTATACCTTTTCAAAGCAGGTAGGGTCTTTGATTTTGGTATATATATGCCCTTTTGGTAACCAAAGAGAGGGTCTTATACATATAAGCTCATCGATTTCATCGGTTCCTGGAAGTAACATGCGGCCCAGGAAAAATTCCTACCACCACTGAAATTGAATCATATCATTTAGATTAAACTTTATAATTATTGATGAGATAATGAATATTAAAATTTAAATTTATTAAAAACTTCTAGACATCGCGTTTTTCGAAGTTTTAATTGAATGAAACTGAGATGTTGCTCCCTGAATACTCGGCTATGATTTCAATTTGGGGGGTCGGTTAAAAGTGACTTGCTCTATATTATAAACACAACACACATGAAATAAAAATAAAAGGTGAAGAAGATTTACTCTCTACGTCACTGGAAAGAGAGAGGGAGTATAATGAACTAATGTGTTCAACTGATCATATTTCACCGAGAATCATGATAATTTGAACCTTTAATGCACCTCCCTTCCCAAACGTCATTACTACAGTACCTACTTAGTTTCCAAAATATCGATTTGAGATTGTAATGACTGGAAATTAGGGCCCTCGTCGTTATATTTTGTAATTATGGTAGGACTACGTAGGTACTAGTAACCGAACAATAAGTCTTATGTGCAACGTAACTCATGTTGAGTGTCCATGGCTTATAAATGGCTGTTCATCTCTTTATAACAAATCGGAAGAAGCAGCAAGATTTTCAACCGACGACGTTGGGACCCAGTTTTTTTAAGAAAAATTATCTCAAAATACCTACATATCAATTTAGTTTTTAGTAAACCACTAACGAATAACGATCCCTTTTCGAATTCATATGTCATTCATCTTTCCGCCAGGGCAATAATGTTTGATTTTCCGACGCGCGTCCTTCCGTGGAGAACTTGCCATTATAATTTTCTAAACGTCGCCGTCGTCCCGTCGTCAGTTTCGCTTATTGCTTCCGTTTGTAGGCCTACCAAGCTGCAAATTCTATTTCTATTAATAAAGTGGGCCCGTTTGCGTAAGATTGCTGTCTTTATTATTCTGACTAAATCTTCCTAATGAAGAAAATTAATTTTATCCTTCCTAGGATTTATTTTATTAATACGATCATAACATAGATGGCACATCAGCTGAATTGCAGTTTGTCACTTTAACGATTTCTGTTTATTGTTGTAAAGTGTAAACTGTCAAAGTTTTTAGGTTAAGTCAGTAATTCTGGAAAGTTTCAACGTCGTACTTGCGTTTTGTCTTATTTTTGAGAAGAAGTTTATTAATTTGTTCAAAATGTCGTATATGTTGGCACATTTACACAACGGCTGGCAAGTGGACCAAGCAATTTTATCTGAAGAAGATAGGGTAGTGGTAAGTCAGATATAATTTCCTTATACTTATGGACTGATTTGCTTTTGATTGTTAGGTAATAAGATTTGGGCACGACTGGGACCCATCATGTATGAAAATGGACGAAGTTTTGTATAGCATTGCAGAAAAAGTAAAGAATTTTGCCGTTATCTATTTGGTCGACATAACAGAAGTACCTGATTTCAATAAAATGTACGTGTTGTAGTTCAAGTTCTTGAATGAGTATTTATTATTTACGTGTTTTAGGTATGAATTGTATGATCCTTGTACAGTTATGTTTTTCTTCCGTAATAAGCATATAATGATTGATTTGGGTACAGGAAACAATAACAAGATCAATTGGCCTTTGGAAGATAAACAGGAAATGATCGATATTGTTGAGACTGTGTACAGAGGAGCTAGGAAAGGTAGAGGTTTAGTTGTATCGCCAAAAGATTACTCTACAAAATACCGATATTAGATAAATTTTGTTTGTGAAATTGTGTTCTTAATGTTTATTTATAACTAAGTAGTGTTTAAGAAAAATAAAATATACTTCTCTTTTACACTATCATAACACTTAAGGCTAGACTCCCGGGTAGACCAGAGTTCGATTTGAAATGGGCGTTGCGCTACTTGTCCTGATTATTTAGCCTAAACATACGTCTAGTGATCTGGCTGTATTTTTATATGCAATAAAAGAGGATAGAGAAAAGAACTCACCAAAACTTTTCCCTTGCAATTTATGACTCTTTTATCGCCAAAGACTATTGCGAATTGGTTCGCAGGTGCACTGACAGACACTTATCAAGTCCACATGGACTGGCGGTACCGCACATCAAAGATTTCTTTGTCAGTATTTCTTATGATCATCAAATGGACGGTGTTACTAGAAAAGGAACCAAGCGCCATTTACCAAATTGTGGGAAAATTAACTCAAAGTATCCATTTATTATAAATCACATTCGAAATTTTTTTAATGTTTTTTTACTAGTTTCGAAGTATTATTTTCTAGGTTATCTACCAGTCACATATTTTAAATTAAAAAAAAAAATTAATTTAGTCCTTGGCGCTTGGTTCCATTTCTAGTAACACCCTCCAAATAGAGCACTGGGCCTTGGATATGGATATATGTAAAGAAAGCTAGAACTTACGGGAGTAATTTTAAATCTGAACACATTGGGATCTCCTAAACTATCTCAGACACAAGCTTGATTTAATTAAACAAAATTTCTATTAGTACGGGGTGAACACATAGCAATTTTAAACCAACAAAATATTTCATGATATACAGGATACGTACCTATGTACCGGGTGTCCAAATAAGAAAGGATGCCGGCCATATCTAAGAAACCCTTCATGATAGAGCTATGGGAAAGAAAAAATAATAACAGTGGCCAAGAGAAATCGCTAGAAATTATTTTCAAGTTTCTAAGTTTGCTGCTAGATGGCGTAATAGTCATAGTCGACAAAAAAAACATGGTTTTCTCTAAAATATACCTAGATAAAGTAGTTCAAAAATACGAATATTGCAATCTTGAATATATTTTGTATAATTTTGGTTTACCACTTCTTGCTCTAGCTCATCAAATAGCAACGGAGGGGGAAGGAGAGCATCTGGTTGTGTAGATGCTTGTAACTTCGGTTTGATTTAACCGAATTTAGCAAACTTAGTCTCGTTGAAAAGAGCCATCTTCCTTTAATTAGATACTTTTATAATTTAAGCCATTTTTGTTCTGAAGTGATCGCTAGAGGGCGTTGTTTGAAAGATCAGCAAACTTTTCAGACTTTCTTGAAAATTTTAAATGGAACGGTATAATAATTATAAATTAATTAAAAATAGGACAAAATAACGAAAGAAACAGTGAAAACCGCACTTTCATATCTTTTTTCTAACGGGAGATATGGACAAAAGAGTTTTAGGGGCGGGAGGACGGGTTAATTACTAACGTTTATATGTGCCACCGAATATAAAAGACATTTTGAAAATATCATAATCATTAAAATTATATGTTGCTTCTTTGTGGCCGTTTTAAATGTGGAAATGACCATTTTTTAAAGCAAAAACCCATGTTGTGGGTATTAAAATATACTCTTGTAAATTGCAATATTTATTATGAATTCTCAAGAAGATAACCCCACACGCCAAGAGACAGTGACACAGTCATTATACTCGACACATAGTTCGCTGACAAAGTCAGCGTCCTCAGGGGTGTGCTGTGTAACTGTCTTTTGGCGTGTGAGGTTAAATTATTAAGAATTCATAGTGAATTTACGCCAAAGTTACTGATCCAACCACTGTGTGCCCAATATATTTATAAAACAAGTTGGCTTTCCAGCGATTTCTCTTGGCCACTTTTATTATTATTATTTTTTCTTTCTCATAGCTGTACCATGAACAGTTCCTTAGATATGGCCGGCATTCTTTTTTATTTGGACACCTGGTACAACAGAAGTGTTGAATTTGACAGCTCCATGATTCATGATATTAAATTTGTAAAGTTTCTTGCTATATAAAAAATGTCAATAAATTTGATTTCTATTTAGGTACTCAAAGAAACGGGCATAGATCTGATTTTGTATTTTATAGCAAATTTATGAAGAACTAAAACGCCCATTTTACACAATTTCTTGTGTCATAATCTCACCTTTTCATTTTCTGACGAACGCTTCTTTCTATACCTCTTTCGTCGTTTCGTTGGGATGTCACACATAGTATCTAATAATTATTTATACTTTGCTAACGTGCAATGTATCTATAAGTGACACAGGAAATAGCAAGAAATATGTAGATAAACGTAAAGGTACAGAACAAGTAGGTAAGTGTTTTACCTACCTATGCGGACAACAAAATATGTACTGGCACTGCACAATCTGAAAAAATAATTCCCCGGGGTGGTGGCTTTATCATATAAGATTTCCAAAGAATAGAAATTATGAATCCTGAACTTTTATTACCCAAGCGGCTCTACAAAGAAATATTTACAAACACCCGGCCCCGTTTAACATGCCGACAAGTATAAGATGGGCGGAGCTACATATTTCGATCCGTCCCGTCGTACCACATACCACAATTGATTTCAGCGAATTTTGCTGGAATATTTGAAATTTGTTTTCAATTTTTTGACCTTATTTTCAGAGATTTTTGAAAAAATGAACCGGTTTATTATTGCTGGACGCTGGGAAATTTGATCTAAACCCCATAGTTTCTAATTTTTTAAAATTTCTGTGTTTATTTAAGGTCTTACAAACAATTTCAAAAAAATATAACTTTGTCCATCTAGACATATTCTTTTCAAGAATTTTCACGCAAATTTGGAAGGTTTTTGATGAAAAATAAAGTTTAAAAATTGAGAAAACAATTTCGTGACCGGACATCTAGCCTTAATCCCTCATTATCTTTGAAGAAAGAAGTGCTCATAAAACAAGAACATTTTGTCATGTCAAATAAATTATATCTGTTGAGGCCTACCCAATTTTGCTCCAATCCTAGCGCGCATGTATCAGCATTCTGCTTCCGATATTATATTTGTAAGTGGTTTTTTTAAACTGGCAGCATCTATTAGAAGCTACTAAAGATCATGAATCAAGTCTTAAACATATTTGTACCAATAAGTTGATTGAACTACATATACATTTAAATAAATAAGTGACGATCTCTGTCCCATAACAAACTTTATTTGAAGAGAAAAAGAAGTGGAGAGTAATAATAATAATTCATAAACTGGTAGTCATAATTCATTATTTACGTTATCAAAATCAGGCTTTAAGATGCAGTACATCCATGTAAATGATTGCTAAATTTGATGATGTTATGATGAATCACGTGGAAAAAGTTCCACAGGGTACCATCCTTGGCCCTCTTCTCTATACTTCTCTATACTTCTCTATACTTCTCTATACTTCGAATTTGTATTCATGCTTATTATATTCCAGGGTGCATTGCTATGCAGACGATACGCAAATTTACTATACATTTTCACCGGTAGATATTGTGCAGGCCACGGATTGCATTAACGAGAATTTGTCATTATTAATCCAGGCTTCTCTTGACCACAATTATTTAATCATCAATCCTGAAAAGTCCATACTGATGTTGTTTGGAAAACCTTCAATTTGCAAAGAGCTTGTTAACACTTTAAGAATTAAAGCTGGTAATAAAATTTTAAACTGTGTTGATGAGTCTAAAAGTCTTGGTGTTACAATTGATGTGGATTTGAGGTTTAAAACACATATAAAAAATTGTGTCAAGAGGGCTTTTTGTAATCTAAAACTTATATACGCAAGGATTTTTTGCAAAAATCTACAATCCGGTTGTTGTGTGATTCGTTGGTTTTGTAGCATTTTGCGTATTGTGATGTATTGTATGGATTTTGCATTGATGCAGATACATCTCGAAGGATACTACAGGTGGTGCAGAATTCGTGTGCCAGGTTGATATGTGGTATGCATAGAAGGGATCATATATCTTCTAAAATTAAAGAACTAGACTGGCTTAACATGTGCAACAGGCGTTTTCTGCACTCATGTGTTTTCTTTCACGGAATTGTTACTACTGGCTGCCCGCCCTATCTGTATAACAAAATTCGTTATCGAACTGATGTACATAATCTCAACATACGTAGAAAATCTCTTATTACTCCGCCTTTGCATAAGTCTGCATTGTTTGAAAGATCTTTCTCCTACAATATTAGTAATGTTTATAACAAACTGTCAAGAGAAACCAGGTCTCTTACCATATTTAAGTTGCGTAAAAAGGTAAAGCAGATCCTTCTAACTGAACAATGAACAATAAATATAAATACTACAGTAATTGTCTCTATTTGCTGTTTTTTTTTCTTTTTCTCTTGCTTTTTTCTACATTTCTTTGCCCTTTACTTTTGCCTTTTTCTAGTTCTTCTTTCCTATTCTACCGCATTAATTAGTTTTTCGTAGTCCTATAGCCAGATACACTTGTTCTTGCTTCTTTTAATTGTTATATTATATTGGGGTTAAGTGGAAGAACAGCATGTGCTGAACTTCGCCCTTTGTGGCACTGAAAATGTTTTTTTCTCTGTTTTTCTGTATTGTAATGTCACAATAAAGACGTTTATTATTATTATTAAAATTCTCAAGAACGAATGCCTCATTATTTAGGGGTGCATATTCAAAATGAAATAATTGACCTACTAGCTACTGCTACTAGGAATAAAATTCTTGAATTAATAAAAAAAGCAAAATATTAAGCCATTATTGTGGATTGCACACCAGATTTAAAACATGAGAATAGTCGAGTGTTCACCCGGTCAATATCGGAATGTTTCTTAGATTTTGCATCAATAAAAGATTCTACCAGTGATTAACGTTATATTGGAAGAATTAATGAGTTTCGACTTATAAGTACAAGCATACAGTAACGGAGCAAAAAAATATTGAATTCAAAACAAATTTTAAATATTAATCCAAGGGCGATGTTTTTATCATGTTCCGCTCACACATTAAATTTGGTTATAAATGATGTAGCAATAATAACATACAAAATTGTAAGTTCCTTTTTTCAAGGTCTCCATTTCAGTGGGAACAATTATTAACAAACCGTAAAATTGTTAATACTCTCAAATCTGAAAGTACTACGCGTTGGGAAAGTAGGATTAAAGCTGTCACACCATAAGATTAGAATTAGAATTCGATAAATTCCGCAACGCTCTAATAGAATTACTTATCAGAAATTTATTTCAAAGATTCAAAACGTGATTTGTCGGCGAAAAATATTGCGTCATCTTTGTCGAAGATAATCAAAACCTTTAAGTTTGCAAGCTCCATTGTCATACATGGCATGAATTACTAACGAAAGTTAATGTTGTTAGCAAAATATAATAATAATAATAATAATAATCGTCTTTATTCAGCAGCTGCACATTTCAAATTTATAACAATAATATATACTAACAATAATAACAAATAACAACAATAATAACAAATCATAACTAATAATAACAAAATAATAATAATGACAGTAATAATAACAAAGTACCAGCAAACTGAAACGGCGAAGTTCATCGGCCAACCAGTGTTGACTAATGTTCTTCCACTTAACCGAACGCGTGAGAAAAGAGTAGAGGGTAGACAGGTAGAGGGGGTGGCTGATCATAGTAAGAAAAAAATGGAAAAAATGAAAGATGAAGGAAAAGAAAAACTAAATTAAAGAATTGAGGATCACAGCTAGAAAGTAAAACAGAAAAAAAGATAGAGAAAAGACTAACTTGGTCGCAGTAAGTACTTCCGCAAACCATTTTAAAAAAAATGATTTAGAGGCATATTCTGAAAAGCAGTTGGAACAGAATTGTACACAGCACAAACACAGTAAGAAAATGATCGTTTATAAAAGGTATGCTTGAACTTAGGTATTCTTAACGAATCCTTTAATCTAATGTTGATGCTGTGCACATCCGTTCTGAATTTTATGCGATTATATAAATATGGTGGTCTTGTTCAAAATTATTTTATGGCACAAGCAAGCCAAATGGAAGTACCGCCTAGATGTCATATTCAACCATTTTATATCTTGCAACTTATGAGTTATATGTTTACCTTTTCTTATACCAAATATCAACCTCAAACACGAATTCTGAACAACTTGAAATCTTCTAGCACTATTACAATCTAAACATGGTCCGTATACACCATCTACAAAGTTAAAATGGGACAAAACAAGGCTCTCACACAACAATTTTTTTGTAGATGTACCAATAAATCTGCGGATGTTATATATCAACCTCATATTCATAAATGCCTTTTGTACACATTTTGAAACATATGCACGGAATCAACTCATTGTCCAACACAACACCCAAGTTACGCGCAGTATCAACAAATTCCAACTTACAGTCCCCCATCATTATATTCATGCCACTGATGACATCATTCCTAATAAGAGGAGTATACTGACCTCCAAAGAGCATCAACTTAGATTTAGAAGAATTAAGAATCAATGAATGTTCCATAGCCACTTGCACAAACTTATTTAGGTCATTATTAATTCTTTCGCAAGCCTAAACTTTCTCAGAAGCATCAAATGTATAAAATAGCTGAGTATCATCAGCATAAAGATGATACTGGCAGTACTTGAGATAGTCTACAAATGTTGAAGTATAAAGTGTAAATAACAGGGGTCCTAATATAGAACCCTGCGGCACACCGCAATTAACATAAGTTAGTTCAGAACATTGTTCACCAATTTTGACATACTGAGTTCTATTTGAGATATAACTTGAGAGAATTCTTACTGCCTGTGAGCTGAAACCAGTATAATGTAGTATTGAAAGAAGTAATTTGTGGTTTATGGTGTCAAACGCTTTGGAAAAATCTAAGAAAAGCAATAAACAATATTTATTCTGGTCCAAGGCATCAAAGATGGTATCAGTTACATGAGGAAGTGCAGTCTCGCAGCTATACCCTCTACGAAATCCTGATTGATTGGCAGGTAACACTTTAAAAGCATCCAGATGACTCAACATTTGCCTCGCCAGAATCTTTTCGTATACTTTCGATAGCGTAGGAAGAAGACTTATAATAATAATAATAATAATAATAATAAGAGGTCTTTATTTTGACACACAAAAAAATCCATGTTGTATACAAAAAAAACTTAAAACTTAAAAAAAAAACAAATCTATATGGTGTAACAAAAACTTAAAATTTTAAATCTTAAAATTTGAGTGCCACAAAGGGTGAAGTTCAGCCGACGCTGTTCTTCCACTTAACCCGAAAAATCTAAATTTAAACTTACGCCAAGGTTGAGTAAAGTAGCGAGGGTACATAAGAAGGGGAGAAAAAGAAGAAATCGGAAATGAGAAAGAATAAGGAAAAGTAAAGAAAAACAACAAAGAGGAAAGAGGGGAGAAAAGACGACGAATACTATACTGCAATCAAGCTAGTGAGAGAACACACTTTCACAGTCATTAATAAACGGTATAATTATGTACTACCAGGATTTAATTTAACATTTATTGAGAAGAAGTTGTTTTATGCCCTTACGAAATGCAGAGACTGGCAGGATTCTGCATGCTCTAGGCAATTTATTATAGACTTTCGCAATATTGAACGAGAACGATCTTTCAAAACTGGCAGAAACATGGAAAGGAGGGGTAATCAATGATTTTCTTCGAACATTAATATTGTGCACGTCAGTTCTATACCGAATCTTATTATAAAGATATGGAGGACAGCGAGTGGTAATAATTGAGTGATAAAATATACAAACATGCAGAAGGCGCCTGTCCTCCATATTTAACCAGCCTAATTCCTTAATTTTGGGGGATATGTGATCTCTTCTACACACGCTACAAATTAACCTGGCACACGAATTTTGTACCACTTGTATCCTTCTAGAAGTATCACAATCGATGCAGAAGCCATACACTGTATCACAATATGCAAAATGAGACAGAACCAATGAATCACATAAAAGGCGAATACTTGGTTTTTGCAACACGTCTTTACTTGCATAAATGAGTTTCAAATTACAAATGGCCCTTTTCACACAATTTTTTATATGTGTTTTGAATCTCAATTCAGTATCGATTGTAACACCAAGGCTCTTTGCTTCATCAACATACTGTAATGTAATACCATCAATCTCAATTTGCAATATATCTCTAAAATTTTTACATGTCAAAGGTCTACCAAATACCATCAGTTGAGATTTGGAAGGATTAATTATTAGATTATGATCAAGAGAAGCTTTAACTAATAATGATAGATCTTTGTTAATATTGTCATTGGCCTGTAAAATATCTTTTGGTAGAAAGGAATTTATAATTTGTGTATCATCTGCATAACAATGAACTTCAGAATACCGCAAGCAGGAGTACAGATTGGACGTATAAATTGAGAAGAGAAGAGGGCCGAGGATAGAGTCCTGCGGAACCCCACGATCCAAGGTGCCTTCAAGGGAGTATAGTTGATTAATTTTAACAATTTGCGTCCTATCCGATAAGTAACTCCTAAAGAAATCTATAACATCTCGTCCGAAACCAATGTAAGAGAAAATTGATAATAAGATCTTGTGATTTAAACAGTCAAACGCCTTACTGTAATCCAAGAGAACTAGAGCAGTTAATTTGTTTTCGTCCATGGATGTCAAAATTTCATCAACGACATAAGTTAACGCTGTAGAACAGCTAAAGTTTTTCCTGAACCCTGATTGATATGACGGAATTATATTATATTCATTTACATGGCCAAGAATTTGAATATGCACCACCCTCTCCCGCACCTTGGACAGCACTGGTAAAATACTAATAGGTCTTAAATCCTTTAACTCCTTTTGCCAAGGGAGTAACATGCGATATTTTCCAAATTTTGGGCATAACGCCACACGTTAGACAAGAATTAATTATATGTACTATGTAAGGCAAGGCACGGGGAAGGCACAAAAGGAGCATCCCAATCGAAATATTGTCAGCGCCAACTGCTTTACTTTTTAACGAATGTATAATATTAGAGACAAGATCCGCATCCATCAACGTAAAATGTAGTTTATTGGGAAAAAGCGTTTTGTAATTACTGGAATAAAAATCCACCGTAGCATCAATATCACCACTAGGAAAACTTTTAACTGAATCAAGAAAATAATCATTAATAGCATCGACATCACTAAGCTCAGGAGGAATTTCATTCGCACGTTTATTCGAATAAATGTTAAACTTTCTTAATTCTCTCCAAAATTGTTTAGACCCACATAATTTCAATTTATAATCCAAATAAGCTTTTTTTTCATTTCGAATAGCAGTCAGCGTATAGTTCTTCAACTGTTTGTAATACTCAAAATGCTCCGGTCTGCGAGACCTCCTGTACCTCCCCAGGGCCCCATCCCGTAATTTCATCAAAAAGAAGACATTGTCCGTCAACCAAGGAGCCCTGGGCTTTGTTACTCTCCTAGTCACCATAGGCGCGTGTCTCTCAAAAATATCCAAAATCAATGAATTCAAGAAAAATAGTTTGTCATTAATATCTGAAATGTATAAAATCTCACTAAATGGAATGGAATGGGTCTGATGTCATCAATGGAGGATGGATTTTTGATTTTAGGCACAGGGAATAATTACAGCCTTCTTCCAGGAGTCCGGAAAAATTTCCATCTCTAACGAGCAATTTATTATATGTGTAATTATTGGTAAAACAATTGGCAGACAATAGCTAATTAAATTGAGTGATAGACCATCATGTCCCGTTGCATTTGATTTTAAAGAACTAAATATATTCAAAATTTCTTCACTAGTAACAAGTTCAAATTTCAGTAAATTGTTGGATACAGATTTTAACGTTGAATTTAAATAAAAATTTAATAATTTAGGATCAGGTGTGAAATTTTTGTTAAAGTTAACTGAAAAAAATGAATTTAACTGACTAGGATCAATTAAATGATCTGGAACATCAAAAGTTTTGAAGTTTTTGAATATTGGCTCCGAGCAAGCGTAGTTCTTTATAAATGTTAATCTTCCTAACATGAGACACTTTGTATTCAAGATACGCTTTCTTCTCTCTATTAATTGAAGAATTCACCAAATTTCTTAAAGACATAATAACCCCAACAAACCGGATCCCTGGATTTTTTATATTTAAGCAAAGCTCTGTCGCGAAGACGCATCATGAGAAGGATATTATCAGTCAACCATGGCGCTTTTCTCTTAGTCACTCTTGAGAACCTCACCGGGGCATGTACATCAAATAATGCAATAATATTATCATTTAGAAAAGATATTTTATCATTGATATCACGCATTCTGTACACATCATACCACGGTAAGCCCTCCAAGTCCTTCAAGAAATTTATTTTATTAAAATTTTCAAAGCATCTATAAGTTACATATTTGACAGACCCACGAACCGAGCCCGAAAGGATATCACAATCAATAATCCCATGATCAGAAAAGTCATGATTGAGGTTGACACTTGTCGAATTTACTAAAGAAATATCAGAAATCAAAATATGATCTACAAGAGTTAGCGAAGTCGCAGTGACTCTAGTGGGGTTTTTCACTATTTGCGAAAGATTGAACGTTTCAAGTAATTCTAAATATTGTTGGACATAATAAGCATTAACATTCAATACGTCTATATTAAAGTCGCCCAGACAGACAAAAATATCTCCCATCGCAGCCACCGCGGCATAAAACTGTTCAAAATCTTGAAGAAAAATATTCAGTTGTTTTAGAGAAGATGATCTGTAGATAACACACACCAATATAACTGTTTTATTGAGATCAACTTTAACCAGTAAGTACTTGAAAGAGTTAAACGTTAAATGTAAATTAATAACAGAGAATTTTAATTGATCACCTATATACAAGCAAACACCACCCCCTCTGCCATCCTTGTCATTGCGTAGAATGTGGAATCTTTCACTAATAGTAACATGATCATCACAAATACCACTGGTCAGCCACGTCTCGGTCACCCCCGCAATGTCATACTCATGATTACAAAAATAATCCCTAAAAGAAACCAAAATTATTAAGCAGAGAACGCACATTCGCATGTGCTAATTTCATAATTAAATGAAGGCCCCCACAAAAACAAATAAACTAGCCCCACACTCAAAAGAACAACTTCTCACAGCTCCATAATACAAAAAAAGAGTCAGTAAATAAATTATCAATTAACAAAAAAATACATCTTTAAGTAGGCAAATCGTCTCTGCAAATAATCTTATGAACACCATTGTTATTCTTCATGAAAACAGTACCATCCATAGTCCATGCATTCTTAAAACCAACCTTCTTAATGACCTGATTTAGTAAATCGTGTCTAATACTTGCCAGATCTTCTTTAATGGCTATCTTGCTTCCCTTTAATAGTTTTTTATTGCGAAAAACCAAACTACGGTGCTTATAATTTGAAAACTTCACTATTATTTGCCTTGGCTTGTTAGTGTGTGCATTGCAAAGAACATAAAAATGAAGAGTCAGTCCACGTGGGCGAAACTGCCGAAACAATTCAGTCATTCGACTCAAATCACTATTTCCAAGTTTTTCTCTTCAGGGAACGGGATGTGAGACTGCGTATCCGGTAGTGGTAATTGAGTCTGAATTTGACCACTATATCCCAGGCCTTTAAACTTCAGAGTACAAGGCATGAGACTGCGTGCCTGGTAGTGGTCATAATTCAGTTTTTAAGTTGTAAATATTGTACATACTAAAGAGATTGTTAAATTTCGACCTAAGGAGGGGTGAACAAATAAAGATAATTTAAGTAATTCATCATATATTTCTTATTTTATATACACATAGTAATAATAGTACTTCGTACTTTTTGAAAATAACTTGACAATTTTATTGCTATTCTATCTAATAATTTACACGAAACTACCGGTTCACCTTATCGTCCTATATAAGTGGAAGTGTTTCGATTTATTCGTACAGTATGTATATTTACATGAGCTCGTACATTAGGCCTATTTTGAATGTACACCTAATTACATCCACATACAGAGTGTCAACCCTGAACCAATACGCAAATTTACTATGCAGGAAATGAGAACATTAATGGAAAAATGTTTCAGACGCAAGTTCGATGTAGTCCATCACTGAAAAATATTTTCTACACTTAATTCAAAAATAAAATACCGAGTGTTCCATTTAATAAACTGTAACTTTGGTCTGCCACTCTTAGATGGCAAAAGCTGTAATATATAAACTTGCCTATTAGTTTTGCGTAAACTCCCTGTATTAAGACACTTACACCTAAAAAAAGTTACTCAAATAATAAACCTTTTCCGTCCATCAATACTTAAAAAAATCTTTTTTTAACAGTAATATAAACTTAATAATCCTGCCATGCATCACAACAAAAACGTTCAACTGCTTCTTTAAAGCCATACAATACAACAACGTAGTCAATAAATGAGCTCAGCTCAAAAAATGTTTATGATTTAAAATCAGTGCGATACTGGTTCTACGTAATTAGCTGGATACAATCCAACTCTACCGTCTTTACGCCCCTTGCACCATCCTTGCTCGTCTTCGTCTTCTAATTTCTCAAACACATCGCCTAAATATTACCATTTAGAAAATGTTTAGAAAAATTGAGTAAAAAGTAAATACCTTGTTTAAAACTAAGTTCGTCATTTTCAGCACCCTCATAATCATACAGTGCTTTCACTGGCACACCCGGTTCACCGTTGTCAACTAAAGCGTCACTTTCATCCCACTCTTCTTCCTCAAATGGATTTGCTTCACTCTTTCCCGTTGATCCATTCCTGCAATTGCAACAGAAAAAAATCTGACTAACATTCTATAGTTAAAAGTGTAAAAAACAAAAAACTACCACTGATATCGATACATCAAAAGAGTAAGTCGCTCACAAGAGGCATTATTCCTTAGTTAGTGAAGTAATTGTCTCTTACTTACATATATCTGTGACGTGAGTGCGGAAGTGTGTAAGTTTTGGTGAATTTCTTCATTAAACTTCACCATTTTGTGGAGAATAATTTTGGCTCTATCCGAAATGAATTTGTACGTTTTTCAATAGGGCCGAATTTTGCAAAATAATATTTTCTTGCCAGAGAAGTCATTTGCAAAATGTGTTTTTCGAAACGCGTTTTTAAATAAATAATTTAAGTTACGACTTTGAAATTTTTGTCATTTACACAAAAACTAGAGTGTTTCTAAAAGTACTACTACACAAAGCCTTTTCAAGAAAATGAGCTCCAAAATCACCACTAGTACATCCTTGCAATGCCTTCGTGAGATACTGGCCATCGGCTAAACCTCGTGACGTCACGATCAGCTGGGGCATTGGGTCGGGCCATTTTATGTTGTGTTTACCGAGCGGAACAAGCTTTTAGGCGAATGCATTGTGATTTGCCTTATACAGGTGTACGCTTCAGGTGTGATTCGATTATGTATCCTACTATAGAAAGTCAAAGATTCTAACCGTTGATTGATGGTTAGGTCAGGTCAATATCTAATATATAAATTGATTTATTAGAACGTTTTTAATACTGTTCAGAGTTAAAGTGTAGTGGCGTGGCGTGGCTTTGTGTTTAAAGCCTGGTTTTTGCTGTGTAAAGTTAAAGTTTTCTAATTTCTAGTAAACTGTTAGTGTTTGTGCTTTATTTTTTGGATCTGCTGCTAATCAGGTATTTTATTATTATATTTAGAAAAAGATTTAATTGAAGCAACTATGCCTAAAAGTTGTTGTGTGCCCGGATGTAAGGCAAATTATTATAAGGGAGAATACGTTTCCGTTTTCACCTTTCCAAGCGACGAAAGTAGAAGGGAAGTTTGGAAAAATAAAATTCCTCACGATGATTTAACAATAACTAAAAATACTATAGTTTGTATGAAACATTTTCCAGAGGAATTTTTGTTAAAAGAAACTCGCATCATTCGTCCAGATGGTTCCGAATTAATAGTTCCCCGCAAAAAAATTGGCTTGACAGATAATGCCTATCCGTCTGTTTTTCCTGGTTTACCCAAATATTTAACTTCAAATCCGACTTCACACCGTGTTAATCCTGAAGATAGGAAAAGAAAATACCAAGAGCGGGAAAATGAGAAATACGAGGAATGGCTGCACAGTGATGTAATAAGTAACTTAAATGACATTGTTGCAAATTCGTCAAAGTTTAATCACAATGAATGGATCATAAAGGAAACTGATAGCAACTTATATTTTTTAAAAATTAATTTTATGGACGTTCCAACTTTGCAAAAGATCGTAATTTTAGATAATAATCTACATGTCGAAATCTTTTGCAATGATATAAAATTGAACAACAAAAACTTTGAGTGGGTTTTAGGGCTTGAAGGAAAATGTAACTCATTTTCTAAATTGGAAAATTTGCTTAGTAGTATAAATAATATGCCAGATAAAGATGTCACTATCCAAGATAGAATTGCCGCAGCCCAAAAAATATTGAAAGAGTGTGTCAGTGATGACAATACCACAAATGCTTCCCTCAATTTTATAAATGAGCAGTTGACCTTGTCTGTTTCAAAACAGTTGAGATATTCACCAGATTATTTAAAATTGGCATGCAGTATATTTTTCTCGTTTCCTTCAGCATACAGATTTCTTCGAGAATTGAAAATATTTACTTTGCCACATCCCAATTATTTAAAGACTTTTAATTTGTCGAATATGAATACGACCATGAATAGTTCGTTGAAGAAGTATTTGGAACAGAAAAGTATAAATATTGAACCACGCCAAAGGATCGTATCACTAATGCTTGACGAAATCTATGTCAAGCCAAAAATTAGTTATAAGTCCAACAAAGTCATTGGACTAGCTAGTAATTCGTTCGATACAAAAGCTGCCACCACGGTTCAAACATTCATGATAAAATCCCTGCTTTCAAAAAATAAAGATGTAGTGGCACTAATACCTGTTTTTAAATTAGAAAGTCAATTTCTGTACGAATCCACATTGAAAGTTTTGGGTTTACTACATGAAACAGGGTTTGAAGTTGTGAGCATTATATCGGACAATAACAAAGTTAATGTCAAATTATTTAAACTTTTATGCGGCGGAGATGTTATTAATTCATCTATTGTAAATCCGTTTAACGCTGAAAAGCAAATATTTCTCTGCTTTGACACAGTACACATTACAAAAAATTTAAGAAAAAACTGGAGTAATGAGAAAACTAAAACTTTTATTTATCCATCATTTAATGATGCGGCGAATATAAAAATGTGCAATTTTGCTAATATAATCAAAATTTACGACCATCAAAAGTTTTCTGTAATAAAATATGCTCCTGGTCTCACGTATAAAGTGTGCTATCCAAATAATTTAGAGAGGCAGAATGTTAAACATGCTCTTCAAGTTTCAAGTTCAAACACTGATATCTGAGAAATATGAGAGATTGTTTTTAGATTGCTCAAATCACAAAGCAGCATTAAAATCACTGTTACTTGAAAAAATGGAAATAGAGAATCATGAACCATGTTCTGAATGTAAAAAGTCCTATAAAGAAATCTCTAATTATTGCATAAATATATGGGTGAATATACTTTTAAAAAATTATACAACTGTTAAAACGAACAGTATTCATGAAGACAGAGCTAGGAAAAAATGCAATTCTTCATCTGGTAATGCAAAAAAATACAGAAAATTAGATGTTTTCAAGCAATAGTCACATTTCTGAATACTAAACCGAGTGGTCCTTTAGAACGTATTTTAGAGCTGTTTTGCATATTTTGATTTGTGGATTAGGCCTACGATGGGACACCACGTTAAAAAAACGCGCCCTATACTCAACCTCATGGGTGGTGTGGAATAGAGTACAACATAAAGAAGAAAATTCACGCGTATGGAACGATTTATTTGTGTATATTTCTCAGCGGCAAGCGCCCGAGCCCGACCCAATGCGAAGTGCCGCGTGCGCTGCCTTACGGCCTGTATCTCACGAAGGCATTGATCCTTGCAATGAAAATTTCACCGCAAGCTACTTCGTTAATTATTGCAAATCTGTGTATATCTCTATATCGAGGTATACATGTAGAGCCAACCATAATTTTGTAGAAATTAAAAAATTAAA
The DNA here is from genome assembly GCA_963966045.1 of Xestobium rufovillosum. Lineage (NCBI taxonomy): Eukaryota > Metazoa > Arthropoda > Insecta > Coleoptera > Ptinidae > Xestobium > Xestobium rufovillosum. The sequence goes on from OZ014492.1 coordinate 41,037,162, forward strand.
GCCCAGTCATCATCATCCGAAAACTAGTTGGACGCGTACCTCCTTCTTTTCTTATCCTGAGCTAATCTACACATTTCCCCAAAAGTAGAATCCCCTGTAGTATATCGCAAACCAATCCTTCACGTCTCAGAAGGTGACTACCATTCTATCTCTCCTATTCTTTATTGTCTTCCATACCTTTCGCCTTTAACCAACTCTTTCTAATACCTCTCCCTATTGCTGCCTTAATTTGTGAATATACAAAAAATAATACGGTAAAGTTGTACCAGATTAAAACATTAAACATTAAAACATAATTATAAATACATTTTCCTACAACCCCCTAAGAAAGCGACACATTGCATACAACTAAGTAGGCGTGGAAGTTGACAACTGTGTTCACCCATGTACTATATAAATTTAAATCTTCAAATGTAAAAAAACAATAGACAGCTTGAAATTTTGACAATTACTAAATATAGTTCTTTTCAGATATCTTGGCGTGTGTGTGCAGTAATCTGCGCATTACGTTCATATGTCTTTCTCCCTTTTGTAAAATGGATTTGTTGAATTTTAATTGCTGCCGTAAGATGACTTGAAAATATTCTCACGTTTCCGTATTTGATCTCACTCTTTCTTACTATGGTTGTGTGAAACAAAATGGTTTCAGTATTAATATGCTTATTTTGCAATATCCAGTGGTCACCAAGCAATTTATTAAAAATTATTGCCTTTCAAGTATAACTGTCAGTTTGATTGTCAGGTGTAAAGATGCCTGGAAATGTTTTTGCCAAACAGTGTCGAGAAGTTTTACGAAATATTTTTGAATACTTTCTCGAGAGAAGGAAAATAATGGTCCCCTATTGCCTTTAACTTGTGACCAGGAGCGATTGGCCGATGCATCAAAAGTAAGTCTACGCAGCGTGTCGCGCATAGTTGGAGAGGAAAAACGAGGTTTGTCTGCTGCAACGCCCGGAAAAAGGCACAGCAAATCAAAATTCAAAAGTGAAGATGTAACTGACAGCATTAAAACCGAAGTAAGGAATACTATTTATTCCATGAAAGAAAAGAATTAACAAATTACATTAAAAATTTTAAATAACAAATTAAGAACAAAACAAATATTGGATATTTCTGACACAAGTTTGTGGCGTTTATAGCCAATAGCAGATTTAAGTACAAATTAGAAAATAACCGGTATCTTTTGGGTGAACGGGCTAATGTTGTGGGTAAAAGAATACATTTCTTGAGGGAAAACGTCAAAATGCTCATTGCCGTGTGCCGTGTCCAGAGTCGCGGCGCACACGCCTGTCGCGGTTCCTAGCAACAGCAAAATTTTGGAAACTACTGAAATGCTGGCGGTTGCTTGGATAATCGGATATGGCTGCGCAAACGCCAACAAATCTGAAAAATACTATATATGTCGTGTTGCGTCTTTTTAAAATCTAATAACTATTTGCCAGAAAAATCAGTTACAAGGTATGGCAGTTAAACATTTTAATGGCTTCTTGATGGAAGACCTAAATATTTAAGGTACGAACTAGGCATTTATGAATTGGGGGATAAGAGAACAATTTCACACTCGTACGAAATTTATCATTTTCCGTGCTCGTTATGTAATACAGGGTGTCTCACTATATTTTGACGCATTTTAACACCTTATATCTACCGAACCGCTTGAGATATTGGTGTGCAGTTTTCACCAATGAGTTTTGTATGGATTCAAGTTTTTTTGACTACAGTGAAATCTCTTATAGCGGACACCCCTCTTTAGCAGACGCCTCCCTCTAACGGACATTTTTGTATAGTCCCGTTCTTGTTCCATAAGAGAAGCGGACAAGACTAAACAGCACTTGAGTGAAACAAAAGTCTCTTTTCAACGGACAGCGGCACTTTAGACATCTGCGCGGCGGTGTGCGCCACAACGAATTCGGGGATTTCCCGGCAGCAAATGTGTCTCTACAGTGCTTAAAACTTGTCTGTTCGTAAAAATGGCAACAAAACGGAAAGTTTTGACGTTGCAGAAAAAGATTGGCGTTGTTGAGGTATACAATAAAGAGAAGTTAAGTGTACGTGTCCTGGTTAAGAGGTTTCAAATCAGTAAAACTCAAGCAGCGGAAATTGTAAAGAACAAGGAGTTGCTCTTGCAAAAGTGGCACTCTGATGCAAATATCAACTAAAAGAGGAGTTCATTCAAAACAGAAGGACGAGAGATCGACAGACATTGTTACGAATGGTTCACGGCAGTCAGGAACAAGGGAATTCCGTTGTCAGGTAGGAAATAAAAATATTTTACTTGACCTAAAAGGTACGTCAGTACACACGGCGTGTACCAACGGCCGACACACGTGTTATACTTCTCCAATAGTATTTAAATAGAACTGCTTTCGTTTGTGCATTTAGCCTGCCGGCCAGTGCGTCCACGTTCCAATGCGTGTCGGCCGCCGGTACACGCCGCGTCTACCGGCGTAAACGAAAGCGTACCTTATCATCACTCTGTTGTTACGTATTAAATTTTTATATAAACATGTAATACATTATGTGAATACAAATAATATCAGATGTTCCTGTTTGATTTTTATTCTTTCTGTAGTTTTTCTCAGAAGTGGAAGATAAGTTCGAAGTAGGAAAGACTGATGAAGCATATAAAATAATCAGGAGAAATTTTAGAGAAATTGGATCTAGTACCAAAAACATTAGAAATGAGGCAGGAGATATCCTAATCGGAAGTGGGGAGAAGGCAGATAGGTGGAAAGAATATTTAGGAAACTTATATGCGGGACAGGAAGTGCAAGATATATTAGAAAGCGAAAGCAGTGTAGAGGGGGATAACCTAGGGAGTCCTATAATGAGAGAAGAGTTTGAGATAGCACTAAAAAGTTTAAGGAATAATAAAGCACCAGGTATAGATGGCTTGCAGGCAGAAATCTTAAAGTGCGCAGGTCAAGAGGTAATAGATCGTTTATTTAAATTAGTTAGTCGCATATACCTGACAGGCGAGATTCCAGAAGATTACAAACGGAACATCATAGTAGCTTTGCCAAAAAGAAAAGGCGCGGATAGATGCGAAAATTTTAGAACTATCAGTTTAACTTCCCATGAGTCAAAAATTTTAACTAGAATTGTGCAAAGAAGGATGGAGAAAAAGGCGGAAGAAATATTAGGAGAAGATCAGTTCGGATTTAGACGAAATAGAGGAACGCGCGAGGCCATTCTAGCTTTACGAGTAATTATAGAAAAAACGATAGAAAAGAGAAAGAGCGTCTATATAGGATTTGTAGATTTAGAAAAAGCCTTCGACAACGTAAAATGGGGGAAGATGTTCGAAGTGCTGAGAAAGGTAGGGATGAAATACAGGGACAGAAGAATAATACATAATCTCTACAAAGAGCAAAAGGCAGTTATAGAATGTGAGCAGGAACAAAGGGAAGTAGATATCCGGAAGGGAGTGAGACAGGGATGTGCATTGTCACCTCTAGTTTTCAACTTATATATCGAAGATGCGATTAATATTGTTAAGGAAAGAACAGCCTCAGGGATCAATGTACAGGGCCAAACTATTAACATGCTCAGATTTGCGGATGATATAGCAGTGTTAGCATCTAGCAAAGAAGAATTAGGAGCGGCTTTGAATGAAATGGAAGCAGTTTTGACACAGAGCTTCGGCATGAAAATCAATAAAAAGAAAACTAAAATTTTGGTATGTAGGGGATGTGAAAATAGAACTAAAATGGAAATACAAATTGGAAATGAGAAGATAGAGGAGGTCGCGGATTTCTGCTACTTAGGAAGTAAAATAACTCAAGACGGTAGGAGCACTAAAGATATAAAACAAAGAATGGCGCAGGGCCGAGTTGCGTTTAACAAAAAGAAACAACTGTTATGCTCGAGAACGGTTAATATAGAGACTAGGAAGAGACTCTTAACGTCGTATGTATGGAGTACGGCATTATACGGGTGCGAAACTTGGACAATAGGAGAAGCGGATAGAAAAAGAGTAGAAGCGTTTGAAATGTGGTGCTACAGACGCATGATGAAGATACCGTGGATAGATAAGGTTAGCAATAGGGAAGTATTAGAAAGAGTTGGAGAAAAGCGAAAGGTATGGAAAACAATAAAGAGTAGGAGAGATAGGATGGTAGGACACCTTCTAAGACACGAAGGAATAGTTCGTGACATACTAGAGTCAGAGATAGGAATAAAAAGAGGTAGGGGTAGGCCTAGATTAGACTACTGCTCTCAAATAGTTAGGGATGTAGGATGTTCTACTTTTAGGGAAATGCGTAGGTTAGCTCAGGATAGAAAAGAATGGAGGTACGCGTCCAACCAGTCTTCGGACTGAGAACCTTATGATGATGAGTTTTTCTCATAAGCGGACGCCTCCCATTAACGGACACTTTTTGTCGGTCCCGTAAGTGTCCGCTGAAGAGAGATTTCACTGTACTTTGAAAATATTTTACTAGTTCCAGTTCATAAGGACCAGAAAAGGTTACTTTTCATATTACTGCAATTGCAATTTTTTTAATGGGACACCCTGTATATAATTAAATGTTCAAAAAGTCTCATCTTTTAGCTATCCAACGGTATGCTAGATTTAATCATCGGTAAGGGAATAGCCGAGATTTTGGATTTAAAAAAAACTGCAGAATCGAACAAATCCTCCTTGCAGAAGCACAAAATTTGTTGTAGATAGTTGTTAATTTTATTGTTTTCAGTTTTTAAAATTTTGAAATTACGTATAACTTTATAAAACTGTTTAATTTATTTCAAATAATCCAAATGAAAGCAGACGTTTCACAGATTGTTGAATCGTTTATTGCAATAAATCACAGCGCACTTGAAATTTTCTGCTTCTACAAAGATTTTGTTCGATTCTGCAGTTTTTTTGAAATCCAAAATCTCAGCTATCCCCTTACCGATGATCAAATCTAGCACACCACTGGATAGCTAAAAGATGCGGCTTTTTGAACATTTAATTATATACAGAGGTCCCATTAAAAAAATTGCAATTGCAGAAATATGAAAAGTGACCTTGTCTGGTCCATATGAACTGGAAGTAGTAAAATATTTTCAAAGTAGTGAAAAAAAACTTGAAGTCATACAAAAGTCATTGGTGAAATTTGCACACCAATATCTCAAGCAGTTCGGTAGATATAAGGTGTTAAAATGCGTCAAAATATAGTGAGACACGCTGTATACTATTGCAATAAGCTTATGTCTAAATTAACCCTCCAATATTGAAAAAACTGAAACATATCAAAAAATATTGGGAAAATATTTAATAAGTTTGGTACTGCAAATATTAAAGTTTGAGTTATGCATTCAAATTTATATTTCAATAGTTTAAATTTGAATTTATAAATTTTGTGAATATATTGGCAAACATTGAAATACTTTTTGCCAATATATTCACAAAATTTTAAATTTAATATAAAAATTGGCACGAATAATTATATAAAATTTTAAATTTGAAATAACTTTTTCCTACTATGTTTTCTATTATTGACACAAATTAAGGTACCTACTTTATTTTCAGCGTTCGTATTTAAAAAAAATGCTATACTGTCTAACAACTCTTACTAATTTCTGACATATTAATTTTTTGTTTGTAACGAACACCAACTTTTAAGCAGAATACAATTTTCTTAGAAATCAATAATAAAAAAGTATTGCGCATTTTCTTGGATACACCATATACGAGGGCGGATCAAATACAAACGAGAATTTCACTCTGGAGCCTACGGAGGGGGGAGTTTGGCAGCGCAAGTTCCAGGAGGTATTGGGGGGGATGTTAGGAGGGGGTCCCTAGACCGAAAGCATCTCTGAGTTAGTAAGGCAGTATGCAATAGAAAGAGAGAAGCAGGTTCATCCGTCCGTTGCGCAACGGATTACAATCAAGTTCTTGAAGAAGGAAACGGTTCGGCAGACTGAAATTCTCCAAAGATTGCGTGCACAATTCTACCCTCTCACAGCCCCATGTGTTTTTTTTTGGCATAAATATTTCTCTGAAGGACACGAGAGGGTTGAAAATGAGAGCCATGACCGCCGTCCCAGGACTAGTCTGACACTGGTCTGCTCAACTTGAAACCAGTTATGGCAGTGTCCATACAATCATCTCTGATGAGCTTGGATTCAGGAAAGTGTCAACTCGTGGGTACCGCGCCTTCTCACGGAGCAGCAAAAAAATGCTCGTCTTGACATCTGTCGACTGCTTCTGGATCGTTACGAGAACGAGGGGGGGTGGGCTTTTTTGGGCCGCTTGGTCACCTGTGAGGAAACTTGGGTGCATCACTATACCCCAGAAAGTAAGCAGGCAAGTATGGAATGGCGAAAAATGGAGAGGTCAAGGTCAAAACTTGTTTGTACGCGGGGAAAGTTTTGGCCACTGTCTTTTGGGACTCAAAAGGTTTAATTCTTCTGGATTTTCTACAAGAACAAAGGACAATTAATGCGGCCTACTACTCCCAACTCCTTGAACAAGTTAAGGCTGCTTATCGGGTCAAAAGACGACGCCAATCGATAAGGGACGTGATTTTACTCCACGGCAATGCCAGGCAACATAAGGCAAACCAAACATGGCAAAAATTCGAGGAAATTTCTTGGGTTACACTTGAACACCCTCCCTACAGTCCCGACTTAAGTCCATGTGACTTCCACATGTTTGGGCCATTGAGAGAGGAGTTGTTAGGAGTTGTAAACAAAACGAAGGAGCAGAGGGCTTTGTGTACAACTGGCTTGTGACACGCAACTCTTCTTTTACAGTGACAGCATAAAAAACATTCCGTCAGATGGGAAAAATGTGTTTCCAGAGCTGGAGATTATGTTGAAAAATAATGTAATTTTCTTGCATTCTTATTTCATACCGATAGAATAAGAAAAAAAATCTTGTTTATATTTGATCCACCCTCGTACTTAAGAAGAAATATACACTTTTGTTTATGGAAGTTTTATAAAAATTTAGAGAAATTTCGAATTTGTATATATAATGATTAATGAACAACGAAAAATTATGTGTTCTTTTCATCGGTATCATCGTCCTTTGTAATTTTCAGCAAGGTACTACAATTCCTATATGTTGAGCAGTTCAAACAACATTTACTGAAAACACATTTTAATGTATTGCACAATTTATCAGGGCAAAATATAGAGAACAACTGGAACTGGATCATTTAGAAATAGGACTTCTCCAGTCTTCCAGCATTGCTGTTTCCTCAAGTCCGTTTACATTCCTCAACACTTCTTATTTATATACAAATAAATGCAACCAGTTTCGGGTTCACCTACTAACAACCCACCATCAGGCTGGAGAAGTGGTCACAAAGACATTATATAGTACCAAAATTTATCCATTTGCGGCACCAAATACTTGTAATGAAAGCAAAACATCGGTATAATGATTAAATGAAAATGGAAGGTCAAAATTTTTTTCATTGTAAGATTGATAGGGAAGCTATCCGATCCACAATATTGCACACTGGCTTTATTCAATCAAACGTCGTAAAGCGCTTGTATGTGGTGAAGCCCCATCCCAAGCGAAATCAAAATGTTATGTGGGGCCAAGTATTTGTGGCAAATCCCTAGTTGGCCAATTATCTGGCAGCAATCATTAAACAGGTTGAGTAAAAAATTCTGTCGAGGAATCATACAAATCTGTATATGGTTTCGCAACAATAAATAACACGAAAACTTTCGGAAGCAATGGCGTCTATCTTTTTCGAAAAAACGCGAATGCTTGTTGATGCTAATTTCAGAGATATCATGCTGTGATGAAATCTTAACTCATTCAATGCATTTTTGTTCCTAAAAAGAGCAAAAACAAATTTTGTCCCAATTTTAAATGATTCTGTTGTGCGAATAGCAGTTATTTTTCTAAATCGGTAAAGTTTTGGAGATTTTCATAAACACACCAAAAGTGGTTTTTTGACCATTTTAACTGATGACTGTAGTATGACAGCCTGTTATGACATATGTAGGTAGTAAGCATTTATAAATTTGATTATCAAATCTTTGAACTATGTTTGATGCCGAAGTATTAATTCTTTTCATGTCCTAATTTTATGCAATGAGAACATTGTTTTCCTGAATCCTGATTTTTAAACTAACATTTATAATAATGTATCGAGTTCTGTTAGAAGGGCCCTGGAATTTTAAGCGATTGATCAAAATTTCAAAATAGCGGCTTAACACATGTTTTAGACACATTTTTCAAATTACATACTTCTCCGGGATGAAAAAAATGGTGTCGCAAAATTCGGCCCTATTGGAAATAGTCGTAGCAGATCACTTCAGAGAGCCAAAACTATTCCCTATAAGTTAAGATAGAAAACCACCAGAAATAAGTGAGATAGAAGAGCGATTTTAATCCACTATATGTGGAACACAGAATCACAAAAATAATTCCAACGCTGCATAAAAAATTACAGAAGCGCTCTGGTGTCACGTATTATTTATTTTCATTTTCCATTATAACGGAGGGATTTTTTTCCGTTATAATGGATCTCTTTTTCCGTTATAACGGATCTCTTTTTCCGTTATAATGGATCTCTTTTCCGTTATAACAGATATTTTTGTTTTATAACGGATCTCTTATTTCTGATACAACGGATCTTTTTAGGTTAGTGTCTTCATTTAAATCAGTACAACAGTTGGTAAAGTAGGTACTGTCCGCTACCAACATGAACGGTAAGTGGATATCGATATCGTATCGTAAGTCACTTAGCGAGTAACACCACACTGCACACCGGTTATGTAAAATGTCTCCCATTAATACTTAATACTATACAGCTCTTGGAAAGTCTGTTATAACGGAATAAAAGATGCGTTATATCGGAAAAAGATCCGTTATATCAGAAATAAGAGATCCGTTATAACGGAAAGAGATCCGTTATAAAGGAAAAGTAGATCCGTTATAACGGAAAAAGAGATCCGTTATAACGAAAAAAGAGATCTGTTATAACCGAGGGGCCAACAGCTGACCAAAACGTGTACACCAGAAATCCATTTTTGTGAAATAAGCCCACGGAAATCCAAAAAATCCATGGAAATCCGCAGAAATCCATGGACATCCATGGGAATCTACTGACATCTACAGAAATCCACGGACATCCATGGGCATCCACAGAAATCCACGAACATCCATGGATATCCGCGGAAATTTAAAAAGCCAAAAGTCAAAAAAAATTCCATGATAAGTTCTAAGCGGTGATCTATAATACTGCCCCAAAAATGGAATTTATGTTCTTGTTTCCTTTTTTGAGTATACTTACGCATTCATTTTTGCAGGTACAGCTCAACAAGCAGCATCTAGTTGATTAATTACAGTGTCTTTTTTTTAGTTCACGAATTATATTGGTCTAAGTAGATATAGCTTTTAATTAGGTACACGAAAATATGTGATTATTCTAGTGCTACTGGACCGTTCGAACAACTACTCCTCGGGCAGATACCCCACCAGACATTGAATTATAGAACTAAATCCAGATTTTGTGTACATACTAACTATGAGATCTTATACCGGATGCTACCCAAAACATATCGATGGGCTTGGAACATCCTTAGATCTCTGCGTACTTTCCTCCTCTACCAGCAGTAGTCTTATGTAAGTTTGAAGTTTTTCAATATTGCATGTTTCGAATGTGCATGGAAAACCGTAGACCACTGGTTCCGTCCTTTTGGGACTCATCAGTACGGTGCTTTGCCCTATACACACACGATATCGTAGTACACAAAATCTGGATTTAGTTCTATAATTCAATGCCTGGCGGGGTATTTTCCCGAGGACTAGTTGTTCGGACGGTCCAGTACCACTCATTACCGCCGCATAATTCGGCTAATAATTAGCTCTTGCTAATACTTGCACCAAGCGTGTAAGTATATACAGTGACCGGCAGAAAGTCCGCACCATATGGGAATTTTTTTTATCTTTTAATTTAATAAATTAACTTTATTGTAAAAAGGTCCTGCATGTCCTTAAACCAAAATATCACCCATCGTACTCAGTAAAACTTTTGTAGTATACGAGGGAGCGGAGAAAATTTCAAATCGCTCCAAGAGTAAAGTAGTCTTATTTCACATTTTAGAAAATATTTTTATTAGGAAAAGTTGTTTCTATTTAAAAGTTACTTACGAATATGAAATTTCAGTTATTTGGAATGAAAAAATTATTTTAAAATCAAAACTAAGATTTTTTGGTGCACACCTTATTTTATTTCATGGGATATTATAAAAATTGAATACAGTTGTACCCCTGATATACACAACACCTTTATCTATCCTCTACACTACACAATTTTTCAAAAACCCTTAAAACTGCAATATTTCATGCAATAATTTATCAGCATGGATACCTAATGCAATCTCCAGAAAATTACAAAATTTGTTTAGTAGCCATGAAGAAAGAACAGCGGCCTCAGGCTCTATCATTTGCGTACTACGTACCTTAATTTAAGATACAAATACGTTTTTTCTGCAAAGAAGCCAATAAGAAACGTACTTGAGCAATGAATAATTTCGCCAAACTCGTGCACCTGAAAAAACAATTAAAATAGTTTTTCAATCTCAGGGAACTGAAATTTTATATTCGTAAGTAACTTTTAAATAAAAACAACTTTTCCTAATAAAATTCTTTCCTAAAATGAGAAATAAGGCTACTTTACTCTTGGAGCAATTTGAAATTTTCACCCCTCCCTCGTATACTACAGAAGTTTTGCCGAGTACGATTGGTGGTATTTTGATTTAAGGACATGCAGGACTTTTTTACAATAAAGTTAATTTAATAAATTAAAAGATACAAAATTTTCCCATATGGTGCGGACTTTCTGCCGGTCACTGTATGTATACATATACAGTATATACAATATTCCACGGTTCGAGTGTGTATGGCAAGGCACCGTACTGATGAGTCCCAAAAGGACGAAACCAGTGGTCTACGGTTTTCCGTGCACATTCGAAACATGCAATATTGAAAAACTTGTAATATACATAAGACGACTGCTGGTAGAGCAGGAAAGTACGTAGACATCTAAGGATGTTCCAAGCCCAACGGTATGTTTGGGGTAGCATCCCGTATAAGATCTCGCAGTTCACAAAATCTGAATTTAGTTCTATAATTCAATGCCTGGCGGGGTATTTGCCCGAGGAGTAGTTCTTCGAACGGTCCAGTACCACTCAAACAGACAGGTATGTAAGAGAAAAACGCAAAAAATATAAACTCGAAAAATACAAAAAACAAAAAATAAAGGAAAAACGAAGTGGACTTATTTTTGTTTCATTTGTGTGTAAATATCATTAATTAACTACATCATTAATTTGCTTCAACTGCAGATCACTTAGTTGCAATGGTACTTCGTCATCTTTTACTTCGGTTTCTATCGAGGTCTCTATAGGCCCGTAAAAAATTAACTCTCCCGAAACTTTAGAAATATCATCTGGTTTTCGCCACAAGAATTCTCTGTAACTACTTTTTCTCAAAAACTTCACTATGTATTTTTTATTTATCCTCGCAATCATCATTGCCAGTTTTTGTGATTAGGCCAAAATACCACCGTTGCTTGTAATAGAGGGCATCAAATTTTCTGCATTGTGGCTGAAGAGAATCTTCGAGGTTTCGATTAAAAGCGGAAGTTCCAACAATCGAAGAAGTCATTTTTGTAGGATGATTTGAAAAATAATCCTGGGAACAATCCATATTTTGAGTGTATTCCTATAAAAAACGCCATAAAATTGCTCGTAATCTCTTTCTGGAATTAAATCGAGAGATTTCTCTGATTTCTGATACCATAAATTTCTCTATCTCTTCCAAATCTTCCTCAGAAATGCCGCTCAAGATTGCAGCGTTGTTGCATCATTCTTAAGAGAAACACAGGTTCAGGTTGGAGGTCCATTCCAGAAAGAAATAAAATCGAATCAATATTATATCTGTAAAGTATTGCACGTACTGTACATTACTATCAGCAGAGAATTATAATAATAGCTTAGGCTAGAAAGCTAATAATCGAAGGTGCTTACTTACTTTCTAACTCGTATTATAGCAACCTCGTACCTACTTCAGTTTTGTTTGCAAACAGCTCAAGGCATGAGGTGCGTGCGCATTTGCGCATGCGCACTTGCAACTTCGACATATATGGAAATCCACAGAAATCCGCGGACATCCACAGGAATGCACGGATATCCACAGACATCCATGAAAATCCAGACATCCACAGATATCCACGGAAATCCATGGAAACCCACATGGGTGTACACCAGAAATCCACAGCTGTTGACCCCTCGGTTATAACAGAAAAAGATCCGTTATAATGGGAAAAATCAGTTATAACGGAAAATGAAAATAAATAATACGTGACACCCGAGTGCTTCCGTAAAAAAATACGTCAGTTTAATTTTTGTAGAAATTACAAAGCAAATATCAAAACAACAGCATTACAACTTTTTGCTCATTCCCAAAAGTACAACAAAGATTACAACTTACGTAGGAGAAACATTCCAGCCAATAGTAGGTGAGCTTGTTAGTCACAAGAAATTAGCAAACATTACTTAAAATTTTTACTTTGAATTTTTATTGCAACAATTTTGTGTTTTATCTTGCAAAATTCATCATTCACGTGCAGAGGAGGGTAATATTAAAAGGTTCAAAATTTACTTACGTAATCGTCGAAACCCTGTTCGAAGGACTCTCAACTTTCGGGGGCACAGTCTTAGTCTCCGGCTTTTCCGGCTGCACCTCCGTACTATTCAACTTTGTCGTCGATTTAGTCTTCGCCGACTTATTATTTGTTGAATATTCCTGTAAATAGACAACTAAATAATCCTCAATCCTGCTGACAAATAAGTAAAAAGAACAAAAAAGATCTCTCACTAAATGACAAATAAACAAAAACTCAGAGCCATTCGTACATGCAAGTCGTCCCCCACTGGCCTCTGATGAATCAACATTATTCCGCCTGGAACTGACTCCTTCGATTTGCCCTTTGAAATGTCCCTGAACTCCTCTGTATAATCCTAAACACAACATGCAATGAACACACTGATCAAAAAGGTACACACAGAATAACAGCCGATACACGTTTTAATACCAGTCGCTGACTCGTAACCACCTGTTGTGAGCGCTTCTTCGTAAAAATAAAAACGAAAACGGCAAATTTTATTTACACTCAGCGGCAAGAAATTAGGCAATACTTGTATTAAAAAGTGCATCAAACTACAACTAACAGCAAATTTTTAGTCATGCTGCTTTCAGAAGTTGGGCTTACCTCGAACTGCGGCCAGTTCATGGCCATATTAACCCCATGGTTGTTCGACCACCACTTCAGGTCTTTCTCGTAATCCGCGTTATTGATGGTGTGATACAGTTCTTCGTAAATTTGACTCAACCTAAAAAACTGTATCAGTCAAGGAGACGATCCGTTTAGTTTATACAACTGCTTACGTTGGATCCTGAGAAATATTTAGATGCTTATGAATATCGAATAAGGTATTTTTGATGAAATTCAGCCTCTCGGCCTCCATTTCCTGGCACTTGTCGAAAACCACAGTCATGTCTTCCATATATTTGGGGTTGTAGTTGTTTATTTCTTGCAAAGACACTTCGTATTTTTCCTTGCATTTTTGGACTTCCTCTTTAGACTTTTGGACCCTATCCTGCATTTTCTTCACCTGAAAATGCATTGGCATCTAAGTTTCCTCGAGCAAAGGACATAAGTACATTTTTGTTAACTTAAAATTTCAAAATTTAAATTGACCAAAATCTGAGTATAATTAGGTACCTATTTATATGTATGCGCACGCGAAAATTTATACTTGCCCCCCCCTCCCTGCAAGTTTTCTGCAGACGCCCATGATTAGAACAACCCGTAAAGCAATATACCGGGTGACCACGAGATCAGGCTCACCCCTATAACATTTTTGTTTTTCAAGATATTAATTTGAAATTTGGGACAGTTAAATGACATGTAAATCTGCATTATTTGGAACAGTTAAAATTTTTCTGGCACTTCCGGTGTCACCGGAAATTAACCAACATTCGAATTTTTAAATGGAACAGGCTGTATATTTACACATTTCTGGAACCATCGTGTCATTCTAGATACAGTAGTGCCACTTTTGTGTAAAAACATTACCATAAAAAAATTTTGGACGCAAATTAAATCTTCCATCTAGACATCCATGACTGAAAGAAAACCATTAAGTCGTGGTCCTAAACTAGGGTAAAAACAAAATCATCAAATTAAGTCAAGTAATTTTTCTGTTACAGCCATCTAAAAATCTAAGACACAGTTTTTCGGGTATAAGTCAATTTTTTTAAATGGAACCATGATGGCTCATCGAGATATTTCGACAGAGCTATTTTTTACGAACCATTTGATATCAAACACGATATCTTTAATTCAAAAATACTCTGAGATATATTTTTTTGTATATCTGCTAAATAGTAAAACAAGTGAAAACTAACACATTTACTCGAATATTTATTAACAGTAAACGTAGCATTCTTCCCTGCTTCATCTAAAATTTATTATGAATACAACAGATTATAATAATTATTATTATGCATTAGATTTTTGAATGAAAGATATCGTGTTTGGTATCAAATGGTTCGTAAAAAATAGCTCTATCGAAATATCGCGATGAGCCGTAATGGTTCCATTTAAAAAAAATGACTTATACTAGAAAAACTGTGTTTTAGATTTTCAGATGGCTGTAACAGAGAAACTACTTGACCTAATTTGATGATTTTGTTTTTACACTAGTTTAGGACCCCGACTTAATGTGTTTTTCTTTCAGTCATGGATGTCTAGATGCCAGATTTAATTTGCGTCCAAACATTTTTTATGGCAATGTTTTTATCCAAAAGTGGCACTACCGTATCTAGAATGACACTATGGTTCAGAAAATGTGAAAATATACAGGCTATTCCATTTAAAAATTCGAACGTGGGTTCATTTCCGGTGAAACCGGAAGTGCCAGAAAAATTTTTGCTGTTGCAAATAATACAGATTTACATACCATTTAACTGTCCCAAATTTCAAATTAATATCTTGAAAAACAAAAATGTTATAGGGGTGAGCCTGATCTCGTGGTCACCCGGTATAAGTAACAATAAAAGTCCAAGACTTAAGGTGACGTATTTAATTTTACGCTTTCCTATCATCCAGAAAATGACGTCCTAAATTAAACCCCAGCGACGTTTAGTGCCAATTATAATCGCGTACTTATCACTTCCAAACTAAATTAGTTACATTTCCACCACAGTGGGTTCTAAACGTGGCAAATTTCCCGGATTTAACGACGAGTTCAGGCAAACAGTAAACGAACGAGTTAACCCAATTAGCAAACTCCAAGGTACATACATAGGTATTTCGTTTCAAAAAAGACGAACCCGCGGCGCGCCACTGCAAAAAATCCAGTGATCCACTTAATTTTTAATTGCATTACGTAACGGGCGGCCTTCGACTACTAATTTGAACGTTTACAGAATAGAATAGCGATAGTCTATAATTAAATTTACACAAATGAATAATTTCGGCGGAAATTTGAAAAAAGATAAGACACGCAGAAGTTGTTGGATCGGGAACAAGTGACACAATAATTTAATCCTCCTGAAGATGCTAACGTTGTCTGCGAAACACGCATTTGGTCACTGTTTTGAGGTGTGTGGTAAACTTAGGAAGAATTATCGGAAGAATTCATACCTGTATCATGAATTAAAATTAGTTTAGGAAGACTAAAATCAATTTATTACCCGTTCGATTAATCGATAAAACAGGTATGTAATAAAAAGTATATTGGAATTTTATAATATAAGAAAAACCTAACACGACGTTCAAGTTTACTATATATAGTATATGTCCGAACTTTGTTCTTCTTCTGGCGTTCCTTGCTAGCTAAAATGCATGGTCGACAATAAACTCAACTCTTTTCATTAGAGAAAGTGACACTGACATCTGCAAAGGCAGGATATCTGGTGTACAAACATGAGAATATCAGAGGAAAACCGAGGATATCTGAGGCTATCCAAGGAAATCTAAGGATATCTTGAGGATATCCGGGGAAATGTGAGATTATTTTGACGATATCCAATACGCCTTCGTATGAGAAGGTTCCTCAGAATATTCCGATAAAATTCAGAAGGCCATAACCACTCTGCTATGAAATCTTAAATTTTACGTAAATCATTCTATTCGTCGAGAAACTGAAAATATTATTAGTATCCTAATATAGGGATAAAAAACACGAAAAGCGGAAATGCTTCATTTGCCACACCACGTGACGCGTTGAGACCTCGAGCGCCAGCGCAGCGGTTCAAAGCCAAGCGGCTGGCAGCGCGGACCGCGGACCGCGGAGCGCTCATTCTTCTCTGGCTAGCAACGAGCATACACTAGTGCGAGAGATTGCAATCCGCGCAAGTTATTTAACACGCTATAACGTAGGTATGGGGAAATATCTCAAATGCACAAGGGTCTGCTTCGTCATTTTCAATGTCTCCCCCGGTTGCATCTTTGCGAAGGCTGTGAATTTTTAAATAAGGGAGTGACTACTGCTCCGGCCGACGCGACGGTCCCCTGAAATTTTGTTCCAATACGGTCGGACGTGCGCATTACTTAATGTCGGTAAAATGACGTTTAAGTAGATCGTTATCGGCTATTCACGCTAACGGTCTTGGTGAGTGTGCGGGTATCGTACAAAACTGCCATTTTGTTCTCCTACGGCTAGACGAATTCTGATCCCGTAGGTGTTTGATATATTTTGCTTGTTTTTACATCATCTTTTTTTACAAAAAATGCGTGGGTCTGGTGCGAGAACAACTAAATGGTCTGTTTCAAAAATGCGTTCTCTTGGTTTTAGGTTTTTTTACGCCTCCAAAATGCAAATTGTGTTGACATTCTGTAATGCGCATGCCCGACCGTGTTCGAACAAAATTTCAGGGGACCGTCGGCCGAAGCAGTAGTCACTCCCTTTAAATAATGGGGTCGTACACCCTTTCTATATTGGGTATGATTAAATAGCGTATATAAGGAGACCCGTGTTCCGTATTCTTTTGATGCGACCTCAATAACGCGACTAATAATTGTTAAAAATGAAAAAAAAATAAATTCCCGCCCAAGCTCAGCCATTAAAGTGACATCACAGAACAGTCGACCTTGAATACACATAATGCAGTAATATGGCACAATCAAGGAGAAATCAGATGAAATCAAGGGGTAATCAGAGAGAATCAAAGGAAATCTGGGGAAATCAGAAAAAGGCACGACAAGTAGAAAAGAATTATTGTAAATGGGATTTATTTTTGTCATTCAGCTGAGATGTTAAAATTCTTTTGTAATTATTTTGTTCTTATATTACCATTTGGTATGCTCATGGATGTATTTGAACAAATATTTCGGAAAATATATTATAAATTAGTTTCTTAGGTACGTATAGGTACCTAATCTTTTTTTTTCAAAAATACAATTTTCTTTCTTGGCCAATGAGAAGATATGGAGAAAAACAAAAGCAGAAGTCTTATGAAATTTTATGCTCTTTCAATTTAGTCATATGCATTTTTCACATAAAATGAGGAGCTTCTAAAGCAATGCGAAAAACCGAGAAAACCCTAATTCCGCCATTTTTCCACGATGGCAGACTTAGCAATCCAATTTTCGTCATTGTATTTCATACAATTGCATACCTTTCAGTAGCAGAATCTGTTTTGCTGGAAGTACATTTAAGAGCGGCTGGATAACAGCTGCCTTCTTCACCCTTTAAATACAGCCGCCGCGATATAATAATTTATGCTCTCTATCTTTCCCGGCTTCAAGACTATGTTACTTTCTTGAACCGTATTGTATACAATGGATGATGCTTGGACACGTTTCTGTGACCCAGAAACGAAGCAGAATTTAATTAAATGGGAACACTCAGGTTTTCCAAAACCCAAAGAAGTTTGAAACAAAAATCTGCTGGAAAAATTCTTGGCTCAGTTTGTTAAAGGGGAAATCAAAGGAAATCAGAAGACATCAAGAGGAAATCATGGGAAAGCAAGAGGAAATGGGAAGAAATCGAAGGAAAATCGCAGGAAATCATGAAAAAAGGGAAATCAGGGGTACAGATTTTAAGCCGCGGTTTACCCCTCGGGAATAACTGGAGATATTCGAGGAAATCTCAGGATATCCTTACTTGAAAGGATATCTGGTGTACAAAATTTTACGACAGGATGCCCCCTCGGTTAAAGATAATAGACCCAGCGTTCGTATACGAACACCTGTTTGTTTGCGAAGTCGATATAGTATAACTCAGGGAGTTGTGGGACGCATTTGTTTATGTTTTCCTCCAAAATACTCGTATTACAAACGACCAGACCAATATTCCGTTTTCATTGCTTTACGTTTTTTATAGTATGCAGGTGTTCCATCACTTTGTTTTCACTGTCGCCTAGACTGTGATTATTTCAGTTGCAGAAGTAAATTGCCGAGTCCCCTCTTTTCAATGTCTTTGGTTTTCATGAGGTGCGGCTACTAAACGGCCTACTTATGCTCAAGTTACCAAAGAAGACAAAGAGTTGAATAAGGGTGGAGATGGGAGATAGGTCCTTTACCTTGAACCCTTTTGCAACGATCGAGATTAAACATTCTTTCGTGGAGCCTATTCTTGGACCGCTGAACAGTACCTAGTTTCACACCGGGTTGCCCAAATAACATCGGAAGCTGCAAAATTGTAGCGTGATTCATTGAAGACGATCTAGGGATGAATGTTAGTGATGATTCATCAGCCCTTTTATCCTGATCTTGTACCCTGCACTGCGGCATTTTTATTCTCAAAATCAAGTTTCGATTTTGTGAATTCGATTGACACATTTTTTCAATTCTCCAATCAACAAGCTGGTTATCCATGCTATTTTACTCCGAGTAAATGATAAAATTTTTGCTTGCCACGCCCGACTTAATCACTTAATTACCCAAGTCTACATCGTCAATTCATCCTTACATATATACAAAAATTTTAATCGTAAACTCGATCAATTATTATCGCCCGCATGTACCATACTTTTCTACAAACCGGCTCCTTAAAAATCCTCTCGAAAAATATTTGCCTAATCCGATAAGATAAGACAAAATAGACTTAACTAGAAACTAATAAACCAAATTCAATGACAAAAACGGCACGTTTGCCAAATATCGCTAAAACAAGATGTTAAACCGCAGATGTGCTCAGTTAAAGCGTGTGAAAAACGATAAAAATGAAACGCCAAAAGCAGATGTCATCCGGAATTGTCAACAAGCAATGAGCCAAGATCGCAGCGAAACGAGAAATAAGCAGACTGGAAAATCAGCTGTCGGGTACTGAGAACGGCGTGTATAACTGTAATTTTCATTAAAACGCAAGATTCCTCACATAATTCCCAGCATTCCACCGGCTAAAATGCACGAAATGGTCTAACAAAAAGCGGCACACCCGTTTATAATTTCAGCAGCGCATGCATGCATGAATATGACACATAAATATGGGAAAGCTATATGCTTCTACTTCTATGTATTATAGTCCTAGCAGTTTTAAAGACAATTCTGGCCGAAACCCTGCATGAAACTTGGTCGGCAGCTTAAATAGGTCAAACTAAGAGATTTTGCCCGAAGTGCCCTAAAAAATACCCCTAAGGAGTTGCTCAGGGGCGGAATATATCCCAAGGAGCTTGAATTTCAAAAATAATTAAATAATAACCAATGTGGGCAAGTAATATGTCATTTTATATTGATTTGATATCGCTGAAGTCAATTTAAACGATATTTTTCTTATACCTATAAAATTTTCAAAATGGCGACCAAATTTCCAATTTTAATTCAAAATTTTGTTAAATTCGCTAATATTAAAAAAATTGTAAAATATACCTATAAAATTTTTATGTAAATTGCAATATCCTAACCTGTTCTAATGATATTTTTTTGGTATCCCCAAAAATTTCAAAATGGTTGCCATTTTTGAAAGTAAAATTTATTTACAGTACTTTACCCTGTTGGATATGGATAGACAAACTGAGGGCATTACAGAAATTTAATTTTTTGTTTCTCTTTTTATTTAACACGTCGACAATTTGTTTTTGAAGATAACAATACCCACATACAGGGTGTGTCACGACGAGTACCTATTAGACGTTTGTGGGGAAGCGCTCACAATAGACTTCTGAAAATTTGTAATATCACGTTTTCAAATATTCGCCATTCAATTAAAATAATGGGAACTTAATCCAACTTCCGCTTATACCGAAAGTGGCACCTAACTTCCTTATTAGTATTGAAAATACTTCTGGGCGCGTGTATATGGGACTCATCTTACGAAAAATGAGCCACGCGCGCAGTCGAGGTCGCTAATAAAAATATTGGATGTAGAGCGCTAGCCAGATGCAAACTAAGGTACGGCAAGAGCGAGTACCGTTTAAGAGGGATATCGCGTTGCAATAAAAGTCCAAATAGTACAAAACAGATGCGTTAATATTTTGTTACGTATTGCGCCAGTTTAACTATGTGCCTTGTGCTTGTCACAAATAATTTCTTTTATTTTATTGTATCAATAATATTCCAACTTGAAACGGCACAGATCACTTTTGTTGGACATCTTAGAAACCGAGTAGTTGCGTCGGTATTTTCAATACGCCTATGATACTTGCGTAAGATGCGAGGTCTGAATTTTTTATATAGAACTAATACCTAATTTTTTACATTTTCCGGTTCTCCATAAAATTGTAGATGGACTTTATGTCATATAAATAACATCTAAATGTCAAAATCTCTAAGATATACGCGAGTTTTCATTTTTTTACAGTTGCAGGGTACTCTTTGGCGACTGCGGCAAAAGAAACAAATTCAAATCGAAACAATTGCCGGCGGTAGCATTACTGACAAAGGTCTAAATTAAAGTTCAGTGTACTCAAAGTTTGAAAATATTGCGCACAGTGATTAGGATGCGACATTAAACTGAGAAATCAAAACATTGCCAGAACTCAACAAAATTAAATGGAACGCCCCCTTTTTATGCACTTTTTGGATTTATATCGAGTCCAACTAAAATTTTCCGTAAAATCCAAAAAGTGCATAAAAAGGGGGCGTTCCATTTGATTTTGTTGAGTTCTGGCAATATGTTGATTTCTCAGTTTAATATCGCATCCTAATCACTGTGCGCAATATTTTCAAACTTTGAGTACACTGAACTTTAATTTAGACCTTTGTCATTAATGCTACCGCCGGCAATTGTTTCGATTTGAATTTGTTTCTTTTGCCGCAGACGCCAAAGAGTACCCTGCAACTGTAAAAAAATTGAAAACTCGCGTATATCTTGGAAATTTTGACATTTAGAGGTTATTTATGTTACACAAAGTCCATCTAAAATTTTATGGATAACCCGAAAGTGTAAAAAAATTAGGTAGTTCTATTTAAAATAAGGAAGTTAGGTGCCACTTTCGGTATAAGCGGAAGTTCGATTAAGTTGCCATTATTTTCATTGAATAGAGAATATTTGAAAACGTGATATTACAAATTTTCAGAATTCTATTGTGAACACTTCTCCACAAACTTCTAAAAGGAACTGCTCGTGACACACCCTGTATATGTATGTATAGTTATCTTCAAAAACAAATTGTTGACATCTTAAATAAAGAGAAACAAAAAATAAAATGTCTATAATACCCTCAGTTCGTCCATCCATATCCAACAACGTATAAGTACTGTAAATAAATGTTACTTTCAAAAATGGCAACCATTTTGAAATTTTTGGGGATACCAAAAAATATCATTAGAACAGGTTAAGAACTTGCAAATTAAATAAAAATGTTATACCTATATTTTAATTTTTTTTAATATTAGCGAATTTAACAAAATGTTGAATTGACATTGGAAATTTGGCTGTCATTTTGAAAATTTTAGTTATAAAAAATATGGTTTAAATTGACTTCAGCGATATCAAATCAATATAAAATGACATATTACTTGCCCACATTGGTTATTATTAATTAATTTTTGAAACCCAAACAAACCCCTTGGAATATATTCCGCCCCTGAGCTGCTCCGTAGGGGTATTTTTTAGGGTACTTCGGGCAAAATCTCTTAATTTGACCTATTTAAGCTGCCGATCAAGTTTCATACTTTTAACACAATTTGCAGGGTTTTTTTGTTAGCCGCTAGGACTGTGCTGCTAGAAACGCATGATGAAGATACCTTGGACATATAAGGTAGCAATAGGGGCGAGATAAGGGAGGGTATTGCGAGGGTTATTATAGAAAGAGTTGGGAAAAAGCAAAAGGTATGGAAGATAATGAAGAATGAGAGATGGGATGCTAGAACACCTTTTTGAAACTCGAAGGATTAGGTCTCGACATACCAGACTCGGAGATAGGAATCAAAAGAGGCAGGGGAAATGCGTAGGTTAGATAGGAAAGGATGGAGGTAGGCTGGTACGCGCCCAACCCTCGGCCCAACCACCAACCAGTTTTCGTTCTGAAAACTTTAAGATTATAACTAGGTACTCAAACGATTTGGTACGTACTCCACTTCTGCAAGATTCCTCATTCGAATATTCTACATAGATACTGCATTTCTCGCTGTATTAAAGTGAAATAAATAAAGCAAGACTTTCTGCTCTACATTTCCATTCTTAATAAGGACGAGGCAATTGGTAAAATAACGGAAATTAGATATGTAATTTCCAATTATACAGTAAAACAAAATTTAATTAAACTTTTAAGGTGACTTAGATTCGTTAATCCTTAATTATATTTAAAATCACTTTACGAGAACGCCATAACGAATATGGAGTAAACCATAATAATACGGAGGACAGCATTCTTAATTACCAGACGTTCCACAATGACGCACAAAAATACTTTGATGTACGATGTATGATGGTCGTAAGTGTCCATCTGGTACTCACTTTTCGAAAGTCAAGCTGATCTAAAATAATTTTGTCAATACCGTTCCAACTTCAATAATTGTACGAGGAATAACATCGAAAACTGTCCCTATCAAATTCAGAAGTCGCATTTAATGTAGATTAATTAGACTGACTTTTATATGAGGACAAACAGATGATAAAAATCGTAGATTAATGATAATGATGCGCTTATCACCTCATCTAAAAATGACTTCACAGGTGCCGATGCATATATCGAATATGTATCTATTGAACCGTCGCGTTGGATTCTAATGAACTCTCGAATGAAACAATAAAAAGCGGTAAGAGAAATTAAATCAAAAAATGCTCACCATCTGATTCTTCTGGCCAGGACTCTAACCAAGTCAGCCGAAGAATCAAAAAGAAACACACATGTTACGAAAAAATTATTACAACAGTCATAAACACCCTTACCTGATCCGCTGAAACTGACGAGTCTCCCGAAGCGTTCCTCTCTTGGTTGACCGCCGACCTTTCAGTCTTACAGGCAGTATGATAGTCGCTCTTCGTCTTCTCGACTTTCTGCAGGAGTTTTGCCCATGGCTTCTGCGCTTTCTTGAACGCGTCCTCCATGTCCTTCTTTTCTTTTATGTGCATCATGGACTGCAAGAAAGAAGAATTTTGAGTTGAAATTCACGCATAGAGGGCTCTGCACTTTCACCCCGCGATACTGCAAATTTCAAATGCGGCAGTCTGTCATATACATTTCATTTGCTTCTATGTACAATAATCCTAGAAACACTGGCTTGTGACAAAAAGGGAGTAGACTAACAGGCAGGCAGACAGCGCAGTCTGATTAATGGGATTCCGCATTTACCTCAAACATGAGCCTGAGAGAGTTGCAGCTTCAGGCAAAATTCAGCCTACTAAATCGAGTTATGAAAATTTGCGCATCTTCAACTTTAAACAAGGAATATTTTTCTGTTTCGTGTCTGTCAAGGCCTTCTGGGAAATCAAGACACATACACAAGCTTAGCCGAAGTGGGCCAGTAGTCCGCCCGGACACCCCCAGGCTCTGGATATTCCACAATCGCTCGAGCGAATAACATATTAGGTATCAATCAGTCAGCACGAACGGAAATCGTTGCGAATTTATAAACTTGCAAGAATGCGGCGGCGACGACGGCGTCGACCCACATTCAGGACGGACTCGAGGACGGAGTGAGTATACATTATACAATCGCGGAGTTTTAAAGGGGGATCGTTAAATTTCTGACGTACGTAAACCTCGACGTAAACCAAGCTACAGGATTCTGCGACAGATCGGAAGAAAAATCAAAAAAAAATATTTCTCGCATGATAATGACAGTTGTAAAACTGACCATTTGCGCATTTCAATGGTCTAATGCCCGGTCTAAGGAGCTGAACCATAAGCTCCTCGATTTAAGTAAGAAACTAGACAGCGTGGCAGAGACCATGGGTATCAGGATGACACTGTGATGCACTCTACTACAACGGGAACGATAACAAGAAACCACCACATTATTTTATACCTAGCATACCTATCGTAGTCAAATCTATAAGGATGGCATTTTCTAAACTAAATATGTAGTCATATTTGGATTTCCGGGAGGAGACTGTTTTGGCGGGTGTCGTCGACAAAAATTTAAGTATTTCCGCAACGGATTAACCCAACGAATTAAAATTTTGTCCAGGAATTTAGTAACTGTACCAAAGAAATTTGAACGTCTTTAATGGTTTGAAAGTCATTGAACGACCAGGTAGGCACAGACTAATAAACTTGTCCAAACAACTACCTCCAGCACTGAATTGCAGAAGAAGTCGACTTCTGTGGACACTTGACTCGGAAATTATTTGTACGTGGAGAGCATGGTTTATTTGTGCATAGCTGAAGGGTGAAACCAGTGGTTGCTGTGAATATAGAGACCTCGTCTCGAAATAATTGCAAAAATCTTGGACGTCAATCGAGCAACTTTTCAACAGCGAAGCGCAAAATTGTGCAACTCGAGCACACAAAGCACAAACGTCAAACGTTGCTCAGAAAAATTTAAACTGGAATGATCACGTAAAATAACGCACAATTCAAACGTAAACTTTAAAAATTGAGAGTGCTATGATAAAGTTCCGCATAAAATCCATAATTTTGTTATTTAGTGTTTTTTTTTGAAAATCCCGATACATGTGAATTTTAATTTTTAAAAATACATCTTCCGACATAAAAATTTAATTTTTATCGACAACACTTTTTTTAAATGACATTGGCAACTCCATCTTTTCTCTTCGGATTTGGATTTGGATAGGTAAATTCCAAAATCAGAAACTATACAAAAAACATCAGTATCTACTATCTAGGTACCTAAATCTCATAACAAATATTATTTTTAACGGAAAATAATAAATAAATAATAAATAATAAAATAATAAAACAACAGAACAATAACGAAAATGTTCAAGCTGTCTCCAAAAACTCAATTGGTATTGGCCGGCACGTGTGTAAACGCCGGCAAAAGCTTTGTAGAGCACGCTCAATAATTTACTACCCGAGAATCTTTCTGCACGGGTCCTTTGCTTCAAATCTCGCTTCAAATCATCTAAATTATTATGTATATTAATGATCCCACAAAAAGAAGTTCAACGGTGTTAAATCTGGTGATCGTGCTGGTCATTCTATCGTTCATCGTCGTCCTATCCATCTGTCAGGGAATCTATCTGTACTTCTACGCCAAAATGGGGAGGAGCTCCATCTTGGTGGGGCACATCTCTAGCTTCTTCTCAATCTTCACTGTTAACTCAAAACGCAGAACATCCAAATACCGAACGGCGGTCAAATTTTCTTCGAAAAAGTACGGTTCCAAAAGATAACGCCGGATCATTCCTTCCTTACGACTTCCTTACGACTTCCTTACGACTAATATCTGCAGTTCTGCCGATTGACTGAGCCATTCAAGTTGAAAATACAATAATAAATAATTTTCTTGGCAGCTTACCATTAGTTCTTCACAAAATTGTGGATCATCTTCTTTGAGTTCATGTATCAAGGGCACTTGGGCTTAGACTAGAAACTTTTGTTTTACCCTTTGATTTGGTAGAAAAAAAACTAGAAAAACTAATTTTTAAAGCGATAATTAACTCCAATTATTACTCATTTGCTGCTTTCATGTTCTTCTGATTCGAATTTCAGTATGTATTACTTCCGTTAAAAATAAAATTTGTGCTTTCGAACCTCGTTTCGAACTTTGTGTTCATATTTCTCCAAAAAATTGTTATGCGAGGTATACTAATGCTGCTAAGTTCTGTATACCTAACCAATATCTCACAAAATATTTCGAGAACCATTTCCTTGATCCTAGAACCGAGACGTGCTCTAAATAGATTCCGTTGAAAAACGAAATCGGAATTAAAAACTGAAACGTTGTATCGCAGACATAAAAAAGCAATTACAAAAATCACAGACAGATCTTCATAAACTTTTACGATAGGGTACACATAAACTAATCGAACAGCACTTTATCTGTGTGCAATACGCTGAAAAACACACTAATTTCCGGCCATTATCCTATTTTCGTCGGGGAATCAAGCCATTGTGTCAGCGGTGTAATCTCTAAAAATTGTTTGGATTATTTTTAGATGCAGTCGGCTAAGTGCTATTGACGACCACTCTCACGCTGTATCCAATTGACTAATTAGTATTTTGCAACAAACAGTTCCTTTCTCGTATCTTAAAAGAAAACGAAAGTGACAGTACGTATGTGTGTCTCTACATTCAACACAGGAACGCTTGGCTCAACGTGCCATTCTCTCCATCCATTCATGAAATAATTAGAATTTCAATTATTTAAAGCGCGTATGCTCCATGTAACGGCTATTACTCCGGGTCGTTAAAGCATTCGCGAGTGCCAATATTAGATCTCATTTTTATGAAGTTGGCCAATGATTTCGCCAACGCCCTTTCGATTTCCGATGTTACAATGTATCACATAATGAAAGTTCATAAATGGCATTTTTCTCTTCTTTCCTGCTCAGATTCTGCCATTAGCTGTTTGCAGAAATCATGTATTATTCTTCTGTCCTTATATTGCATCCCTACCTTTCTGAGTACCACTAAAATGAATGATTAAAAACCATAACATACCTTGTGGTAATTATCCTTTTGCCACTGTTTGATCTTTGAAATAACCTCGTTACAGAGATTATCCCTGACCCTCGTGTGCACATCGCACCGTCTCTCCGCTTCCCCGAGCACCCCTTTCCACGCCGCTTCCGTCGTACCGTATTCAGGGCCCTTCTCGATGAGGTCGTTCCACTTCTTCGACCAAGCTCTCAGACTTTTCGCGTAAACCTTTTCTATTTCCGCCCGTTCGTTAACGAGGCTCATCAGTTCGTTACAAAGCCGATAACCGTCCTCGATTCGTTTGGTGGTCTTCTTGTAGTTACCAGGCTCCCAGAAGGAGTCGCTGGTAGCTATGAGCATGTTGTCGTCACTGTGGTGCGACATCTTGGTCGCACGGCCTGCGGACAAGGGAAAAGAATAATTAATCTTACAAATTGTTAAAGCTGGACAAGAAAAATACAAGTTTTTAGTTATGATGTGAATGTTATTGTATGTGTTATGGTTTCATTATTTGTAAAGGGGGTTCTTAGATACCAAAGACTGCAAAATCTAAAAGTTGGAAGAGTAGATACGAGAGTAGATAGCATCTTCCAATAGCTTCAATAATACCGTGTTATGACTGCGTCCGTTATTCTCGTGTGAATTTTGGAACTTAAAAAAATTGTTTTCTCAACCCTGAAATGGAGCGAACGTATTTTATACCATACTAGGTTACCGAAGACATAATACTGATAGGATAGGTGCGTTGTGGATACAGACCATCACGTTGTGATTATAAGAAAACTGTCAGCACCGAAGACAAGAAACTTTGCAGCGGCATTATAATTGCCATATAATTATAGCTCGCAAGTTTATATCATACCATTTTCTGCCAATTACTGAACTAATCACTGTGAATAACACATAATTTTTTGATAATCCGATGATAATCTGTCATAAAATTAAACTATATGTCGGCAATTCAAATATTTTAACCGCCCACGTATTTCCACAATAATTTCTAACGGTTGCTACTCTTGGAAGATTGTGCATAGGTCGAGGCATAGGTACACATGCCTGTTCTTGTGAATTAGTTTTTATCGAATTGATTTTCACAATTTTGTGTGAATTCCAAGTTAAGTTGTAAACTCTTATCTGTACTTGTTTTGCACTGTAAACAAGAAAAGGTACTTGACTGACGAAAAAATCTATTGGTTTTCGTTATTTTAGGAGTGTGTTCTAAATCACTAAAGATGTCCGGTCTGTGGCAGTTGCTACATAGGTCGAGACAGGTAAGTAATAGACCTTTTCATTTCTTTTGATTTCGTTAGTGCGCATGGGCAGAAGTACACTGACTATCAGCTGTTCTTAGTTTTTCGGACGAATGTCACTGTCAGTGACGTAAAACCTGGAAACATCCAACACACTTTTCCATTTTGAATCTTGCCTCTTACACATTTTCATTCACGCAACACAATTTACATAGGTGGAACAAGTCCTCACTTGGTCACCGACGCAGTTATTAACTTCAATTTACCCCAGTGTTAGGCGGGGTTTGGGAAATGGATAAAATCGTAATCCCAAGCGATTGCTTGGCCTACCCACTCTGATAGCGCCGTTGCAGTCACCAGAAGCACAAATTTTGGATGCTCCATACTAATTTTGAACGTTTTCAATAAAATTTTACTGTATAGACCAAAGAATTTAAAATAAAAACTTTCAAACAATACAAAACTTTGACATCTGTCCGAAAATGTCATGGCGCGATCGCGCATGCGTCTCAGCATTCTTTTATAATGAGAAGCCCTATTGAAATGTTGTATACATGACCTGCTCTATGCTTTCATATACATACTGTCTAAAAACAAAATTACGTTATAATCTACTTTACTTACATCTACGCTTTAATTCAATACTTTACAACAGTTAAGAATTGTAAAACATTACAATCTAGTCATGCATGCATGCTAGATAGATATTTACTATCAAAGAACTTTATAAAGATTATCAGACCACAAAAAATGGGACTTGCTTTAAACCCGACCCCATAACACAAACTTATCTGTTTACAGTTTGCATTGTCCACACTTCCTTTCTGATTCAGTGTATTGCGGTGAGAAATGTGGCAACTCATGTTGGTGCTTCAACTTCAATAAAAAATATATGCATACAAGTATGGAATAAAATTTATAAAATTAAAATGTTTTTTTGTGGAAAATCCTGGGTCACGTAGATTTTTATTTTGAAAACAACACCTGTACACGTTTTATTTTCAATCGCTCGTCATTAACCCCCTAAGTCCTAACAACCCCAACTTTAAAATTTCAAATAGGAAGATACCTCGGAAGATACCCCATGTGGTAGGTACCTCGTTTTGAAGCGAGGGGTGGTTCACGAGGTAATTTTTCGTACACAGTAGAGGCAATCCAGGTGTAATCCGAGGCGATATCGGGGTTGTCCAAGGTAATATTTTATATACGATCCAAGGTAATCCGAGGGTTATCTGAGGTAATCTGAGGGTTATCCGAGGCAATCCAAAGGTAATATCAGGTTATACGAGGTGATTTTGCCGCGTTCGTATGAGTTCGTGAAAATTCGTCCGCCATCGCCATTTTTATTGTCTGCATGCGACAGACCGGTGGCAACATGCAGTTGTGTTCGAAGATATTAATCACTGTTTATTCTTGTGCTTATTCTGATTCAAAATATATTGTCACACCAGAAGTGGTTCGTTTATTGAAAACCGAGATGAAAACACAAATTTCTCTGCAGAGAAAAAGAAAGATTGTTATGGATAGTGACTCCGATGCTAAAGTTGAGGATGAAGTCCTCTCTGAAAACTCGGAGAGCAATGAAGACGAAGTACTTAGACGGTATCGTTGGGGACGATCTCGATAACGATGATATCATAATGACCGGCCAAAAAAATATTGAAATCGAAAAATACTACGCAGTCAGTTGGTATACTGGCCGCGTGGTCGAAAAACTTAGCCCCAACATATTTAAAGTACAATTTCTAAAAGCAGAATTAGAAGGTTTTGTATGACCAAAAATGGATGAATACCAAGAAGTGGAAGATATCCATATCTTTTTTGGTCCCATAAATATGGTGGGGTCCGGGCCGCATATTCATATCGAACGTAGCATATTGCATCCCCAACTGTCGACTTACAGCAACGGGCGTATTTTCTACTTATATACTATTTTCGTACGCGTTCTTGCCAGCATACCTTCGTGACTCTGTGGTCGATGTGTCAGCCTCCCAAGCCGCAAAGTTGAGAGTTCGCACCTCGCCGTAGTTCTTTTTGGTTTTGATGATTTCACTTTTTTCTTTTGACCAAAAAATCGGTTTTGGTCCAAAAGGACAGCTAGGGGATCGCCATCACGCGAGACAAACATCCACTCATTTGACATACCTACCTCTCGCGCGTTGGATATGTTACTTCGGATTGCGATACGATACGTGAGTTATGAATATGCGCCCGGGCCGCTGTTACTATCTAGATCCGACCGTGTAAAAATTGCCAGAGAATATAAAGAGCTTAAGAGAAATACTACAAATAATTAATGTTAGTTTTTTAGAGTTGATTTTAGTATTTTATAACAGAATTATCATATGTTTTGTATTACCACAGTATTACGTTTGTTAATAAAAATGAGACCGATGCATCTCGATATTTTGTTTTTATTTAATTGAATTAGAAGTTTGCGCCATGTAATCTTAATTTTAGTATGAAAAGTATCAAGGTGGGGGACGGTAATCTGAGGTTATCCAGTGGCAATCCGAGGCAATCCTGAGGTATTCCGAGGTTATCTTGAGGTGTTCTGATGCAATCCCGAGGTGTTCCGAGGTAATATTGAGGTAATCCGGGGTAATTTCTAAGCAAACCAGGGTAATATGAGGTAATCTCGAGGCGATATGAGGCAATATTTACGAAAAAGGTTATGTTTCGTACAAAATTTTTCTCGTGATACACCCCTCGTTTTGAAGCATTTCTTGTTCTGAATACAACTTGACAGTGACCTATTTGATCCTGGACAGTTTGCACAGAAGAACTAATTGTCAGGTGGAATTTCATGAACCACCTTCCTTACTGTAATTTTCATTTCTTCGATGCTTGCTGGCTGATTCACGTAAGCCCTACTTTTCAGATAACCCCATAAATAAGAATTTAATGGGGATATGTCGGGAGATCTTGGGGGGCCATTCGGCTGCTCCTCGTGTGCCTATCCATCTGCTCGGAAACGTTTTGTTCAAAAACAAAACGTTCTTCTGTAATTTGCAGCATAATGTGCAGGAGCAACATCTTGCTGAGCACTAACATAAATGAGCACTAACGAATTATGCGGCCTGAAATATTTGTGCTTTGAAAAATTGAGTGAAGTTAGTCGCAGCACTTGCCAAGATTGCCGAGATAATATTATTTGTGCTGAAAATATTCGACCAACTTCACGCGGCTAGACAATTTAAACCCATCAAGAGTGCGCCGAAGAGGCCATTCCAAGGGCAAACAATTAAAATACAAGACAGGGTTAATAAATGTTTGGTCGTACAATGACATCACTACTTAATTATTTTATTAAGACCGGCACGTTTCACTTTTTTTAATTAACATAAGTAGGTATACCCTACACACAAGTATACACAAAAGAACCGCTATAACTTAAAAAAATACAACTACTGCGTGTCTCCGTAATTTAATGCAATAATGAGCCGAAGGCTCGCACGGATGTTACATTGTATATTTAATAATGTTAATAATTATCTCATGGTTATTTTAGAATACTCGCAATACGGATTATGCTTGTGGATGTCAGAAACAAAACGGACACGTCGCGCCAAAAAAAAAGGTTGGTTCGGAAATAATCCTCACCGTAGCCGGCCTCCCATAGTTGACCCGCGGACCGCATTCTTTGCCCACACCTGATAGACCCCCGGGGTTACGTGTTCAATCCTTTACAGCAGCCAGTACAAGAGACGATTTCATAAGTATGGCATACTCATACTGTTTGATTCAAAACATACACACAGTTAGCAAGAAATAAGCATTGCATGACATGACAGGAGCCGGGAAAGTGAGAAATATTCGGAATTGTGCACATAAGAAAGTCAACGAGGGGTATCCAAGGCGAAAAATCTGTACACCAAATTCCCTTCTAGCAAAAACTTCCCAGACTTCCCTCTGAATTCTCAGACTACCCCTCAAACTACCGCACTGCTTCCAAACTTCCTAGAGACTGCCCCGAGGACTACCCCGAGGACTACCTGCCTCCAGACACATTTGCACGCCAAAAAATTGAACTATCTTGAAGTTGTATTCGATTTCACAAGAAATGAACCACCAAATAAATTAATGATGCTTGTGCTCCAACTAAGCCCCTCGGAACGTCTCTGAGCTTACAAAATGCGGTGGCATATAAGTACTTATACATCTGAGAACATTATTACGTGTAATTTCGTCGAGCACATCGCTGACAGCTTAATAAACGTTGAATAGAAATTTGCATGCGCTTTCTCACGGCTGTCGTATTGTCCTCGGCAGGAAGGCACTCGAAAGAAGGGCGGTCTTTTCCATTTCTGCGCGTCTTCACTTGATAGGACGAAATTGCAGTTCCTGTGCTTTCCACAACGTGCCCAATTACAGCTATAATAGTAATGAGCCTCTTGAGGCTTTGCCATTCACGAACGGACCCGAAGTAACCAATTATCTGAAGTACTGCTTCTTTGAATTTATAGTAGCAGACAAATACGACACAGGGATTTTTCAATTATTGGTTTTGCTCAATGTTTCGATAAATCCGAGAACAAATCTTTAATGCAAGTCGGTACCCATTATTATTTTTTTTTCACTTTTCTATTGAGTTTTTACTTTAAATAATTGTATTTAATACTCTTCTATTATAATCTCATACATGTGATGAGGAGTTTCCTCCTCTTCTCCACACATCCTGCAATCAGGATTGTCCTTCACTCCAATAGTGGTAAGATGTCTCATAAGTGAACAGTGTCCCGTAAATAGTCCTACTGCCCATCTCAGCTGGTTCTTACCCCAGTCATATTAACTCTTCAGCTCTCTTGCTGGATGGTCCGCTAATGAACATTCGCAATTGCCTCAGTCCAACGGTCCCCATCCAGTAAGAGGTATGTTTTTGTCTTAATAGGTCCTTTATCACCTCTTTGGCTATCTGATATGCCAAACGACATGTAGGTTCCGGCCCTAACAGCGGGACTTTGGCTCCCTTCTTCGCTAAGAGTTCTGCTTTCTCGTTCCCTTCACTTCCTTGATGGCCTTTCACCCATCGTAGAATAACCTTGTTATGTACTGCTAGCCGAGCCAGCGAGTCCACACAGTCTTTAACTGTTCTGGATTGTATCTCTGTAGCTTCCAAAGCTTTCAGTGCTGCCTGGCCGTCAGTGAGAATCTGGATTCTCCTGTTTTGAAAGGAGCTCCTGACCATCTCCTGGGCACATACGGAAATTGCAGTAATTTCTGCCTGGAATACGGTTGCAAGACTGCCTAGGTTTATGCTAATTTCATTCCCTGGGCTTTTGCCAGCAATAGCCACCCCAGTACTATGTACAGTTTTAGACCCATCTGTATACCAAATGTTTCCAACCTGTTCTCTCGCCTTTTGTGAATTGCCCTCCACTCCCTCTATCGATATGGTAATCCGATAAGGTTGTGAAAGTTTAAGATTGGGACGGTTCTATCTGACTGCATGCTAAGCATGTAGTTCTTGTCTGTTTGTTGAAATATTTCGGTATGGTATTCCGCTCTTGCAAGAGTTAGCCCATAACCGTTTATCCTTAGCCTGTATGCAGCTGCATCCACTACACTGAAAGAACGATTTAATTGAAAAAATTAAAATTTAGTCGCGACCATTAAATAATTTATTCGTATTTGGCGGAACAAATATTTATTTTGTTGAATTAAATTATTTACTCTAAGTTTTTTAACATACTTAGTAGTTGGTATTAAATG
The DNA here is from genome assembly GCA_963966045.1 of Xestobium rufovillosum. Lineage (NCBI taxonomy): Eukaryota > Metazoa > Arthropoda > Insecta > Coleoptera > Ptinidae > Xestobium > Xestobium rufovillosum. The sequence goes on from OZ014492.1 coordinate 41,071,086, forward strand.
GTTTAGTTACTACAATTAAATTTTTGTTTTCCCTTGAAAAACAATTTAATAATTACAATTAAATGATAGTTGTATGAATTAAATTTTATTTAGAACGTAATTGGCACCTTTAATTGTCCGAAGTCAATATTTAATAGTAGTTTTGTCTCATTTGGTTGCCTTCTTTAGGGTTTTATTTAAGGCTGTGATTTACGACGTGTCCACTATAACGTAAAATAGTACAAAACATATGACGTTTATCTTCCAAATTACTGAATCGATTTTAACAAATCGAACGGCGAAATAAAGAGCAAGCTTTAACGCTGGACATGACAAATTTTTCGCATGAATTTTATTTGCAAGTATGGTATAAGTTAACTATATTCACAATGAAATTATCAATACCTTCATATAAAATTTTTGCACAAAATTTCTGTCATGCCGGTGTCAAAGTTTGAATTTCAGTTTGCCGTTCGATTTGCTGAAATCGGTTCAGTAATTTGGTAGATCGACATCGGACAATGAACCTAAGTTTTGCACAATTTTGCATATAGAGGACATGCCGTAAATTACAGCCTTAACACTTTATATATTTTTTCTATTATACCGTGGGAAAAATATACAGGTAGATATTATTCAACAAAACAAATTTTAAACGCCTAAAAGTTTAATAGTATAAAATAATAAGTATTAATACATAGGTCCATAAACAAAACTTGTCAAGCAATATAAATAAAGTAAACGATGATTCTGCAACAAAATAATCCACTTACTTTCCCATCAATTTTCAATTCTTATGAATTGGTAGTAAAAATATGTTAGAAATTTAGAACGTTGCAAAAATTAATAACAATATCTATACGTACTTTAACTTCATCGAAATAATTTTCCATATTTTTTCTTAAAAGTGTTTGAACACCAATTGACAGACATAACTTTTAATTATCGTCTTGAAATAACATAAGTATGCCCCATGTAATATCATTTTCATTTTCTGAAAACCAAAAGTTGTTGTTGAAACTCCAATACTTTTATTACGATGCATGGTCAATAAGCATTACTGGGATTGCTTGTATAAAAGTAAAGTTTGCGATACTTACGTTCGAAAACAGGAATTAGTTTTTCCAGTTGGAATTTCTTTAACATTTCCTTTGCCTTTTCATCACACATGTTGTAAAAATATACATATCAACCACTAATACCTTAGAAAGCGTTAGTATACTGAACCGGCACCATCTTGCATGTCACAGTATTGTGGAGGGAGCGCAGATTAAATGCATAACAACAAATATGAAATGGACGTGACTAAATTTCGTACTCACCCCTAAATATATTTCGGGTAATTAAACTTTACTACTACGACGACCCTTACAACTACGTTTTCTTTTCTAATATTTATTTAATTATTCTAATCAAAGATATTTGAACGTATAGCACCAGCAGAACTAAATAGTTGTTTTCAGGGATTATACTTAGTTACGAATAATTTACAGTATTCTGCTAGAAGAAATTTATTTATGAAAACTGAGACTCATTTATATTAAATATTTTTTTCTCCGGTATTAAAACAACAAACTGCATTTGTTATACTATAACAAATGTTGAATTGGCATAAATAATTGTCACTAAAGAGTATTAAATTATTAAAAACTGAATGAAAATATGATTTATTAAAAAGTTTGATAACAAATTTTTCTCAGTGTACGATATGTAGTGGTGGGAGTCCCAGAAGTACCTCCATGGCTGCAGTGGGCGTTGTTTGCATGTGATTCCTAGGCATGCAATTCTTTGCAATTTTCCTAGCTTAATTTGAGATTCCCTTTTTCTGGCTTTATGCCACCATATTAAGGATCCATATGTTACTGTGGGGATATTTTCTCTCAATTTACGGTATCGTTACAATCTTCGTGTGGGCTATGCCCTCCATTTGGCCGTGCCTTATACTGAAGGCTCAAATACCAAGAAAATTTATTAGCAACTAAAACACAATGCTCTTTCCTAGAAAACACACTTAATAGGGTGTGATATCGTCTTGAACGATTACCGCCGGTAATTATCTTTGGAATTTCTCGTACTTTAGATAAAAGCTATCTGGCACCGTTTAGTCATAAAATAAATATATAAATAACGTCTCTGTCATTATTTGATAAAACTATCGCCAGTTTGAGTAGTTGGTGTTGACGGCAGAAAGCGAGTAAAAAGACACTTGCTGTGGCCAAGGCCTCAATGTACATGTCGCTCGATATTAATAAATAATACAATAGAATGTACGAAGCCTGCGGGCATGCACATTCTAAAGGGTTAACCGGAATTTTGACCTCTAAAAAACAACAGTACATACCGAGAAATTGCAAATGTTTAATAATTTCTATAGTTGGAATTAAAACACGACTTTGGTTTCTAAAGTTTATAAATAAAAAAACGACCCCAAGTATCGCCCTTTGTAAAAATTTATGTCGTTTCTATTTATTTATAGCGAATAGTCACCGACTTTTCAGACAAAACTTTTGGTTTGAGTGTTAGGTACAGGAATCAGGATGGACTTAAATAATACAATTTTTTGTTGCTTCTTTACTGTTTGCTTATCAGGCTAATGGATCGCCATAACACCAATAACACTTATTTGAATAAATAGAAAAAATAAAGTCATCATCAGTTGCCGAAGTTGTCTCGGTTGCCTTTATGCTAAGTATGTAACTTTAACGTTAAAATGCGTCTTGACTTGGCGTCGTTCCTTGAAATAAAGCAAGTTTTGATTAAATTGTGCCCGTAAACAATAATGTTTGAACTATTAATAGAAGCCGAGTGTTTGGTAGACTTCAAGATGTGCGGAAGTTTTGATAGCATCTTAAAGGGGATTGAATAACGACTTCAACCCCTCGATTACTTCTTATGTTGTGTTCCACTTCTGTCGAGTATTCTACAGATATCGTGTGTCTACCACTTCCGTTGAACGTTTGAGAGATCAGAAGTTCCAAAAGAAGACGTACTGTCACGAGCACGTAAACTTGAAAATATATTCTTATGCCGAAGTAATGAGACAAACAAAATACTTCTCGAATGAAGTAATTGATAATTGTGTATGCACACAAACACACTTTCTCGGTGTCTAACGAATGGTAAAAATCCAGGTAAAAATACATAACCTTGCATTTCCATATAAAGATATCATAAGAGATTCGATTTCACCAAGAAAAATCTAAACTAGATTTTACTAACTGAGAAATGAGCTGAGAAATATTCACATAAATAATTTAAATACCTAAACATTAATATTAACGACTCGATGAACAATGTCAAAAGTGGGCGTCTTTGGCGCTAAGAAGACTTAAGGTAACCCGGGCAACTCTAAAACTCCCTAAAACTTATCGCTTACCACTATGTAGGTTACCGATTTCCAACATCTCATTTGGCTGAGAACACTTGATTTTCAGCAGCACGCATTCTAAAATTAAACGCCCTTATTTTCGAGATTATAAATTGGTGTAAACAATTATTAAACGTTTAAAAGAATGAGACAGGTAGGTATTCAGCGAATCTTTAAACTCGGTGATCGATGCCTGACTTCATACTTCATACTTCTCGAAGGACCAACAATTTGTCCGCATCTCTGTAAAATGCCAGTGGTAGCGTAAGAGACCGTTGGTTCCGTACCGCTTAAGACTTTAATACATACGCGGTGGTAAATAAAACAACCACCCCCTCGTCTACCCCCACTGGTAGGCATGGATGCAATGATCAAGTTGTAACTACATTTTTCTTGCTCATTTTTATGTGTCTGCATAATGTTCAAGTGTTCAAGTAACATAGGTATACATATTTCTTTCGTTATGTAGTGGCGGCATATACAGTACAGACTCGATAATCCGGATCAATAAAAACATGGGCGATCCGGATTATTGAAAAATCCGGATTATTAAATCAATCTATATTTGTTAATAAAAGAACTAAACAAGAGGGATTTTTAATGATTTCATTATAAAAACATACAAAACAGGTAAAATGAACATAAAAACACTTTTGCATAATATTGCTTCTACTACATTAATAAATAAAGTCTGTAATTTTAGTTTGGCTGACCTTCTGCTGACTCAAACAAAATGCTTGATGCCTGAGTATTAACAATTCATTTAGGGGTGCGTTGTTCTTTTCAGCCCAATCTATACATTGTTGAATGCTTAAATCTGTCTAATCGGCTTCTGTGAATTCAGGGCATGGGGTAAAGAGCATTTATACAGTGTTGAAAAATAGTAAAGGTGCACTTTCGTTTGCGCCGGTAGATGCGGCACGTACCGGCGGCCGACACGCGCGACGGACACAGTCGCATTTGAACGTGAATGCACCGGCCGGCAGGTGAAACGCACAAACGAGAGCAGTTCTATTAATACTATTGGAGAAGTACAACGGGTGTGTCGGCTGCCGGTACACGCCGCGTCTACCGGCGCAAACGAAAGCGTACCTTTAGCCGTAAATTTTGAATTTCATCAAGTCGTTAATGTCAAAATGTTCTCGAACTCCAATGCGACGGCTCTTTATAGACGTCGGTATTTCCTTTGCAAAACAAAGAAGCCGCCTCGGCATTCATAAGCTGCAAGGAAGTGTGCGGATTGCCGGCATTTTTATTTACACCCTTTGATACCCTCGCCGCCATTCCCAGTTGACCAAAATCAACTTGTACCAGTGGAGTACCCAGCATTAAATCGGAAAAAGACTTTAAAATGTATTTTTGTACAATCAGGTCAAAAATGTACTAGATTCATACATTTGTACTAGCTGTGGCAACGCTGATTCGGGTTCGCCGCCGAACGCCAGATTTGGCAAGTATTTGGGGATTGGTTAGAAAAACACCTTAGGAGGGGGTGACGCGTCCGCAAAGAGTTTAAAAGGTACGTTAGAGGCGCATTCGGATTACCGAAACTGAAATTATCCGGATTACAAAGTATGCAATGCAATCAAGGAACTATCCGGATTACCGAATAATCCGGACTATTAAGGATCCGGATTAATGAGTCTGTACTGTAATACCGCCAACCTAAGAAAAATATTTTACTCGAAGATTATTAAAAAAAAATTTTCAGAAATTTATAATATTATTGTTCAATTTGTCTCAGAATATTGTATATTATTTCACTTTTGTGAATTTCTGGCAGCAGGTATATAATATCGAGTATAATATACACTGTTTAATCGACGTTTCGGCCCCATTTGGGGTCTTTGTCAAGATTTATTAAAAATTAAAAGTATAAAATTATTTTTCTAATCAAATTTGGAAACAATAACGTACCTAACTATGTATATAGAATTAGAAACAGAAATCATAATTAGCTTCTCGATTAGCACATTTGATTTTGATAAAACTATGAAAATACGAAAAAAATTTACATTTGCACATAACCTCGCACACAACCTAATTTAACAATAATAATAATTAAGTAGCAGAGAGCAGGATTTATGTTAAATTACCGTAAATTACTATAAATTTTACTTAAATTTTGAATATCTTTTCTATCATTCACATAATTTTTGTCTTTTTTATACGCAACATTTCTAAAAATAACCGAAATTCTCGCCGAAATTTTAAATTTTTCTCGTTCCAAAATCGAAATCGTGATTTGTGTTTATTTATGGCTGAACGAGGTTTTTTTGAAATTTCATTAGGTAAATTCAAATAAATTTATAGGTATACTTAATCCTGTTTTATTTTTTCAAAAAATAGTGAAAAATTAAAAATACTTCTTCATTGCAATTTGGTATGAGCTTTAATCTCGGCTTTAATGTGGAAAAACAATGGCCGCATTTTAAAAAATATTTATGACTCGATCTATGACGGCTAAAACTAGCTTAAAACATAATTTAACCATTAAATATGTGTGATACCTCGTGTGATACATAGGTGAATTCAGAATAAAAAAGTCGAAAAAGTATTCAAAAACCGCTAAAAAATTCCAGGTCCGTACTTATTTGAAAAAATAAGTTGATGATGGTTTCACGGAAACGAAACGTCGGAGAAGAAAAATGACATTGCCACATCATCACAATGAAGAAGTATTTTTAGTACGGATGCCGCGGGTACCCGGCCATTACCCGGTACTCGGCCAATTTTTGCAAATATGTACCCAAATTCCCCGAACAACGCTACTAGATAGACGAAAATTAAAATAGGTACTTTTCGCAAAAACGTAAAAATATAAAAATACACAAATAAGTACCTAATAGACCTCAACAGATCGCTTATTTTTAAAGTCAAACAAAATTTGTCACCGTTTTTATCTGTTTGTATTTCAACAGACGTATAAGTTGTGATCGGTTATTATGCAGAGAAATTATTTTTTCTCTATTTACCCGATTTTCAGGTAGGTACCTACCCGGGTACCCGGTTAGTGATATTCGATATTTGCAAAATTGCAAAAGATTTCGCCGGGTATCCGGTACCCGGCATTTTATTAAGTCGATCCGCGGTATCGCTAGGTTTTTCGCAACTTCTGACGATAACGCGAAAAACAATTGAATGGGTTATTTGGAAAAGGGAACATCTCCAGAAATTCGAATTTTACAGGAGAGACAAAAAACTATTTTCACAAAAATGAGTTGGGTCTTTGATAATTTGATTTTTATGTGGTTATTTTACCCTACGAAACTCATATAGCTGTGAGGTTACATCTTTTAATAATAACATGATTATGTCAAAATCTGAAAATGGCTAAAATTGGACATGTTCCCTTTTCCAAATAACCCATTCAATTAAAACAAAATTCCATAAATTCTCGCTTTTAAAAATAACTCAAAAACACTTTTTGATTTAAGAAAAGTGGGAAAAATAGGAACTAAAAAGTAACAAAAAATTCAAACCAGAAATAAAGCTCCCAACAATAAGGGGGGTACCCTAATTGTTAAGACAATTAAATTAAGCAAAAAGCTTTAGTCTATTCAATACATACCAAAAATGGGAAGCAATTTAATTATTGTAAATTAATTACAAACAGTATTAAATTGAAATGCAAAAAAATTCACAAAATCTCATCATTCCATCCTCGTTTTCACCCCTGAAACTCAGTAAGGGTGAAGTAAGCAAAACCTGATCTGACTTGGCACAGCTTACCGTGGAAACGACAATTATTTAACCAAAATAAAATAAAGCAGAGGCATTAGGAAACTTTCCAGTGAGAACAGAACTGTATTCTGTACGGATTTCGATGTAACGACTATCATGCACTAATTTAGTTGGCTGATCGTTGGCTGATAAAGCAACTTATTAACAAAATCCTATTGATGCTTTATTTTCAGGGAAATGGAAACCATTTTTAGCATACAAATCTATCAATGATCTTGCTTCCAAGAATTTCATTTTAGACAGTTCAATGACGAGACTAATTCGAAGTACTCGGTTTAGTACTACATTATATTTAACACTGAGGTTAACACCATGACAGATATTGAAGTCTGGTTCTCGAGTTACATACTGCATATGTATTATGTTTTTTGCTTTTTCACGAGCATGTACTTTTCATCTGAAATTAAAAACTTAGCCAACAGCATGGCCAATAGCTGCTCTTCTTGTTTCGAACTTGACCATTATTGCGCAAATTTCACTCGATGACACCTTTAAGTGGATTCTAATTTGCAGTTGACTTCTGGGTACCTACCTAGCTAATTTATTTCTATTTACCTTGGCTTCTTACCATCCACTTAGATCATAATGAAACATCGTAAAATACAGAGGTATTTGCAATTAGCATCAATCAATATTATTACTAGAAATTAGTTTGCAAAAAGTGAGCCCGAATAGATTTTTGCGTGGGTATACACTGCAATTTTGAAGTGCAAGCCGCTAGTTATTTTATACAACATTAATCGCACTCTGTAAATAAAATGAGTGGCTTCAGTGCATTACCAGCAACACCAATTAATTTAGTTACAAGCGAGTTGACTTAACACACACGTATTTAAATAATATTCCAATTACCGGCAGACGAGAACATACTAAGTTTTACTAGAGGTTTTACTTCATCGTCACGAAAAGATTGTTGAACTCTACGCGTCCGACCTTCAGAAACAAGTGTGTGTGGTTAATAGAATGTGAAATATGAATCATAGTGGATCTTGGGACATACTTCGAATTACAACACGCCCGTCGCCTGCGACCTTAATTGGCACGATCTTCAGGTCTGCTTTTGGTGCGCCGTCCTTCCGAACTTCGCAGGTTGGTGACCAGAAACAACGCCAGAGTGCCAAACCTACTCCTTATATAGGACCTCGTATAGGACGTACTATACAACCGACTGATACAGCCTTGCTCAAAGTAAAGACAAGTTCATTGTAGTCAACCCGTTTAGGGCAGAAGCAGCAGTCGTCACAGTTTTAAAATCAGTCTGCGGTCTGCCCAGTAGTGTTCCATCAGGCTTTTTATAATTAGTACCTACGTCTTGCACAATCTCCATAATATGGTGACGACACGTTCCCTTTATTAGCTGATAGTGTCAAAGTCATTCTATTTGTAATGGCCGAAGCGGCTGATTCTCCCGTCTCTGAAGCAAGTTTTGGCATGGCAAGAAGCTGAGCGATACTCTTACGAAACACTGGAATCAGGCAAAACTCGTTTTAACCATTCTGAAAACTGGAAGTTAAATTACCCGAAAATAGGCGGAGTATTGTGTTACGGTTACAGGAGATCGCGAAAAATGGCTCGATCTGATAACGCTCCGCTTGCTACGCTCGCTCCGCTTTATCGAAACTCGAGCAGAAACCTGAAAATTGTGAATCACTTGCCGTCGATTGTCTTGGTATATAATGGGATAGCTTCCCGGCTACCTCAAGAGGGTGGGGGTGTCATATTTCACATTTCACCTCACATTTCACCATTGGTAAGAAAAAATTTATTATGTTACCATTGAAACTCATATTGGTTCGTGCTAAAAGATTATAGGTGCCCACTTATTTTAAGTCAGTCTTGACAGAGGGCCTGACCTTAGTCGTTGATCAACGCCTTTGTACAACTAAAAATTCTTCATGGTACAAGAAAGTTTTCTTTTATGAAAAACAAAATAGGTGGGTACCGGGGGGTTGACCACTGAAGAAAAATGTGTACACCAAAATTACAATTGCAAAAAATTGCAAACATTTGCAAAATTGCACACAGTTGCAAAATTGCAAACAATTGCAGACATTTACAAACAATTGCAGACATTTGCAAACAATTGCAGACATTTGCAAAGAATTGTAAACATTTACAAATAATTGCAGGCATTTATACACATTTGGAAAAATTTCATGAGATTAGAAAATTATTTTTTCTTATTACCATGCATTATTTTGTTATTCTATCTAGTTAAGCGGACTATGCGCTGACACTTCCTGGAGGAAACTTCTTTTAGAAAATCTCACTCGTTTTGTCATTTTGCACCTATTTGACGATTTATGTTTTGCAGTGCAATAGCTCCCATCTTCTTTGGACATTTCGGAACGTTATTTGGTTATTGACGAGGTTTACGTTTATATAGAACGGTCAAAATATAGCAACACTTTCTATGCGGCGCGCAGCGAACATTTTTTAGTTATCCCTGGAACCAAGAAGTGAGTAACGAAGTGAGTAACGAAATCTCTTGCGGAATGTGGAACGTGATGGCCGCTGGGTATACAATTTACGACAAAAATTATCTGCAAAAGCAGGGAACTAGTCGGCCAAACTAATACTGAGAATGAATTTGTTCCGTGCACTCCCTATTTCGGGATCGATTGACAGCTGAGCAACTTTGATCAGTAGTCGAAACGTCGAAAGACAGGCGAGAGTACGAGCTACGACGAAAAACTCTGAATGCAACGGTACCGCTGTTTACAAATATTAATTGAATTAATAATATTCGAGTAGAATATTATACTTTTTTCTACGAAACTCAAAGTTGCACTTTTAGGGTTTCAGGGCTAGCTTTTTTGATGGCATTTGCGTTACAGCATCCTCGATATGCTACAACTGAAATTTGATTGGTCGGACCTGTGAATAATAAATTCAGACATTTTTTTATTTCCCATAAACCATTGAATCGTTACCATGGATCGTTACACAACACGTTGAGTAATGAAACTTTATCTACAACCGTGCAGTAATATGGAGTTTACTTCACTATTTTGAGTGCAATGTGATTTTATTGCACTAGTTGGATTCTGTAGTAACAAATACATAAATGATTGTTATGAGATTTGCCATGACACTGATTGTCATTTAAGGAAGTGACGTACTTATATTTAAAAAAAAATTGTGTTTTTTTTGAGTTACTTCACGGCTTATTTATAAATTTCGTGAATTTAGTGGCAGCAATTGAAATACTTTTAGTAAAAATCGACGTTTCGCACCCGTTCGGGGTTTTTATCAAGATATTACTTTAAAAGGAATAAGGTCAGGTCAGGTGAAATTTTTTTTCTTCTTAATAAAATTTGTAAATTACAGTAACTATGAATCTAAAATTAAAAATAGAAATTAATATTTAGCACATTTTTTTTTGATTTTGATAACTATGAAAAAGGAAATAAATGTACATGTTAAATTAGAATCAAGTGGTAGAGAGCAGGTTTACGTTATTACGTCACTGTAAATTTGACTTAAATTTTGAATGTCAGATCTGTCATTTAAATAATTTTTGTCTTTTTGGATGTGTATCATTTCTAAGATAAGTCTAGCTTTTAAATTATTCACGGTTATAGATAAAAAGTCATATATACCTAATACAGGTGGTATAACGTCTTCACCATCCCTGAGTGATTTCAAACCTCACCTACAACGGCTCGATTTGCAAATGTCACTCGCGTGTGGCAAAGACCTAGCAACCACCCTTATTATACAGTGTGTCAAAGAAGTAACGCATAAATTCGTCCTCATTTTTACTTTTCTAGAAAACGCTCGGATAGGTACGTCGTTTGCCCACACTCTGGTGTCAGTTTTATCGTCATACGGTCATATGACCTCGAGTTATAACGTCACTAATTTTTTTTCCAAATAGCACCCTATGATAAGGGACACTTCATCGGATAGGACTTTTCAATACAATTTTGGCATGGTTAAATTTTTGATGGTATCTTGAATAGTTTTTGAGATATAACGCTTCAAATTTACAAGGCGTTTGCTGTTTCAGAATAGCCCCGAGAATAGCCAAGGCTATGAAAACAAATTAATTCATTTTCGAGATGTGAACATAAAAATTGTTATTTATATCAATACAAAAATAACAACCGTTAAGTACTATAGTCACATTAAGAAAATTAATTAATTTTCATAACCCAGGCTAATCTAAAATAGCAAACACCTTGTAAATTTGAAGCGCAAAAATTACAGACAATGTTGCAAAAATGCAGACAATTACAAAAATTCCAGACAATTGCAGACATTTGCAAAAATTGTAGACAATTAAAAAAATTGCAGACAATTGCAAAAATTGCAGACATTTGCAAAAATTTCAAACAATTACAAGACAATTGTAAACAATTGCAGACATTTGCATCATCTTGTACACCAAAATTACGGAGTGGTCAATCCTCGGTGGGTACCTATATATCGATTCAATCACCTCTCAACTTCCCTAAAGGTTGACCTACATTCATGACGAGGAGTTGAGCTCCCATAAATTATGTTAATATTCCTTGGAAAAAAATCGGCCTAATTCTCTACGAATAAAATAAGCTTAACCAAGCATTCCCAAACTTGTTCTGTACCATTCCATAGACTGTAGGTCACTTGAATGTCTACTAGGGAGTTGACAAGCAAAGGGCTGGCTAACTATAGCCGTGGACTCGAGTGCAGGCTATGCAAATTTTTAACAATTCCTATATTATGACCAACTTGATTCATGTAACTGATTATCACGTATATCTGCATCTAGCATCTACATTATATTATACGCAATAAGATTTTGAGATTATGCTGGATTTATGCACACGGGATGGTTTCGTAATGCGAACGATTACATACACATTCGAGTACACATTTAAGATCGGCAGTTTTAGAATTTGAGCAAAAACGAAGAGAAGTAGATGTATAGATAGTGACCCAGGGAAGCGCGTTATCACCTCTAGTTTTCAACTTATATATCGAAGATGTGATTAATATTGTTAAGGACAGAACAGCTTCAAGGATTAATATACAGGGCCAAACATCAAACCTCGCATCAAACTATCAACATGCTCAGATTTGCAAATGATATAGCAGTGTTAGCAACCAGTAAATAAAAATAAGGAATGGCTATGAACGAAATGGAGGCAGTTTTGACATAGGGCTACGACATCGACATGGAGATCAATAAAAAGAAAACCAAAATTGTGGTATGTAGGGGACGTGAAAATAGAACTAAAACCCGACTAAAACTAATACAATTACCAGTACAATTACGTATAGGAAATGAGAAGATATAGGAAGTCGCGGAGTTCTGCTATTTAGGAGTTCTTCGCTCTTTTGCTTCTTTTGTTTATCGTGGAAGGAAAAACGCGTGTTACAGTTAAATGATGTAGCAATAATTAGGTTCGTAAGTAATTAGGTATGGAGCATTTCAACCCCCACAGCCTTCGACAAAATTTTGTGGGCATCGTCCAATAAATTATTATACCTAACACAAGAAAATTTTCCAATTCTATTATTTACGGGATTTGCAAAAATCAGTCCTCGAATATACGTGACGTCGAACAAGTTAGCTTCCAGAATAGAAACGCGTATTCTTTATATCAAGTTTATCTTCCACCAGTTTAAAATTAACATAACTATCCTCAACTATTTAAAACATCTTAAAAGCCAAAACACACCTGTTAATCGTGGGCGGCAGCGACACATCTCGTCAGTACAAAACCAGACCTTCATTCGGAAAAATGCTCATCCAGACACATCACTTCAAAAACAATTTTTTATTAGACAACAAACACAAGAAGTCAATTATTATTTTAACGCCACAGGAGAAACAGACCATAGATTGTAGATTCAACAATAATCAAGCTGTTCTTATTAAATTCCAATTTGCAGATTCCTGGCTAGCAAAAAACTCGAGAAAAAACTGAACCACACCTGGCCGCACTAGATAACGGAGTAGTTAGTAAAATTAAGATCCATTTTATTTGCTCAAAACCAAGGCCATTAAAATTATATTTTTATTATATTTGTACTTGCTGTTATAATGTGGTGTTCTTCCCAAAAACGACAGTAGCGCCGGCATGGAATATCCCATAGCGGTAACAGTCGTTATCATAGTTAATTATATCTACACGCTCACTGCGTTTGCCATCAAGTGTTGGTTATATTTGAAACCTTATTCGAGTTTCGCATAAATGAATACGCAAATGAGTAATTCAAGGCAGTGCACCGTGCACGTAGAGTTTGCAGACTAGAATTCATAAAATCCTTGTGCAAGGACGTCCCAACTAAATTACTAAATGCAATTATGATGAAAAAGGATATAACTACATACTCGTACATACGTTCCAATTGAATTAAGTTAAAGTAAACAGTTCTGTGGTATTAGGGGTCGCTTTTTCTGAAATTTCAGCAAAATCAACCATTTTTATTAAACTTAAAAAAACTTTGAAGATGTTTGAAGCCTTGAAGACTTCAAAAATGATGTTTAGTTTTCAAGCAAGTCTGTTACTATGAAACTGAATAGGCTAGCCTACCTCAAAAAATACAAATAACAGATGTCCGTTCCATTTCTGATACTACTCTGTGAAAAACACGGAAAAACATGACGGGACTGTGTTTTTTGGATTTTTGCACACATCGTGTGAAAAAAGACAGTTTCGAGTCATGGTTACTGTGCGTTGTTTGTGATTTTCGAAGGCAGTCGACAGTCGTAGAAAAACTCATTATTTTTTTCCAGGTTTATTTCATTATCAAAAATGTGTATTTGTAATAGGTTAGTATGTCAGTAATATTATGTAGGTAACAAGGTAGATAAGGCAGTTGAAAGGATTAACTATCGTTCAGAATGTGGCTTACAACGCGAGATAATTGAATATCAAATTGAAAATATATATCTATAGGTAACCTGCATAATTATAAAAATAATACAACCTAACCATACCTACGCAACTAGAGAAAAAAACGAGAAAAAAAACTGATATAAGTACCTATACCTATGCATTGCAGCATTCTAATTGAGCAAGTACCTACGAGTACCTACCTGGTTAAAAATTTAATAGCACTGCAATTTATTGACTACAATAATAATTAAACTTAATATACTTTGAATATAAACGAATATAGTGTGTTGCGAGGTGTGTTGGGTACCAAAAAATGAAATTAGTTCCCCTATCCTTCACAAAAATTCACAAATACTAAATTAGGTAGGTACCTAGATTCTTTTACTTTAAAACTTCGTTTTCCCGACAATTCAGGAAACGTCGCTCACTTCTATAGTGCCATTTTCCCACGGTATAAATTTACAATAGTTTGACATAACATTTTTTGGTCTCAATTCCCACAGGTGCTGTCAGTTTTTAGTCCTTGATATAACATATAAAGACAGGTACCTAGTCACTTACCTACCCCAAATGGAGGGGCGTTCGAATAACCTACATTGGTATCAATATCCCAAATGATTTAAAAGCCTTCTTTCTATTCAACTTATTATCTTCTCATAACCTGAGATTAAGAATAACGTCACATTGACTTACCTGAATTGATTATAACAGGTAGGCGTAATCCGATCTAAGATGTTTGTAGAACGGGCACATACATTAGCACTTCCACACTATTTTTGTCAATATAACGGTTATGTATTAGCAAATTCATAAAAAATAATAACAGAAACAGTTGGAGCAAAACTGTGGGCACTTCACATAATCTTATAACCGCAACGCACACAGCACGACACAGCCACCGCTGGCATATCCAACTATAGAGCAAGTCAACAGTCAACAGTCAACACAAATTAATGTTGTAATGGAATTCCTAGTTCTACTTCTCACCACCCGTCACACGCGCAGCATTCCACAGAGCATAGATTTTACATTGAATTTATATTTATAAATATAAATTCCATAAATAAATAAATATAAATTCAACGTTACAACAGTATAAATAAGAAATAAGACACATAATCGGAAAATAGATCATCAAAACTTACTTCAAGATTCAACTTCTTTTTCAAAAATAAATTAATTAAAAATCTTTAGGAACCTATCTTTTACAGATTTCTATTTTAAAGTTCTTTGGTGCTTCGCGCCGTTAATTAGTAGGTAACTCATACTTGGATAAACTTTAAATACATCTGTGGTAGGTAGTGAAACCAGGACCAGAGACTCATGAAATTCTGATGAAATCCGGAGAACCCAGAGAACCTTTTTATCCTTCCAAAACAATTATCTCCAGATATGACAGGTGGCACTGCTCTCGTTTGAAATTTGTGTTGTTGTTTGTATCCATAGAACAATGCAGGACCTAGATTAGGATACAAACAAAAAATGTCAGATGCAGGGAAAGTGAAGATAGAACAGTTTGTAAAGATATTCTGAGTGAAAAACAAAGAGAAACATGTTTTCGTTATCGCCAGATTAAAATTGCTGTCAACAATGAGCAGCGAGAAGGTATAATTATTTATAATGACAAAATAATCCTGTTTTATGAAACATAACCTTAAATTTGTAGTTGTTATTCCGGCTTGAACAACCCCACGGAAATGGGGATATTTATGCGTCCTGGCAAAAAGGTTCTGGAAACTACTTGGCTACTACTGGAGTTGATTTTGTTGTAAATATATTAGATCGTCATGGTCAAATTCAAGATAGAATTCGTCTGCAAGGGTTAATATAAACAATGATGTTAAACGTCAACTAACATTGTTCGTTGTAGTTTTTGTGGTGGTTTCGAGTGGGATTCTGATGGAGATTTATTAGCTGTTATTTCGCAAAGCCCTCAAATTCATATTTGGGATGCTAATACAGGAAAGAAGTTTAACGTTGATGTTGGGTTGAAAGATGTAATGTCATGTTTAGCTTGGGCTAAAACGTCCCCAATTCTTGCAGTAGGGACACTGAAAGGAAACTTATCTATCTATAACCATAATACATCAAAGTCAGTGCCAAATTTGTAAACAATTTAGTTTTTCACAGCAATATTTTTAATTCAGGCGCACACCAATAATTGGAAAACACACGAAAAAGATTACTTGCGGTGCATGGAGCAAAGAGAACTTGTTGGCCTTTGGATCAGAAGATAAAACAATATCTATAAGCAACATGGAAGGCGATACTTTGAGAGTAATAGCTTTAAGAGCTGACCCAGCTGAATTACAGTTTTCTGAAATGAAATTGGATGAGAGGATCGGAACTGAAAACACAGTAAGTGTCACATCTTGCACTGTAGCGTTCTTGTAAGTCATAAAATCAATCTCGCACTACGTTTTTCTATCTAGGCTTTCGTTTTTTTTTTGTAATAGAACCTATTTATTAAAAAATAAAAATAAGTCAAGGAGGCTTTCCTTGAGGTGTTTAAATTATTTTAGGTAAGCGTGATAGTAGGTAAACGTACTTTATATCTATACAACCTACTAGACCCAGAAAATCCGATCGAGCTAGCCTTCCAGCAACATTATGGGTCTATAGTGACTTATAAGTGGTTTGGAGATGGTTATATTTTGATAGGATTTAGTGCTGGATTTTTTATTGCAATTTCTACCCATATTCGAGAAGTGGGACAGGAATTATTTCAAGTTAGAAATCACAAAAATGCTTTGACGGATATTAGTATTTGCGATCGAATTGGAAAAGCAGCTTCTTGCGGGGATAATAAGTGAATTTTGTTCGTAATTTTTCGCTCTCTGAGTAAATTTGATTTCTTTTAGTATCAAAATTCACGACATGTCAAATTTGCAAGAAACATCAAGTATAATAGTTTTGCATCAAGAGCTTGGTGTAGAACGGATGGATTGGAGTTCCGATGGGCAACTTTTGGCCGTTTGTACTCAGTCGGGTTCTTTAAATGTTTATATTTTGCACATGCCCACACTAACAGCTGTATGTGGGCCGAGAATTGCATTACTATCAAGCCTGACAGAAATAAGTTTATTCACTTACAGTAACGATAAGGTATAATGCAAACTGCTTTATACCAAATCTTATTGAATATTGATTTCAGAATTTTTTAAAACCATCCACAGTTACATTAGAAATTGAGCCATCTTTTATAGCAGTAAGTTTGTACCATTTAGCAGCAGGAATGAATAATAGAATATGGTTTTATGATTTAACGAGGAAGCAATCCAAATCAGACGATACGCCATTATTTCTTAAAGATCGGCAGTACTTGGGTGGGGTAACTGACATTAAGTTAAATCCTGAATATGCTTCAGTTTTATTTGAAGGAAAATTACAGCTACACATGGTAAGTCCTTTTTCTGTTGTTCCGCGTTTCCTTCTCCATTTCAGTTTTAAAATTAGATAGAACAACCCCAACCAATACATGAAGATCGTGAGAGCATCATTTTTCCTCTTGCTACTTCATTGAATACCACAATAACTTGCCATGTCATTACGACCGAATTTCTTATTTACGGATGCACCACTGGTCATCTAATCTACTTTTACATCGAAGATTGGTCTCAAGCAATAGAATATAAGCATTCCGTTGGTGTTGTTAGTTTATACGCAGATTCGGCTGGGACTAGACTGGTCTTTATCGATGACAAAGGCCATGGATTTGTATTTAATGGGGTAAATTTGAATCGGAGTAACTCGACATGAGATTTTATGAGTGAACTTTAATTTCTAGGTGAATATGGAAGTGCTGCCCATTCCAAATTTACCGAATAAAGTTAAGAGTGTAATTTGGGACTCGAATATTTACGATAGAAACGTTTTTATAGTATCAGATGAGCATGACATTTTCACTTATATTTATGCGAAATTTTCTATATTTGGTAAAAATTGGTAGTAAAGAATTTGATGACTTTCGCCTTACTATTTTTGTTCTATAGGTTCGTCTGTTAAAAAAGTTGGTGGTACCACCTTGGTGTCTCTACAGTTGCCTTTGTTAATGTACGGGGGTGAAGTCATGTCGGCAACATCTGGCGGACAGTTAACCCAGCTAAATCTTTCTACGCATGACACAATATTGATGGGAATTAACGATAAAGATAGCACTGTGTTGGAAACGAATTTTGCTAAACAAATTTCTCTACACAGGTAGAAAACATCACACAAAATATGTTTTTTCCAGACTTAAAACCTCCGTTGCAGATTCAAATCGGCATTCAGTACCGGTTCTCTGCTAAAATCAGGAATGCACTGGAAAAAATTGGGTGAAGCATGCTTACAAAATTTGGAAATGGAACTTGCCTTGAGAGCGTACAAAGAACTGGATGATGTAGCAACTGTGTGGTTTTTAGAGACTCTTCAGGATGTTGAAGATTACAAGCTTTTAAGTGGCTACATCTGTATGCTTCTTAAAGATTTTGACAGGGCTCAAAGTTGGTTTTTAAAGTCAAGTAAGCCAATAGCTGCTTTGGAAATGAGATGTGACTTGTTACAGTGGGAACAGGCTTTGCAACTTGCGAAAATAATGGCTCCCGAACAAGTGGCACACATTTCAAAAGAGTATGCTCAGCAGTTAGAATTCATGTAAGCGTTCCCCTTTTTACCATTTTTCTACCATGCAATCTCTTTTTGAATGTTGCAGGGGTAATTTTTCTGAAGCATACATCCATTACGAAAAAGGTCTTCATGAAAACTCGAACTCCGATCACTTGCTCATTTGTAAATTCGGGGTTGCGCGAACTGCGATTCAGAATGGCAACTACAAGTACGGTGTTAGCATTGCGCTCGAGTTAAACAACAAACAATTGTTCAAAGATTGCGGAGAAGTATTGGAAAAGAAAAAACAGATTTTTGACGCGGCCTGTTTGTTTGAAAAGGCCGAGTGTTTTGATCGGGCTGCTTCCGCTTACATTAAATTGAAAAATTGGGAGAAAGTGGGTCAGCTTTTGGTGCATGTGCGTTCGACGAAAATCTATCAGCAGTATGCAAAAGCGGTTGAGTCTTCAGGAAAGTACGAAGAAGCAGTCGGTGCTTATACCAAAGCAAAAGATTATGATTCAGTTATCCGTTTGCACTTGGATCATCTAAATAATCCCGAGATTGCCGTAGAATTAGTTCAGGAAACCAAAAGTGTGGAAGGAGCAAAGCTAGTTTCTAAATTTTTCCAGCGCCTCGATGATTATCCGTCTGCCATTAAGTTTTTGGTCCTTTCCCACTGTCACGATGAAGCGTTTGCTTTAGCCAGGAAACACGGAAAGATGCAGACGTATGGAGAAGTTTTGCTGGCCACGTTGAGCCCAGACGAGATGAGAACGCAAGATTTTAGCAGTCTGGCTCTTCATTTCGAGAATGAAAGGAACTTTTTGCTATCTGGGAAGTACTGGTTTCATGCTCGGGAATACCATAAAGTAAATATACCTTTAGTTCTTTTTGAATTAAACTGATCCCAGAAAATCTCGGCCACTCTAGTGGCAAATGTAATAAATTAGGGGATGCTACTTTCATAGTGATTGGAGACAAGTTTATGAGGACCTGACATCCACAACATACATTTTCAAATTTAGAAAACTGATTTCTGTATCTTCTTCAGAAGATGCTTTGAAACTGGTGCTTGCTCCTTTTTCTTATTTATACATGAGCCAGAACGATGCCTTCTTTCTCAAAATTCTGGTATACTTAAACTTTATCCCATGACCTGTCTTCTCTCGATGTTCTGAAATGGTCGATTTGCCCCAGTTGTGGTGCTTGGTATGACTGATGTCATACCAATATGTTCTCCTGTCTGTCCCACAGTTGCATGCTATGCTGTGCATTCCAGGCCCTTCTAGGTTCTTGTGTGCTCTCTGATATTTTGAAAACTCTGCTACTATCTTATTAGGTGCCCTTAAAATCATATGTACTCTATGCTTCTTCAGAAGGCATCCAATCCTGACCATAAGATATGAGGTGGATAGGCGAATGCCTCGTATATCACTGGTTCCTTCATCCCCGGCTTTCTCCTGATGGCTTTCTCTATGTTGGTCCTAGTAAAGCCATTCTTAATGTCAAGCGAAGATGGTTCAGCTGCTCCTTCAGATGCTCAAGTTTGCTGACGAGCTGATGGGCCTAGCTCCATAGCGAACTGATATGTATGCTGTTAAAGTGATTCTTAAACCCTTTGTTGGTACTGCGTCCATGTTCCTAAATAACAAAGGTGTCGTTCGTCCATATACCTAAACCAACACTTTGGTTTCAGTTTGGTTGATTCTAGGGCGGTTTCCGCGAACATTTCCTTGTACATGTTAGCCAGTAGCAGATGGCCTGGTGGGGATTTCGTGTATAAGCAGCGATATAGGGGATTCCATAGATGTTCCTTCCATTTATTTGTAAAAGTCGTCCCTGAAGGCAAAGTAGGTGGAGTTAATGTACAACAGTGCCAAATCTGCTAGGTCTCCATCGAGGTTCTCCTCATCCAAACATTTTCTTGTCTCCATTATAACTTCGTTTGTCATTTGCTAAAATATGCAGTTTTCTGAGTTACAGAATTTGCTTTTCAGATTACAATTTTTGATATTCCTGCACTATTTTTTTTAATGAGTAGAAAAAATACAGTACTACGACCACTTTGATTATGAAAATAAAGGGAAATATCGATTGTTCCCACAATCTGCCTAATTTTTGCTGGCTTTTAGTATCGTTTCTTAACCAGATATTCAAAATTTAATCGAACCAGCTTCTGATTTAATCCTTTGACTAAACATTGGCAGAATTTTATCTATAACTTAAGTTGATAGATTCTGAAGTTGCGTTAAATCAAATCAAATGCCAAACTACAGTCGAGAACACATATCTCTTATAAGCAGGATGACTGTAAACAATAGTTGGAATGTTTCCTTCGCACGATCCAATGTGTCCACTATTTCTAAGAAATCAAGAGAGAAAAACAAGTTTTTGCAAAAGAGCTTTAAATTGTCCAACTTTTCTCCATTTAATCGTTTATCTCTCTTTAAAGATAAGCAAGATACAAAAATAGCAACGTTGAGGTGGCTTTTTTGTCTATACTAGTGATAGATAGATAATCGATTTATTGTTTCCCATTTGGGATTACAATTCAAAATAACAAATAAACATATAAATAAATAAAACAAACAAAAATAAATAAACTCCTCCTCACAATTAATTTCGACCTATCTAATTCCCATTTATGTATAATCACCCCTCCCTCTCCTTTCTTCCCCTCTGTATCAATTCCATTCACTTCTCCCCTCTTCCACTTTCCTCCAATATCATCTTCACTCTCGCCTGGTCCATGTTCTCTCTCCACCAGCACCTCTCTAACACATGTTCCCATGTCTCCTTCTCCACCCCACATACCCGACACATTCTTCTGTCTTCGCTTTTCCAATACCTTCCACCTCTCATCTCATGTCCCAGTCTAAACCTTGCCACCCTTATTATTTTCTCTTCCCTGCCTCTACTTCGTAGATATCTCGGCAGTCCCACTGTCCTTATTTCTTTATATTTGTTGTTGTATCTTGATTGTCTTATCTTCTCTTCTTTATCCTGCGCTTGTATTTGCCTGTCTCTCTGCTCTACCTCTCTCACCATGTTCCATCCTGCGTTGTTCTCAAGTTCTCCACTTTTTCTGGTGCATAGCCTCGCCCCTGATAAAATTTCTCTCTCTTCTCCTCCTATTTCGATTTTTCTCTTCCTCCCTTCCATACCTCTTCCCAACACTGCCCGGCTAACTCTTTTCCGCCCCCACCTCTCAACTATTCCTCATATTTCATGGCTCTCTTTCCTGCCTTGGTTCTTAGTTTTTCTCTGTTTGTTTCATCTCTTACCATGTATCCTGGCGTTATCCAATCTAAGCCCAGTGTCCATCTTATGTACTTTTCCTGGATCCCCTCTATCTTCTCTCTCTCAAACAACTTTACTCTTCTTTTCCGGTCGCCCCTAAAATTCCTCTTTCCTATTCCCCATACCTGTTTCATTGTTATTGTTGCCTTTCTTTCTACCTCTCTTACATGCTTCTCTTGCCCCCATTCTTTTGTATGGTGAATCCTAGATATTTAAACTCCCCCGCCTCATCCAACTCTTCCCCCTTCCACTCCCACTTCTCTATGCGACTTCTCCCCCCCCCCCATTTCCTGAATCTCATAATTTTAGTCGTCTCTGTGTTCAATACTAGTTCATTCTTCTCCAAATATCTTTCCATTCTTCTCAGCATCTCCTTTAGTTCTTTCTCTTCCTTTGCCAAGAGGACTATATCATCCGCATATGATGGTGTCCAATATTTATTTTTCCCTATTATCACTCCTCCTTCCTGTCCCTTTCTCATTACCTCTTCTAAATCTGACAAGAAGATGTTAAACAAGTAAGGGCTCAGGGGACACCCCTGTCTGACTCCTCTCTCCATCCAAAATACTTCGCTTAGCCGTCCTTCCACCCTTACCCTGTTTCTTGTTCCATTATATATTTCCTGTATTCTTTCTCTCAAGTTCTTTCCTATATTCTTTCTTTCCAACATCTCAAATAATTTTTTTCTGTGTATCCTGTCAAATGCTGCCATTAGATCTACAAAGCATGCCATTATTTTCTCTCCCTTCTTCGTTTCTCTTCCTATTACGTGATTCAGTGTATGAATATTTTCCATTGTACCTTTTGCCTTCCTGAATCCCGTTTGTCCTTTTTGTATTATATTCTTCTCCTCTAATTCTTCCAATTTGTTTGCCAGTACTGATGCATATATTTTATATGCTTTTGGCATCAGTGTCACTCCTCTGTAATCTGTTATTTCCCTCCCCTCTCCTTTCTTTCTTATTATTCTGGAAAACCTTTGCCTTCCCATACCCCACTGCATATCTTCCTTATCATTTCAAGTGTTTCCTCACCTCCATGTATCCATACTTCATTTTGTAGTTCGTCCACCCCTGCAGCTTTTCCACTTTTAAATCTGTTTACCACTTTAAAAATCAATTTTTAAAGTTGACTTTAAATTTTATTTGCGTGTATTAAACTAACAAGTAAAATAAATAAAAAGTGGAAAGGAGAATGTTTAAAACTACGAAAGTTATGAATTTTTTTTCATCAGAGTATTAGATATTTCTATTTCCGTAAATTGTTTAAGAAAATTATCATATTGGTTGTTGATCCGTTTAAGCAATTCCTCTTTGATGTGATAATATTATCAGCAGCAGAGAGAACTCTTTCAGAGGGGTTTGACGTACTTGGAGCCGCTAAATATCTTTCGGCCAATTTTACCATAGATGGAAACTGAAAATTGTTCTTCGAAGTCCCATAACTTTTTTAAGGAAACAGAATTGTACTAAGATAAACTGATTCTAAAATCGACTTTAAAAATCGATTCCAAAATCAACTTTAAAAATAATCTCCGATATCGATTCTAAAATCGACTTCCAAAATCAATTTCTTTCATCGGTTATTCGATTTTTTCCGAAATTGATTTTCTCAAAAATTGATTTCCCATTTCTGTAGATTTTGCCAGCACTACTCCATACGTCACACTTTTTTATTTTCTCTGCAGGCTATGAAACATTTGTTAAAAGCTTCTAAATCCATGTCTGACGAAAATGAGGCTTTGACTATAGCCATTGATGTAGTAGCCTCTTCGCATGATGAATCTCTTATGAAACAACTGGTCGATTACCTCTTAGGGGAAGAAGATGGGGTTCCGAAAGACCCCAAGTACCTTTTCCGTTTGTACATGGCTCGAAAACAGTACAAAGAAGCTGCTAAATCTGCTATAATAATAGCAAATGAAGAACAAGTTAATGGGAATTATAGGAATGCGCATGATGTATTGTTTAGCATGTACCAAGAATTACGACAAAACGATATTAAAGTGCCAAGGGAAATGTACAATGGGTTGATGCTTTTGCACAGCTATATCCTCGTGAGATTGCATGTCAGGCGAGGTGATCATCTTAAGGGTGCAAGGTTGTTAATGCGTGTTGCGAACAGTATATCGAGTTTCCCTTCTCGTAAGTAGTACCCCATTTGTTTAAATCGGTTAAATACTGTGAGAGTATTACAGATATTGTACCGATATTGACATCAACAGTGATAGAATGCCATCGTGCAGGTTTGAAACATGCTGCGTTCAGATATGCGACTATGCTAATGAATCCAGAATACAGGAAAAATATTGATCCAAAATATGCGAAGAAAATTGAAGCGGTTGTTCGGAAACCACCGAGAAATGGAAAGGATAGTGATCAGACTGGAGATCCGATGGAAGCACTGACACCTTGTCCTTTTTGTGATAAATTGCTGCAGGAAACCCAGTTGACGTGCAACAGTTGTGCCAGTATTATTCCCTTTTGTATAGTAACGGTAAGTAGCAGGAATTTTTCTGTTGTTTTAGACACATATTTCTTTACACAATTTATAGGGACGTCACTTGGTGAAGACAGACTTAACTGCTTGTCCAGAGTGTGATTTTCCTGCTCTACGATCTGAATTTCTAGAGTACGCATATTCTTGTTGCTCAATCTCAAATTTATACTGCTTTTATTTTTCTTGCTCTTTTACAGTATTTTGGAAACTGAAGATACATGTCCCATGTGTACCGAACATATGGATCCTAGGAAATTGGTAAAAGTTTCTAATCCGTCCAAGTATTTCAATCAAGAATGAAGTGATCTCATGCTTAGGTAATTATTGTAATTTGTAAGATTTTTATTGTTGTATTTTTCCGTCCAGATAAGTAATTTATTAACGTCCACTCTTTGTACAAATTAGTTTTTAGATTTTATTGTATAACACGTGCAATCATGTTTGTATTTTTTAGTAAGTGAATAATTGTAATTAAAGAACTATTTATGACATAGTTTTGTGTTTGGATTTGTTTTTAGATCTTTTATTTTATTAGAAATTTCGATAACACTTCTTTCTCTTCCAGTGCCATATCTAGTAGAGAATGTTGGTGATCATCCGAACTGTTACTGTTATGGTTTCCAGTGTAGTTTTCCATACTATTGTCCGACATTCTTCATTCTGATAGTTAATGCTATGAAGGCGTAGAGCGGCCACGCGAAATATAATTTATAATGTCGAGTTACAACTCTAATTTAGTTTAATTTTGGGTTTGAAGTCGAAAGTGAACAGGAAATTAGTCTTAATTTCTTGTTAAAATTTAATGTGGAAATTAGTGGTTGGCTTCGACTTTAAACTCAAAATTAGTGTTACTTTCGAGTTTGAAGCCGAAATTGCTTTTAATTTCCAGTTTGAAGTTGAAATTGCTTTTAATTTCCAGTTTGAAGTCGAAATTGCTTTTAATTCCAGTTTGAACTAGAAAATATTGTTCATTTCGAATTCGAAGTCTAAATTAGTGATAAATTTGAGTTAAAACTCGAAGTCTGTCTTGATTTTGTACTTGATGTCGAAATTTAGTGCAAATTTCGAGTTTGAAGTCGAAATTACCTAGTCTTAAAATCCACTTTGAACAAGAAAGTCTAATTTTTACTTCAAACCCGAAATTTGCACTAATTACAACATCAAGTACGAAATCAAGACTGACTTCGAGTTTTAACTCGAATTTACCACCAATTTCGACTTCAAACTCGAAATTAACAATAAGTATTTTCTAGTTCAAATTCAAAATTAAAAGCAATTTCGACTTCAGACTGGAAATTAAAAGCAATTTCGACTTCAAACTGGAAATTAAAAGCAATTTCGACTGCAAACTGGAAATTAAAAGCAATTTCGAGTTCACACTGAAAATTAACAATATTTTCTAATTCAAACTCAAAATTAAAAGCAATTTCGATTTCATATTGGAAATTAAAAGCAATTTCGACTTCAAACTGGAAATTAAAAGTAATTTCGACTTCAAAATAAAAATAGATGGTTTAATAATGAAATAAAAAAGATGCAGAAAGAGCGAGACTTGAGTTACAAGAGAGCTAGAACTACAGGTGAACAAGAACACTGGGATGATTATAAAGTGCTTAGGAACATAGTGACTGATATGATAAGAGAAGCTCGCAAAAATTATTTTTATGAAGAGATTGATAATAATAAGAAAAATAGTAGGGAATTGTGGAAGGTTCTGAGAACAAAGCTGGGGAAAGCTCAGGAAAAGAAGAGACGGACGATTGTGTTTGAGGACCCTGCTCTTTATAGTCCAGGGAATTCGGTATCGCAAAACTTGAATGTTTTCTTCAATAGGTAACAGTTTACGGGAGATTGTTAACTCAATTGAGGTTAATAATGCTGGCTGGAAAATTGATGCATTGCCGAGTGTGGCTTCTAGGTTTGATACTTTTGAGGTGATATCCTTTAATCAGTTAAGGAAAGTTGTGGTGGGGTTGAAGCCACAAAGTAGTGGCAACAGTATATTGACAGTGAGACTTTTGAAGGATCTTTTCGATTCCAATGGATATCCGTTGCTGCACTGTGTAAATACTTCCCTACAGACTGGATCAGTGGCAGGAGAAATTAAAGTTAGTACAATTATACCGATAGAAAAAGTTAAAGTAACTTCAAACCCGAATGAATACAGACCGGTCAATCTTTTGCCTGTGGTTGAGAAGGTGCTTGAAATTTTGGTTAATCAGCAGGTCAGGGGATACATTGTTAGAAATAATTTGCTTTATAGAAATCAGTCGGGGTTCAGAGAGAAGCATTCTTGCGAAACCTCTTTACACTTGGTGCTGAAATACTTACGTAACAAAATGTGGCAAACGGTAAAGTGATTGTGTGTGCATTTGTTGATTTAAGACGGGCCTTCGAAACTGTGGACCATGCCATATTAATTGAGAAACTGCAATTTCTGGGATTTACTGGTAGAGTGTTGTTATGGTTCCGTAGTTATTTGAGCGACAGGAAGCATAGGTACAGGATGGAAAATTGTGTGTCATCGGAGTTAGCATGTAATGTAGGAGTCCCTCAAGGTAGTGTTCTGGGGCCGTTTTTATTTTAATTGTATGTAAAAGATGTTCAATTGTGGCTTAGGGAATCCTTTGTGAACCTTTTTGCCGATGATACATTGTTCTGTGTTGCCCACGAGGACCCACAGGTAGCTTGTCAGTTGATGAATAGGGAGTTGACATTATTATACGAGTGGATGTGTATAAACAGACTTAAGTTAAATGTATCTAAGACAAAGTGTATGGTGGTGGCTTCGGGGAGAAGATTAAATATTACAGTTGATCCTATATTGGTTAACAAAGAAATCGTGAGTGTGGTGGATAGTATTAAGTATTTGGGGGTTGCTCTGGATAAAAAATTGAATTTTATTTGTCATGTTGAAGATCTATGTAAAAAAGTAGGAAAGAAACTCGGTTTTTTGGCCAGATTGAGGGCAGATTTATCTTTATCAAGTGGTTGTTTGATATATAACTGTATTGTTAGGCCACATTTTGATTATTGTTGTACTGTGTTGTAATGAAAAAGAACTGGATATATTGCAAGTACTACAAAGTAAGGCTATGAGGATTTTGTTGCAGTGCAGTAGGTTTACATCTGTAAGTTACATGTTGGATGTTCTGGGGTGGCTGAGTGTGAGGGATAACATTAAACTACAGTGTTTAGTATTTATACATAAAATTGCTCTGGGGGAGCCACCAGAATATTTTGAAGGGAGCTTAGTGAGGCGTGGGGAATTAATGGATTATCTTTTAAGATCGGGTGACAATTATAAGATAGATAGGGTGCGGTACAGTAGATATATGAAGGATGTTTTTTATAAGGGCGTTATAGAGTATAATAAGTTGCCGCATGAGTTGCTGTCTGTTGTTAACTTTAAGTTAAATGTGAAAAGAGTTCTTTTGTCTGAAAGGTGATGGTTTGTTGGGATTATATTGTGTTATTGTTTGTACTAACTAGCTTTGCTAAAATAAATGATTTATTATTATTATTAACACTAATTTCGAGTTTAAAGTCGAAGCCAACCAATAATTTCCACATTTAACAAGAAATTAAGACTAATATCCTGTTCAATGTCTGAGTTAAGGCTAATTTCGATTTCAAACCCAAAATTAAACTAAATTCGAGTTGTAACTCTACGCCTTCGTATAATGCAAACAGGCTACCATCACAAGAAACTTTCTCAGAGTATACATTATACCCGAGCGAGTTATCGCAAACTTGCTAACATCACAAAAAACCCAGCTTAGGTAACCCTGCTGTTTTACCAAATTGTTATTTAAGCCAGGAAAGAACCCGGTGATATCCAGGTGGGGTTGTAGGTACATGCTGTCTTTTATTCAGTGGAAGAAACTGTTATAAATTTTACCGGATTGGGTAAAACTTTGCCATCTCTTTTGTTCAAAGGCTAATCAGAATTTCGGTTTCCGGTTTAGTTCTGGCTCAAGTAACAATTTGAGTTTCGGTTCTCAGTTTGGGTTCAAGTGTCAATTCTAATATCAGTTTTCAGTTCAGTATCGGTTCAGATGATAACTCTGCTTTCGGAATCAGTTCAGAATTTGGGTTTGATTTTGGTGTAAAAAGCAGATTCAATTTAGTTCGGCAGTCTACCAGCAAGTCAAAACTAAACAATCATAGGAAGCACTAACAAAAAATTTTTTCACAAATACATTGCCGAAGTTTAATTTGTCCTTGACAAAATAATATTAGGTTTCATCAAAAAGTTCTCAGTGCGAAGACAGGTTGGACACATACGTCCATCCTTCCTATCTAGAACTAACCTACGCATTTCCCTAAAAGTAGAACATCCTACTTCTTCAACTATTTGAAAGCAGTAGTCTAATCTAGGCCTACCCCCGCCACTTTTTATTCCTATCTCCGACTAGTATGCAGCGAACTATTTCTTCGTGTCTTAGAAGGTGTCCTACCATCCCATATCCCTATTCGTTATTGTCTTTCAAAATTTTGTACGAAAATTCCTGGAGTGTTCTCAAGGACAAGGAACCTTGAGGATTTCTTGAACTTAAATGTTTCAAGAAAACTTTCAATTTCCAGGATTTATTTTGAAAAATAGACTTCCCTGTACTTATTTTTGAAAGGTATTGAAGTGCTTAGTTCTTAGTTACCTCTGATTTGCCACGCTTTTAATCTTTACATTGTGCCTTTAGCACAGCAGTGGGAGTGCGCCTTTCGGTCCTCGACTTCAACTTGCGTCTGATCCTTCGAATAAAAAAATCTGTAAAGCTGTGCAGAATAGAAGCGCCGCTCCTATTCAATAGAGTGCGTCCCTACAAGGTAGCAAAGCACCTTCATTACCCAGAGATTTATAGAGACCTGTAGTAATACAGTTAAAGCGTTAAAGTTTCTTTGTAGCGCTTTCTCGTGGCTACTCTAAGAATTAAATTTAAAATGATATCTGTAAAATGGTTCCTGTATAGGATACACCCAGCCAGCGCTGCCATCTGGATTAATTGAATAAATGAAGGACACTTCGGGTACATTATGTTATCCTGATACGACAGCGGCCATTTTGGCATACAAAACACTGAAATTTCTTTCCTTCTCTTTTCTTTTCTTTCAATGCCGAGTCCTGACGACTGACGTGGTCGCATTTCTTACTTTATTCCACAAATACGCATTTACCTGCTGTACACCTTACCTACTAAATTACAAAAATAGTTTAAACCTGTTTCTTTTGTTTGTTGTAAATTAAAATAATGGGAACATAAAAAGGTATACAGGAGAGCCATAGCGCCTTAAATAACGGTCGTAGAGGAAAAGTAGAAGAGGCGAAATTACTTATCTAAATTTTTGCGCTACACGAGATGAAAATATTTTCAAAGACGGCGGACTTCCGGTTATACCGAAACGGGCATTAACTTCGTTATTTTATTGAACACCCTGTATACTGTTGCATTTCTGGATTCTTTGGTTAATTTTAAGAGCAATTTGTTAAACATTAAATGGACCCATCTGTAACTGTTTGAAAGTTATATGGGAAAAATGGCATTATGCAATAGGTATTTTCGAAACTGCATAAGATAAGCAGATAGAAGTTGCGGTTTTGACCATTTTGAGAAGAATCCCATTTTTCTTTAGAAAACGTCACTATCCCGCACTATTACGACCCCGCAAACGTTTGATAGAGGCCTTCAAATTCTTGAAAACTTCAATTTGATTTCCTTTCTATTTTGGTAACGCATATTTGGACATATCTCTGATACTTTTTGGAATATCCGCAGTTGATTACTTTGCATTAGCATTCATACTTCTATTCCTTCAAATCAGTTTCTCGCAGTACTTATGTCATTGGAAAATCGGTGACAATTGATGCAGTGACATTTGTCAGATGATCTGTTGTAATAGACCTTTTCATTTCGTTGGCGCATGTGCAGAAGTACACTGACAATCGGCTGTTCTTAGTTTTCCAGAATCGAAAAAGCGATACTTTTGTGTGAAAACATTCTTTTCATTGACGAGCCATCTTCCACCGAAATGGATTAGGTAGTGAATATTCGTATGTTCCATTTAAAATAACGAAGTTAATGTCTGTTTCCGGTATAACCGGAAGTCGGTCATCTTTGAAAATATTTTTATCTCGTACAGCGTAAAAATTTAGGTAAATTCGCTTCTACAACTTTTTCCCTACGACTATTATTTAAGGCGCTATGACCCTCCCTCGCACTAATGACCCACGCTGTATAATTTTATATACTTACCTATATACACATGTAGGTATACTTACTAGTTCTCCCAGAAGTTGGAAACATAAACAAAACATTTCTGCTTTCATACAGTGCGGTTGATTTTGGAATAGCTTGAGGGTTTTGTAAAGAACAAGAACTTACATACCTACCTCCAGATTGTGTCAAATATTAACAAACTTATACAGCCACGAGTGCGCCATTGTTTAAATTTTAGAGCAACCGAATTTATGTTTAAAGGGTAACTATACAGGGTGGGGCAGCTCGCTGTATTTGGTGGATGGTGGCTCAGGTATTAGAGACAGAGGAAAGTGTTTTAGACAAAAGTTGTCCGCAGTTAAGTGGTCTATCACGTAAAAACATTTTTGAGTAGGTATACAAGGAGTTTCGTTCAGCCTAGGCACTACCAAACTTTCTTATTTCAAATGGAACACCATTATATTATCGCATTTTGGAATTCCTTGACGTATTTAAGACCTAGGTAGGTACTTTATTAACCCTACATTTGGTCTAACTCCTACCGTTTCCACGTTATTTCACGTTAAAAACAGCAATTTTTCAATTTTATTGTCGAAAATTTTAATATTGCATGTTTCGAAGGTGTGTGGATAATTGGCTTCGTCCTTGTGGGACTCATCAGTACGGAGCTTTTCCCTGCACACTCGAACCATGCAGTATGTTTTGACACTTTTGACTAGGCAACCCAAAATGCCCTCCTAAAGTTTAGTTATGCAACCAAATGTGTACCAGTAAAGTAGATTGTGATACTTATTCATGCATAAAAAATTTAACTACATATACTCAGTATTGAAAATTATTCTTTACTGATAAAACAAGCGAAATAGTTCATGTACATTATTACTTTATGTAAGTGTTAAACGAAAGACAATGTTAAAAACTGCTCTGCATTTGCATCATACAAACAGTACCTTAATTTTTTAATATTTTCCCACGTTCTGCTGAATTTGTGAAACAATAGATCTTATTTGTTAATAGAAAAAACCTTTCTAGTCTCTTTAATGCTAATTTGAACACAAGATGGCTTTTCTCACTTCGGCTACTTATATCTACACTAATATTATTAGGACTGTTCACAGTCCCCGAATAGATTATTATTCGAACAAGGTTCCCATCGAAATGTACTTACAGAAAAAAATGTCTACGCGTACCATTCGCTGACAATCTCTTTCTTAGTTTGGCAAACTACGAAAATCGAAAGATTAGGTTTTTCATATGACAGGTATCAACTTCTAGATATTGGTAAGATATACAGGGTGCCTCATGACTCACGACCCGATAGCTCATTTATAAGGCTAAAGACTTTAGTGCAAATCCATTCAGGAAAATCGTCGGTTCGTCCCGGAAATATTTTCCAACAAATTTGCATTACATACAAGCAATTTTATATCAGAGGTATTTTCTGCGTAATAAGATGACGGCAAAGTAGATAAGCTATGGAGGAACGGTGACACATTTAACATTGATTCTCCCATAAGAGCTAAAAAACTACTTTTGGAGGGGTTCTGAACTAGGGTTTGTCAATTACTTGAGGTTCTCAACTAGGGTTTGCCACTTGCGGTTCCCAACTGGGTTTTGTCAATTACTTGAGGTTCTGAACTAGGGTTTGCCACTTGCGGTTCCCAACTAGGTTTTTACAATGCGTGCTATTATTCCCTTGTTTTCATCAGTAATCGCGGATTAGTTCGAATCCTAACGGATCCTTTTGCTACCCGGAAGCCAGTAGTGCCGCTGGTAGGTCACACTGCCTCATGCCGGTAAGGCAGATTCCTGCAACGTCGTGGTAGAATGGTCCCAGTCCTTAAGCCTTCGCCCCGCTGGAGGGCGACCCCAAGTGGGATTCGACAGATATAAATTCAGCACCGCCGCCCGCAGTCTCAGAGGACTTATCTGTGTGCGCGTGTTGGCTACAGGAGAGCGGCCAGTTCCTGCAACTGCCAGGTTTGTACCATCAACGCCACAGCCGGCGTTCGCGTCGGCTCTTACGTTAAAGCTCTAGCTCCCACCCTGGGAAATCCGGAAAAGGTAAATAAAACACCCGCAACTTTGCATTTTATGCCTTTTTTCCCCCAAATCGAGCTCTTACGGGAGAATCAATGTTAATAGTGGTCCCGTATCCCGGGCCTACATCCTAGTTGACGCAATTATGACGTCAGCGTCCACGCAGACGCCAGCGTTTGCATCAGGGCAACGTTAATAAAACACAAGCAATATCTTGGTCTGTCCCACTCTTTCTCGAAGGAACGATGACTAAAACACAGTTTAGTATATTATCTTGTTATACCGGCCCTAACGTTAGTGCCAAATAGGCTTTAACTCGTAAGGAACGTAAGAAGCGCATGTGAGGAGAATCGGAATAAACAGTTATTTCGCCGCGATTACTATTGGTTACAGACAGCTGGCCCCTATGTCAAAGCCAGCCCCCCCCCTCAACCCCCCTTCCGCGGTGGTTTGAGTATGGCGTAACCAAGACGGAGCAACCCTGACGTCACATGTGGGCGCTTTCGCGATACGCACCCAAACCGCCACTGCTACGTCACCCAAGATGGCCGCCACCGAGCAGCCAAGTTGGCGGCAGCGTTCAGCTTTTGTGAATGTGAGAAGGTTAAATAAAACACTGTTGCGTATTATCTTTATTGGAGCATATTACACAAAAGACCCTGTATGTCCTGACATGATGCAATTTTATTGAAAATGTTTACTGGAATATAATACCCTGTATGTAAGTACTGCGAAACGATGAGATCTTATCGGACAAAGGACTATAATTAAATAACGCCCCGTATGTACGCTATACAACGAGCCAACTTGCAGGGTGAATCAGTTGACGATAATTTTCAGATTAATGATGGCGGACACCGTCCAGCCTGCAACACATAAATATAAATTAAATAAAAAATAATAAACAGAAACCGAGACACGAACGAATATTTCGCAACGTACTAGAGTCTAAGATAGGAATAAAAAGAGGAATAGGTAGGCCCAGATTAGACTACTGCTCTCAAATAGTTGGGGATGTACGATGTTCTACTTGCAGACTAACGATAGCGTGACAAAATAAAAGCACATACCAGAATTTCGCTCCTGAAACCCTTCCAAAAACATTTGCTTCACGATGGAATAAATACGTTTCTGTTTCAAAGTTGATGAATTTACGTACCGTGCGGGGGCGGCATACTAAATTACCTGCGTGCATTTTACCTAGAAAATAACCTCTATTAGTTCGTTGCAATACATTTGTAGATATGAATCAAAAATGTCACGTCAATTTATTAGTATATGACTAGGTGAGAAACATATCAATTAACCCTGGTATTTAATAAATGTGGTTAAATAAAACACTGTTGCGTATTATCTTTATTGGACAACACAACAGACCCTGTATATCCTGACATGATGAAATTATATTGAAAATGTTTACGTGAATATAACACCCTGTATGTACCTACACAACGATGAAATTTTATCGAACAAAGTTGAGTTGTATTGGACTATAATTAAATAACACCCTGTATGTACGATATACGACTAGCCAACTTGCGGGGGGGGGGGGGAGGGGGGGTGAATCTGTTGGCGATAATTTGCAGATTAACGATGGCGGACAGCGCCCAGTCTGCAATACATAAATATAAGGAATATTTCGCAACGTACTAGAGTCTGAGATAGAAATAAAAAGAGGGATAGGTAGGCCCAGATTAGACTACTGCTCTCAAATAGTTGGGGATGTACGATGTTCTACTTGCAGATTAACGATAGCGTGACAAAATAAAAGTACATACCAGAATTCCGAGCCTGAAACTCTTCCAAAAACATTTGCTTCACCATGGGATAAATAAGTTTCTGTTTCAAAGTTGGTGAATTAACGTAAGTACCTGAGGATCCGTGCGGAGGCGGCATAGAAAATATCCACAATGCATTTTCCCTACAAAATAACCTCTATTAGTTAATTGCAATGCGTAGAAATGAATAAAAAAATACATCTTCAATTAGTAAGACTAGGTGAGAAACATATCAATAAACCCTCGTATTTAATAAATGTAAATTATATTTTTCACCAAATTAATTCGGATATACGTCGTGTAAACATTTGACAATCCTCACTGTCCTTAGTAAGACTAGGTGAGAAACATATCAATAAATCCTGGTATTTAATAAATGTAAATTATATTTTCCACCAATTAGTTAATTGCAATATGTAGATATGAATCAAAAAATACAACTTCAATTAGTAAGACTAGGTGGGACACATATCAGCAAACCCTGCGGTATTCCATAAATGTAAATTATAATTTATTATTGTCCACCAAATCCATTCGGATATACATACAACAAACATTTGACAATCCTCACTATCCAAAAATTATTATGATCGTGTATAATATTTATAAATAGGAACTTACCTGTGTCTAATTATTTCGGGGGATCACTCATGTAAAATTTTGGGCACGATATATTGCCATGTTCTACTTGTACGAGTAGATTAACGATGACGTAACAAAATAAAAGTAAATAAAAAAACTTTCCGATACACGAAGGAATATTTTGTCACTATAGATTGTCTCATGTAACCACTGACCACCACTAGATCGAATCTCGTGAGTTACTCTCCGAATATTCATATTAGCACATCAGTTGGTATCATTTATGAAAACTAGGTGCAGAATGTTAAAAATTTACTAATCTGGACGTTCTTTTATAACGTATTCTTGCGCAAGTTCGGCGTCTGCAAAGCCATAAATTACACATGGGAATGCTATTCTTTGATATAGGTACATGATGCAATGTGGCCAAATTAGTAGAATCGACGCGTTATTATTTTAATGAAACATAAACAATAATAAATTCATGTCCGAATTGAAAGTCTTATCAAAACAAATCATTATTTAGATTACCGAAGACACCCTGTGGGTAATAAAAATGACAATTTATAATGCTGACTCAATAAATAATTTCTGTTTAGGTATTTTATGTATGTCAGATCGAAAATTAATTCTGGAACATCATGAATCAAATAATGTTAAAATACAACAAGACCGTGTACTTAAATTCGTAAGGAATGGGGTGCGAGGGGTAAACGATTATCTATACGACAAAACCGTGTACTTAAATTCAATTAAGTTCTTCCATTACACCTGCTGTATGTTGGTTACAAATAAAAGTATTGTAGCTATATATTATGTAACTGCTAGTACCTACCCTGTATAATTATTTTGCGTTTCTAAATTTAGCCCATATCATAGACTTATGTGCATACACATGTAAGAAATTGTTAGCGCACCTTCTATAAGAAATGTTCCTGGGAGTTGTTTTGCATGTTGTCACGTATGGGAGCGATAAGGAGCTCCTAACTGGGCGACAAGAGGACGGGATTCATTCATTGAGAATCGGGCGCGGTCCAGGTTTATAATAAAATCATATCAAGTATCATAATCATTTGTTAAACTTTTGTGCCGAATATATTTTTTGGGAACTTTACGTAGTGTGGTTTTAGTACCTTCTTACACACATATACACAACTAAATATTCCCGCTTTACTTCTGATACCCGAGGCACGAAGGCATAAATATTTCGCAACATACTAGAGAACCTATATTAGTTCATTGCCAATACATACATGTATGTAGATATGAGTCAAAAATGCAACTTCAATTTAGTAGTATGACTAGGTAAGAAACATGTCAGAAAACCCTGGTATTCAATAAATGTATTTTATTTCCATCAAATTCATTCGGATATACGTCCTATATAAACATTCGACAATCCTCACTGCCCTATGACGTAACAACATTTCTTAGAAGACATTGTCAAATGTCTGACGGGTGAAGTTATTGTAAAACATAATTTGATCCGTTTGCTGAAGCCGCAGGAATAATCTTATGTAAATAAAATATATGTATACCTGCTGTATGTTTGTAACAAATAAAAGTAACTGCTAGTAAGTACCTACCGTGTATAATATTTTGCATTTTTAAATTGACCCCAAGAGATTAGTATAATAACCACTATACACACATACACATCCCACGCAATGCTCTAAAGTAAAGTAAATAAATAAGGACGCCGAACTTGTATCTGTAGGTACCTACCTTAAGTTTGTCAACTCAAAAGAACCTCATAAAAATTAATTGTGTATAAACCGATCTGGAAATGCATAGTCTTATGTGTATATACAACTAAATATTCCCGCTTTATCTCTGTTACTTAATGAAGCATGCGAAAATCTAAACAGAAAAATTCTTACGTTCACGTACCTACTTCTATCTACTTACCTTAGTATCAAACCCAGAGAGATACTTGAAGATTGTGTTGAATAGTCTCCATGCTTGCTAAAGGGATATCTATTTATTCCAAAGACTGGGTCGACGTACCCCACACTTTTTTTACGTGGGTACATAGTTTTATAAACCGAAATTGCATTTTTTCTACTTACTAATAACTGAATATGAGTGTGCTTTTCTTCTTCTTATACAGGTAAATTCTAGGGATCCGTCAAAGAAGTCGCTCGCATGTGCGTGGGAAGTTTTAAAATTTGTGATTAGGACCCAATGAACTATACAGTTTCATAATATTATTCCTTTGCGAACTAATGTTTGTTTTGATAAAAATCGCCAAATACAAACATGATTAGGTATACCAATATAATTATTCTGTAACATCTGCCCATATATGGTAATTTAAAGAACTCGCGGACATTTCGCTTGACCACGCACGAAGTGTAATTAACATTCATTTACCACCGTGGGCTACGGTAATTACTAAATAGCGCTATTCTTGTGTTTTCAATTTTATGAAACTTACGTGTTGGGCTTTAGGTGGTCTGGGATTCACCCTTCCATATAATAATGCCTATTTATGCCTATTTAGATATATTTATGCATTTCAAATCGAAAATTCTAGAACATTATAATAATTTTCAAAAGTTTTCATATGAGACAAAGTAGGGGCGCCGAAATAATATATTAGAGTTGTCACCAACAGCAGACGCCACCGTCGGGATGAACGTTCATGCTAAATGGGCGTTAACCCATAAGAGTAGTAAAATTATGTCATGTGGGGTATCAAATTAAAAGACTCGACGAGGAGTATCGGAATAAACAGTTACTTCGCCGAAAAATGGCCGCCCACCCGTAAGCCCTGTTTCGGACAAACGTAGTACACCATCACGGCGTTATCCCATAATGGAGGTAAAACAATGTCATGTGGGGTATCAAATTATAGGAGTCGACGAGGAGAATCGCAATAAACAGTTATTTCATCGCAAAATGAACGCCCACCCGTAAGCCCTGTTTCGGTCAAACGTAGATCATCATCATACCGCTCCGCCACTCTTATTCCCTTATGGTCGACTGACGTCATGGGTTGAGATGCCACTTCCAGCCAAACCGGATCTGCGGTTTTGCCAATGCGCTTTACTTGCGGTTCCCAGCTAGGTTTTACCAATTACTTTCAGATCCCAACTAGGTTTTGCCAACGCACTTTACTTGCTGTTCCAAACTAGGTTTTGCCAATTACTTGCGGCTCCCAACTAGGTTTTGCCATTACGCTGAGAGGGCTCTTGCCCTGTGTACTAGAATCTGAAATATTACCAAGCGGACTTTTGTAACACATTGTATGTGTATACAGGTGTATACACCTGTATGTACTAACAGATGTAACACAAAGGCCTTGTATATACGAGCAGATAAAACACAAGTGTCCTATATGTACCATGCTATGTGCCCCTCTGGAATCGCATTACATGATTGACACAACTTTTGTTCCCAACCGCTGGACCAATCAGAAGACAGGAACAAGATGGCCGCCATTGCAACGTGACGTCAGCGCCCGACGTCAACGTCCACGCGGGCTTTAAGCCTTGTCTAAACTTGTCACTGCACTGAACGCCCCGTGGACGTTGACGTCGGGCGCTGACGTCACGTTGCAATGGCGGCTATCTTGTTCCTGTCTTCTGATTGGTCCAGCGGTTGGGAACAAAAGTTGTGTCAATCATGTAATGCGATTCCAGAGGGGCACATAGCATGGTACATATAGGACACTTGTGTTTTATCTGCTCGTATATACAAGGCCTTTGTGTTACATCTGTTAGTACATACAGGTGTATACACCTGTATACACATACAATGTGTTACAAAAGTCCGCTTGGTAATATTTCAGATTCTAGTACACAGGGCAAGAGCCCTCTCAGCGTAATGGCAAAACCTAGTTGGGAGCCGCAAGTAATTGGCAAAACCTAGTTTGGAACAGCAAGTAAAGTGCGTTGGCAAAACCTAGTTGGGATCTGAAAGTAATTGGTAAAACCTAGCTGGGAACCGCAAGTAAAGCGCATTGGCAAAACCGCAGATCCGGTTTGGCTGGAAGTGGCATCTCAACCCATGACGTCAGTCGACCATAAGGGAATAAGAGTGGCGGAGCGGTATGATGATGATCTACGTTTGACCGAAACAGGGCTTACGGGTGGGCGTTCATTTTGCGATGAAATAACTGTTTATTGCGATTCTCCTCGTCGACTCCTATAATTTGATACCCCACATGACATTGTTTTACCTCCATTATGGGATAACGCCGTGATGGTGTACTACGTTTGTCCGAAACAGGGCTTACGGGTGGGCGGCCATTTTTCGGCGAAGTAACTGTTTATTCCGATACTCCTCGTCGAGTCTTTTAATTTGATACCCCACATGACATAATTTTACTACTCTTATGGGTTAACGCCCATTTAGCATGAACGTTCATCCCGACGGTGGCGTCTGCTGTTGGTGACAACTCTAATATATTATTTCGACGCCCCTACTTTGTCTCATATGAAAACTTTTGAAAATTATTATAATGTTCTAGAATTTTCGATTTGAAATGCATAAATATATCTAAATAGGCATAAATAGGCATTATTATATGGAAGGGTGAATCCCAGACCACCTAAAGCCCAACACGTAAGTTTCATAAAATTGAAAACACAAGAATAGCGCTATTTAGTAATTACCGTAGCCCACGGTGGTAAATGAATGTTAATTACACTTCGTGCGTGGTCAAGCGAAATGTCCGCGAGTTCTTTAAATTACCATATATGGGCAGATGTTACAGAATAATTATATTGGTATACCTAATCATGTTTGTATTTGGCGATTTTTATCAAAACAAACATTAGTTCGCAAAGGAATAATATTATGAAACTGTATAGTTCATTGGGTCCTAATCACAAATTTTAAAACTTCCCACGCACATGCGAGCGACTTCTTTGACGGATCCCTAGAATTTACCTGTATAAGAAGAAGAAAAGCACACTCATATTCAGTTATTAGTAAGTAGAAAAAATGCAATTTCGGTTTATAAAACTATGTACCCACGTAAAAAAAGTGTGGGGTACGTCGACCCAGTCTTTGGAATAAATAGATATCCCTTTAGCAAGCATGGAGACTATTCAACACAATCTTCAAGTATCTCTCTGGGTTTGATACTAAGGTAAGTAGATAGAAGTAGGTACGTGAACGTAAGAATTTTTCTGTTTAGATTTTCGCATGCTTCATTAAGTAACAGAGATAAAGCGGGAATATTTAGTTGTATATACACATA
Organism: Xestobium rufovillosum; assembly: GCA_963966045.1. Lineage (NCBI taxonomy): Eukaryota > Metazoa > Arthropoda > Insecta > Coleoptera > Ptinidae > Xestobium > Xestobium rufovillosum. The sequence goes on from OZ014492.1 coordinate 41,111,222, forward strand.
AGACTATGCATTTCCAGATCGGTTTATACACAATTAATTTTTATGAGGTTCTTTTGAGTTGACAAACTTAAGGTAGGTACCTACAGATACAAGTTCGGCGTCCTTATTTATTTACTTTACTTTAGAGCATTGCGTGGGATGTGTATGTGTGTATAGTGGTTATTATACTAATCTCTTGGGGTCAATTTAAAAATGCAAAATATTATACACGGTAGGTACTTACTAGCAGTTACTTTTATTTGTTACAAACATACAGCAGGTATACATATATTTTATTTACATAAGATTATTCCTGCGGCTTCAGCAAACGGATCAAATTATGTTTTACAATAACTTCACCCGTCAGACATTTGACAATGTCTTCTAAGAAATGTTGTTACGTCATAGGGCAGTGAGGATTGTCGAATGTTTATATAGGACGTATATCCGAATGAATTTGATGGAAATAAAATACATTTATTGAATACCAGGGTTTTCTGACATGTTTCTTACCTAGTCATACTACTACATTGAAGTTGCATTTTTGACTCATATCTACATACATGTATGTATTGGCAATGAACTAATATAGGTTCTCTAGTATGTTGCGAAATATTTATGCCTTCGTGCCTCGGGTATCAGAAGTAAAGCGGGAATATTTAGTTGTGTATATGTGTGTAAGAAGGTACTAAAACCACACTACGTAAAGTTCCCAAAAAATATATTCGGCACAAAAGTTTAACAAATGATTATGATACTTGATATGATTTTATTATAAACCTGGACCGCGCCCGATTCTCAATGAATGAATCCCGTCCTCTTGTCGCCCAGTTAGGAGCTCCTTATCGCTCCCATACGTGACAACATGCAAAACAACTCCCAGGAACATTTCTTATAGAAGGTGCGCTAACAATTTCTTACATGTGTATGCACATAAGTCTATGATATGGGCTAAATTTAGAAACGCAAAATAATTATACAGGGTAGGTACTAGCAGTTACATAATATATAGCTACAATACTTTTATTTGTAACCAACATACAGCAGGTGTAATGGAAGAACTTAATTGAATTTAAGTACACGGTTTTGTCGTATAGATAATCGTTTACCCCCTCGCACCCCATTCCTTACGAATTTAAGTACACGGTCTTGTTGTATTTTAACATTATTTGATTCATGATGTTCCAGAATTAATTTTCGATCTGACATACATAAAATACCTAAACAGAAATTATTTATTGAGTCAGCATTATAAATTGTCATTTTTATTACCCACAGGGTGTCTTCGGTAATCTAAATAATGATTTGTTTTGATAAGACTTTCAATTCGGACATGAATTTATTATTGTTTATGTTTCATTAAAATAATAACGCGTCGATTCTACTAATTTGGCCACATTGCATCATGTACCTATATCAAAGAATAGCATTCCCATGTGTAATTTATGGCTTTGCAGACGCCGAACTTGCGCAAGAATACGTTATAAAAGAACGTCCAGATTAGTAAATTTTTAACATTCTGCACCTAGTTTTCATAAATGATACCAACTGATGTGCTAATATGAATATTCGGAGAGTAACTCACGAGATTCGATCTAGTGGTGGTCAGTGGTTACATGAGACAATCTATAGTGACAAAATATTCCTTCGTGTATCGGAAAGTTTTTTTATTTACTTTTATTTTGTTACGTCATCGTTAATCTACTCGTACAAGTAGAACATGGCAATATATCGTGCCCAAAATTTTACATGAGTGATCCCCGAAATAATTAGACACAGGTAAGTTCCTATTTATAAATATTATACACGATCATAATAATTTTTGGATAGTGAGGATTGTCAAATGTTTGTTGTATGTATATCCGAATGGATTTGGTGGACAATAATAAATTATAATTTACATTTATGGAATACCGCAGGGTTTGCTGATATGTGTCCCACCTAGTCTTACTAATTGAAGTTGTATTTTTTGATTCATATCTACATATTGCAATTAACTAATTGGTGGAAAATATAATTTACATTTATTAAATACCAGGATTTATTGATATGTTTCTCACCTAGTCTTACTAAGGACAGTGAGGATTGTCAAATGTTTACACGACGTATATCCGAATTAATTTGGTGAAAAATATAATTTACATTTATTAAATACGAGGGTTTATTGATATGTTTCTCACCTAGTCTTACTAATTGAAGATGTATTTTTTTATTCATTTCTACGCATTGCAATTAACTAATAGAGGTTATTTTGTAGGGAAAATGCATTGTGGATATTTTCTATGCCGCCTCCGCACGGATCCTCAGGTACTTACGTTAATTCACCAACTTTGAAACAGAAACTTATTTATCCCATGGTGAAGCAAATGTTTTTGGAAGAGTTTCAGGCTCGGAATTCTGGTATGTACTTTTATTTTGTCACGCTATCGTTAATCTGCAAGTAGAACATCGTACATCCCCAACTATTTGAGAGCAGTAGTCTAATCTGGGCCTACCTATCCCTCTTTTTATTTCTATCTCAGACTCTAGTACGTTGCGAAATATTCCTTATATTTATGTATTGCAGACTGGGCGCTGTCCGCCATCGTTAATCTGCAAATTATCGCCAACAGATTAGACTCTAGTACGTTGCGAAATATTCGTTCGTGTCTCGGTTTCTGTTTATTATTTTTTATTTAATTTATATTTATGTGTTGCAGGCTGGACGGTGTCCGCCATCATTAATCTGAAAATTATCGTCAACTGATTCACCCTGCAAGTTGGCTCGTTGTATAGCGTACATACGGGGCGTTATTTAATTATAGTCCTTTGTCCGATAAGATCTCATCGTTTCGCAGTACTTACATACAGGGTATTATATTCCAGTAAACATTTTCAATAAAATTGCATCATGTCAGGACATACAGGGTCTTTTGTGTAATATGCTCCAATAAAGATAATACGCAACAGTGTTTTATTTAACCTTCTCACATTCACAAAAGCTGAACGCTGCCGCCAACTTGGCTGCTCGGTGGCGGCCATCTTGGGTGACGTAGCAGTGGCGGTTTGGGTGCGTATCGCGAAAGCGCCCACATGTGACGTCAGGGTTGCTCCGTCTTGGTTACGCCATACTCAAACCACCGCGGAAGGGGGGTTGAGGGGGGGGGCTGGCTTTGACATAGGGGCCAGCTGTCTGTAACCAATAGTAATCGCGGCGAAATAACTGTTTATTCCGATTCTCCTCACATGCGCTTCTTACGTTCCTTACGAGTTAAAGCCTATTTGGCACTAACGTTAGGGCCGGTATAACAAGATAATATACTAAACTGTGTTTTAGTCATCGTTCCTTCGAGAAAGAGTGGGACAGACCAAGATATTGCTTGTGTTTTATTAACGTTGCCCTGATGCAAACGCTGGCGTCTGCGTGGACGCTGACGTCATAATTGCGTCAACTAGGATGTAGGCCCGGGATACGGGACCACTATTAACATTGATTCTCCCGTAAGAGCTCGATTTGGGGGAAAAAAGGCATAAAATGCAAAGTTGCGGGTGTTTTATTTACCTTTTCCGGATTTCCCAGGGTGGGAGCTAGAGCTTTAACGTAAGAGCCGACGCGAACGCCGGCTGTGGCGTTGATGGTACAAACCTGGCAGTTGCAGGAACTGGCCGCTCTCCTGTAGCCAACACGCGCACACAGATAAGTCCTCTGAGACTGCGGGCGGCGGTGCTGAATTTATATCTGTCGAATCCCACTTGGGGTCGCCCTCCAGCGGGGCGAAGGCTTAAGGACTGGGACCATTCTACCACGACGTTGCAGGAATCTGCCTTACCGGCATGAGGCAGTGTGACCTACCAGCGGCACTACTGGCTTCCGGGTAGCAAAAGGATCCGTTAGGATTCGAACTAATCCGCGATTACTGATGAAAACAAGGGAATAATAGCACGCATTGTAAAAACCTAGTTGGGAACCGCAAGTGGCAAACCCTAGTTCAGAACCTCAAGTAATTGACAAAACCCAGTTGGGAACCGCAAGTGGCAAACCCTAGTTGAGAACCTCAAGTAATTGACAAACCCTAGTTCAGAACCCCTCCAAAAGTAGTTTTTTAGCTCTTATGGGAGAATCAATGTTAAATGTGTCACCGTTCCTCCATAGCTTATCTACTCGGCAAACACACCTGTTTTCAGCAAGCAATGCTAGTTAAACTTAACTAAAAATATAACCAACCTGTTTGGAAAAAACTATAGGAAACATTTTTAAGATAATATTTAATGGATAGTAGTTGTAGGACTATTAAAGCCCATTAATAAATAATTCATCTTGACTTTTAATAATCGTGCAGCAGATATTCTTTTATAATAATTGGAGACTGTGACGCAAACACGTATATGAAAAACATCAATGAATTACTAATTATAATACAAGATATAAAATATAAAATATAAACACTTTCTGGAATAAATTATCCTAGTTAATTTGTCAATTCACTTCTTATTACTCAATTATTTCTTTGTGTAGCACATAAATACAAAGCTTAGGCTATTCATATTTAATTAGTTTATTGCGTAATGCTCAATCAGCATTTTAATTAATCCGTGATATTAATAACAATAATTACAGAACGCATAGAACTATTTTAAAGTAATTATTTGAGTTTCTAATGCATAACAGGCAGGTGTGTACGAAAACAAATTAACTAATTCCTCAAGCAATAACTTATATCTTTTTCTTTCTCTTTATAATTCGGTGAGTGGGAAATATGATATTTATACCAACCAATAATATTTACCAACTGATGTGCACAAAACCATTTTTGTAAACATCGTGAACAGGATCGGCCCCAGCGAACTTCCCTAAGGCACACCACACAGTACAGTTTGCGAGATAAGAATCGCTAGACATCACAGCACCATCGTAAAATAGACGCTTCTGATTGGCTGGGGCAATTCCATTTCTATCTTTGTTTTGTTGTCTCTCTGTCACTCACTGCTTTTGTGTTACTTGTTGGCTAACCTACGTTTGTTGGTTTGTTGTTATTGTTATTAACAAATTTTTAATAACGGCAGCAGTTATGTTTTCTTGTAAAGAATTAATTGATATAAACCTCATTATTAAAGACATTCGGCTGCAACTTCCTAATTTTACGTTTGAAATTGCACGAAACGAGACTGGAAATATTATTTTGCGAAGTGATATAAATTGTGATAGTATTTCCGATTTCCTGAGTATTTATGAAAGAATTACATGCACGAAATGGATTGTACAAGGGGAAAATAGTAATCCTGTGAGGTAATTGATCAAAATGCATATACTTAGGTGCCTAACCTAAAATATATTTTTTATATTTTCAGAGTTTTGTTTCATAAATATTGGGTTGGAAGAAACTAAAATGCGGACCTGCGGACCCGGTCCAGAATTTGCGGACCAGCATACAAATGCACGCAAGGCCATGATCCAATATAGCACGTGCAAGGGGAACTGTAGCTTTTGTGCGGACCCAAAGAAAATCTTTGCGGACCGGCGATTTCACGCATAAGGGTGGTTTAATGTTTCGGACCGGCCGGAAATTTTCGCGTGTCGGTGATTCTCTTACATACAGGGTGATTAAATCCTGCGGACCGGTAGAGGATCTTGTTTCTGTTTTGCACTCTGTTCTCTATCAGACAGGTAAGATCGGAACCAATTCGATAGTATTCTATCTTTTTTAGTAATATTTCATGATTTACGCAGTCGAGTGTCTTGGGCAAATCACAGAATACTTCAGGTAATGTCGAACAGGGTCAATCGGGAGGAATTTTGGACATACTTATGTATTTGTTGATAACTTATTCAATTCTCAACATATGGAGCACAAATTTGGGATTGGGGCGATAATTGATAAGCACTCTTCACATTAATTTGGTTGACATGAGAAAATATTTGTCGGGTTTAACGTGATTGACCCCGGGTTTGGCGACACTTTTGACAAGGCGTTATTCGTAAAAACATCGGTACAAATAAAAATGATGTTCCTTCTCCAAAAATGTTATCCAATAAAATGCTGCCTCTGAGACCATGCACCACCGTTTTCCCCAATCTCTCTAGTGCCCACAGGACAGCATTAAAGGAAAATCGTGTAGAGTACAGTTTTAAGAAATCGTACAATAGTATATTATACACGAGTTTATAATGAATGCTATTATTACCGAGGATGAAGTTTACAACACGAGCGACTGAAACGAGCGAGTTTTGTAATCATCCTTCGTAATAATAGCATCATTATAACGAGTTGTATACTATACTTTGTCCACGACTATCAAAACAGATTCCCAGAGAGAATTTACCTTCATTTCCCTTCTGCAGTGTAAGAAAGATTCATACATACGCTCTCAGGTATAATTTTCTTGGTTTTTTGGGCAATGAATCTAATGAGGCCAGTTCTGCAGCTTCTTTTATTGCTGGTGCTGTTAAAGAAACCTCGTTTTCACTCTCACTACTCATTATATCTTCTTTTTTAGAATATGCATTTCAAATTAAAAGCAAACCATGCTGATTTGACATTTCAATTTGAACTGACACATCGCGATCGCGGCCTACTAAATAAATGTAAAAAAGGGTCAAAGCGATGTTCCTAATGGTGTAGTGAATAATATTCATTAATCACTGTAGTGATTAATGTATCTAATTATGATTGAAGAAACACAAGTATAAAGAGTATATTATAAGATAGTCGTGGACAAAATAATTTTATTGTGAAACTTACATTGAAAAGTAAGTGTACCTATATACCTTCATTCTTCTTGCCCTTAGTAGAAGTGTTGCGGTACGAAGTCGAGCGGGGGTAGATATTAATATGAGAGTTGTTTTGTCTAAATATTCCGTAATTAAATTTAATACAAAAGATTAATTAGAAATTTTCGCCGGAGGTTACGAGGTAAAAGTCTGGAATGCCGCGTTCGGCAAAAGATAAAATAAATCTCCTTGTTTGCTAGATTAAAAATTAAGGTTCTATTAACTTTATGCGGATTCCATTTCGACGCTTAACGGATTCAAAAGCCGGAGAAATAAGATGGAAATTTTATAGCCTTAATTTAAATAAAAATTAATAATTTAACGTTTCTTCTTATCGATGTTCCGGTGACAGTTGCTTAATAGCTTGTCTAAATTTCTTGAAATAAAAAGCGCCCGTCTCGTTCCCCAATTGTTTTATCAATAAATTGAATGTCATTTGTTTTCATGAGGTCCGCGTTTAATTTATTCTGAGTAGCTTACGACAGCGCTCATCGATATGGAACCTGGAAATGTCCCAACTAACATGCTGTTATTCTTTCGAAATTTTTTCTCTTTATATGAATAATTAGACAATACACCTCGCAATACACAATTGAAACGTAACTTATTGCAAGAAAATGTGAATCTCATCTGAGGCAGTAATTAGAGAATGCTAGCCCCACTCGTTTTCGTTAGAATCGTGACCCAGCGGGCGCCCCGCCACTCACTCTATCCCCACGCTTTTGGTGTCGCATTTGTTTAAAAATCTAATTATTCTCTGCTATCTCATTGGCAAATGCTGAATCGTCATTAGTAATTAAGTTAGCTAATTTTAGTCTTTGTTATTGTAATCCCCATTATTAGGAAATCCAGTAATTATACTTTAGTATCTATATAGAATGGAATTTGTTACACATGATTTCAGTTTGCTTGCGACTATAAAACAATGCATTTCAGCAAAAAAATAATTTGTGTACCGTAAATAGCATTTGTTTATAATTGACATATCATTGTTAAAACCATGAACCAAAGAATTAGCTCATAACAACCCCTGGGTTTGGTTCCTTGTATCCAAGTCTACCATTTGTTTAATATACCTAACCAAATTTCTGCCATAGTAAGCAAAAGTTTCTTGGTGTGGGGCACCTCAAGTGGTATCTAGTTCAAAAAAATCAACTTTTGCATATGCATTAAATTTATCGTTTACAACTTGTCATTAGCCAAATCGAAAAAAAAATTGAAATTTTTCAATCCACCCTTTTTCTTCTTGATTCACTCCTCAGGACAAGATCTTCTAGTATTCCAGTATTACCGCGTGTTCATCCTGGTAACACAGTAATTCCATTCTGGTTTCGACTTTCGACAATGACTTCTCAACTTTCTACTGGAAATAATATGTCTCCAGTGTCAACATTACTCATATCAGTGTCGATGATAAACTTGGTTCCTGGTTTAACAAAAATGTCAGGACAATCCTTCTAAATGTTCCCGCATGCCTATTCTTTGAATCTCGCTATTTTTTTTATTCAAAACTATGCAATTTACGAATGCTCTTTATTGACACCTTCACCCCGTATATGAATTACCATATAGGTGTAGCTCGTCTAAGAAGCGATATAAACTTAACATTATTAATATGCAAAACTAAGACCCTCGTGAACTATCCGGAAGCTTAAGTCTAACGAGTTTAATGTCACTAATGTATAATTTAAGCCACGTAAAGCAGCTAAATTTAGTTTTAAACATAAGTCCCCATAATTCAATGATAAATGATGCGAAATGACTTAGATATTGGGAAGGGTCAATCCCAGGAGTTCTGAAAGTGCTGCTGGAGTTGTCTAATGGCCGCGGAGATGCCGCAAGGAGGGTCCCGCCGATAGATTACACCGTCGGGATTCTAACTTTCAAACCGTAAGTTCGTAATCCGTGATTTGCAAACGTCTATTCCCCAGTTACGTTCCGCTAACCGTGATCAGTTACCCTGTACACTTTTCGCATATTTATAACGTTCAGATTCTGGAGCTTCAACAGCGGAACTTACACGCTCTACGGTTTCTTTATTTAATATTGGTGTCGGTAAGTACTAGGAATCCTGAATTCACCTATAATATTAATATATTTTAGGGTAGGATGGGGCAATAGTAGACATTTGTCTACAATTACCCCTAGGAAAAAATTAATTCAGTGTCACTAAAGTATAGTAATGTTTAAGAAACTGAATATTTTCTTGAATCTTGTACAACAATAGTACCACCCTTCAATTTGCTTATTTTTTGTCCAGCTTTAAAATAAAAAAAACACATTTTTTAAAAAATCCTGCAAGTGTCTACACTTACCCCGGTTGTTGGGGTAAATGTAGACACGTCGATTTTCGTGCTTCTTTTGATATTAAATCAGTTGGGGCTGTTGGAGACAAGCAAGAAAACATATTTACAATGGTAGAATATTTATCTCCTTGTAATACACTTAATAGATAGCGTTTATTGTCATTCTAAATGTTACCTAGGTACATGCTATTTAAACATACATTTTTACAAACTGAAACAACTTGTAATAAACTCAAGACCAACATAGGTACCTAGTAAAAACGATATTTGAAAAATATTTAGATCGGTTTCTACTTGAGTACTACAAAATAAACAGAAATAAAATTCTTGTAAAGGTTAAACACCTAGTGTACCCACTTAGGTACTATCAATAAAATATGTACCTATTAAAGGAAACAAAACACAAGCAGGTAAGTGAATAAACCCTAGGAACTTTTAGTCACTACATTGGTTTTTCAAAATTAGGCACTACACTGACTTTTATATTTGGCCCAGGTTTTATTTAATTCTAATGGATTGGGAGATACTGAACATATAATTATGCCTTCCAGCTTAATTGTCCTGGCAAAGCACAGTGTTTTAGACGTAGAATCAGTGTCTACGCATACCTTAAATTCACTAGAAGTTGGGGTACATGTAGACTACCTGACCTGACTAAGACAAAGCCAGAAATTGAAAGAATACCCTAATATAGCATTAAAAGTAACACATTATAATAGCAAAAAAATGCATGAAGTAAACAAAACAAGAGCTACAAGAAAACAAAAAGTAAAGATGAGCAGAAACTGTGGAGAAATTATATTTTACCAATTTTTCATCTGGCCACCAAACTGTATCACAAAGGCGTAGGACCCAGAAACTAAAATCTGAATTAGTTCTTTAATATATAGGTAGTAAAAACCTAGTACTACTTAGATACATGAATTCCATTATTAACTAAGAAGTTATTTCATGTGTCTCCAATTACCCCAATCTACACTTACCCCTATAATAATTTTAAATGTGTACCAAATGCAGTTGAGAATATTGAAGAAAACCAAAGTGAGTCTCAATATGGAAAATAAATTTAGTATCAAAGTAAAGTTTGCCTCTTCGACGATAGATCCTCTAAATCTATTAGGGCAGTAACAATAGGTAGGTACATCGCATTCGTCCCAATTTTGACCGTTGAACGTGGTTTTGATGCAACCATGTGTTTATGGTATTAACACTGATACGCACAACACCGATGTGTGATGTGTAAAAACGTAGGTACAGTCTCATGGTTTAAACTTTTCGATTAAACCCGGTATAACATTAAATTGAGCTATTTTAAATGGTCTGACTTCGTTAATTACCCTATGACTCAAACACTGTATAATAATTAATAAAATTGGCTTTGTCTGAGAATTTTAATTTCTCTATCCGAATACAATGCATGTGCTGTCGCGCAAGTTAGAATTTAACAGAGAACATTTGAAATTGAGATGGAAGCGCCATCAGGGAGACGAAAACTTTCATTCTGGTGACTATACAGTCGGAAAAATACTGCTGTAATTCCTAATTTCACTCATGAATATACGAGTGGAAAATAGCACTAAAAGTTCTCAAAAATATCATAGTTAATGTGATAATATGTTTATCTATTACTGCGTGTTCTTTTGCTTTGGGAATTTGTGAATTAGAATGCGGGGGTAATATTTTAAAAAAGTCTTCTGTAAATGGAATAAAATTGTTAGTTATGGTAAAAAGTGGTAGAGGAAGTAAAGTTATAAGGTTGAAAATGGATGTTTCGTCCACTATCAAGAGGGATGGCTTCAGGGCTGTCACTGAAGCGATACGTCTAGAGACAGAGGGTTTATTTCTGCCAATTCTGGTTTTTTGGTTTATACGTAAAACTTTAGTGCTTTCATAGTTCATTGTATGTTGGTTTTCTTGCTATAAGAACTTTTCCATTCGTGTACCTATCTTATCTAAATATTTTACGAAGAACTTCCGATGTCTGATATTATTCCACCGAGCTTCGTGCTTATGGTAATCTAAATGTGTCCCGAAAGTTTCGACTTCACAACTTACTCTTTACGGTTTTCGCCGCCATTTTTAGTTAATATTTGTGTCAGTTTATGAAGGTGTATGCTAAAGAGAACCGAAGTATACATTAATAGTGCAGCATCTGCTACCTAAAGTTGAGTATCCGGACCCGTTTTAGTTTTAAATTTATTGCTAAAACATTTATGAAATTCAGCACGCGCTGCTTTCACAAAATGTTATTCAGGAATTCCTGAAATAAAATTCTTCTCGATTATCGTCATCTGGAAATCAGATCAAAGTAGCCATTGAATTTTTATCATTTAAGAGCAAAACAGATAGGTACGTATTAATCGAAAAATCTTGCAGTAAATTAATCTTCAACTAACAGTGGAAATTTAAGAAAATTTAGTTTTCTGCAAAACACTGCATCAGAGTAGCTCTTACTGACGTCACTAAGATCGCTACCCAGCGGCCTCCAAAATAATGCGCAATGACTAACCTTATTTTATACTAAACCAACTTTTTATAGTTTAAGAGTGGTGAATTTTAATTTAACTAAAAAGGACCCGAACGAAATTCGACAAAGGGAAATGGAATAAACGGCAATTCTGAATAACCTCTTAAAAGAATTTGGGCAATAAATTATAGCATAAACCGATCTGCCCACTATACCCGCTTGTCCCTATTGTGTCTAGTAAAAGGGGATAGCTAATATTAAACAGATCTGGAAGTGATATGGCGCAAGTAGGGTCCCCACGTGTCGCCTGTGGCTGCTGATAGAGACAGGTCACGTGTCTGTATCGTTTTGAGCAGATTACTGGCATTTGTTAATTTGAAAAGGAGTCGGCAACCTATCTGCCACAGACTGGCATTATTTATTGAGAAATGGAAGCGCTCAAAACAGTCACAATAGTACATAATATGCATATATGCATATACAGGGTAGTCCTACAACAAATAGCTACCATATACTATTCTTAACGTCAAATTTTAGAACCATCAGGTAAGTTGAGCGACGCTCTTCACTACATCCTTATTTATTTCCAAATTAATAAGTACCTAAATAAAAATGGGCAGCATATATTTCAGTGACAGATGATTTACCTCGACGCTTTTGCACGGTCATTTCCAAACAAGACCTGTAAGCCTCAAATTGAATGGACGGGCGCCTGGCTAAAAATTATTAACAGGATTAAACAGCACCGTCATCCATAATGTAGCTAGTGACACCAAAAAATTAAGACCGGATTACGCTGGGGTCCGCAAAGAGCGGAATCGTGGGAACATTGCTCCCTGGATGCCAAGTCTGCACAACCTCTTGTTATACGCTATTCATCGCTTATTGTTCGCTATTGCAGCCCTAGTGATACACAAACGTGCAGTTTACTAGTATTGTGGACAAGACAATCGTGTCTGATCGCCTTTTAATAGAATTACTGATGCCTTTCACGCATGCATTTTGCTAGGCGCCAATGGAGTTGGAACTAATAAAGCTGAATTTTCACCATTTGTAGCTTAGATTTTATTTCCTTGCACTGTAGAGCTACCTTGAGGGCTTCCAGGCATGTTTCTGCATTATTAGCGGTTACATCCAGTGGCGGCTGGTAACGAAGGGCTCTGGAGCGCCTGCCTCCCAAAAATGTCTAAAAAAATTGCAAAAAATCACGTACCGAATTTTTATCCGTTGGTTTTTGTTCTCTTAATCTTTACCTATTCGTTTAGTGTAATGAAGGCAATAAAGGCATACAAAACGTATTGCTTTGTTTTATAGTTGCCCGTCACTGAATACGGCCAAAAAAGTGGTTCCACGGTCCACTATTTCCGGTCTGTGGGCAAGCTTAGCGAGAGAAGCGAGCTGAGCGTTTAAGTCTCCCCCCCCCCAAAAAGAACATTAAAATTTTAAAACAATAGGAGAGAAACCAACATACAATTCCGCATTGAAGTCTAGGTATTAACAGCGTTGTGTTGTAAAGATAAAGTCGAATTAGGGGCTTACTGCATTATCAGCAGGTTAGCGCCCGAAACGGTACTCAAACCAGGTAGAGGTTTGGGACGACGCGACGCACGCAACGGGAAAATTTTCATCGACGCACGAAAGGGGAACGCACGAAATGGGACTAAATCAGTCTATGATTTCCGTATTCGGTCTACAGTTGGTTCGATTTGTGGATTCATAGTGCAGTTGCCCTCGTTAGCTGTCGGCTCGTCAGTAGCTCGTAGTATTTCGGATAGTTGAGTTTGTAGAGAAAGATTTTAAGATTTGAACCCGATGATTTTCAATTGTAATGTGAAATTGAAAGTGAGAGGTCTAAGGGAACTTAATTTTTATTTGTCGGTTTGAAGAAAAAATTGAACGAACATCCTCAGCGTCCAGTGTCGAATCCTCAAGTTGAGGAAAATGCGAGACCAAAAAGTTATTAAACGAATTTAAAGCGTATTCTGAAATTTTCAAAACTTTAAGTCACCTGCCTGTTAATTTGAATTTTCCAACAAACAAAGACTAGGTAATTTTTTTTCTCTTTGCTAGAGCCTTTCCTTGCGGACAAGTCACGAGCCGCCACTGGTTGCAGTATGATTAGACTATTGTTACATCACTGAACTAGACATATGCGCCCAATTCCTATATTTATGATCTGCATTACAACAGGGCTTTTCATTATAAAAAAATGCTGAAGCGCATGCGCGTTCGCGCCATGACAATTTCGAACAAATGTCAAAGTCTTGTATTGTTTGAAAGTGTTTATTTTGAATTCCTTGGTCTATACAGTGAAATGAATCTTCAACTAACAGTGGCAATTTCAGAAAATTTAGTTTGCTGCAAAGCACTGCAGAGTTTCTGTCACTGACGTCACTAAAATCACTACCAGCGGTCCCCAAAATATGCGCAATGACTAACCATGTTTTATAGTAACTGGCTGTCAGTTTTATTCGTTAAATTACCTGGGAACAGAATTTTGTTCGAAACAGAAATTTATCCGGCAAAATAAAAAGTACTCGTCAAATTACTGTTGATTATTTTCAATATGCTAACTTTTTCGTTTACCTATCTAATTATTTGACAACTAGCACTGACATCTCGGATGATGCAAAATTAATTTTGCGTACTCCAAACTAGGATGGAGAATATTTTCATGTCGCACGCATGTTTTCAGTGATATTAAAGTGCAACATGGTATCTATAGAAAGAGAACTCTTGGATTTTACGTTTATTATGACGTGCAACTGAACTTTCTTTGCATAAACTATGCTACCCAATTCTTCTGTTTGGAAAGTTTTCATTTCGTTGTCCTGCCAAATTTTCCACCAACATGTGGGCTAGAAAAAGTGGTGTGAATAGTCCTTCACGCAATGTAATCAAGAAGCAAGAGTGCCAAGACACCTTTTGAACATCAAACCCTATTTCATCCGTCTAAATATTTGAAGTGACGTATCTGACAGGAGGTGCGACTGTCTTCTGTAATTCCACCCCCACTCTGGGGCAGAGCTTTTACGTGATGCGCGTATGTCAAAGCAAAGTTCTGTTAGCTTTGGGATCACTAGCCGAGCGGGTGCGCTATACTTCGCTCTTCATTCCGAGTTGCGACGCCGGTCGAATAAGAACGTAAAGCTCGTTTTATACTCTACGTTTCCATTCATAGGCGTCTGTGGTATTCAAAGTTGTTTTTTGAACAGTGACGTAAAGGTCAGTTTAGAGTGCTTGATTTGTGAGTGTCATAAAACTTTTTGGGTCTTCAAGAATTTTTCCACTCCAAGACGTGATCCTCCTTCAAGATTAAACTCGTAAGTTTAGATTTCATCAAGTTACTTTACTTCCTCAAACAAATGATGCTTCAAGACTCGGGAAATGTCAATGGCAAAGTCCTGTTTGTATTTTCCAATCACTTGTGTATACACCACGAATTATCTTATAAAAGAGCCCTTTAAATTAATTAAATAGGGTGCTTTGATGAATAAAAAACCTTATGCAGATCCATAATAAAGTTACAATCGTGAATGTCATGGGTTGTTCGTTATTTGTTTTTAATTTGGAGGGAAATTTTAATGTTCCAAAAACAAAACAAAGATTTAATTAATTCCGCCATAGTAAGCTCTGTTTTTGTGCTCGAATACCGCTGTCAGGTTCATAAATATCATGACCACGTGCTTCTGGTACTGTCACGAAGCGAATACGACAAAATTTAAAGTTAGCTAGGTTAGGATCCCCCTGGCACGAGACTCCGAGAATTGAATGTATCTCCGGCAGACTGTGCGTCAACAAAATGTAATTTTCGTCCTCCCCCCGTGAACAAACAGATGCATTAATCTTTAAGAGAATGCGTTAGCTGGAGAGCTAAGAACAGAGTAATTGGTTTGATTTGGGGCACTCAAAAAATAAATTGGGAATTTAACGTTGATGAAAGTGGACGGGGGTGAATTCTAATTGAGGGATGACTCGTGCACGAATTGTTTGTTTTGTATTTCGAAATTAACTATTCTATTTCTATGATGTTGCGAAAATGAGTATCCTTTCATCTGAATATGCATTTGTTATCTCTTCTTTTTTTTGAGATAAAAATTATTTTTCGAAATTTTGACACATTTCCTCCGCTTGAAAAATCGCTAATAACTTTTGATCCAAAACACTCACTAGCTTAAAATTAGAATCAATTCGTTGCTAATGAATGCGGCTCTCCGAGGAATCGTTTAAATTGTCCTCTTTACAATTAGGAAGTCTAAAAAAGTCTTCTAAATGGACACAAACTTCAAACGCTTAAAAGTCTGTTTTCTTAATCACACCCGTGAATAGCGGAGAAAGTTTCCTAATTAACCATATTAGGTATTCTTATACCTAAACTCGACGGCTTTTGAGATATTTACAAAAATCATAATTTTTGTCATTTCTGTATAAGAAGGCTATGATAAGTATTTACTGTATAATAAAAAAATGCTTAGGCCCGGTTTTTCAAAGAATCCAACACCGCGTTAAGTCACACCGGCTTTGTTGCTATGATACCGGCTTTCTGATTGGTTGTATCATAGCAACGAAGCCGGTGTCAGACTTAACCCGGTGTTGGATTCTTTGAAAAACCGGGCCTACGATGCTTAGCAATCACCAACAGTTTTGTAAAATAATTTCCCTGTTATTAAAATCTCCATAAACAGCAAGTGAATTGAATTGTAACTGCACAAATTGTATTTTATTGTCTTGTTTCTTACCTTCTAGGAAAATTCATTTAATTTAGCAATCGTTTGACACACAGTTTCATAGCCTTCTTACACAGAAATGACAAAAATTATGATTTTTAAGAATTTTTGTAAATATCTCAAAAGCCGTCGAGTTTGGGTATAGGGATACCTAATATGGTTAATTAGAAAATTTTCTCGGCTATTCATGGGTGTGATTAAGAACATAGGGTTCTATTTAAAAAAAACGGACTTTTAAGCGTTTGAAGTTTTTGTTCATCTAGAAGACTTTTAGACTTCCTATTTGTAAAGGGTAAACGATTACTGGGAGAGCCATATTCATTAGAAACAAATTGATCCTAATTTTAAGCTAGTGAGTGTTTTAATTCAAAAGTTATTAGCGATTTTTCAGGTGGAGGAAATGTGTGAAAATTTCGAAAAATAATTTTTATCTCAAAAAGAGAAGAGATAACACAAAACTTTCCGAATAAAAGTAATTCAAACTCATGTGATAAAACCAAATATTGGTATTTTTGGGGGTTGTCCTATTTAAAAAAACTGAACTTTATGTCAACTTCCGGTATAATCGGAAGTGGTAGAAGTCTGTAAATATTTTAGAAAAGTAGATCACTACCAACTATAATTCAATGCAAAGTTTCAAATATATCCCATTTTTCGTTCTCCATAAACTTCTAACAGGCCGCCACTGTGGGACGCCCTGTATACACATCCACGACGAGAGCGTTCATTTTCGTTAATATTCCTAGATTAAAATGTAATTAAATGATAACTTTGTATGAATATAATAATTAGTCATCGTGGCCCGCGTGTTTCAAGCCTTCAGTAAAATGTATGCGATAATTGTATTCGAAGCGAACAATTTATTTATATTAAGAGCGTGAAATCGCAAAAATATAATAATTACAATTTGCGGCCGAGACCTTGACAGTTTTAACTTATGCTTTTTATTTAATTATCAAATATTTCCTGGGAACAATGGTTTGTGATGTCGACATTGTCCAATATTTGTTATAAGAAATTGTTTCACGGGAATAAACAAAGGGAAAAAAGCGTTGAGTGCGTTGCATTACTTTACCACAGTTGTTTGAGGATATTTGAAAGGAAATGAAAAACGTTTAAAAAAAGTTGTGTAGGTATCTAATATTTGTTATGTTGAAATTTATGTTATGGATTCAAACTATTGTTAAATTTTCCATGGGCTCTTTCTATTCTAACGTTAAGAAAGGAAAATCGAGAATGGTCACACTGAGGGGTGGGCGATGCATAAGAAATATCGATATGATCGATATTAAAAAAATATCGATACAACTGATATATCGATATATCGCATATTCGATATATCAATATATCGATGTTTGGACATATCGACTATTTATTTCGATATGTCAAACATATCAATTCAATATACCTAGTAATCCATAATGTTAAAATAATAGACTATTTTGCAAAATTTATTATAATTTATTGCAAATTAAAATACAATGAATAAAATATCACCATAAGTTGAGAGAAATAAAGATATATGTATGTCGCATTAAAGTAAAGCAAATTAAAATATTTTTTACCTAACGTAAGAAAAAATGCAAAAATTAAAATATCTATATAAAAACAAATATACCCCATTTTTTCTTTGTTGTTTTAAATGAAGGAATGACATCAGGTTGAGCTAATATTAAATTGCATAATTTTGGCGTGAAGTGATTAAAAAATTTACTTTTAGTTTAACTGGACGTGGGCCCAACGTTCTTATTTTAAAAAGCACCCTGTTTGATGCTTTGATTCTTTTCAAGAATGTATCACAAGTTTACAAGCCACAATTTCACAAGTCGCTACTTTACAACTTTGCTTTTACTTAACGTACCTAAGCAAGGAATAAATAATATTTTTTTAAATATGATGACATAAATTCCACAAAGTTACGGGTATTATTTTAAAGTATGCCTTGGATCAAATATTGCATGTTTTGAATGTGTATGGAAAACCGCAGACCAACTGGTTTCGTCCTTCTGGGACTCGTCAGTACGGTGCTTTCCCCTACACACTCAAACCATGCAATTTAATCTTGCTATATATGCTGCCGCGCTCTGGACAGATATCAAAAATCTGGATTTAGTTCTATAATTCAATGCCTGGCGGGGTATTTGCCCGAGGAGTAGTTGTTCGAACGGTCCAGTACCACTAATTAATACCAGATAATTACTCAAAGTAGTTGTCACTTGCTGATTTCTGTCCAGAGCGCGGCAGCATATATAGCAAGATTAAATTGCATGGTTTGAGTGTGTAGGGGAAAGCACCGTACTGATGAGTCCCAGAAGGACGAAACCAGTTGGTCTGCGGTTTTCCATACACATTCAAAACATGCAATATTTGAACAAAGACCTGCTTAAAAGCACGTACGTGCATGGAGACAAATTAGGAAATTAGGATTGTTTCAAAGCCATCTTAGATGGGGTAGCAGTCTGAAACGTCTCGTAGTACAAAAAATCTGGATTTAGTTCTATAATTCAATGCCTGGCGGGGTATTTGCCCGAGGAGTAGTTGTTCGAACGGTCCAGTACCACTAATTAATACCAGATAATTACTCAAAGTAGTTATCACTTGCTGATATCTGTCCAGAGCGCGGCAGCATATACAGCAAGATTAAATTGCATGGTTTGAGTGTGTAGGAGAAAGCACCGTACTGATGAGTCCCAGAAGGACGAAACCAGTTGGTCTGCGGTTTTCCATACACATTCAAAACATGCAATATTTGAACAAAGACCTGCTTAAAAGCACGTACGTACATGGAGACAAATTAGGATTGTTTCAAAGCCATCTTAGATGGGGTAGCAGTCTGAAACGTCTCGTAGTACAAAAAATCTAGATTTAGTTCTATAATTCAATGCCTGGCGGGGTATTTGCCCGAGGAGTAGTTGTTCGAACGGTTCAGTATCACTAGTTAATACCAGATAATTACTCAAAGTAGTTGTCACTTGCTGATATCTGTCCAGAGCGCGGCAGCATATATAGCAAGATTAAATTGCATGGTTTGAGTGTGTAGGGGAAAGCACCGTACTGATGAGTCCCAGAAGGACGAAACCAGTTGGTCTGCGGTTTTCCATACACATTCAAGACATGCAATATTTGAACAAAGACCTGCTTAAAAGCACGTACGTACATGGAGACAAATTAGGATTGTTTCAAAGCCATCTTAGATGGGGTAGCAGTCTGAAACGTCTCGTAGTACAAAAAATCTGGATTTAGTTCTATAATTCAATGCCTGGCGGGGTATTTGCCCGAGGAGTAGTTGTTCGAACGGTCCAGTACCACTAATTAATACCAGATAATTACTCAAAGTAGTTGTCACTTGTGCTGATATCTGTCCAGAGCGCGGCAGCATATATAGCAAGATTAAATTGCATGGTTTGAGTGTGTAGGGGAAAGCACCGTACTGATGAGTCCCAGAAGGACGAAACCAGTTGGTCTGCGGTTTTCCATACACATTCAAAACATGCAGTATTTGAACAAAGACCTGCTTAAAAGCACGTACGTACATGGAGACAAATTAGGATTGTTTCAAAGCCATCTTAGATGGGGTAGCAGTCTGAAACGTCTCGTAGTACAAAAAATCTGGATTTAGTTCTATAATTCAATGCCTGGCGGGGTATTTGCCCGAGGAGTAGTTGTTCGAACGGTCCAGTACCACTAATTTATGCCTTGGACATAAAAGAACGCATAGTAGAATTTCAGTTTTCGTATTACCAAAGCCATTCTATACTAAATAGAAATAGAACATAGTATTTTCCGATTTTCTTATTACATTCAAAATTCAAAAATAATAGACCTATACGGTCAATTTAAGTAGGTACGACCAATAGATCAAAAATTTAAAATTTTTGGAACGAAGTTCCTTACGGCAGGCTTGGAGGAGATAGGGATTTTGCTGCGCGACCGAACTGAAATAAATGTGATAGTAAAACCGTAAGAAAAAGTCCGTGGAATAAAACCGTAAGAAAAAGTCCGTGGAATAAACCCGTTAAATGAGACGTGCGCGGGCGCGACAGTCGTATACACAAGCGAGTAGTGTATAATACCTTTCTCTTTCTCTTTCTCCCTCTTTCTTTTCGTTCTCTCATCCCTTCTCTCTCTATTACCACTACACCCCGCCAATGCATAGTATATACTCATGCATTCATGGACAAGCACGTGGCGAATACTCACATTATAGATACGTGGGGCATACGTTTACAGAAAACTTAATGATGGTAAAAGTTTATGGTTAGTGCCAAAACAAAACCGATGGCAAATCTGTAAACTGTGCCATGATGATATAGGACATTCTTATGTGAGACGGCATCCTGTGTACATGCAAATAATATACCTAGTGTTGTTTCAACCCTATTGGCTTTTCTTTAAACAACCTATTTAAATCCGTTTTTAAGGCGTTTTGTGGGTACTTCTTTACTGCGTCAGCAACTTTTTATGAAATGTCCCCACAAGATTAGTAAGAAACTTGTGTTACATGACAACTACATTTGTGTGGACTTATCACGTTGTCATGATGTGCTGCCCTCTACATTGAAATTGCAGTGGAACTAACCAGTCGTATGTAAATGTAGATTTGATTTGTTCTTTTGGTGTTTAATCGCATCTTGCGCTTGATCTATGTACATGTGCTGCTCGTATAAAAAATTAACTGGCGCATGTAGGATGTCAGGAAGTGTCTACTAGAAATAAATTTATGAAATTCTTTAAAATCACTTAATATTATAATCACTGGTAGTAGGTTACAATTTTCTGAAAACACGCAGCATGATTTTTCCAGTAGTTATTTAGGCATAGTAAAATTAATTCTTTGGAGTTACATCCCCATTATAATAATCATGCACTTACAAATTCCTACTCGCGCAGATGTTGTTGAGCAGCGTTCGTTATTCTAGAATATTAATGACTTGATGAATAGAATATACCCCATGCAACATAAATTTTGTTTTCAAAATTAAGTAAATTCAACAAATTTTTGGAAAAAGCCTTAAGGAAATGAAGATAATTTTTACGTATTATACAGTATGTCTCGGATGGGGTTACAAAGTGGGAAAAACTCTACATGTTCATAAATTCCCATCGCACGTATTAACTTTTATCCAACTGTTTTATTCTTTTATTCACGATTTTTTTTTTGCAAATTGTGTCGATTCTACATTAGCCGAAGGAACTTCGTTCCTACCTGGTGTCCCACGACACCACATCGTTTTTATATTTTGACGACAAGAGCCGTTTTATATTTGAGAGCAAACGTTGGTTAGTAAAAATTAGCGTTCCCTTATACTCATGGGGTACTTTTTGAAGTAATTACTCCCAGCTCTGTAATTCATCAATGGTCTCCCTTATTTTCTAAGTAAATGCCGAGGTAAATGCTATAAGTTGTGAAGTGATAAATCGTTGGAACGAAAATATTACGGGAAGTCCAAAATATTCAAAGCAATACTCCATTTAAAATAAGAAAGGGCGGCCCCACTTGCAATTTAACAGTAGATTAGCTCAATCGAATTTCGTTCATTTATTTAAAACGGCGAAGAAAAAAGTTCCTCTGCGTCACACGGTATGTTACGTACTTGCGTGTCATGCCCGAGTTTTAAATGAAATGAAGCTGAATAAAAATACATTCTCTAACAAACCTCAATAACAATAAAAATTAACACAAGTACAAAGATGCCCAAAAAATAATTTCGTTAGATGAAAATAACAATACAATACATTGTATTAATATGTCATCAGGTGACCAGGGGGCGTATCTCTGTGACCCCTCGCAGCGAGCCTCGCAGTCCACTGGTCACGCGACAGCATATTTGTCAAAAAATTGTTCGTCTGACGACAGAGGTAAATACTCAGGTTTGCAAATGTCTCTAATTAGCAGGGAGAGTTAAGTTTTATTGAATTTTAACTCATCGTTTTTGAGATGACTCATTGTAAGAAACTTGATATCGGAATATCGATATATCAAATTATCGATATATATTAAAAGACATATCGTTACTATTCGATATATCGATATTTTTATAGATTTATCGAGAAGAGCGCCCAACCTTAATCACACTGTGCCTATTCCGAAGTGGCATCAGATGAACTAACTTCTGTTCACAAAAAATTGAAATTTTGTTAGAAATTAAAATTTGAAATGGAGAAAAGGCAAACTGAGAACCAACATTTATTCTTCTTCAGATAGTTCCAAAGAAAATCAGCTGGCAAAGCCCTACTATACAGATATTCTAAGAATAAAATCGAGAATAAAATGGTTAGTAGAAAAAGATGTAAAAATAAATAAAGAAGCATACAATAATTACAAATACAAGATCTATAGCGATATGCAGTTTTTTGTATGAATCCACTCAAACAACAGATTAGCTCGAACGCTTCAATTCAGCTTCAGTTTACTTTTTTCTATTGTTAATAACAAAATTGTTCTTGAGGTTTAAACTTTGTGGCAAACGAAACGAGACGAGAATGAGATCAAACAAAGCATATTTCGACCACATGCTGCAGACGAAGCAGAAGAAATAATTCGAATAATTTTAACGTCGCTATGCAGTAGCTCAAGTGCAATCGACTCCAGCGAATGTTTTTCCGATAGCGTTTTTGTCTTCCGCTGGCAAGCCATCCGTAAAATTAGTTATTTCTAATCAATTTAAAAGTCTCGAAATAAAACTAGCTTATGAAATTCCCCCTGTTTTCTTTGCGATTTTTCGGTAATATGTGTGCGACGGAATGGTACTTTTCTCGCTGCGTGTTTCACAAAAGCAAATGGTAAAAAGTGTCATTGCGGCGTCATTTTTTCCTTTAATTGCTGACGCAGTTTCCACTTTGTTTCGCAATTTAAATAATGAAATGTGGGTTGTATAATATTTGGCAAAAATCCACAAGTATCCAATTAATAATGGCGTATTTTAATTACTGAAAAATCGACAAAACTCCACCAGAAATAGAAAAACTCCTTTCTTTGCAATATAAAAAACCATGTTCTTTAAAGTTATCGCGAAAATTTTTTGCTGGTTGAATTAAGGATTAATTTGGATCAATCCTGAAAGCTTGTTAAGCTCATTTCATCAACTTGCTTGGCTTTGTTTGGGTCATTGTGGCAGTGTCACTCCCCTGACTGTGTGTCGTCCTGCCCGATCCTGCCTCCTCTAAGACAGGGTACGATCTGCTCCTTTTCCAATTAAGTTAGCCAGTTCTATGGTCTTAACAGTAAATAAAATTATTTAGCATACTTAAGGAGTTCCTTTACATTTTCAATCTCATATTATCTACAAGATCTCCTGTAATATGATTGTGATCTTTGCTGTGTGAATCAAAGCATTCGTCTACGTATAGTCGTAAAAGAAATGGTAAAAAACCAGGCAATTATATTCTTACTTCTTACCCAATACTGTGTTAATAACAATCCTAACATGGCCGTTGATGACATACAGATCCTCGATATTGAGGAAATCAAATGTTATGCAAGATGGTTTGATCAGAAATTTTCAAAAGATGTTGCTACGTCACCGATGACGTAATGTCACAAAGGCGGAGAATCCGGCCGCAACTAAGCTCGAAGCCGAAGATGGAGGTAGGCTAAAAACAGAAAAAGGGGGTCAAGGAGTTGTTGGCGAAAATAATCGAAATAAATATCTGACCTTGTAGGAAGCGACGATGGTGTAAATCAGCTGCAACAAACTGGATGCTCCTGAAGCTCAACACTAGGTATATAACGCTTCTTGACGGAAAATATGAAAAAGGAAATGAAACAACAACGACAACTTCCGAGCCCAAATCGGAATTTCCAAAAAACGCCTGCTATAATACAAGACTTGGAAGGCTTGCAAGACTAGCAAACCCAAAAGAAAATAAGATGGTAATAAGAAAAGCCATAAAGTGACCTCAAGAATATAGAAGAATGGAGAACATACCGTATAAAGAACCGAAGGATAAGACACGAAAAAGAAAGCTAGATAGGTACCTACCCTGAACCAGAGAAACTGTGCGATTAAATGGAAGTGTTCTTCACAACTGACTCTAACGAAGGTAACTGCTTTACCAACCTAACCTCCAAAATTTGACAACAAACTGAATCCGAATAAATGAGCCTTTGTTAATATCAATGTTCAGCACGTATCCTGTTGCAGTTGTAGTGACCCACCCTATATAAAGCGGGTCCGCTTATGCCAATATAAAAAACAAAGTCGGAAGTTATCGTACAGAGCGGCCGCCTCGTCGATCTTATTATTAGAGTTTCCTTTTCAATTTTGTTTCTCTATTTGAGCGTAAAAAACAAATTTGTTTTTTCTCGAGTCCATTATGTGGGGAGGAAACCGAACCCTGAGACCAACGGCGTGCCGCCGACAGGGCTCATGTTCTAATAAAGCTAAGCGAGGGGTCAGGCTAAAAAACAGTTTGATTTAAATGCAGTTTTTGTAGGCTTGGAATAGTTTTTGGGAGAGAAAAAAACTGAAGTATAATATAGGGAGTAAAACTGAAAGCCACATATGTATTTAGATTGGCATACATTGTTGTTAATTACGTCGGACAATTTGAAGGTAGTTGTGGTGAAAGTGAGAAATATCTAAAATATCCTTTTAGTTTAGAAGATCACTAGGTATAAGAGTTTGGTAATTGAAGGAAACAGGGCAAATCTTGTGTTAACATTGGGAAGGCTGGAAGATGAATGGTCAGTACCGTGGAATCCAGCTAATAGTTCTAATCTAACCCCTTCGAACGTCCCCTTGCGTGGTCCAATTGTAGTATGTATAGTTTCAAATTAATTTAGTTTTTTTCCAAAATTCATTTCTAATTATATCTTCATCAGTATTTATTTAAGACTTTGTGAGAGTCAAACAATGGTTTGTGACAGTACATTCTCTATTGAAGAGTTGCGTGTTATCTCTAGGTAGCTCCATATGTTTAGTCTAGAGAGCATAAAAAATAAATTCTTCAAACTTGCCCATTACAAGTTATTCACAATTGGCAAAGTCTGTTTATAACACCTGAACTAAATACACTTTACCCAAAAAATATCTCCTTTGATCTCAAGTATACCAAGTTAATGCGGTAACAGCGATTGCAAATTGTCCATCACAAAACCTTTACTGAATCGCGAGACCAATTTATCAGGTACAAAATTCGTGGCGAGGGAAAGTAACGGAAGAGAGACTGTTTGACAGTTGAAAACATGCGATGAAATGAAACGGAAACACTAACTGGATTATATCCAAAACAATCCCGCTCTTCCTGCTAATGATCTGACAAAAACATCACACGGTTTGTGTGACAAAGATGAATTATGTTGATAGTTTTGAGGCCTGGAAGTTCCACTTCTTTCTTTATTTAGAAGGGGACAGGATACGACAATTTGGGTTCTTTTCTTGTCGCATTAAAATTGGGCAATTTAAATTAAGTACTTATAAGAATTATAAGAACGAATAACTGATGAAATTAACAGGTTATTACCAAAAATTAATTGCGAAAAGATACACCTTTTTGCGTTCCGCTAATCAAGGAAACATAAACCAAATTTGTTATAGAAAGCTTTGTGCTCTGTCACAACATTAGATTCAATTTATTTAGACCCAAAAAATTCATCATTAATTAAAATTCGTGCATTTATGATTTCGCAGTTTCATAAAACACAATACAGGTAGTCGGGTAATATTTATACAATTCACTGTTGTACATAGCTGCAGGCTTAATTGAAAAATCAATGGAATTACACAATTACGTTTAACAATATTACGCCGCAATAATTACTAATTTTAATACAAAATTGCTTATGAAAGTTTTAAAATGTACGAATCAATGTGCATTTAATTTTAATTTATGTACAACTTCATACAGATTCAGGTTTTTTTACATACAGGATGTACCGGTTGATCAGCTTTCCAAGAAAATCAAAAAGTTGAACAAACAAAATAGTCTTGTTTACAAAATCAATTTCAACAGATTTTATTGCTTCTGGTTAATAAATTTCTTCTTAAAAATCGAGTTTGTATTTTTATGTTAATTTTAAAGTCGATTAGGAAATTGGGCAAGAGTCTAGACGAGAAGACATCATCAACTTAGAAAAAAGATGAAGAGTTTTACAACACAATCTTATAACGACTACCCAGAGGATTCTGGGCTACAAGGGCAAAAGCAAGAGAGTCTACTGGTTTGATGACGAATGTAGACAGGCAGTGGCTGAGAGAAGAAGAACAATAAAGAAAATAAAAACAAATAGGGGAGGACATTGCTAAAACAAATATGAGCTGAATTCTTTGAGGAGTTGATGAATACCGAACGAGCGAACCAAAACATAGAAGAACTCGAGGCCTAAAGTGAAAATCAAAACCAAGTACTCGAGCCTACGTGAAAACAAATAAGAACAATAATAAACAGTGTAGTAACCGTACCTATTTTTTTAAATATTTATTATTTCGAAAAATATCCTATTTCGTCTGTCGATTCATTTTCGTTTCGACTTAGGTAGTTTATTTATTTGAGAAATTATGCGTTCGCTCTTTATGTATACACTAGCGTAGGGGGATTAAGGGGATGTAAGGGGTCACGTCTGGAAACGAGAGGACTTTTTCTTTAGGAGTATAAGCGTGAACACGTGTTTTAATTGGCGTCCCTGTGTGTTCTTTTGTATTGTTATAAAAGTTTTTGGTGTCTACGAGATTCACAGGTCAGTTAAAGCTATGTTATTTGTGTTGTCAATTATTTCTTGTATTTGTTCCAAAAGATATGTTGTTCTTTGTTTTTGTTTATTTACTTTCAATCGCAAATCTTCGCAAATCTTGTCATCAGATAGTGTGTATTTGCCTTGTTGTGTCAATTAATCTTTTATCCCGTGAGAACAGTAATTCCCGAAGTGCCTTGAGTTCTATATATTGTTTTATTTGTGTGTTTATTTATGTGTTTTAAAAAATATCGTTAAGGGCCCTGGTGCTTACGGTAATCTGATTCAATTTTCAACTCACAGCTGTGAGTAGCTTGTATAGCCCGCAGTACCCACTGACAGAGTCAGTTAACTAACAAAAATTCTTCTGTTTTGTATGTTTTATGTTTGAGACGTTGCATTGCATGTAATTTGTTTTGTGAGTTTTGCTGATGAGAAGATTTGTGTATGCCCAACATCATTAAATCTAGAGTTCACAAAACCTGGATTTCGTTCTATAATTCAATGCCTGGCGGGTTATTTGCCCGAGGAGTAGTTGTTTGAACGGTCCAGTACCACCCACCATTAAATCAATAATATGTCACATATCCTTTGGAATTATTGTTGTTTACTGTTATTTTATTTACGAATGTTGAACCACAATTATTTTATTTTTGATGTCTTGATATTGCATATATAATTTCTTTTTGTTGGATTGTGCATAAACATAGCAGATTTATACTGGACTGTGATCGAGGTTTTTCTTTGCACGGCTCTTTTTCTCCTCGTGAGTCTAAGTCAGGCTGAGCACGTTAATTAAACTATTAATTAAACAATTGTGTGTTTTCCTTCCAATTTTCCCAAATGAGCTATTTCATCAGTGCAATTCTAGACAAAATTCATTTTAAAATTAACACAACGTAAGGTATAAAATTTTTAGACCATCACGATCACGAATTATGTTTTCGACTGTTTTCTGTCAAACGAGCCATGGGTTATACGGGATATTACAACAGGTTGAACAACAACAAGAGTTCTGGAGACAACAGGACACGAGCAGATATGATGGAGGAGAAAAGTAATGAGTGAACAGTGAAATATATGAGTTGATCTACAATGTTGAAAAGAAGAACAAATACCAGAAGAATGGAAGGAAGCCATACTCTATCCTGAAGTGAAGAAAGGAGAAGCCATCCGTTGCGAGAATTACAGAGGAATCGGTGTAACGCTCGTAACTAGGACAGAGGGGGAAATGCAAAGAATAACAGCAAGATTGAACGAGGAAGCAGCACGTTTCGAACTTAATGTGAACAACGAGAAGACAAGTATCAGAGAAAGAGACGATCTACCTACAAACGAATGACAGGTTAGGATTTGTATTTGAAAAAGTGAGAGCGTTCAAATACCTGGGAGCTCACCTGGGAGTGAGGCTGGGAGTAACGGTAACACCTGAAAGCAAAATGAAAGAAGAAACCAACGATTGGCTAAATAGAGGCAACATAAGTCTGGGTGGCCTAAACGAACTGCTTGTGAACAAACACGTGTCCCTCGAGGCGAAGAAACAGATCTGTATTATAAGACCGACGGTACTTTACGGATTTGAAACATGGACAGTGACGACTGAATGCGAACAAATGTTGTAGATGTGGGGGCGTAAAGCGATAAGAAGGATTCACAGAGGAATTAAAGAAGAATAACAAATAGAGAAGCGGAAGAAGTATTTGTAGAACCGAAAATAACGAACTGGATAAGAGCCTAAAGAATAAAATAACTGGGAAATATGGAACGAGCACCGATGGAGGAAACAATTAACAGTATTCTGAATCAGGATCTTGGTGGAGGAAAAAAGAGGAGAAGGAGACCAAAGCAGAGGTGGCTGAAAGACGTACAGAGGAATCTCGAGAAGCCGGGAATTGTGAGATGGAGGGAGAGAGTGACCGCCAGAGAAGAATGGAGGACCGTAGTACAACAAACCCAGATTTGCAATAAAAAAATTATCTAAAAACACCAAGCTCCGAAAATTCAATAATATACGGTGTTCCTTTTGAAAATCAAAAACAGCTGTCACTTCCTTGAAACGGAAAGTCGGAAAATCTGCAGACATGTCAGACTTATACGTATAGTTTTCGAATAAAATGTGTTAATTGGTAGTAATGCGGAGCGAAGAGTGGCTGTAACATAAATAAAAAGTAAAAAAAATAAATTGTAATTCGCAGAATAAAAATTTGAACTTTGGCTTATATGCTGACTTAAAAATTAACCCTAAAAAATTTGATATTCAAGTATTTTGTAAAGCAAAAGCTTGGGGCTTATAATTGACAATAAACTTGTGGTGTCACATTTTAACTATTGCGATTCATTTTATGGACCCTGTTTAGACAGTGTAGATTCCAGACGCATTCAGACAGTAAAAAAAATTTGTTTGAGGTTCATCTTTGGGATACTATGCAAGATGCTGAATTTCTGCTTTTTTCGTGCAGTTTTGTTATATTTTTTCTCGCTGTATGACAATAAATATATTATCATAAGCCAAAAATACAAAATTCAATAAAGTTTTTTTATTAAAACTTACCGTTTCCAAAAAATTACCAGGATATTCTTGTGGGAGCCATTTTCTGTTATTTCCACCAAAGTTCTATCATTAAATCTCCGTGGTCGAAATCTGGGACCCCTTGTATATTGCATAACAACTAAGGGGACATTCTTTATTCATAAACTAGTTTGTTATATAAGACGTATCTTTTCTTTGAGAATGTTAACTGCCTAGCTGCAAGCACTTCTTTGGCACTCGTTTCCTAATAAGAATTCCTCGTAACAAATTAATTAAGCGTGGCGTTCTCGCAATTATAGCTTCATTATTTTTCGAACGCTCCCAAAGTAATACACGTATGAAAGTTGCAAAATCGCTTAAACTCATTTAAAGTGCACACCGATTTGCATAAATTAAACCGTAAAATAATAATATAAAATTAATTAAAAATTATGTTTCATAGCTGACTCTCAGACTTCTCTCTCTCTTTTAATTACGTCGTTTAGTTTGCAACAGATCTGAACTGTACAAAGCGTAAAAAAATTTTGCACTACGCCTGGGGTATTTTAAATTCACTATAACTTTCATTGCCTGTTGCGAATCTTCTCGGTTATTGGCATTTGATGAGGATTTTCAACCAGTTTCACAATTTATTAATTCTAATTGGGAAGACTGCGGCATATCATGGAAACTTTATTGAGATAAAGGAGAACTAATACTGGCAGTCCTCAGATTACTTCATCTGAGGACTGCGCCATTCTAGGCAAGTTCTACTCCTAACAAAAACTTCAAATTTTGGTCAAGGAAAGTAGAGTTTGAGAATCCTATTGATTAATATTATCTTGATGAAGCAGTTTTGCCGTGGGTTTTGCCTATTCGATTGTGTCTTCTAAAAGCTTCCCGTAACTCTTTAAGCATCATTCGGTCGATTCGGTTATCTCGGCGGTGTTGTATTCGTCGGTAGTTGTAATAATTGTCGATGTATGTGCCAAGTAGCTGGTTCACTCATGTTTTTCCCTTGTCTCTGCGTTTTCAAACAATGAATTAGCGTTACCTACTTATGCATGCAATGGATTAAAAACTACGGTATAAACAGTGAAATTTCCATTTGTTATCGTTTATTCATTTCTAGGTATAGATATTATACAGGGGTCAACACACTGAGCGTAGTGCATATAGGAACTTCGTATTAGTCAAATCAGCCCACATCCGGTTTGTCATAGGCGATTATCTTTAGCTGTTTCTATTTTCAACGAATAAAAACTAAAAATATTTGTTCGTGTTGAATTAGGTCGTGAAGAGCCAGGGCCAGTAGCAGATTTTTCCGTGGACTACCGGGTGTGTGTTCGAAGTGGATGCAATCGCAGCGGCGTTAAGAGAGTTCAGTTCTTTTTGTAAACAGATCGAATTGATTGACAATATCAACAGGCCTTACGGTTTCCTTACCTCTTCAAACTTATTGGGATAATCATCCTATGTAAACAGAGCGTGGAGATTTGTTTTGAAACGAAAACGAATTGATACATTTTTTCACCGGTCTTATTTACATTTGCCGGCTTCTACTTCTTTCTGTTTTCGTTTCCCAAAACGACATTTCAATGCGGTTCCTAGTTTATATAAAAAAGTTTTCAAACTTGAATTGATTTGGGAATATTATAGAGGTTTCCTTTGTTCTTGTGAAATTGAGGAATTCTGTGTACTAAGAAATTTGAAAATAAATTATTTTGGGACAAAAAGTTGGATGAGTGCTGAGATGTATTTGGTTGTTGTAATAGACCGGTGATTCAGCACTTCTTGGCATCTGATCGATTTCTTATTGAATCATTAAGACAAATTGAAAGTCTTTTTGCTTTGACACGTGCTTACGTACCCGAAGTGCCGAAGTATCCATCATTTTAGAACAGGCTGATGGCTGAAAATGATTCGTATTATTTTTCCTTTTATATTAAATTCATTTAATATTGTCCTGCATTCTATTCATTATTTGTGTTCGTTCTTTATTTGGTGTCACAATTTAACAACTTTGAATGAAGCGTACACTTGACATATATATATATTATGTAATAATACGGATCTGTTTTTCTAAGTTACCTATAGCAATAAAGCAAATCTCTCAGTTTTGAAAATTTTTATTTTTTTACATAACATAAATCCCCCCGAAGTCCCAAAAAACGGTTGCCATCAACTTTCCAGAAGACGACTGAGTTTTCGCCTTCTTTGGAGGTGGAAAGAACTTATACACCCATTGCATCGATTCCTGCTTCGTGGGAGGATCCTAGCAGAACACCCATGTCTCATCAGTCATCACCTATGACAATTCGCGAAATGTAGCTCTCTCTTTCTCTAAAGCGGCCAAATGTTCTTGAGAAGTTTATTTTCTCGCCAGTTTCTGCTCTGGTGTAAGGAGTTTGGGAATCCATCGTGCAGAAACTTTTTTCATCCCTAAATCTTCGTGCACAATCTTGAAAATCGTAGTTTCGGGGACTCCCATCTTCTTTAGCAAGCACTGAGACCTTCATTTGTCGATTTGACAGCAGCAAATATTGCACAAGGTTGATGGTTTCCTCACTTCTTCCCTTAACCAGTCGTCTTGATCTGGAATCCACCCCAATCGAAACTGTTTATACCAAAATTTTACTTGGAACTTTAAAATAAGATCAAAATTTCGTCGAAATACTTAGAACAGCGACAGTAATTTGACAACTAAGCAATTTTACTTGAATGACGTCATTGTCATGGTTAGGTAGATAACTGAAAAACACCTCCGTAATTGAAAGAAAATGCTCACAAATGACATTTTAGCACATTAAGTTGATATTCCTAAAGTAACATTTAAGTGTTTATACAGAAGTTTATGTTAGGTACGAGATACAGTAGACCTTTGACGTGCTGACGAGAGTCAGTGTCAGATCTATTCTGTAATTTCCACTCTTTCATTGCAAACAAGTCTATTCTGTGCAAGGAAGTGATGTAAATTACTGTAGTTTATTGAAATGGCAACAAAAAAGCTGTAAGACACCCTGTATATTTATAATTTCTTGTGCCCCAGTTGCGTCACTCGCTCTTTCTTCTTCAGTTATTTTAATTCTTGGTCCATCCGACACTTATCTGAAACCATAACAAATCATTAAGTTGACGTACCTTTTCACAATACTGGTCGTAGTAAAGGCAATAATGGAAAATTAACGACCAAAAGAGTTCTGCCCTTGGAAGAATCCACTTCAAATTTCTTTATTTAATTTATTTATTTAAATGCAATACATCCTTTTACATTGAAACCTTAATTAATATTTAAAAAACTCTGAAACAATATCTTTAGTAAGCCAGATAGACAGAACAGTCTACTAGGTATTCAAAAATTTATTTAATGTTCAAATAATATAGGCGTAAGTACCGTAACTAGTGTTTTAAACTGAAATATTACAATTACAACATTACAGAATTTTCAGTAATATTACCTGTATATTAGGTACTTCCGATGTACATGTAATGTAATTTACTTGTCATATTACATTGCATGTAATGTTAAATGTAATATTACACACAGTTTCAGGTTCGTTTTGTATTTCTATGCCGACTGTTGGCACGCCTGTAAAATCGAGTCGCTTTATTTCAGTGATGGGCATAATCAAATTATTCAATAATCGAATTATTTTTTATATATTACAAATGATTCCGAGAATGATTCTAATAATCAAATGATAATTTGAATTATCCTCGGAATTATCTATCACTCGGTATCACAGTCTTTAGTTCGCCTACGTTATTATAGAAGTTAGTTTCCGATTATACAATCCATGGAATTACCAGTATTGACTGCTGGATGATTTAAAGAGAACAGAAATTTTGCATGTAATATTACATTTAAAATTGAGTCTTACATTACACTACCTAATATTACATGCAACATTGGATTGTAATATTATGCAAAAACGATGAGGTACTCCCGATAGAGCAGGAACTTCATTAGATATATGCGACGACATTATGGTTTCTGATCTTCACCAACTGATACCTGTTTGACAAGTAACTCTTCAACTATACTGTTAAAAATAAAGGGAAACCCAAGTTCAACAATTTGCATACCACAGAAAGCCAGTTATTCAGTACGTTTTCGCGTTGGCGAAGAAAAGCCCCACGTTGGGCGCCAATTGCTACATGCCGACGGAGCGGGCCGGGAAAAATGACCAGGGCACCGCGGCAACAAGCTTCAGGCTCTCAGGGATTGGTGTTGATGGCGGGCGAAAAGATACAGGCTTGGTTGATGGGAAAACCCAATGACTCGCTGAAGCCACAAAGGGGAGTGCTTTGGAGCGGTGGATTCTTGGTCTTGAGACTTGGATCTTCTTGGCTTACTGTTCGTTTACGTAATGACGACAGTGGATTATCTACTGATGTTTATTTGATCTTTGAATACAACGAAACAATTTTTATAAAGTCCCACCAAGTCCCTCTTCATTTGCCATGATAGTTTAGGTCCCATTTTAATCAAAGACCGCACAATGCATCGTAGTAGATTGAAACGCACCCGCCGTTGTCTACACGCATAAAAAATAGCAATTTCCCCAAACAAGCTTATTCAATCTCGACCCACTCAAAATTATATTCAAACGCAACACACGCATAAACAAATCCAATTAAGTGCGCATTTATTCTGACAGGGGTACGGCTGAGCTATAAGAGTCTATCTCTCTCGTACGTCTACCAACCCCTGCGTGCAGTAGGCCGCATATGTGTATGCGATATCGAGGGGTAGGGTAACGGGAGTCATGCACAATGGGAAATCTATTGCAGTATTCAGCGCATTAAATTACGACTAAAAATGTTAGTGTATGGATATTTTATAGTGGGTTGAAGGGGTGCGGTTAAATTAGTGTTTTTAGACCCCTACCTGGGTTATAAATGGAGTTAATTATGTATATAAATGCGTTCTAACTATTACGGTATATTGTGAAAATCATCGAGGACATTTCTATTTCTTGCTTTATTAAGAAAGAATAGGATACTATGAAAAGTGAGAAGTGGGGACATCTGGTTCTCTTGAGGAACAAACCATTTCACACATAAATACGTCTACAGCTTAACGTACATTGAAAAACCACCTGGCGATTTTTAATGCAAAAAAATTGAAACCTGATACTGTATAGAGGGTCGTGTTTTTTTGTTGCTGTTGCTTTGAATTGGGAAAGAAATACGTTGCCTCAAAGTTATTTTGTTCTACGGATGAATAAAGTTTTTTGAAATATCTTTCATTCAGTAGCAACTTGAAGTTTCCTACACCGCTTTACATGGAGAGTGGAGAAAGTGCTGAAGAACAAAGAAATCCTCCTAGCCGCCTTTCTGGACATAGAAGGAGCGTTCGATAATACATCATTCAATAGTATCTCCAAAGTCGTAGGCCAAACAGAACTAGAGGCTTTGTGCTGCAGGTGGATAGACTGCATGCTGAGGGATAGAGTGGTATTAACTACACTGCTTGATGAGACCTTGGCAGTCAGGGTGGCAGGTGGTTGTCCGCAGGATGGAGTTCTATCTCCTCTTGTGTGGAACCTAGTTATGGATCGACTGCTTAGGAAACTCAGCGATGAAGGATATTCTCCCCTAGGATATGCAGATGATTTAGTCATTACAGTCGAGGGAAGATTTAGTAGTACGATTAGGGAACGTATGCAAATGGCCCTGAGTATTGTAGCAGCTTGGACTGAAAAGGAAGGCTTGACCATTAGTCTAGAAAAAACAGCAATAGTTCCATTTACGCGAAAGAGAAATATAGAGGCTCTTGGACCTCTATATCTCCGTGGTAGGAAGATCCCATTGTCAAGGGAGGTCAAGTATCTTGGGGTTATACTGGACTCAACACTTACCTGGAACCAACAAATCGATAGAATAGTCAGAAAGTCGAAAACTACTCTTGCAGTAGTTAGGAATGGTGCACTGGCTGTACACCAGAGTGGTCAGACCAGGAATGATGTATACAGCTTTGGCCTGGTGGCCCAAAGTTAAACAGGTAACTACTAGGCTAAGGCTAAGCAAAATTCAGAGGCTTGCCTGCCTAGGGATAACGGGTGATGCGGACTTCGCCAACTGCAGTCATAGAGACTCTTCTGGACCTTCCCCCTCTCCACTTCGTGATACAGGGGGAGCCGAGACTGGCACTATACAGACTGCAAAATTATTTTTACCGTGTCCGTCTGGGTACAGAGCACACTAGCATTATTGAGGACATAAAGGATCCCATGCTTGACATGAGGACGGATTACATGGTCCCCGAGAACACCACTCAACCACTCTTTCAGGTCACACAGAACCAAATTCTGAACAGCATACCTTCCGGCAGTCTAATCTGGTACATCGACGGTTCTAAGACCGACACAGCACACAGGTGCTGGGTCAGGACTCTTTGGAGATAAACCAAGAGTGAAACTCAGCTCCTCTCTGGGCAAATATGCCTCTGTCTTTCAAGCAGAGGTCTACGCGATACTACAATGTGCGCGGGAAAACATTAAGAGGGGCTACAAAAATCAGCGGATCTTTATCTTATCAGACAGCCAGGCAGCTTTGAACGCTCTTATGAGCCCAAAGATGTCTTCCAGACTGGTGTGGGAATGCTTCGAGCAACTTAATGTCCTAGCCATGCGGAACGCAGTGAGACTGCTTTGGATTCGAGGTCACTGTGGGCTGATAGGGAACGAGGAAGCCGATAAACTAGCAAAGCGGGGCTCCAACGATCCTTTCGTTGGACCGGTACCTGCCCTAGGCAGGTTAGGTGTGTTATTGTTTGGTACCTCTTCCATATGGTCATCCTATGAACTAAATTCAAGAAATTTGAGAGAGACTGTATAAGGTAAATCCCAGAAGATGGCTAGATTATATGAACCATGAAGCTAGAAAGAGTTGGTATCAGACCCCACAAGATAAAGAAGCACAAAAAATGTGGAAGCCTATTATCCAGCAGATCAAGGCGAAGAAAGTCATAAATGTTATAAAAGAGATACCCTAATGTTTGGGGTGAGTATTTATTTGCCGATGTCTCTCAGACTCTTGACTGAAAATTGATGTAATAACCAACTATAGAATTTCCCTCTTGTTTTGTCTATGTCTGGCGTTAATGTATGTAAAACATAATGGTGTCCTCAGTGCTGAAGCATATTAATCCGAATTTTAATGAACCTCATAAATTCCTCGCCTACTCGCCGTGCGACTTAATTTTATTTCCGTAATTGACAAAATGACACACAATTTTAGAATCGTGCGCCTCCGTTCCGTAAATGGGCGCTAATGAAAATCGATCCGAGATCCTGAATAATCTATATCCGAAATCACGGGTTTATATCCAATTAAGAGCGTCAAGAGATATAAACAGGGCGTGAATAATTCATGCGAACATCTTTCTTACCTTAACCCGTAGCGACACACCACCAACAAGAAACTGTCAAGTCGTGAATGCAATTAACATCCTAGAGTGCCGTGGAAAATAATTAGAAACATCGGAACGTCGCCCGAGATTTCTTGACTCGAGCATGTGCTAAAATTGAAACAACCAGATGCAAGGACGCCTTTTGTGCGAAAAGCAAAATTCAACAAGATAGTGTCATGTTTGTTCTCTAGTCTCTACAAACAAAGTATATACTTTGCTCAGGTAAATTGAGTTTACTTTCATCCCAAAATATTTTATCTCGAGTGTGAAAATTAATTAAATCAATCTGTTAGATCATTTCGAGGAAGAAACAAATCTGTCAGAGGGTGCACGGTGTATGTTTTTCACAGTTTTGTGAAGTCTGCAGTTGTTCTAATTTTTTTGTATGAACTGAGGTACCATATTGTTTAATGTGTTAGAGCTATTACCACATTACTCAAACAAGAGCATCTGTAATATAGTATAGTTCGACATTTTTCCTACAATAATTCTCAGTGCATTGTGATCACATGATTGAAAATGATTTTTGTTTTATTTAAACATAGCCACTTTGCTTCTTGAGCTACTTAAAGCTCTTGGTGAAGCTTATATAATGTTAAATGGAACATAGTGGTGAGCGAGAGTTGCATCTCATACTTTTCTTCATAGAACGGGGTGTGAGACTGCATTCCCAGTGGTGGTAATTGAGTCTGAATTTGGCCACTATACGCAAGTCATATCTTCAGAGTCCGGGGCGTGAGACTGCATGCCCGATAGTGGTCATAATTCAGTTTTACGTTGTAAATATTGTATATACGTTCAGAATTAGAATAAAGTTTAAGTTTTCCAAATTGTAAACAATAAAGTTGGTGTATGTTATTGCGATATTAAGTTAGAGAGCCTATTGTTTCGAGGTGTTGCCCATTTTTACGAAATGGACAAATTTGAGAACCGGGAGGTTATCATATATCTCTGTAAAGGTTTGTCACTGTAAAAAATTCATATGGATATGGTCTCGGACAAGTATTGGGTGAATCTGCACTTTCATACAGGTGGTGAAGAACTGGTCCAGCGATTTTAAACTTGGCAGAGAGATCTGTGAACAAGCTCCAGGTGCTAGACATCCGAAAACTGTTGTTTCCGAAGAAAACTTCGATTTGGTCCATGACATGGACGAATCAGTGTGAAATTCATAGCTCAAACTTGTGACTTTTCAATAGGCAGCGCTGAAACCATTTTACACGAAGAATTAGGTCTAGGTTTAATCCTCCGAGGATTAAAGTAAGTTGTTTTTTGTAATAATTAAAAGCAAGATCCAATATAACAAAATTAACTAAACTAGAACTAGTATCGCCTACTCATCAGGTGTATATGCACACCCTCATAATCTGGTTGTTCCTCAGCTTCATTTGGTTCTTCAATCTGTTCGTGATGAGCATTACCATGGATTAAGTTTTGATAATAATGTAATTGGGGTTGTTCCTTTAAGTCTGTACGAGGATTTTTGAAACTTAAGTTTTGTTTAACAGCTTCTACCGAAAGTGCCTGGGCTGCCCGCATTCTATACAATCCACGAGTGCTTAGTGACTACCATTTGTTCCCCAAACTCAAAGAGCACCTTCGTAGGACTCACTTTCGGAACGATGAGACTGTAGTAATATGGAAGTGAACCGTGTTGTTTGCAGCCCAAGTCGAAACATTTTTTGTGGGGACTATGTTGAACAATAAAAAAGTCCACCCTCCCAAGCCGTTTGCTTCTGTCAGAGAGAATAGTATTTGAATCGTCCACGTATGTATATTTCAAATGAAACTTAACCGAAAAGCGACATCCACTTAAGAATTAGTTTACTGTTTTCTACCAATAATTTTAAACCATAATATCTAATAATATCTAATATCCACAAGCAATTAACACAAAGATTTTGTATTCTAGTTCCCATATCTGTCAACCCTAGATCGTCCCCGAGTCTAATCTGTTCTCCGTAAGTATTAAGTTGTCAAACTAAGAAAAAACACATTTGGAGGTTGTTAAATGGTTCTTGCAGCTGTGTAAACAGCATACACTTCTGCATGCACAGTTTGTGAATATATTCGTCTATCCAACAGATCGAGGATCTTCCAGATGAAGATCCCCTAGATTTATCTTGTTTATGTAGTCGGAGATGTATTTATGGGCACGCTGTAAACTCATTATTTAGGATAAACCGCAACAACGTCGTTTATATTTATTGGTCAGGTCGGTTTCATTCAAATTTTAGGGAGGGTTGTGCTTATACAAACTGTCAGGGTTATTTATAAATGTTTGGCTAGTTAAAAATACAATAGCTGGTTGTACATTAAGCAGAGATTTTTAGATTTTCGACAATATATGCAAATAATCTTATTTTACCTGCTTGTAATAGGAATGCAACCGGAACCGGAACTTTTTACGGTATCCGTCGAATCCGGTATTTAGTACAAAGAGAATTGTAGAGAATTTTCGAAAATCGATAAAAATCAATATTATTTTTTTTTTCTCGAAAACTAAAAACGATATCCAAATTCTGGCTTCAGCTTTCTATTATACTCAAAAAAGTAGCTTGGGTTCGCGAAAACACCAAGGCTCTATTTCTGCTGCTTCTATGAGAAACTCCCAAATCACATAACGAAAATAGGACACCCTGTACACTATAAGATTTTCGCCTAAAATCCGTCTATAGCCGATGCTTTCAAATAAGAACATAAATTTTAATCAAAATCACATCCATTCAGCGTTGATAACAAAAACGTAGTTCTTAATGACATACGATATCAGTCCCATTAAAAGAAACACGAGTGCTATCAGCAGATAGTGACAGCAGTTCCTTTAAAATCATTTCATTATTCTAATTAATTAGCACCCGATCCGTTAATTGGTGGTCCGCAACCGTTCAACCTCTTCAGTTCCGATAAGATAATATTATTATTATTATTACAATTCCTAAATAATGGTTTAATTAATATCCGATCTGCCTACGCCACATGATAAAAATACTAACTGATTGACGTACTTGGGGCTGGTATAAAACGATTATTTTAAATGTGGTAATTAATTATTGTGTAGTTGATAATGAGCCGGACCCGGGTCAACAAAAGGTCAGCATACAGATAATTTTGTAAACAAATCAACTCCCGACGATGCCGCAATTCATTATTCTGAAATTCGCAATGAATGAGAAGTTATGCGTTAATTTTGTTCGTTCTTTTCCCGAACCATCCAGTAGTTCCAGGATTTTCTGTATCAGTTAGTCTTCAAGTTACCGCCTTCGGATCTGTGGATGTCAAGAACAAATATTTCTTGCACTCGTCTCGTCTTCCCTTGCTCATATTCGTACTCAGATGAGGATAATCGGAGCAGATAGATTGCAAGCAAATTTTGTATATTTACGGCGAATATTTGTAATGATTGAAAGCAGCCAATAATGTCAAGTTCTGGTTGCAAGAACGTGATAGGTGCATTCCAAAAATCCGTGAATCAACATCACTTATAAATAGTTCATGAGCGCTTGTTCTTCGTGATAATTTAATACTTATTAATTAATTTAGTATTTATAATTAACAAACAAGAAGAATTAAAACGATTGACGAATATTTCCTTAGTTTGAATTTTATTTACGTTAGTCTATTTTTAAAAATATAATTAACTAATTGGATATTACGCATTGCTATATTTAGACACATCTGAATGCCAGAAAATAATTATTTTATCTGTGTTTTAATTAGAACGATAATAGTGTTATTTTTACATTGCATATTTTGTGATACTGTGCATTTTTATTAGATGGGTAAGAAGTACATAAAACACATTAGAAATATTAAGAAATTTACTTGATTAGCTGACTTACTTCACGGCACTGGCAATTACCCTGGCTGACTATTACCCAGGTTGTTACCGTCCGCAATTCCCCACTTTATTATGCCCATCGATGTTGTAAATACATTCTTTAAAAAACAAACCATGCCTTCGTAGTTTTAAGAGTAAAAAAAGTTCACGCCACTGTTTCGCTGAGTTAGATGCAGGCTGTGGCAGGCGTCAACCAGTCGCAATCCCACCCCTCTCCAACTTAAATCTTTACATCGTTTGTACCTATCCCGGTTTACACCCTTCCCATATCATGCAGGTGACCCACTTCAAAACCCAACATAGAGAAAATGTATTGCCCAACGTAAACCCCATTTCAAAACCCAACTGTGGAAAATACACCCGGCTAGTTGAGTCGAATAGTGTCTAAGCAAATTCTGTGTGCAGGTTGCAAGAGTCCAGCTAGACAATTTCCCCAAAAGTTGGGTGCCCCAAAAAGACTATTCATTTAGTTGAAGTAAAATTTAATCTGGAGCGCATGTAAGTCAAGGGTTCTTGAGAAGCGCATGCATTAAGATGCAGATCCAGAAATAATATTTTTTAATAATGTCAGACGGCTGTCAGTTATATCAAGATTTCTTTTAATTTCGAAAATCTTTTAAAAAGAGAATTAAATATGCCACCAGGATATTAAGAAGATAAATCAAAGGGGAGGAATGGCATTGTTCGTTTTATTTTTAATGGATTTTGCTGGACGTCCACGTCATTTAGAGAAAGTAGCATATTATGCAAACTACGAGCATAAGAATATTAAGTACATAAAAATAAATAACTCTCGAGTTGGAGTGTTATAAACCTTGAAGTTTGGAGACAATCAGCTGGTGATTTGATAATCACAGGAAGATGGAGTACATGGCAGAAATTTTTTTAAAGGAGTCATCATCATAAGGTTCTCAGTCCGACGACTGGTTGGACGCGTACCTCCATTCTTTTCTATCCTGAGCTAACCTACGCATTTCCTTAAAAGTAGAACATCCTACATCCCTAACTATTTGAGAGCAGTAGTCTAATCTAGGTCTACCCCTGCCTCTTTTTATTCCTATCTCTGACTCTAGTATGTCACGAACTATTCCTTCGTGTCTTAGAAGGTGTCCTACCATCCTATCTCTCCTACTCTTTATTGTCTTCCATACCTTTCGCTTTTCCCCAACTCTTTCTAATACTTCCCTATTGCTAACCTTATCTATCCACGGTATCTTCTTCATGCGTCTGTAGCACCACATTTCAAACGCTTTTTCGATCCGCTTCTCCTATTGTCCAAGTTTCGCACCCGTATAATGCCGTACTCCATACATACGACTTTAAGAGTCTCTTCCGA
Source organism: Xestobium rufovillosum (assembly GCA_963966045.1). NCBI lineage: Eukaryota > Metazoa > Arthropoda > Insecta > Coleoptera > Ptinidae > Xestobium > Xestobium rufovillosum. The sequence goes on from OZ014492.1 coordinate 41,153,224, forward strand.
GTCTCTATATTAATCGTTTTCGAACATAACAGTTGTTTCTTTTCGTTAAACGCAACTCGACCCTGCGCTATTCTTTGTTTTATATCTTTAGTGCTCCTACCGTCTTGAGTTATTTTACTTCCTAAATAGCAGAAATCCACGACCTCCTCTATCTTCTCATTTCCTATTTGTATTTCAATTTTAGTTATATTTTTACACCCCCTAACATACCAAAATTTTAGTTTTCTTTTTATTGATTTTCATGCCGTAGCCCTGTGTCAAAACTGCTTCCATTTAATTCAAAGCCGCTCCTAATTCTTCTTTGCCAGATGCTAACACTGCTATATCCGCAAATCTGAGCATGTTAATAGTTTGACCCTGTACATTAATCCCTGAGGCTGCTCTGTCCTTAACAATATTAATCGCATCTTCGATATATAAGTTGAATACTAGAGGTGACAATGCACATCCCTGTCTCACTCCCTTCCGGATATCTACTTCCCTTCGTTCCTGCTCACATTCTATAACTGCCTTTTGCTCTTTGTAGAGATTATGTATTATTCTTCTGTCCCTATATTTCATCCCTACCTTCCTCAGGACTTCGAACATCTTCCCCCATTTTACGTTGTCGAAGGCTTTTTCTAAAGCTAGAATGGCCTCGCGCGTTCCTCTATTTCGTCTAAATCCGAACTGATCTTCTCCTAATATTTCTTCCGCCTTTTTCTCCATCCTTCTTAGCACTATTCTAGTTAAAATTTTTGACGCATGGGAAGTTAAACTGATAGTTATAACATTTTCGCACCTATCCGCGCCTTTCTTTTTTGGCAAAGCTACTATGATGTTCCGTTTGTAATTTTCTGGATTCTCGCTTGTCAGGTATATGCAACTAACTAATTTATATAAACGGTCTATTACCTCTTGACCTGCGCACTTTAAGATTTCTGCTGCAAGCCATCTATACCTGGTGCTTTATTATTCCTTAAACTTTTTAGTGCTAGCCAAACTCTTCTCTCATTATAGGACTCCTTAGGTTATTCCCCGCTACACTGCTTTCGCTTTCTAATATATCTTGCACTTCCTGTCCCGCACATAAGTTTCCTAAATATTCATTTCCACCTATCTACCTTCTCCCCGCTTCCGATTAGGATATCTCCTGCCTCATTTCTAATCTTTTTGGTACTAGATCCAATTTCTCTAAAATTTCTCCTAATTATTTTATATGCTTCATCAGTCTTTCCTACTTCGAGCTTATCTTCCACTTCTTTGCATTTATTATCAATCCATTGCTCTTTCGCTTTCCTACATTTCCGAATAATTTCCCACTTGATCGCCTTATATCTTTGTTTCCCTATTTCATCTAACCTATTTTTATATTTTCGCCTTTCCTCTATTAGACTCACAATATGCTTTGTTATCCAGGGTTTCCTACTTTCATTCTGTTTATGACCCAAAATATCCCTAGCTGAGGAAACTAAGCAATTTTTAATGCAATTCCATTCTGCCTCTATGTCCCTAACAATATTTTCACCCGCGCTCTTTAGTACTTCGTTTGTCTTTTTCTCGAACTTATCGCGGGTATCGTCATCTTTTAGTTTCTCTGGGTCAAGATATCTTCTTCCGCTTCGTTTTTTCAAAATCTTAAATTTAATTTTTTTATTGCCAATATAAAAATGCTACTAATATGTCATCTCATTTTCGATTTCTTTGATTTCTATGCGTAAAAATTGTCGTTTTGGAAGGTTTAATTTATTAAAATGACATAATCCGTAATCCCCAAGTTGTTTTAAGGGTGAATTTCGTGGGATATGGCGTCCACTCTAAAACAATCGTAATCAACGTAATTAAAGCTCTTGAAGCTGAACGCGCAACAATTTTTCGAGCATCCCAGAGTGTTTGGAGAACAAGATGTTTTCCCGCGCACGATCAATTTAAATAAAACTAGCGAGCGAGCTCCGAAACTCTATTGCATCATAAATATTAAAATTAGCAATTAAGGGAACGGTTTTCAATTCCGAGAGTAATTTTCCTGAACGGAATCAATTAATTTTTGTGTCCGCACAGGTGGTGTTTAATTGAGAAATTGTTTACACCGTAAATAACGCGCGGGCAAAAATAATACCTACTCTAACGTTAAATTAGATATGTTTGTATCGTTCTGCAATGTCTTTTAGTTCTTGTGCATACGCGAGCGTAAATGCATAGTGATTAATGTAGTAGGTGCAATTAGTTTTATTCCTTATTGAGAACGAGAAAGGTGTGCGTTATTTGCATCAGCAATTTGTATGGTAATTTGTGTTGGTGCACAATATAAGAAAAACGCTAGCGGCTCTTTGCCTAGGGATTTAATTTAAATTTTTCTCGCACAGAGAATTTCGTTCGCTAGGCGAACCATACACACTGATGAGAGCAAATGCCCCTAGCCTGCATCACTATAAATAACCAAAATAATGAAACTGCAACACTTTTGTAAAATAAAAAAATGTAAGTACACACCTGTAATTTATCGAAGGGCGAGTCCATTTCGCAGCGTAATGGGGAGGAAACTTGGGATTCGTCTGTCAATGTCATTTCGTTTTGTCGATATTGTTGATATATCTTTCGATACTTTGATTTATTAATCCTTTTATTTATTTATATGCATGGATGCATACGTGGCGTACTTGGAGTCCGTTGCCAGTATTTCTTCTTCTGGTGATCTCTGGCGGGAGCTCGGCAGTATTAAATGTTCACAGTAGGCACACATCAGATTAATGGCTTCGTTGTTAACTCTGTTGACCAATTGGACATTCTCTTTCACTTGCTGAATTCTTGCAATAACTCAATTAATTCTAACATTGAAGTCACTGAGTTGGAGATTCTTCATATTCTGCTTTTGGCGCTGATGGTATCAGTTATGTAATGCTAATCTTGTGTTGCCCTTTTCTTTTGCTCTTCCTTGCCCACATATCAATTTCTGTACCTATTTCTTCTTCAACTTTTCCTGACGAATGAAAGAATGTTCTTGTCTTTCCTCTCCGCAAGATAGGAAATACGTCTGTCTTCAAGAAAGTGAGTCCGATTAGTATTCTTTCCACTCTATCCAAAATCCTTGGTCCTGTCATTAGTTGCCAGCTTCTTGCTTTTATTTACTATTTTATCCGATGCACAGTCTTGTTTTCTGGCGGGGTTTAGCTGTGCCTCGAGTTTGTCCCCGACATTATTTCGGCCTCTGATAGTAAATTATTTTGATTTTGTTGAACTTTCCCAAAACCTTTGATGCTATCATTAACTACTTTTGTTTGGGAACCATCTTCAGAATCGTACTCAGTAACTCAATTGGGTGTCTCTCAGGGGTCAATTCTCGGTCCTCTTTTATTTAGGTTACATTTACTCATATGCGGCGAAAGTAAATGGTAAATGGAAGACCTCAACTCGAATCTCAGTCAGAACTTGACATGGAAATCGGTTTTTACTGTCCCGTTCATATAGGTATCTTGAATATTCAGTCTGTCTGTACCATTGTAACTGAGGAATGACATTGTAGCAGAAGTGTACAATCAGTATGTCCACATATTCTGTCAAAGCAAAGTGGTGTATAATCGGTGTACAGTGCTTGCGATAATTCCCGTCAGAGATAGCTCCGCTCCGCAGAACAAATAAAACCGGCTCAATTTGCTACAAGTGTTTAAGCTTTGAACGTTAATGCGGCCAAATGTAAGCGAGTAGTTGTGTTTACTAATAAAACACATCGGTAATTAAGCGTTGCTAATTTGGTAATAAGCATCCGCAAACACAGAATTCAATTAACGTCCGACCGGCCGGAGTACTCCAGATACCGAACATAAAATACATGCCTATCTCTGCACTAATTTGACGAGGATCGGTGAGTACGCCATGCCGACAAACGTGCGTCCCGATGGCACGCCAGTTAAAATTACTCGGATTCAATATCAGACATCGGGCTTTTTATGGCACAACAAAAACTAATTAGATATCTATTAGAGGGCCCAGCCTCGGCATTAAATATCCCTTTTATGGCCTATGGTCTGCACTCCTCCACTGTTGAAACTGCGCATTAAAGTTTTTAAAACGCGCACAGCTGCAAAACTTTGCGCTTGTCCAAAGCATAATAATTAGTATGTATTGTGTTGTTGGTGCAAGATGCTGAATCACTCAATCACAGAATCAAATTAATGAAATTTGGGTTTATGCCCGATATTTATACCTACTTATTTGCCAAAACATCACAAGAACTTTCAATTATAAATATTTAAGGACCGTAAAGAAGCCTCAACAACTACAGGGTAAATATGTATTTGTCATTAGTTTCAAAAGAAATTATTTAGTTTACAATAATTGCTTATCGATGACGAGCTAAAATGATCCCTAGACATAATATACTGATGATCAGAGCTGTGTTCGGCTATCATTTTTAGTTCCCGGGTACCTAGTACAAATGTAATTTGATGCTTGGGATATTTTGTTCGGGTCTTTCCAAGAATGAAAATTACCCAGAAATACTGTACCCGGGCGTTATTTCGGGTTCTGGGTACCAGTACTTTTATTGAAGTAAGATCTTGATAATTTTATCAAAAACAGTCACCGTAGAGCACATACTCGCTTAGATATGAAACATTACTGAATACAAACTCTGTGAGTGGTTTTCAAGTAACCGAGTAATTCATAAATACCCGGGTACTCTTCAGAATACCCGGGTACTGAAAATATGTACCCGGATAAAGATAATTCGAATTTATATCCGGATGAGAAGAACAAATTAAGAGATATTACCCAGGTATCCACTTCGGGTATCATTTCATAAATGTACCCTTGTATAGAAATACCCGGGTACGACCCAGCTCTGCTGTTGATGATTAACTTCCCCAGGAGTCCGTAGCATTCTAAATGGTCTTAATAAGAAAATCTTCAAAAAAATTGAGCAATACCTGCAAAGTTTTAAGTCCAGAAAGCTAGGAAGCTAGAAAGAAATTTGTCTCTTGGAAAGTTGGACACTTTAAAATCTTACCTTAACCAGTTCAGCAGCAACGAGGGTTTGAGTCTGAAAAAATTGTCACCGCGCAGGCATCAGAATCAGTTCTGGCAGTTTGTAATTTTTCTTGTTCAAAAATTTATCTGTCTGTTATTGATAATTATAAACATTATAACGCGAAAGGTCAAACTAACAACAAATTTGATGCAGCAAACAAAAGAGTTAAAAGTAAGAACCGTCGAATTTGATCCTGCGCTTCTTGGCTGTCTTAGTCCTTTTTCAAGTCTAAGCACAGTTTCTGAAGACATATTATTTTAAACGTTAGTAATCAGTGGTACTGACCGTTCGAACAACTACTCTTCTGCAAATACCCTGCCAGGCATTGAATTATAGAACTAAATCCAGATTTTTTGTACTACGAGACGTCACAGAATGCTACCCCACCTAAGGTGGCTTTGAAGCAATCATAAAGTGTCTCCATTGTATGCGCTGCCATACCGTTCATCCCTTTTCTGCAACATTTCCCGGTACGACACGCGCGCCACCTACTGTAAGTTAATTGTAATGTGCCTATATCCTTCGCGCAAGTGCGAGCAATAAGTTGACAAAGTTTTATCGCAATGGGATGAACGGTATGGCAGCGCATACATTACGAACAAACAACAAAACCGATAAAAAAATCTGTTGATCCGATCACTACCAAACTTCACAGGTTCACCCGCTGGGCTAATCTGAAGATTGCTTGAAAATTTCATCAACATCGGTCCAGCCGTTTTGGAGTCCGTAGGGAACATACATACACACATCGATTTTTATATACACGGTGTCCCAACGAAAACTTGTACCCCCGTAAAACTCGGCAAAATAAACGTTTTGACAAAAACCCAAAAACACGTCGATTTTTATATCAAAGGGGACCAATTTTTATGCAATAATCATTCTTGCAACTCTAGCCCTGTGCGGGGGGTAGCGACCCCTCCAAAATTTTTAAATGGGACGGGGGTCAAATGATCCCTACTTTGAAAGGGTTTTTCATTACCTACACAACCGTATTTGTTTTATTCAATTCGATCAATTTGTTACCCAGAAATTGCTTCTTGAAGTTTCCAAGTTAAAAAATTAATAAAAGCACAAAAAGGTTTAAACTATCGAATGTATTAGAATGGAAAAGTAACAAAATCAAGTAAACTAATAAGAATAAAAAGTAAGAACAAAAGAACATCAGAACAAATGTCAAAATAAACTTATTCGCCACAGTATAAAATCGTGTTTATTTACTAAATCAAAATGGTTTATTCCAAAGAAGAATGCCGGCTAATAACTCCTGAGGTCTTGATAAATGTAAGATCTGGATTTGAATCCAGAATGTATTATTGTATGACAATTGGTGGAGGTCATTTCGAGCAATATATTCGATAGTTTAAACCTTTTTGTGCTTTTATGAATTTTTTAACTTGGAAACTTCAAGAAGCAATTTCTCGGTAACAAATTGATCGAATTGAATAAAACAAATACGGTTGAGTAAGTAATGAAAAACCCTTCCAAAGTAGGGATCATTTGACCTCCCGTCCCATTTAAAAGTTTTGGGGATGTCGCTACCCCCCATACAAGGCTAGAGTTGCAAGAATGATTATTGCATAAAAATTGGTCCCCTTTGATATAAAAATCGACGTGTTTTTGGATTTTTGTCAAAACGTTTATTTTGCCGAGTTTTACGGGGGTACCGGACAAGTTTTCGTTGGGACACCGTGTATATAGATTTCTTATAAAACAATTTACGTACTGTCTTCGTGCCTTTAGCTCAACTGTAATTATTGCAGCGCTGTCCTAACTACATAATTCATTTAACAATAAGTTTTGTCGCCTGAAGACGAATTAAGTGAATAAGATCAAGAATCTGCTATGGGAGGTTCTTACAGAGTGTTTTCGAAATTATACTTAGTCGACTGATATGACCGACACATTAAAAATACAATAAAGAACCTTCAATAATCAACGTGAAACAGATACGCTGCTGTTGTGTTAGATGAAGCGTCTCGAAGAGAAAGACGATAGATAGTGCCTTTCATGATTATCCCCGCCGAATCCCCGAATCAATATACAGTCCAATTCATTATTTTATATAAAACATAACCTGTCGCTTCCCTACTCCATATCTAAACTAAATTGTATTACATCTCTTCAATCTATCTGAAAGCGAAGAAGCTGAGCTTACCCCGAAACAAAGCAATCCCATCAAGCGATAGCATCGCACATTATGACGTATTATTAGCGCATTACGGCTATTGGAGAGCGATTCAATTATTGGAATAGCGCCGTTGCGGCGAGCCGGCGAACTACGATCAAATATCACTGATTTTGTTCAGAGATTACAGCTCGATCTCTCTAATTTTCTAATACGTATATATTTGTGTGTGTTTTTATACATTTGTGAATAAAAATAATGTGTCGTCAATCGGGGTGAATTTATTTTATTTTGACGCCCGATTTATCGGTTTAAATAGCGACGGTTGGGCCTCGAAACGGGGAATTAAACTGTTATGAACAAGGAGTAATAGGGGTCGAACACTGAAACGTACAACTGTAATAACTCTAGCAGGGAAGCTTGTGGAACAGAAGGCAATTTTCACGGAACAGAAACCTTACAGTGACGGCTCTAAAAAGTCTACTGATAATCTGTATGTAGGTAAAAAACTGAAACCTGAAAGATGCGATATGTGGTGCGATTGTTTATAATTTTGAACAGATTTAAATCTTGACAAAGGCCCTAAACGGGGCTGAAACGTCGATATTTTACATATAGTATTTTATTTACCATTATATTTCACTGAAACAAATTTATATAATAAAGAAAATTGGCATAAATAATGAAATAAATTTATTTATAATAATAATAATAATACATAAGTTAGGGGTGGAAGTTTCGGAAGTGTTGAGATAGTGTGCTGAGCCGGAGCTTAGTCGATTAGACTAATTAATTTTCTCGCTCCTGTGCTATAAACAATTAACAGGCAAAATAATAGTCCACGAGAAAATAAACAAGAGCGCAGTTAAAAATGCCCCCGTTTAAAATTCCTGGCGCGTACGTCAATTCTGACTGCAAACGGGAAGCACTTTAAACGAAAAAACTTTATACTTGATTAGTAGCGTTAAATTAAGGCCGGCTAAACTTAATTAAATTTTATATAATGAACTAACTGAGGAAATGCTGAACAAAAATAATTAAAAACCTAAATTTGCTCGGCCTGTGTACAGCTAAGTGACAAAACTTAATTAACAGGCAGGTTTTATTCTTCGCTGGGCTCCTCGTGAATCGCGTTCGTATCATTAAATTATGGTGACCGTTCTATGGCGCGGAGGCTTGATATTAGGGGGCGGTTTCGATTAATTAACTCGTTTTCCCCGAATAATCCCTCATAGGTTTTGCCAAACTTAATTTCATTTCGCTCCCTCGGGGCTCGCGTTAAAAGCAAAAAGAATAAGCCCATCTTTTTAATTTCCCTGCTTCCGAATCAAGAAACCTGCCCAGCTTCGCAATTAAATCGCTTTGTGAATATTGAGATACAGCAAAATGACTAATCCAATAAATAAAAATTGATACGCCAATGGCGTAGTTACACAATTTTTTAAAAACCTTTGAACCTATTAAAATCATCCGATTGTGCCCGTCACTAAACATTATTGTTCCCTACCTTACCGACTCTAGATACATGCAACTTTACCAGAGAGTTGACGCATCTGAGGGTGAATTTGCCGATGACGTAGTAATAATGGCATGTAGTGAACAGAACTGGCAAAGAAACTTGGACATTTGGAATTTGGCTTTAGAAGAAAGCGGTACGAAGATAAATAAGCACAAAACGAAGGTTATGATAATTGGGAAGGATCAACAAAAGTTAAGTATTAATTCAAATGGATGGTGTAGAAATAGAACAGGTTACACATTTCCAGTATCTAGGTGTAGAAAAAGAAGAGTCTGGGGATCGAGAGATAGAAGTTAACAGGAGAATAGCAAATGCGGTAAAAGAGTATTGTGCAATCCACAAAAATTTTATAAAGAATAAAGAAATCGAGCTACACCAAAGTTAAAATATTTAAGACAATTTACAAGCCGATTTTGACATATGGTCGTGAATCTTGGGTACTGTCGAGAAGCCAGAAGAGCAAGTTACAAGCTGCGGAAATGAAATATCTTCGAAGTATTGTGGGAGTTACAAGAAGAGACAGAATAACGAATACTCAAATAAGAGAAGAATTGGAAGTCCATTTCCTACTTGAATTTATTGAAGAAAGACAACTGAGCTGGTGGGGTCATTTGCAAAGGATGGACGATACCAGACAGGTTAGACAAGTGTGGGAAGCAAGAGTATAGGAACGGAAGAAACGAGGAAGGCCGAAAAAGATATGTTATGGAAAAATAGTAAACATTCTAAGAGATAAGGGAAAAACGTGGAATGAAGCAAGGACAGGGGCAAATAATAAAAAAACTATGATGTAAATGTATTTGGGTATATTTTTGATATAGGTATTGCAACGAACTTTCCCTCGTGCGTCCTGGGACACACTGTATACTAAATTATTTCGGGTCGTTCGCTTACGAACGATCGAATTGTTGCATCTCGGTCGGTTGGTTGGGAAACTTATTCGTCGAAAGATATATACCCTTCGCTTCAGTTGAAGAAGGGCTGGGTTCTCTATTGCTATACGGAGAAAATAATACACACGGAAAACAAATAAATATGATTCTATTATAGTTAGCTATGCACATTAAAACTGGTCAAACGGGATTATATAAAATATTTACAGGAAATTAAATACGATTCATACGGTAAAATCTAAACGGTAATTATTTACATGAGCGAATAGCAAACGATACTGGGTTTTGATAGCCAGGTATCGCAAGCGATTCTCTCCGTGACGGTCTTCTGGTAACTGCCTGTCGTCCCGTGGGATGAATTATACTGTGTAGATCGGGAATATACGTAATACGTTACAGCTACTCACGGCGATCACTTAATCGGATGGCCATTAATTGTTACGTAAGCAGGTGTATAATTGCTCCGAAAGTCAACCGGACGGGATGTTCAATCGCTCACTGCATCGGTCGAAGGCAGACGTGCTATTTTCACGGCATATGCTATTTTCACTGCATCTGCTTTCGGCGTGTGCTAATTTATGGTTTGAACATCCCCAGCTACCCGTAGAATTTCAGAACTAGCCTTCACCAGCCTATTATACCTCCACACCGGATCAATTAACGTATATTTAATTATTGACAGCCTCACAGCCTCAATAATTAAATAACGGCGTTTACTTATTGTATCACAGCTAATCACTTCACGCAACGCAGGACAGGTAGTCAGGTACTCGCAATAATTCTGGAAGTTATTCGGAGAATGTCTGGTATGAGAATGTAGGATGAATGTCTGTGGAATTACTGCTGAGTGAATGTCCCTTGAATGCCGGTGACATCGCGTTTTATAAATTCTTCCGCCAAACTTCGTGAACGGCCGGTCGGAGGTTCAGCTCCTCCCATCTGTCAGCGTGCGTATCCTGTACCCTCTCTTTCAACTCTCTTCGGTTCATTGACGCCTGACGTCTTCTCTCATCTGTTCACTTTTTCTAAGGCGGCGATATTTCATCGAACAAAATAGATAACGCCTAATCTAAGTTTGTTAGATCTACAGGCGATTAAGTATACTTTGTTACAGTATATATTAAATGCTGGGCAATAAATTGGCGTGTAAGTAAATGTACCTCGAAGTGCCGACAAACACCTACGCTATGTTTAACGAACAGAAGCAGTAGAAACTCCTCCCACAAGAAATGAGCGCTAAATTTGAAATGGTAGACCGCTTTTACAGAGCTTAACTCCTACATAAATAACTTGACTGAACCATAGAGGTCATGGTTATGATTTCCATTGAGAAAACCGACGTTTTGTTGATCAACTTCTAAAGCTGTTTCTAACCATCTCACTTTTAAGTGGTCGGATATTTTGACAACTTTTACTCCACGCTGGCTTAATGCGTGTCTGCGAAGAGAGTTCAACTCATCGCGGCGTATTGGATGGGCTCATGGTTTCAAATATTGGTCACCCTTCCAAGCGTAGGCCGTGATGAGCGCTGCTTGGCTCTTGTAAACGAAAGGCTATCGACTTACTGCTCCAGCTATGCTCGTGTTTTAAATTTTGCTTGTTGATCATAATTGCAGTTTTCTCAGTTTGCTTAATAAATTTATTTTGTTCTCACGAATTCACTGTTATCTCCACGAAAATTTTATTCTCATAGAAAGGTTTTAAATATATTCCAACACCTCGCAGTCGTAAACGACAAAGACTGGCCCCCCACATTTTTTGCCGCGACTATAATTTTCACTGCGCCTGTTTAATAATTAATTACTGAAATTAGGGCCCCTGTGAGGCATAAACACCGGATGTTCCAAATATGTAGTTACAAATTTAGTCAACACCTTGTTATTATGGCTGGCTGTGCATCTTACGCGTTTGACAGGATGCCAGGCAGGACCCTCCAGGTTCAAAAAAAGTTCCAGTGCGTTTATGATTTCCTAAACATCCTAATCGTTTAAAATGTGGTGTTTGAGTTTTTCGGCAGGTGTGCCAACTGAGATGAATGTGCCAAGTCGCCGACAACTGTCGCTGCAGAGCTTTGTAACTTATTTATATTTTGTTGGTTGAATAATGCTTTTCTCTCGTCCTCCTTATTTGCCTCAGTACTTTGTACTTTTAAGGTGGCTTTCACTATTCATCGCTCGGTTAAAAAATAAGCATTTTTTTAACTTGAAGAGATATTTTTGTGTGGGCTGCATATTTTTCTATGTTCTATGTATATGACTGAATAATTCAATGTAAGCGCCTAAAAGATTGTTTGTTGTAGGATCAATATTTTCCAAACTCGGTAAGTTTTTTAATCCCAGGGAAAATGTCATCTGAACTGTTTGCATAAAATTCAGTTGCCTGTAAATTATTGGAAAGGAAAAGTTTCCACCATAAACGCGAATCCGTACACAAACCAATAAATAATATGAAACAATTATATTGAACGATGCGGGGGTGTGAGAGGAAAGAAAGAAAAAAACAGCAGCAGAACGCTCGCGATATAATGAAATAAAAGTATAATTTTATGAAAGCTTTCAATAGTAAATTTCGATAAAAGTAATTTATATGAGAGGCCGGGACGCTGTTTCGTCTAAAGTGCTTCTTCGACATTTGTAACTTACCCACTTTCCAATTTAGTTAAAAGGGCCCTGGCTACTGTAAAGCAATTCTTTTTATGAGAATCGACACTTATAAGGAACAAATTATTACCAGAATCCCGCCTATGCTTTTTTCTAATTCCCTATCAAAACATTAAATCCATTATTTAATTAACGCCGCCCGATGCATCAGCCGATTGATTCACCGACGAAACGCACCTAGCAGACAGCGGCGGAACAGCTTGGGCGCCGTGAAATTATCTGGAAGGGTCCATTCTCGAGAACTTATTTTTATCCCATATCATATGTACCTTCTTTAAAGAAAAATGTGAAATAGGGGGATACGATGTGGGTAGTACTCTTAACAAAAAGAATATGTTTGAAACTTCTCCCGGTAGTAGTGAAACTTTTGAATCTCATCTGAGGCTCCAACCCTCCAACTCACCGTCTACATGGATGTAGAATAAGCAATGAATGGTTAAAGGAGCAAACAGAAAACTAGAAAAATTGTATGGTGAACCACTTATTACGAACGTGGTAAAGGCAGAGCGTATAAGACGACTGCGCCATGTTGCACAACTTCTGGGCGCAATAACTGCAAAGTGGTGGCGAAAAGCGGAGGGTAGGAACACCAGTTACTAGATAGAAGACCGTGGAAGGCCATTGTGAAAGCATCTGACAATGTATATTGCCATGTAGTTGAAGTTATTTTACTTGTTATAATAATATTTTTGTATTTTGCTCTACCTTCCTTTCTAGATCTCTAGATCTCTTAGACGGCCTTTTGCTAGTAAATTAAATAAAATTAGTCGTTAAAGTTTCTTTCTAAGTTGCTTAGTTCCTTATAACATTACGCCATAGGCTTTTCTTACAGAGAGTAAGGCGACCTATTTTATTATTGTTGTTGCAAGAGGTGTGTAACAAAGATACATGCGTCCAACTTGTTTGGTGTTTGCCGAGGGAAATTCCAGTCTCTAATTGGGAATTCCGCCACCGGTGTCCGAAATTTAAGAAGTACCATCGCGTCGAGTTTTAATTTGAGGCCCTTGTGTGCGTATACGAGTAACAATTTAGGTTAAATGGGGGCTTTTAACACCTCCACTTCCACTTGTTAGCTAGCCGAACAATAATGCGATAATTGTTCCCAGTTTTACTTCGCTAATGCATTTCAGAGCACTGGTAGTTAAAATACATTATCCAGTTGTTCTTGGCTAGAGGACTGCTGCTGACATTTAGTGGCGAAAAACAAATATTTGCCACATAACGAGTACAACTAATTAGTTTTGTACTTAGTGGTAATTTCGTGAATTGCAACTGTACACTAGAAGTTCGTTGATATTGTTTTGAACTATTTTTGGAGTCAGTTGGGCAGCAACATTTATTTAATTATATAGCAAAGGATGTTTAACAGATTATTTTTTGGCGTTTTCTAAAACCAGTGAAATGTTTCATAATTTTTGTTTCAGTCAATCACTTCATTATTTTAGTGAGACTAGGTCATCTCGCGCGCTACGCGCGCTCCGCGCGCTCACTGCCCTAGTCGAATCATGACTTCAAAGAAACGCATTATTGCCTGATTACAGAATAATTTACATCTGATATAATTATCTGAAAACGTAGTTTTGAACTATACGGCTATTTCTTTGATTTCCTAAATAAATTATCAAACCTTCCCAAGAACGAACTCTTGAAAAAGACGCGCATAATTGTCCGTGAGTAAATATTTCTTTTCGGAGATCAATTCCTATTTGATCAAATGTTTGGCCTTGTGATTTGTTAATAGTCATTTCAAACGCTAGTTTAATGGAAAATTATTGTCGTCATTTAAAAGTAAAAGGATAAACATTTTCACAGTACAACGCTATACGGTTAACGAAAACTATTTCTCCATGTTTATCGCCCGTTAAAATTTTGCACTGTAGGATATTTTCTCCCAATTGTAAAATTAAGAATCTCGTACCATTACATAAGCCTTCATTAATGCTGAGATTTCTAACCAACATCACAATACAATATACTCTCAACTTCAATTCATGCGGAGGAAAATTTGGCGGGTTTAAAGTATTTATTTAGCATCGTTTAAATCTCCATTATCACAATTTTCAACACTATCCAAGTTTGTATATATTTTTTCTGTTTTTATATCTAACAGTTCTACCACTTTTTTGTTAATGTCTTCAACATCAGAATAGCTGATTAGGTCATATCTATGAATCGCTTTTCTCTAATTGATTCCTCCATATATACGTTCAACGATATCCGAATTATAAATACATCTCTGTGGCAATTCTAAATTGCTATTCATATCGTTCAAAACTCCATCTCCAACATCCAATAAAAACTTGGTGAATTCTTGTTCCTGTGGTAGAGCCCGCATATTTTGTGTTTAAGAATTTGATACTTAAATTCACTGTTTCACAGCGGGTAGCATTTATTTTAACTGGTAACAATTGTTAAAAATCTCGCAACACCATAATTTTTCAACCAAACGGAACATCACAATTCATAAAGTCTCGTAAAGTTCTGTCTATAATGTCTAAAGCATACCTTGGCGCCACAGGAGCTTCATCCCAAATAAAAACATCTAAACTCCTTTAATAATCCGCTTCTTTTGAATTTCTCTTAAAGTTGGAAGATGAATCTAAAAACAGAGGAACAGGTAACCCAAACGTTTTATGAACTGTTCTGCCATGAGGAAGTAGTGTTGCTGCTATGCCCGTGAAGGCCATGGTACAAACAATTTTATTCTTACTCTTCAGTAAGCTGTAAAGGGTTGTATAAACATAAGTCTTACAGGAGCCTCCTGGACCGTCTATATAAAAACATGAAGATTCAGAAATTGATTCATTTATGTTAGCATCACATTTACCCAAAATAATATCTACAATTTCTTTCTGCTTTTCATTTAGGTGTTTATATTGTCGTGATCCTATTTCTATTGCTTGTTCTTCATTTGCATATTCAATGTCGTGGCATGATAGGAAACATTGAAAGATTGTAACCTTCCTCATAAAGCATGGAACTAAATTGAATATAGGCTTTTTTGTCCTTCAGTATTGCTGTAACGTCTTTCATAATCTTGTGACATTGCTTCTTTAAATTCTTCCCACAATTCTTCCTGATAAATTGGTCGGCGATGCATTAAAATACGAATGAATAAATATCTCAGCTGTCTGGGCATCATCCAAATTTCAGCTTCATTCATGGCTCTTTTCCACTCGTGATGATCTTAAATAAGACCTAATTTTAATCACGCTGCTACATAAGATTCCTGTATTTCTCCGTTTACTGTTTTCAGATCTTCAAATCTGTTTGCTCCTTTAATATGAAGTAATAATTATCGAAAATGGAATAGTTCAATTTGGCTGGGGCTTACGGAGTACATGCGTCCAATAACTTTGAATTGTTTCTGACGGCGTATACTTTTACAACGACAACAAACGTGATACCTACCTGTGATAGTTCAGACGTACGCACTTTTGGCGATCGGCTCCTGTATATATTAAAAAGAGACGGAAACGAAAAATCTGACCTCGCTAGATCGAAACGGTACGTGTCTATTGCGCATTCTCCACGACTAACATCACTTTTATTAGATAGGAATATGGTCTTTTGTTAGTACCCCAAAATTAAAACATGCTATGTACCCAACATTTTGCCAATAATAGTCTAGTTACCCATATCGGATAAATACCCTTTACCCGATAATTACCCGTTACCCTATAAATACCCTTAACCGGATCATTAATCTTCTCCCGATAAACAATTACAATCCGCCTACGTAGATCGTAGCAGCATAACAACAGTTTCAGTAACTGTTTTTGTTTTCCATATTTATCGTGTTTAAATGGCCATAACTTTTTTTCTATGCGAGATAATGAATTGAATCTTTGTGTAAAATAAAATTCAATCCTTTCTCTATAACTTTGCCGCCGGAAGTTTGACCAAAATCTAAAAATGAACGTAGTTCCTCGATAGGTGAAAATTCCGCTGCACCAAAAAGACAACGTCTCGAAAATCGCAAAGCGGAATGAAAAGTAATTACCGTAAAATGGGGTTACTTTTGCAGGTTTGGACCTATTTTTGCAAAATATCTCAGAAACGAAATAAATAATTGAATTTATAATTCGGCCATCGTAACAAACTATGAAAGATGAACATTTTACCTTGCTTTCAAAATTTTTCGTCATCAAATAACTGAGACAAAAATTTGTTTTTGGGGTGCCAAAGTAGGCAGAAAAATGGGGTTACTTTGGCAGGTCAGAAAAATGCTTGTAATCTTAAGTAGAATGTGTTTCTGGCCTACTTTGGCATGTAGAAAAATTGGGTAAGGTTCCAGTTTTCTTTCGCTATCCTTAAAACTTTCATAGTCCAATTCTAAGTGGGTCAAATTGACGTGCAAAGTTTCACAAACATTTTTATTATGAAAAACAAAGAAAATAAACATTTATTTTCTTAAAAAATTAAAAACATAAAACAAATAACTAAAGGAAATATGTAACAAAATAAAAAAACAGTCTCTCTATAAAAAAAAATAAGCGTTTTCTGTAATAAAAGTATCACAAAATAAAAATATTTTTTACTCGAAGTTCGCGTCTTTTATGCTGTCATCGGAGTCAAATGGTGATTCGAGGCACATTGAGCACGTGATTGCTCCCATTGTTACAGCTGCCACAAATCCATCGTTCACACATGATGCAACAAATCTAATCTGGACCGGTGTAGAATTTCCAGTTGACTGAGCAAATTCTGCAAAAATTTGAAAGAGTGCCCTTGGCCCTCTTTGGCTGTACTCTGGATGGTCCTGCAACTGGTTCTATTGGTTCTGTTGTAGCCTCCTCAACATTTTCCGGCTCTATTTCTTCTTGCTCCTCCCCTGGCTCAACTCTAAGTCTTTTTCCTGCTTCAATTTCGCGCACATCCACTTGAGCAAGTGGGAAGCCCCAGTCACTTACTGTTGTCATAGTGTGCACCAACAGCCACTCCTCCTCTGCCGAAAACACGGTCGGGTGTCCAGGCGACCGTTGGTGGATACCGACCAACTTATTTTGTAAAGTCCCATGCGGAATTTTCCATCGTCGACTCGCCCCCGCCTGTGATACGCCGCCCCTAATGGCGGCAAGTGCCTCAGCAAGTGCTTCTTCCGTATAACTCAAATATGGTCTCCCCCCCACTTTCTTTTGGTAATTTCAGGGCATATTACGCTAACTTAGACCTGAACAAGAACCCGCTTCAAAAAATGCAACTCAAAATAGCAACAAATGCATGAAAATTAATTATTAAAGTTAAGAAACCACCCTGCCAAAGTAGGCCCCGAGTGCCAAAGTAACCCCATTTTACGGTATGTGATTGCAATTTGAAAGATTTCGTGAGCATCCTGAAAGTTTAAGAAATAATTTTTAAAAAAATTCAACTCGATAAGACAATTTTTGAGGGAGCTATGACAAGATACATTTTGAACGCGTCGCATTTCCTACGCGCGACATATGGAAAATCGGCCCGATTCCCCTCTCGCACTTCCCTTCTCTTGCCTATAAGTTCGGACAAATACTACTCACCTTTTAGAGCACCACATTGCCCATTTAGAATTTGAATTATATAACTGCCCGGTACATTAACTCAAATAATAAAACCACTTAAGAATAAGTGTACATTTCCGTATATGTATTCTAATAATTATTATATTCAAGACGGGATAGTCGATTTACCTCCGATGCATTTGGCTAATATTTGCGGCGTTTTCGCAGTCAAAAGGAGTGTCTAAAATAATTCCCGAGATTCGTTATTTACCATTTTTGTCGGTTGACGCGTTTCCAACGGGGGGAGCGATATTTAATAATCTGAATTTGCGAGCGGTTTGGAGATAAAGGAGAAGATTTCGGGGTAACATGCGCGCCTATCTCGAAATGAAATCTGCACGGTTTTATGAAGCACGTCGAATCTGATGCAATTTATAACAGCTAAAACTTGGAAGCAATAAAAAGTCGAATAAATCTGGGAGAAGTTAAAATTGGAGTGTTCTTTAGATGACCATCCACAACCGTTTAATTTCCTTCTAATTAAGGGAACAAAACATCCGCCCCTCCGGTTTATTTGCTGCGCGCTACTAAAACAAAGAACACTTTTTAAGTTTTTAATTAAAATTACTAGCTATTTCGTTTAACTACCTTAAAAATTAAAAAATTCTTTCTCTCCTACTCCAAATATTAACTTACGCTTCGGTATACGAGGCGAGTTTAGATTTTCGGCTGTGATTTACCTACAGTAACTCACTCAATTACCCTAAATGCAATTTATGCAGTTTAACTCGGTTCCTTAGTAGTGTCGTTGATTGAGAAATCCTCAACGGTAGTGTACATTAAAATTTCACAATGACACATCCCTCGAGTGTGGTGGATTCCAAAAGTTACCTTAATACTTCAATCGCTTGTTTACACTATTTTTCTCACTATTCACTTACACTAATTCGAATTGTTTTTACTCAGCCAACCATCGAACCAATTATTGACCCAACACCATCTGTTGCAGTTGCTATTTGAGAGAAAAGCGAAAATAGTGTTTGGGGGAGAGGGAGTAGTGAAGAAGAAACTAAGTAAACACCCAAGGTGTAGATTTTAGGATATGGTGAAGACGGATCTGGATCAGCTTGACGTCAAAGACGGGAAAAAGGGGTCAGGAACCTGAAAACGGAAGGAAAGACCAATCTGTCAGACGTTATAAGTGTTTAGATCGCAGAAACAATAGTTACTTTAAAGTTTCACTCGCATGATTTTCTATACACTGCTTTTGCACTATTCGAGTACACTAATTCGGACGGTTTCACTTTGTTTATTCATTAAGCAAGTTTGTTGTTACCCAGAAATGTTGCACTGACGTTTCTATTTTGATGAAGCGTTTTATTACGTTTCTTAGCAAATTAAACGTACTGTTTGTCCAGTAGTTTTAAACAAATTAAAAAAAAAATTGTGTGAGTGTCATCTCCGACGCACGACTGGAGTTTACTCCTTACGAACGATTATTTTAACTTCAATCATAAATAATTTTCTAGTATGTCCATTTCCAGTTTAATTAAACATTATAAAACGTTTAATTATGCATCTTTACTGATAGAAATCAATACCCGTTTATTCAAAATAACGTTAAAAGTAAAAAAAGAAAACTAACCGCTATTGGATTTGAACCTCCGTATGCTCCGGATTCAATATCGGCGGCGTGCGATGGAACTCACTAATCCATTGCGACATGGCTGTCCTCTTCTTTACACTTGTATTTAAACGAAGTTGATTTGGAAATATTTTTGATATTTTTTGTTAAACTTTGAAAAATATTGCACAAAAACGTTCTCTGGTGCACATTATATGTGTTCTGATACTCGGAATATCCTTCAAATACTTTGGGGACATAGAAATCGCAATTTTCAAATTTCCCATGTTAAACAGGATGCTTCAGGATTCCCGGGACACACGGTAAACAATTAATCAAACATACATACACTAAATAAAAAAACATAGCTGTTCGTATGTTCAATTTATATTATAATTCGTTAACATGAATTATACGCTTACCAATTAACCGCATCCATGTGTTTTTCGGATTCTTCTTCATTATCACTGGAATAGGTTTTTCCATATCTGTCAGTATTTTTTTAACGTCAATCACTTGATAATTTTGTTTATCTACTCCTATTAGATTATACATTAATTAATCAATTGTTTCTGAACAATTAATAGTATTCATAAACAAATAGCGTGAGTTATTACAAGTGAGTTATTATAACTCACTACTAGATTGTGCCAATCTCCTTCACCTTCGGTCCATTATTATTGAGGGGAGGCAGATGACTTGGCATAACTGAAAAGTTTGACGTTTTCAAATACAGTTAATAATAATTATGCCAAAAAAGATGAATTTTAATAATGAATATGAATTATTATGTACACCGTCAGACAGTGGCGTAACTATAAATTTTTGGCCCCCCGCGAAAAAATCCAAAAGGCCCTCAACAACGGGGGGGTCCGGGGGAAGAACCCCCGGAGATTTTTTTTAATTTTACGTTTTAGAAACCATTTTAAAGCATTTTCAAACAAGAAATATCATTATGTGTATATTCATTTACAGACCACAGAAAAGTAAAGAAAATTCGTAGGTAAATTTTTAGCTGCGGAAAAAAACATTTTCTAACCCATGGCAGGGCGTAGGACCCCTGAAACTTACGGGCCCCCCGCCATGGCGGGGGCTCGCGGGTGTGTGGCTACGCCACTGCCGCCAGAATTAGGGCAAGTAGCTACTGATACAGTACAAAATTTATTACCCGAAGAATCCCAGGACAAATATAAAAATGTGTACAAAAATTTTTTGGATTCGTGAAGAGACAAGAACGTCAATTATTCGTTTACAGAAAATGTACTTTTGGCATATTTTACTAAAATAAGCATAATAAATATAAAGCATCGTCTCTGTGAACTTTCTACTCAGTAATAACTCACTTGATTTCATCTGCGTGAGTTATTACCTACATTACCGCTCGTTGAATAATATACTATTATTGTACAGAAATATACGTATCCATAGATACACACATAATTTCAATGTGAAAGGTGCGTTGCGCAGAGGAACGTAACGCCTCACCCGCCTCACTTTTAGTTAACGCTGTTAACGCGAAATGTAACACTTGATTTTACTACTCATAAAATTTCCGTACCGCGGGCTATAACTGAAAATCGATTCTTAAGGAGTAAACTCCAAAAATATAATTGGAACTGGAAGGTCCATCTCATACTGCACTACACTGCAAAAGTTGCTTTACGATTTCACTCACTCATGTGTTTTCACTATTCCATTACACTAATTGGAATGGGTTCCACTCGGTTTAAAATGGGAAGAAATTTACTATTGGTCAGAAATTGAACCCAAACGCTTCTGTGTAGGTGGAACATTTCATTAAATTTCCTCACCAACTGCTGGACTTATGGAACACCTACCCATACTTGAATAACTGAATAGTTGATTTTCTTACTTAATCTCAATTTGGTTTTTCATAAACCAAATGAATAAATTCTTGTATGACACAGTACAATAACAACAGTTTCTTGAAAAAGGTCAATGTAACTGATTACGTTGCTGTGTTGTGATCGAGCCGCCACTGATCAGAAAGAGTAGATTTCCGGATCTGGTATAAAGAAGGGGTTCCGGAGACGAAAATATGGATATGTATTGTGGAAATGGATTGAATTCTTTTTAGTTGATTATTCGACGGTCAATTTGGTTAATGGGTGGAGATGTTTGATATATATTCACAAAGTCTAAGTGTATTAGAAAATACTAGGCCTGGCTATTGATGAGTAGTGGGCCTTGGCGAGTCCACTTTATTATTGGGACTTTTTAATACTGCAAATGGGGGCGCAATTTATTTGTTAGTTTATATTCACGGATTTCATTTTCTATATGAATGCATTTACTTATTGCGTCAGTAAGTCCATAAGATTCATTCTGTCAGCTTCTGCAAAAACATTTAAAATTTCCTCATATTTCGAAAAGACTTAGTACGAACTCCCCAGTTTATTATGTGGCTATTTCACAAACACCTGTATGTCGGATCTGCATGGAGGAATATGTTCAGAGATAAGTTTTTAATAATAAAACCTAAAGTGCTCCGGCTGGCGTTTTCGTCTGAAGACAGTTACGCCAATGGCTACTCCTGTTCATTGCAGTCTTATAAAATCCAATTAAGAAGTGGAGCAGTTAATTGAACCAGTCGAACAAACTGGATATTAAACCCAGTCTTCCTTTATAATTAGGATGAATTAAATATCAGAATAGACTTTGAACTTCATTTCATGTAGCGACTATTCGAATACACAATACAAATTCATTCACGGAACTAGCCATACACGATCGGCGCTAATTTAGTATTAATAACAGTTTAATTAACTGACATACCCTACATATTAATTGGTTGCTTTGAGATTTGTTTTTGTTTCTGTACATACAATGATGTCATCCGCTCCAAAATCACTTGCGCTCATACTTGTAAACAGTAACATGTTTAATTATAAACTAACAAAGATGGTACGAACCAGGACACAACTCTTGCTGATAGTTCCAGGAAGACGAGATATACCATAAAATACCAATAAACGTTTCATAAATCGCTGATGATAGGCATGCATATTATCTATCCACTTTGACGTTTTTAAAAATAGCGCATTCTAAAATACTAACGTCATTAGACTGTCATTAAGTGTTTTGTTTTCTCCCGACCACCACTAAAGATCTCTGTAGGTGGCTTAGTGGAACCACTCGCTGAAGACCAGATGTCTGCCATTAGTGGGAGATAACCTTAAGAATCTCCTGAATATGTTAAAATTCTGATTATTTTCTATGCAGCCATTACGGTAATTAGTAACGTTATACCACACTTATGTAGAATGTGATATACCAAAGATTTTAAGTAAGGTTTTTCTTTTTTATACTTCAAGACGTAAATAAATTTATCACTGAATATATATGACTATTTAAAACATCGTTATAGTTACTGGAATGTCTAATTAAATCAATTTGAATAGTTCTTTAATGACCACTTTCTTTCCAACTCACAAATAACTTAATTATTTCAGAAATTATATAAGATAAACAATCTCTTGGTATTTTCTACATGTCATTCCAGAAGGTGAAAAAAACCATTGCATTCAGATTAAGTATTAAGAAGTCGTTCAAACATTGTATAAGAAAATTCCTTGAAGAACTTTGTGCATACTAAGTACAGCAGTATTAAAATTGGAAGCTGCGCAGCGGTTTTACCAGCCGATTTGATCGTGAGATTCGTTTGTACGCCACTGGCTAGTGTCAAGTGATGTTCGCCTTTAATCTGACAACACGCTTTTTTATTGCCGGACAAACTTGGACAAACTTCCAGCGGCAAAGTTATTTTACACCAAGATTCAATTCATTATCTCGAATAGAAAAAAAGTTATGGCGATTTGAACACGATAATCGTTCTGAGCGCGTAACTCTTGAAATCGTATACCTGTCAGTGGCAACCTTTTCCTTGCACGTTGCACAACCCGAAACACAATTAGGCACTACACATTTTCGTCCCATTTTGATATTTTCATCACACCGCGAATACTTGTAAAATAAAACCAAATACGTCTGCACACATGTACAGTCTCCTAAAGATTGATGCTGTAACCGTTTCGTTATCGCACGCTACTGACTTCAGAACGATTATCGTGTTCAAATCGCCATAACTTTTTTTCTATGCGAGATAATGAATTGAATCTTGGTGTAAAATAAAATTCAATCCTTTCTCTATAACTCTGCCGCCGGAAGTTTGACTAAATTCTAAAAATGAGCATAGTTCCTCGATAGGAGAAAATTTCACTGCACCAAAAAGGCAACGTCTCGAAAATCGCAAAGCGGGATGAAAAGGAATTATTTAATTGCAATTCGAAAGATTTCGTGAGCATCCTTAAAGGTTAAGAAATAATTTTGAAGAAATTGCAATTCGATAAAACAATTTTTGAGGGAGTTATGACACGATACATTTTAGGCGCGTCGCATTTCCTACGCGCGAAATACGAAAAATCGGCCCGATTCCCCTCTCGCACTTCCCTTCTCTTGCCAATAAACTCAGACAAATACTACTCATGTTTTGGCAGATTTTTGAATTACCCTAAGTTTTTTAATTTGTCGCCTGTTGATTTTTGCGCCATCAGAATAAACAGATTATGAACTAAATACTCTAAAACTTAGCAATGGTTTTAGGGAAGCAAATTTCTCAATGTATACAAACGGATTGTCGCCTGGGGTTGTCTTAGATGGCGGCTGCAGTTGAAATAAGTAAATTGATTAACGAAATTCATAATCAATCTTAAACAGGCCAATTATGTAGCTCGTGAGGACATCAAAGGGAGCTATCTCGCGGTAATCAACGCTCCAATTAAGTAGCGCCTCCAGCGGCAACGGAATCAATCAAAAAAAACTAATTGAAAGCCTACTATGATCCCGGAATCCGTCGATTGTGCTCGCCGGTCTTCCTTCCCGTTCCGACGCGTTCCTTATGTTCCCCCGTTTCTGTTTCATTAATAATTTTCTGGATTCAATTTGGTATTTGAGTTTATGTGATTGTGACTTCGATCTTATTGTTCCGAGATATTACTCAGTTTATTGAGTTTTAGTGATATTGTTTTTATTGCGAGTTCTGGAGCCGGAGCCAACTTCATTTTTCATTATATTTCCATTGCCTTTCGGTAATTGGTTTAGGTTTAAATTTCAATTTATCGGGGATAACTCGAGATGTAGTAGTACATGCCGTTGTGCGGGGAGGCCGCCATAAATAAGGCTTTGTACACAAGCCAATAAATAATTTCCAACAATACGTATTTTAAATTATTTTCACTCGCTTAGATCTGGACAGCTCTTGCTATTTTGTACGAGCCATCTCAAATTAATGTAACTGTTCCAGCTCGACCTACGTGATTCGTGTTTATGAATTTCAATTCTTATAATTATAATTCTTGAAATTAATGCCCGTAGACCCTAGTGATACACACACAACTTTTGTTACTCGTGTATAAGTATTTTACTTCAAATTTGACCTGAATTTTCTGTATTAAATTCTGTTGCATAATGTATTATTATCATTCTTAAAAGGAGATGCTGCTGGACGGCTGGACCAGAATCTGCTGTGGACCTTTGGAACGCCAAAACTGTTGACGAAGATATCCGTTTCTATGGAGGAACTAGCTGTTAATAGAGTTGAAAGTATTGTTCACGACAAGCAAAAATTTAGTACAGTTAGTGCCAGATGGGTTCCAAAACGATTTTCCATTGAGCAACAACGTATCATAACGATTCATGAAACCAGAATGCATCAGCGCAGAAAGAAAACATGTTAGCTTGAAATCTTCCTCATACATCGTAGCTTTGTTTTTACAAATATGCCCCCTATACAAATGATTTGTTTTTCTTTTGTAAACCAGTCTTAGTAGAATTTTTACTTAGCACCCATGTTTCACATCACATGCGGATATATTGCTATCGGATGGAACCCAGGAACCCAAACGTGCTTTGGTTGCGGAATACGGCACAGTCTGACTGAAGCATCGAAAAAGCCGATGAAGGACTGTTTTGACGGCGATTTCCCAGTTGCCTTTCTTCTCCTTGACCTGTGGAATCGACGTTGGAGAAGTCCTGCAAGTACTGCTGAACATCGGCAATGGAGTATGACTCTGCTGAGGAGTATCTGCTTAGCTTAGCAAAAACTGATGATTCCGGAAGTTGACGAATTGTTTTGGATTCCGGCTTTGGACGTTGACTTCGAACGAATGCCGATCGGAAATTCGCCCCCCTTTTATAGCCCCCCCTCCTCATAGAATAAGGAATTTTTCCGACTGGATGAGTGATTTGGAGAGCCCGGCATAGGAAGAAACTTTAATACAAGAACTCTATAATTTTGAAAACATTAATCAAGAATTTTCTTTTGCATTTTCTCATAAGTCGTATAATGATATACAGGGTGTCCTAACTTAAGCTTACGCTATTCATATCTCAAGTCCCAGTGAACACATTATTCTGAAAATTTGTACACATACATTACTAAAGGTAGGTAGCTGATTTTAAGAAAATATTTTCGTCGTTCTAGCACTTCCGGTTGTACCGTAAGTTAACACTAACTTGTTTTTTAAGTGAAATTGTATCAAAGTCCATCTAAAATTACATTTAGAATTGAAATTTACAAGAGTGCTAGAAGGACGGAGATGTTTTCCTAAAGTCCTTTCGTAAATGTAATTATGCAAATTTTCAAAATAAAATGTATGTAAGATATACCTAACGTAAGCTTAAGTTGGGACACCCTGAATGTATTACTAATACTTGAGGAAACGATATTTTTAAGATAAAAAATGAGCTAAACAATTTGCCTCCCTTATTTCCGAGAAATGTGGATCGATGCGAAATGCGATGCCGATAGATCTGTAGGGCCCGTTTCCCTGCTTTTGCAAACAGCTCGATACCATTTGTACCTAAATTGAATAGCGCCTAGTTCCAATAAAAGTTTTGCAACTGTTGAAATCAATAGACAATCGAGTGTCTCTAAAGCGGGGGATATTATTCGGATTTGCTTAACATTAGAAGCCCGAAATAGCGGTGTCCCGAAGAGTCCCTGATCAATTTCACGGTAATATTGTCCCGTTCACCGTTCGGTCTCTGTCGAGTGCGCGGGCCGCCGCCTCTGTCTGTCTTCCGGCCGTCGTTTTCTCCCCCGTCACTCACTCGCCCCGTTTAGTGGCACTTACTTCGTCTCTGTTTTGCCCGCTTCTTCTTCTTACGCTTATTTATTCCGGATTAGATTCATTCAATTTATCATCTCATTACGTATTTATGCGGGGTTGAATAACAAAAGCTGTTTTTATTGTAGTGTATTAATTATGTTAACAGCGAGTTTGTTGACGTTTAATTTAATAGGCAACTGGCGTTACAGCGCCGAGTGCCAGTTCTGTAACCTGCGTGTTTCATTTGCCGTAATGAAAAGTCTCTTCCCCCGATTGAACACTTATCGATATTAATTGAACTGACCTACACACAGGGCTTCCCCACCGCGGGCAATGACCCACAGTTACAGAAACGTACTCTCAGTAATTGCGTAATATAATTAAAACTTTAACAATACTTCCAGGATGGGAAATGTTATATTACAGATATGGTGGAGGCGCCGGGATAAATACAGGCTGTTTCGTAATTCAACAGAGGGTCTTAAGGTCAAATTCCTTGACTAGAAATGTGAGGAAAGGTGCCTATAGTTCTATCTAGCCTATTACATGGACGTTCGGAATTATGACGATGCTACATAACCAAGTTGTTGACAAGCGTCCACGATTTTTCCAAGGCAATAGAACTAATCTAGTCGAGAGTTGCCAAAACGTTAAGGTCGAAGAAAATAATACACAACTTTTATGAGGAATTAAATAGTCGCCCTGTGCAGAGAAAAAGCCGAGGGGAATTCACTGCGGTATTTTAGTGAACAAGGCAAGGAATTTCAGGGGAATTTCAGGGTATTATGTCGGGGTATTTTTGGGAATTTCGAGGTATTTCGGGGAATTTTTTTAAAAGGGGAATTTCAGTGTACAGAATTTTTTCAGTGAGTACCCTCCTAGGGTATTTTAGTGTATAAGGCAAGGAATTTCAGGGGAATTTCGGGGTATTTCGAATGTCTGAGTATTTTGGTGAATTTCGGGGTATTTCAGGGAATTTTTCTCGAAACGGGAATTTCAGTGTACAAATTTTTTCAGCGATTCGCCCCTGGGGGAAATCACTGGGGTATTTTAGTGTACAAGGCAAAGAATTTCAAGGGAATTTCGGGGTATTTTTGGAAATTTAGAGGTATTGCGGGGAATTTTTTTTGAAAGGGGAATTTCAGTGTACAATTTTTTTCAGTGTGTTCCCTCCTGGGGTAATTTAGTGTACAAGGCAAGGAATTTCAGGGGAATTTCGGGGTATTTCGAATGTCTGGGTATTTTGGTAAATTTCGGGGAATTTCAGGGATTTTTTCTTTTAACGGGAATTTCAGTGTACAAATTTTTTTAGCGAGTACCCCCTGGGGGAAATCACTGGGATATTTTAGTGTACAAGGCAAGGAATTTTCAGGGGAATTTCGGGGTATTTCGAATATCGAGGTATTTTGGGGAATTTTCTTGAAAGGGGAATTTCAGTGTACAAATTTTTTCAGTGAGCTCCCCTCTGGGGAAAATCACTGGGGTATTTTAGTGTACAAGGCAAGGAATTTCAGAAAAATTTGGGGTATTTCGAATATCGAGGTATTTTGGGGGACTTCGAGGTATTTCGGGGAATTTTTCTTGAAAGGGGAATTTCAGTGTACAAATTTTTTCAGTGAGTTCTCCCCTGGGAAAAATCACTGGAGTATTTTAGTGTACAAGGCAAGGAATTTCGGGGTATTTCGAATGTCGGTGTATTTTGGAGAATTTCGAGGTATTTCGGGGAATTTTTCTTGAAAGGGGAATTTCAGTGTACAGATTTTTTCAGTGAGTTCCCCCTTGGGGGAAATCACTGGGGTATTTTAGTGTACAAGGCAAAGAATTTCAAGGGAATTTCAGTGTACAGATTTTTTCAGTGAGTTCCCCCTTGGGGGAAATCACCGGGGTATTTTAGTGTACAAGGCAAGGAATTTCAGGGGAATTTCGGGGTATTTCGAATGTCGTGGTATTTTGGGTATTTCGGGATATTTCCGGGAATTTTTCTTGAAAGGGGAATTTCAGTGTACAGATTTTTTCAGTGAGTTCCCCCTTGGGGGAAATCACCGGGGTATTTTAGTGTACAAGGCAAGGAATTTCAGGGGAATTTCGGGGTATTTCGAATGTCGTGGTATTTTGGGTATTTCGGGATATTTCCGGGAATTTTTCTTGAAAGGGGAATTTCAGTGTACAAGTTTTTTCAGTGAGTTCCCCCCAGGAAAGAGCATTCATCAAACGTCATGTGTTGTGGAAAAAATCTTCTGCATTCCTCCGCATACCATAGCTTTTGGTGTGTGTATTTATCTTTATATTTTGAGTTCAGCAACCTACTACTAAAATTCCGTTGTTGATTTCTGGGACGCTCTGTAATACAGAAATGGTGGAGGCGCTGGGATAAAAACAGCAAATTCTTGAGATATAGTTTTTTACTTGGCATTTGTATTATTAGTACTGTATTCGTAGCGCTTTGCAACATGCGTGTGAAAATTTTATTCTGGCTGTAATCTGCTGCAATGGAAGTACGCGTGTAAAATCGCTGTTGGCAGGGTAAAAAATTGGAAGCGGATTTGTAACGTGACGTGTGAATTTCTAAATTAGCCTGGTATACAGGAGCGGAATTCTTAGCGGATTATCCTCTCATTAAGTAATCCGTAAAAGTGTCGGGGCATCATTCCCCTCGCGGTCAGTTTTTACCTGGAACAGTTACATCTCCTGCCGGGCAGATGCGACTGAGACTTACAACGCTCCGCTCACTTCGCTTCGCTTCGCTCCGCTTGACCTTAACACTGCCCTTTTCTTGTCATTTTCTTACCCTTTTTCATCACTTTATTATACCTTCCATTATTTTTTCTCATTTCCTGTGATTAGTTATTGATTCAGCATACCTTTAGAATTGGACAGTTTGAACGAACAAGTTTAGTAGTATTTTACTTTGCGAGGGTTTCTTTCAAATGACGAAAGTCCAATACTGTTGGGAGTTATTAAATATCGGGTCGATCACTCAACCTGAGAGTCAAAAAGTCCCGGAGAAAAATATTTGGGGAGTTCAATAACGAGCCGATGCAATCTGTTATTTCTCGGAGCTTGAAATTAAGTGTCAATTTGTTCCTTTCAGACAGGATATGAACCCGGAATAACTATATAAATTTTTCGCGAACGTTTTATTATTTTACACGGGGATTTCGGGCAAGTTCCACAGCTTGTGTTCCGAGGCAGTTTACAACCCTTGCAGTCGTGTTTCTGTCGCTCTCGATGCCCCTGTGAGCCCAAATATCGATGGGATGGACTGTATCAAAGCAGGTCCGGCAACGCGGATAAATAATGTAAGGCAATAATAAAATATGGCCGGTCCGGCGGTAACATACCTCGCCCGTTTTAATAAAAACGTCACCAGTCCGAGAGGCAGCGGCGGACGGAGCTCTGTTTGAGAATAGGGAATGCCACCCCCTTTTGTTCTTGCACGATATTAATATATACGTATTAGAAAAATGTCAAGTAAACAAGCCTTCCACGCGAAATTGTTTCCTCGTGTGTACTTTTCCATAATAGCTTTCAGACTGACGCAAGGGCACATCGGAATTTTATTAAACTACTGTGTACCCACTGTACATGTGAATACGGCGAAATTGCAACTGTCGTCCTCCTATTCCCACCACTCAAAATAAAAAAAACTCGGAAAATATCGTAGTGCTTTTCTTTTTCCGTCATTATAGCTTTTCTGTAACTTTGTCGTACTGAAGTCGTCAGGTCGAATAGCTTTTTAATGAAATTATTTTAACTCATGAAATCCCACAAGGAATACGTTACGTTCATCTGGTTTGGTTGGCGAAGGTCCTGGTCGTCAAAATACTCTGAAATCTGTTAACGCAGAGTGTTTCTCTAGGTCCTCTGCAGAACAAAATAAAAATATACTCAAAATCAAATGAAACTGTAGCCCTATACTACCCGAGTCCATTCGTCCTAATACGAATATAAAATGCGTATACAGCCTGCTCGGCTCCAAACATCATAATACGTGTATCTACATATTATCACCAGAATGCCCCTTTACCATTAAATTCGGGACCATTCCAGTAATGTTCTGCCAGTTTCGTCCAGTTCTCTGCCTCAACAGTTTACTCAAATTCTCATTTTATTCGTCAATATCTACAGTCTTTAATCTGTAGAAAGAGTGATGAAACATAATGCTTCAGATAATTAGGCAGAGTACTCTATCCACAGATATATATATATACGCTAACTACCTACTTCTCTTCCAGCTCGTCAAGCTATTTTCTGATAATATGTTGATTATCCAACCCTTTAATTAAAAAGTTTTACCAGCTCCGTTTTTATAGCTTATTTTAATCAGGTGTATTGACTCTGCCAGATTTTACTTATAAATTGAAACTTTCTAGAGAAAATTGTGCTGCTGACAAGACATAAACCCTTTTATTCCTCAAGCTTGTGTAAGACATCCACGCTGCGAAACTTTACGAGCAAACAGTTGAATATTATGGGTTTACAACAGTTCTACCTCTAGTAACATGGCAGTTTATTCCTTTTACTAGGAGAATTTGTTTTCGGTTTTCTGGGACAATAAATATCTCGTTTATCGTCCTTATTTTTGATGATGATTATCATAATCACTAGTAACATAATTATTAGTAATATCAGTGCCAGGAAATTGTGGACTTATTTAAAGGGACCGGTCAATTAACCTTGACCATAAAGATCAAAGGTTTCAACGAGAGTGATGCTTTTATATAGTTCCCGGTAGTTCTGTAGAAATTTTTTGTTTTTTTATGTTTATGATACTGACGAGGCATTTTTGTTACAGAACAGGCTTAGGGCGCACAGCCCAATGATGACGATGGACGTGTCGAAAACAGAGGCCACTAAGCCTAATTCGGCTGGTGGACCGCAAGAATGCGCTGGTTGTGGCAAGCCGATCACTGAAAGATTCCTCTTGAAAGCCCTTGATTTGTACTGGCACGAAGACTGTCTAAAATGTGGCTGTTGCGACTGTAGATTAGGAGAAGTTGGATCAACTTTATACACAAAGGCAAATCTAATCTTGTGCAAGAGAGATTATTTGAGACTATTTGGAAATACTGGATATTGCGCTGCGTGTAGTAAAGTAATACCTGCTTTCGAGATGGTTATGAGAGCTAGGAGCAATGTTTATCATTTGGAGTGTTTCGCGTGTCAGCAGTGCAACCACAGGTTGGTACCATTTTGCAACTGACTTCTATGATAATGAACTGTCAAAAATTGAGGTTAAGTTTCTGCCGCGCTTGATTTGATATATTATATGTTATAGTCTTCAACTGACAGTTTTTATTGAAAATATATTTCTTTGTCTGCTTGTGTTTAAGGACAGGATGTTATTTTTTGCGTTTTTCGTGCGAACAATTGTAGACATTAATGTTATGTGAAATATTTATCTTGCAGTAAAATGTCATCCACCGGAAAATGATAATCTACAACGTTTATCCTTAACTTACTGGCTGCATTTCCGGCCTCGGTGTCAATATACGCTAATTTCGACCATTGCCACAAAGTATGTTAAACAACTACTATTTTGACACTTTTACTAAAGAATCTTCTGTAACATTGAATTGGATACCTGTAGCTCACTTTTAAACTCTCCAATGATTCGGTTTCGTGACAATTTTGTGCGCGATTCATTTCAAAACAGAGAGCGATAATTGTCTGACTGAAACCATCCGCATTGGAAAATCACGAGCTTCCGTTCCACGAAAATATAAATATTTTAATTCTGTTCAATTCCTGAAATTGCGAGGATCGTGAGTATAAACCGACCGAATACAATAGCTTCAAATGACGTTTTCATCATCCATTTTCGTTTATTAGTGACGATTTCCACACAACTGCTTCCATAAAGTCAAAATCTGAACATCACGATAAACCGACCATTGTTTACTTGATTGTTAAATTTATGTTTGTACAAATTAAATCGGCACAGTCCGCTATCTCCCGGTAACAAAAGTTGACAATCAGGTGTAAACTGGCACACAATCCGCCAGAAGCGGCGAACTTCTCATTTCAGAATATTCCATGAAGGCTTCAGAATTGTTTCTACATCTTACTTTTCCTCATCACTTTCGTATTGTATGAAGAGAGGGATGGGGTTTACTATTTCCTCATTTCCATTAAATTTTCATTCATGCTTATTCCTGATTTGGGCAGTATTTAGTGCTCTTTCTTAGAAGTAGGCCGTTATTTCTGAAGCTCTCCAAATTTAGTATCAATTCAAACTCAAATGTCATGTAAAGGACCTCGATCAATTCCTTTCAACGTTTTTGTTTAAATGGAATTGCCGCCCTTGTTGCTTTTTCAACTACTACCAGATGAGGTAGCCTCAGTTGTCGTAGCCCTTACGTCTTGCACAATAGGATATCAAGCAAATTGTCCTCAAGAATTTCTTGTATTTCTTCTATACGCCGTCCTCTTTTGCCTATGCACTTCCTGTTGTAACCTTTTCGAGGACTCTTCGAGGGAGTTCAGGCTTCGTCTAAGAAATCTGTGTAGTTTTTACAGACCATCAATGCCCAAGGTTTCTTGGACTGCCCTTCTCTATGCCTGGATATCTTTTGTCTTTCGTCTTCAGTGTTCTATTTCTGGCAACCACTTCATTCAGA
Organism: Xestobium rufovillosum; assembly: GCA_963966045.1. NCBI lineage: Eukaryota > Metazoa > Arthropoda > Insecta > Coleoptera > Ptinidae > Xestobium > Xestobium rufovillosum. The sequence goes on from OZ014492.1 coordinate 41,186,280, forward strand.
TACGTACCTTTCGGTCGGAGTTCACTCGTGTCACTGTTCTTGCTTCTGGCTGTGTTCCAGCCATCTGATTCGATTTGCTCTGATAAGCGTCGAAATACTAAATTCTTCCTACAGTTCTTTTATTTCGTCTTTTGATCTTCTTCTGTGGTTGGTTTTGTCTTCGTCTAAGTTCCTGGCATTCTCTCAGTTATCCATATTTCTTCTAAGTTCTTTGCCATTATGTCCCATTTTCAGTCGTACTTTTTTGGTTTTTTAAATGTTCCTACTTCCTGCATTGTTAGTGTTTCCATGCCTACCTGTTCTTGCTCTTCAGTCCCTCCCTGTTTTGCTCCCTCTTCACTTCGTTGCCATCCCCCCTGTTCTCTACTGTGATTTGCCATAAGTCAAATGTACCTACTTTATAATTTCTTTGGTAATGTTGGGTATAGGTACCTGCGACCACCGCTACAAATTGGTGACCCCGACGTGACGTATTTCTGGGAGGAATTGGGCGGTGAAATCGAAATACTGCAATTGTTTGAGTGCGACTATTGCTCACCGATCATCGTCACATACAGGAGACCCAGGCATGGGGGGTGGTCTTCTCCTCAGATTGATGATATTGTTTCTTAACAGTCTTTCCTATAAGTCTTCGTTTTACGTATATGGAAATCCATCCTGCAGAACGATATAATGAGACCTGAAGTCAATTTTACCCTTCAAATTCGCTTGAAAATTGCGTGCTCTACATTTTTCATTTAAATGTTATTGACTGGAAAACCTGACATGAGTAATCAGCATGGACTGATATGTGCCCGTAGCTAACTGAGAGAAGCTCGTCAGTGAACCCGTTGAATGGATAAAGTGGAAGAGTTAGTAGGTAATCGGAGAATTTCCGTACATCCGCCTGTATAAACCGCGTGCTGCCTACATGATATGAGCTAGTAAAACAATACACAACCCGCTATAGAACGGGGGCTGATATATTTGTTAGCCGGAGAGAGAGCCCTTTTATAAACATTTTAATTGGTCTCCTAAATCATAGTCATTACCCCGTCCGCCGCCGCCTATTGTGGAGCGCTGCGATAGTCTGACAAATAAATTCTACTTTCCTAACCTAGACCTAAACTGAGCTGATTATATTTCTCTTTTCCCTATTTTCAATGGCCCGTTTTCCATTCTTCCTAAATTGAAATTTTACGGTCCATATCCTTTTGAAACAGAATTTACCATTGTATACGAGGTGCGCCCAAAATTCTCTTACTTGAAGCCATAGCGATACAGTGTTCAAAAATATACCACTTGTGGTATTTAAAGTGCTTTTATTTGTGTATTGTTTATTTGAACAAGTTCAAAAGGACATCGGTATAAAAATTAATCAAGGAATTGAAAATTACATCTTGAATCACATGAAATTAATTTTAGTGATTCAGGGGCCAAGAGTGTGAAGTATGAGAAAGCTAAAAATCTATTTTGTTTTCAAAACGAGAGCGCTTTACGTTCCTTGTAATTTATCTACTTCAAATGCCGAAGTACGCCACTGGTAGAAAGACAAGCGGCAGGCTACGACTCATTCATTAGTTATAAACTATTTTTTGTTGTATATTTTGCTGCATTACCAACAAGTGTGTGAAATATGTACGTGTGCTTTCAATTTAAAATACCCCTGTGGATAGTTTCTTTGTGACCAGAACAGAAGCAATCTCGCACAGAATAGCCCATCCCTGGATATCATTTTCCGCGATTGTCAAACGAATAAATTTCCGTTGACGACATCCAAATCTCATTTGGCTCCAATTTGGCCAACTGAATTTTGCAGTAGTAGCCATTTTCCAGGAGGCTTCCGCGGGGGTGAAATTTACGAAAGGCCGCTAAAATTGAAATTCTCGAAAGCGCTGTGCGATTTGACGACGAGACCAGTGTTGAATATTTGACGAGAGAGGTCATGCTCTCGAAATCAGAACGACTGTAGCGTCCTCAGCGGCATTGGATTCGACGCCCGCCCGCACCAGATGGAGTCACTGTCTTTTAAAACATTTTACAAGCCAATTGGGAAATCATTTCTACATCCCCGGCCCGCGGACTATTTGACTTGCGATGGATATGTGGCGTGCTCGCCCTCCTATTCGAACGACTGCCAGGATTAGCGACTGCACTGCTCCGTTATCTACTGCAATACTTCCCACAGAGCTTTTTAATCGTGAAGGGATATTGACACATGACCCTCGGTAGTATTTCTTTGATTTTGTAGTTACTATAAGAGATTTCGCAAATGCAATTACTCGAGCCTCTTATGTTTTCTTGAATTCATAAATCAACAGAGCAAAACACGTGAATGGGGAATTGAATCCTGAAGGCGCATTCCCATGATTGACGGATCAGGTGGTACCGGGTGGTACTGAAGCTAAAATTTTAATGCATTTTCCCTGGTGTACGGTTTTGAAACGGGTCACTCAATATAACAGAAGAACACTTAATACAATTATCTGTTTATTATTGGCAATTTTACGAAAGATTGGTTTAGTAATCAGGAGTATCTATCAAATTGGCACTATTGTAGGTTACTGCCAACTGTCTATAATTATTATAAACCCTAGGGTATAAACTAAATTGACATATCTAAAAAAGAAACATTTTTGCGATTAAAATCAAAAAATTTCAATTAGAGCACCGAGGTTGCTCTGACACAGAAGTGTCAAATTTATATTTTTATTCACAATCGGTTAATCCCTGGTTTTTAAGAACTTTCCGCCGACGCAATTGCGCTGACGGACTCCGTCGGCGAACTGCGCTGACAGACTTCACTGAAATTAAACCTGCATATTTGTTTGTTGCTAAGTTACACCAAACAAAAAACTGAAAATTTTCTGCCGTTCAAACAGGGACAGACTTAAAGCCTTGGTTTTTAACAACTTTCCGTCGACGGAATTCCGTTTGCTGTATTTTAAGTCTGTCGCTGTTTGAACGGCAGACAATTTTCAGCTTTTTATTGGTGTAACTAAGCAGCAACCAAATTATGCAGGTTTGATTTCAGCAAAGTCCCCCAGCGCAGTGCGTCGACGGAGTTCGTCAGCGCAATTGCGTCGGCGGAAAGTTCTTAAAAACCAGGGCTTTAAATACAGCAAACGGAATTCCGTCGACGCAATTTCGTAGACGGAAAGGTGTTAAAAACCAAGGCATTAGTAATAAGTCAATTGACAACTTTTAAAAAGTTTGAAAGTAGGTTACTCCTAACTTCTACTTTCCGACCGGGTTGGGAAATTTTCCACCCGGCTGTGTCCTAATTATAACTGAAAAAAGTTAATTTTTAATTTTTATTACCTAATACATAAAAAACTTTTGCAGAAAAATGCTGTATTTAGACTTCTAAGAAACTTTTTCAAAAACCTTTTTCAACAAAAATTTCTCCACAAAACTTTTTTCGGCACTTTTTTTATGATTTTGTTAAAAGTGTTTATGATAAAAAAATTCACAGCCTTCGCAAAGATACAACCGGGGGAGACATTGAAAATGACGAAGCAGACTGTAACCCTCGTGCCTTTGGGATATTTTCGCATACGCGATAGCGTGTTAAATAATTATTCATAAAACACCTGCCGATGCATAATAACTGCCCTGTTGTGTCATTCTCTCGCATTTGCGACGCTAGACGGTCGCACTCTGACATTAGCAACAATCGAGATGCGTTGTTTGAAGTAATTTCTTGGTGGCGTTGGTTGTGATTAAAAATATTCTCTACTTCACTTCATATATTTTCTCCACAGATTAGTCAAAACAATTAATTTCCGGAAACAATGCCCCCGTCTTACACGAATGGTTTTGCAAAATTGGCTCACGGGGGTGAAACTAAAACCTTTATGTCAAATACCCCAATAATGTAATTATTGTCGGTCGTTTGTTCAGAAGCAGTCGCCGGAGACAGGTCAATTCAATATGGTGGCAAAATGTAGATATATAATACACAGATGCAGGATGCTGCGAGATGGTAATGAGTAATTACATATCGACAGTGTCATAGCATATGGGCAGCTATTGCATTGTGTAATCGCAGCGCAGTTCATCCAATTGCATCATTGTTTATAGAGTTTGTTTAGTTTTACGGTTCATTTTGCCGTTATAACGACTAAAATATTAATATTTTCTGCGTTGAAAATCTGCAAAGCCTGAAAAAATTATTTGTTTCAGATTTTGCGTTGGGGACCGCTTTTACCTGTGCGAGAACAAAATTCTCTGCGAGTACGACTATGAAGAGAGATTAGTCTTTGCCAACATGGCGTACAATCCACCCCCATTGTCACATCTCAAGAGACAGACTTCGATTCCCCCGGTAAGTCCATTGTAGTAGATCACTAATCGCTTTGTCCTGGCATACCCCAAGAAAGACCCGAAAAAATACCCGAAGCACCAAAGAATCAGTGCCCGGCACCCGGGCACCAAAATTGAAGGAATATGGAATACAAATTTATAAAATTCTAGGCGTTGGACGATTTTAATTTTTTCCATTTTATTTTCAGCCTAACATCCCAGCCCATCTAATGAACGGCCACAGGGCACCTATGCCGCCCTCCAACGGCGATCTCAACAACAACATGTCCGGCTCTGGGCAACCTCCGCCGAATTCACTTACGGGACAGAGCTTCCCAGCGGCGGGTCATTTAAAAAGCAACGCGCTTTCGTTGGGTGCGACTAGCTGAAATCGTTATTAGACTGTGATCGAGAATCCAGAGAGTGTAAATAGTTTTATTTTTGTTTTCTCATAACATGCTCAAATACTCTGTATACTAATGTGGGCATGAGTTGTGCAATACGATTTAAGGACTGTTTATATTGGAATTGAAGATGGTTCGCTCTGTATATTTGCTGAAAGAAGTCAGTGATCTGTTAGCCGTTTGTTGAGGGAACTAACTTGGTGAGTCAAGTTGGTTTTGGCAAATTCCGTAAACGACTTTGTAAAAAGATATTGTTAGGTTAGGTATACATGTTGATCCCGTATATCGTATTTAATACATAAGCTAGTTGTTTTCAAAACTAAATGTTACTAATTAACTTAATAATTACTGAAGTTGCCATTTCACAGATAAGTTCTTTTCTCTGCGTGAGATTTATAGAAATAATTCAGGCATTGTTTAATTTTTAGTAAATTATTAAGATATAGGTGCCAATTTGTCAGTTGTTTTTGTTCAGTACAAATTTCTCATGAATTGCTTTTAATGAACATACCAATGATATGACCAAAGAAATAAATAAAATTACAAATAAATACCTGTTTCTTTTTAATCCTTATTCCTTAATTAAGAAAGCAAATTTTGGAATGTAGGAGACGTGAAAATAGGACTAAAACTAAAATACAAATACGAAATGAGAAGATAGAGGAAGTCGCGGATTTCTGCTATTTAAGAAGTCAAATAACTCGTGGTAGAAGCACTAGAGATATAAACAAAGAATAGCGCAGGACCAAGTTGCATTTAAGTAAAAGAAGCAACTGTTACTATGCTGGGGAACGGTTAATGTAGAAACTCGGAACAGACTCTTAAAGACGTATGTATGGAGTGCGAAACTTGGTCAATAAGAGAAGCGAATCAAAAAATAATAGAAGCGTTTAAAATGTGGTGCCACAGATGCATGATGAAGATACCGTGGATAGATAAGGTTAGCAACAGGGAGGTATTAGAAAGAGTTGGGGAAAAGCGAAATGTGTGGAAGGCAATAAAGAATAGGAGAGCTAGGATGGTAGGACACATTCTGAGACACGAAAGTAAGTTCGTGACATACTAGAGTATTAGACAAGAATAAAAAGAGGTGGGGGTAAGCCCAGATCAGACTACTGCTCTCAAATAGTTGGGGATATGAGAGGTTCTACTTTTATGGAAATGTGCAGGTTGACTCTCCTTAAAGTAAGAAGTTAAAATAAATTTTTGTCTCTTAATCGCAGATATAAATTTAATTACCCTCCTGCCCCCTCAGTTACAATAACTTTGGCGCCGGTGCAGTTCTTCAGCAATTTATTACAAAACTAAACAGAGACAATATGGAGCGCTTAATTTAACTCGAAATAATTAATTTGCGTTTCGCTACACGTATAGAATAACACATGAAAGCAAGAAGTGGAATAATTAGAGTCTGTGAATAAAATATAATATACAAGCTCCTGTTTGGAATGCAACAAGGCTTTACAAAAGAGTGGTGGCAGCCAGATTATTTATGCTGCCTCTCGCCGGAAGGAAGGCAGGTAGGAACAATGAAGAAGCGGCAGCAGTAAACATTTTTAGTTTTGTCTTGCTTGTGAAGACACTCCAGTTTCATTTGGTTGATGTATGTACTAACTCGAGATGTGTCTGCTTGTAAAAACAGATTAGAGTTCTGCAAGAAAAGAATAAAAAAAACAGGCTTGCTTGGAAATATATTTTATTATATTTATTTACTTTATTTTTTTATTTCAAGAATTAATACAATTTATAATGGTATGAATCTCAGAAACAGCACTAAGAATGCTTTAATTATAACAAGGATGTGAGTGGAACTCACTGATATTAAATAATTCAAGACCATTTGCTTCTAGCATCTACTAGACTGTACCGTTTCTTGCTGAAATATTAACTGTAATACAAACGCCCCAGCCTTGGATGGATTCTTTCCTAGGTATTTAAGTTCCTTTTATTGCAGCAGAATCGGAAGAATTGCACCAGGATCGCCTTAGAGTAAAGTGTATAGTAAGAGGCGTCCTTTCGTCCTCGTCTAATTTTTCTTTCTTCCACCTTTTTCTGGCAATCTCTAACTTCTTAAATTGTTTTTTCTTGTGCCAACTGGCACCAACTTTTTTCTTCCATTACTTTCATCTAGTTGAGCCACGTTTTCGAAGGTCTTCCAACCCCTCTATTGTGTGTTCATGGTCTCGATGTCTGGACAGTAACTCCCACATATGAATGTATGAATCTGTCCCCGAAAGGGTAACTTTGGGTCTACCCTTTACAGCGCAGTACGTCACGTACCAGTAACGCCTCTCCTGAATCTATTCCGGTATCGTTCTAGATAAGTCTTTGTTCAATACTGGGCACATTTGAGGTAAACACATCACACTCTGCTGGTCCACTTGTACATGGTTTGTGGGCTGCCCTAACTGCAGTTTCTGCACACGTACCTTAGAAATAACTACGGTGAAATATTAACAGGTGCTCGCTCATACCACTATTCACAGCGGAATTTAAAGAAGAAGCTGGGCGAACTGAATTTATAAGTATAGAAGAAAACATTTCATACATATTCGAATGGAAAACGTTAAAGGTGAATCGAATCGAATCGGAAAAACCGATTCATCGATACGATTTTTTAAAGAACCGTTTAACAAAATTTCGTCTTCAATCTCGGAATGTAACTGAATTCCGACTTCCATCTCGCAATTTAACCAAATTCCGCCTTCGATCTCGGAATTTAATAACCTTCCGACTTCTGTCTGGGAAATTAACAAACTTCCGACTTCAATCTTAGAATGTAACTGAATTCCGACTTCTTTGTAGAAATTTAACCAAATTCCAATTTCAATTTCATTAAAAAATCCGATTTCTATCTCGGAATTTATAAAATACTAGCGGACCTGACAGACGTTGTCCTGCCCGATTGCAGCGCTACCTACCGGGTCCAATTGTGAATGTAAACCATCCAGGGACTCACTCAAGCACACACAAAAAATTTAATCAAAATCGGTCCAGCCGTACACGCATACAGAAGAATTATACAGGGTGATTCAGAACGGGCGTGCCAAATTAAAATGGGTGCTAGAGGAACTCCAAATAAGAGGAAAAGTTTATATGAACATTATGTTCTAAAGTGACTACTAACAAAGATACAGGGTGTAAAAGTTTTAATATTTTTTTAAATATCGTAATGTAATAATTGATGTGTTTTCTCGTTCTTCTTGTTAGTTTTGTTAGTGTTATTCTTAATAAACTATTTTTTTTCAATTTTTACTTTCCTTGCATATCGGTAAAGCCATTATTGCATTATGGAAAATTTCAGTGAATGTGCACGATTTCACAAAAAGCAATTTCATTCAGAAACTAAGCATTTTACGAAAAATTTTAAGATATCAATTTCTTCCCAAATTGAACGTAGATTTCAAATACATTAATATCGCCTGCATTCGCCAGTGGCGTAACATTGAATTGAGAAAATAAATAAACGGCCTACCCCGTAGCAGCGCTACTGATGGGGCTAGCAGAGCAATTTTTTTTGAAAATTAGAACTTGGCAAATGAAAACGACACCTTAAGTTTCAACTCAATAACTTTCCCAGTTACTAAGATAATAAAAAATATTACAAAAATATTAAAACTTTTACACCCTGTGTCTTTGTTAGTAGTCTCTTTAGAACATGTGTTCATATAAACTTTTCGTCTTATTTGGAGTTCCTCTAGCACCCATTTTAATTTGGCACGCCCGTTCTGAATTACCCTGTATATATAAAGATACCCCTCTACGATTTCGTAGTGACAAACATTTTCAAGATCAGCTTATAATAAGACGAGCGGTGAAGTCCGTACATTCGGTAAGTTCATGTACCTACCTGTTGTTATTGATAAATAATATTGAAAGACCAACTGTACTTACATATATAAAATTGCCAGTTAACATTGGCATAATGCCAGTAGCAGGCATTCTAACAAATTTGTGATTGAAAAATAAATACTGCAAGTGCAATAATCCACCTGCCTAAATTTGGAGATTAAACAATAATAATAGTAATGTTCCTTTATTTAATTAAAAATTCTTTGTCGAAGTTAACAAAACGGAGCGGAGCGTCAGAAAATAAAAAACATGGGTTCTAAACGAATACTCTTAGCAATCACCCGCCTGATTGCTCTGTCTCTCTCTAGCCTCGCGGGCGACGAAAGTTTGTACACTGCTAGCACCTATTATATATTCCATCTTTAAATTAAACAACAAATTCGCCATCAGAAATTCCGAAGAAACTGCAGTTGCAGAATGAGAATCGATTTTAATTTTATTTGCTTAGGTATTAGTCCCGTTACTGCATAAATTCAAACCCTAATTACGATAATTCTTCAACGGTGGCGGGGTTGCGCTTGTATAAATTCCCGCAAATCCATTAGTATAGAATAAGTAAAAATAATTTCATGTGCTATTTTCGCCATCGGCTGAGTTCATACCGGTTAGTGTGTATTCATGTTATATCAGTTTCGTGTTTTATTTCCATCATTTTAACTGATAATAAAAGCAGGACGATTTGTAAACGCATTAATTAATTTTTCAGCTCGTTGATGGATCCGTACCATTTCAATTATTGGATTGTTTGTTACTGATAGTCAATTTAGCCAGATTAGAATTTTTCATTAATTCTGCACAAATAAGTGTGCCATTTTGATTCTGACTCTTCTATTCCCTCCTCACATTCTAGTTCCTGTTTGTTATTTTTTGGGATATTCGATAATTTTAGTGATTTGTTACGTTGACACTTTCTTCTTATTTCTTTCATCCTTTCAGGGTATATCCTTCGGTGTGTGAATTTTTCACGTGAACTTCCTGTGTCAAGAACACACACTGAAATCCGTCATCAATCATTTCCAAGAACCAGATTCTTCATCGAAAGTAGACGATTAACGAATAGTTGGATGGTCGGCGATTTTCCGAAAATTAACATCATTGGTCAAAAATCATGAATTTCTTCTTCATTGCCGTTGACCTTTTCGCCTACTCGCTTTTCGATTTTGAATGCGTCCGTTCTTCCTCTAACTACTTTTGTCCCTAACACTCATATTTGTGTTTTTTCTATGTCAGTTTCAGTTAGCGAAAATAAAAACAAACATCCATGTTAGAAATCATGCTCTTCAATTTGGCAAGTTCGAGGGCGTGCAATAGTTTCCTGGTCAGTTTGTACGTATTCCTCTTCTAACGCCTTCCGGAGTTCTCCAACATTTTCTTGGACGAAACCACGATGTCGAAGGCAACTCTGCGTAGCATGTCCCAGATATCTTTGGTTCATGTCGAAACTCTAAACAAGAACAATGTGAGGATCTCAATACACGATCCAATTTTTCTTTTAACATTAGCACGCTTAAGATGCCCATACATTGAAGAAAGGAGAAATGAAGCGAAGCGAAGCGTCGTTTTAGCAGAATCCGCACACTAGGGCGAAGCGAAGCCAAGAAAAGCGAAGCAAAGCGAAGCCAAGCCAAGCAAAGTGAAGCTAAGAGAAGCCAAGCAAAGCGTACGGGCATTTATTATAATTTATTACTTTTATCGTTTTCAATAAATATTTTTCAATTTTTTTTAAATGAATATTGCTTGTCAACTGTAATTTCATATAATAACCCTAATTGGAAAGAATCTAATTACCTCGAAAAGAAAGACTCCTGATGAGTTTTATTTAGAGTAGGTATTTTTTTTTAGAAAACAATGAAAATTACAATATCTTCTTAAAAGTTTAAAAGTTTAACGCCCGGTATCGCTTCAACGGGGTGTTTTAGAGAAAAATGTTATAGGAAAGACTTCTCTTCTTTTTACATGGTCTATCTTTTATCAAAGTGTCATGAACGAAAAAACACGGCCCCCTGAATATGTAATTTAAAGGGTGTATGCATGAAACAATATTTCGCGATATTATTTTAATAAGGATGGGTGTCAAGCAGAGAAAAGAAGCGATAAATAAGAAACCAAAGTTAAGAAAGTAAACACGCTTTATTAATGACGTGAAGTGGTAACGTATCAAAAATGAGATTCATTTATGAGTAAGGTTAGAGACTTCCGTCAGAGTGCCAATAAAAATAAATGAGTCCCGAATACAAATTTGATTCCAAACGAACAATGCGCACCCCTCTCAAAGTGCTCGGCTCCGGCGTAGGCCGCCGTAGTGGTGGCAGTATATAATATTTCTACGAGACTGTATCCAAAATAATAGTGTACCCATTCCATTCAGTGGTCCGTGTGCAAATCTCCCGTCAAGCCGATTCAATTACGATCTTATCTACAAAATAGATGACAGTTATTTCCATGAAAGGGCAATACCCATAAGGAACGCCAGTGGATGCGAGCAGCAGCCCTGCCCGGCCATACTCGACCTAAACGCCGCCGGAGTTACAGAACATGTCAAGCCAAAGACGTTTTTCATTTTATTTAATTTCGTATGTAACCGAAAGATGACACCGCCGCCGTTTTGTGTTTTTTGTTTGCGCATTTGTAATCGTGGTTGGTGGCGGACAGGGGGAGGCCGCATTGTAATCAATGTTAAATGAGTTTACATTCGGAATAGGCCTTATCTCGTAATCTGCGGCAGCGTTTTTCATTTTTAACGTATGCATATTACTGTTTTCGCCCGTTCCTCCTTTCCTTTTGAGCGAATTTTATGGAGCCCTCACAATCATTAATATCGCTTCGTGATAACGGCAAATCGTGGAAGTCTATCTCTTTTGCCGTTATGTTTTCTCTTGTCCGCTTTTCCAAACCAAAAAGATTTTTTGCGTTTTAGTCAAATAAAGTAAATGACGACTGTTATGGGAGTTCCAGAAAAATTCTTCGTTCTTGATGATGAAGCTGGCGGTAAAATGGAGGTAAAACGTTGGGTCAGTGGCGAGAAACGTATAGCATCCATCACAAACAATTTCGCTTATCAAGGGAATAAGATACGTGTGGACAGACCTATCTGCCCCAATCTCAATTATTGGAGGTTTGAACAACTATTACGCATTCTACGCCAAATGAGAAATAAGTTCTTTTCCAAGATATGGAATGATCTTTCGCACTACTATGGAGATTTTCAATAATATCTAATCTTTTGGCAAAATCCTGACGAATTCCGGGGACATAGAATTAGTCCACAACCAAGAGTTAGGCATCAAAATGGTACTGACTAGTCGAGTCTTGTGGGCAATGGAAATCTTTCCCAGAATAATCGACGTAATTTTCAACAATATGGTTCTTTAAGGGCCATCTACCGGGGAGCTAGTAAAGGCCAACCATAATTCTAGCGAAAGGATCTATAATATTCTATAGGCCTGTATGTTCCTGTATGCACACAAGCCAAATATATAAATTTTAAAACAAAATGATGGCATTAAGTTTTCACCCACCACTTTTTTCTCACATACATTTTGAAAAACTCTGTTTTTTCGATGTCTATCAGTTTACCAGGAATTCATCATTCAGCACTAGGACCACAAATCTTTTATTACTTTTCCCAAAAATCTTTGCTTATTACAAACTGAAAATGTCAGAATTTTAGCTAGATCTTCAGAATTTGGTAACGTTATGTGATGCCTAAAAGTTCAAAGGTGATCCTGCAAATTTCCTTGTCAAGAAACTTTGACATTTCCACAAGCAAATATGTAAATGAGCTTCGCTTGTTATAAAACTATACATCATGCACACATCCATACATCATTCCCCACATTAATACGAAACTGAAGTCCATATTTTATCAGAGCGATTTATCTAGAATGCATTTATACCAAGTTACACAACGCGTGCGGCTAAACTGGGTATAAGTGATCACAGTATTCGAGGGTGAAGTGAGCACCGTGTTATAATGGGGTAAACCGCGTTGTTATGCGCTGATTTCACGCCGCTATCTGATCACCGCCCCTCGGCCGAAACGCCGTTCCACCAGCGACTCCTGCTCTAGACAAAAGCAGAGTTTGCAAAATTGTCGCCAAACACCCAACACCAATATGCATTATGGTCTTGCCGACTTGTCAGCAGGTTAGGGGCTATAATTAAAATGGTTATCGAAAGTATTAGATCTTGCATGGAAAACCCGCAAGACCCCGCAATAAATTCCCTTGTAGTGAATAACTTGTAGTGTTATAGCACTGCGCCAACCTTTTCTGATATTGTGAATTCTATTGTTGGTGCCACTGATATTGGCATGTTCTTGTTTCCCTAGATTATTCAAACGCCTTTGACATCATTTACCATGATGTCAAGCTTAAATTTTATGGCTTTGCTCAACCAGTTTATACTTTCCTCAAATTTTATCTGCGGGATCATTCTCGGCGCATAAATATTTGATGCAGTATTTAGTACGCACTGTTACATGCAGAAGTGCCACAAGGTTAAGTCCTGGGCTTACTCCCATATAATTTTGTTTGGAAACAAGAAGAAAATCGAAAATTTCAAATCTGTTTTTACTTGAAATTGATTCAGTACCTCTTTCCGTTATTGACAGCTACAAGAATTTGAGTATTATTCTGGACGACAGTCGACCGAAATTTCGCTTCACGTCGACATTCTATACTTGGGCCACCCAACAGACTGAGTGATCACCCTGCAAAAACGTGCTCTAGCGGGGCCAATAGTAATTTATGACTGCCGAATTGGGGTGATGCGACTTCGTTGGGTCTGAAGAAAGCGCATCACTGCGGTTCGGTTGTCCTAAATCGATAGTGGTCCCGCTTAGAGCACGTTCTTGCAGGGTGATCACTCTGTCTATTCGGCGGCCCAAGTATAGTTCAAGAAGCTTATATGTATTTCTCTGGAGTTACCCTATGCTAATCAAGTATAAAAAGATACAACAAAAAAATAAAAAAAACGATATGGTGCATATTATAAAAAATAGTACTTACTAAAAAATAATACTATTGTTATTCATCTGTTTTCACTGCAGTGCAATCATCATTGGATGGATAATGTCCATTTAATGCATGCACAGCCAAAATGGGACAAAATTTGAAAACATCATATTGAAGAGCATCAAAAATGTCATACTTTCCCATTTAACCTTCCCGCTACCTTTAACGATAACCGAGACATCAATGGTACACATTTTTTTTAAAATGCCCAAGAAAGTTACCTAACATAATCGATTTAAAACGGGAAATGTCCGAATTTAAGTTAAATGTGGAAATCTGAATAAAATTGTAAAAAATACCAGTGAAATTAGGAATTGTTAAGTTTCAATCTTAATTTTTGTGGAAACTGTCAGTCGCAGACCTGGCAATGCCGGCATCAATTAAAAGATTAGTGAACTGGCTATTAATATGCAATTAATATACAGGGTGCTCCATTTGAAACTCTTGAGAAAAGGACTTGTACCTTGACGCAGTTCTAGTAATACTGGGACGGGTGGGATGGCTTGCGCGCTTCAATGATCTAAAGAGCCGAACCATAGGTTTAACCATTTGGAGGGGTTTTTATTTGAGAAGCCAGACTAAATCAAGTCCCTGAAAGGGGGCAGCAGCTCTTTCAGTAATCATAGTGGCAGAGATCGTGAGGGTCGGTATGGCACTGTGATACACACTACTGCGATGTGGAAGGCAACGGAAAACCACCACATTATTCTATCCCTGGTACAGCGTACTTCGAATTTATGATGATGGCACCTTCTGGAGTAAAATATTCCGGAGGTAAAATAGTCCCACATTCGGATCTCCGGGCGGGGACTGCTTCGGGGGGAGTCATCAGAAATGATAAGTGTAACATCACACGAGTCGGAGCGTGGAATGTTATAAAGCACCAGGTATAGATGGCTTGCAGGCAGAAATCTTTAAGTGCGCAGGTCAAGAGGTAATGGATCGTTTATTTAAATTAGTTAGTCACATATACCTGACAAGCGAGATTCCAGAAGATTACAAACGGAACATCATAGTAGCTTTGCCAAAAAGGAAAGGCGCGGATAGATGCGAAAATTTTAGAACTATCAGTTTAACTTCCCATGCGTCAAAAATTTTAACTAGAATTGTGCAAAGAAGGATGGAGAAAAAGGCGGAAGAAATATTAGGAGAAGATCAGTTCGGATTTAGACGAAATAGAGGAACGCGCGAGGCCATTCTAGCTTTACGAGTAATTATAGAAAAACGATAGAAAAGAGAAAGAGCGTATATATAGGATTTGTAGATTTAGAAAAAGCCTTCGACAACGTAAAATGGGGGAAGATGTTCGAAGTGCTGAGAAAGGTAGGGATGAAATACAGGGACAGAAGAATAATACATAATCTCTACAAAGAACAAAAGGCAGTTATAGAATGTGAGCAGGAACGAAGGGAAGTAGATATCCGGAAGGGAGTGAGACAGGGATGTGCATTGTCACCTCTAGTTTTCAACTTATATATCGAAGATGCGATTAATATTGTTAAGGAAAGAACAGCCTCAGGTATCAATGTACAGGGCCAAACTATTAATATGCTCAGATTTGCGGATGATATAGCAGTGTTAGCATCTAGCAAAGAAGAATTAGGAGCGGCTTTGAATGAAATGGAAGCAGTTTTGACACAGGGCTACGGCATGAAAATCAATAAAAAGAAAACTAAAATTTTGGTATGTAGATGGAGTGAAAATAGAACTAAAATTGAAATACAAATAGGAAATGAGAAGATAGAGGAGGTCGCGGATTTCTGCTACTTAGGAAGTAAAATAACCCAAGACGGTAGGAGCACTAAAGATATAAAACAAAGAATGGCGCAGGGCCGAGTTGCGTTTAACAAAAAGAAACAACCGTTATGTTCGAGAACGGTTAATATAGAGACTAGGAAGAGACTCTTAAAGTCGTATGTATGGAGTACGGCATTATACGGGTGCGAAACTTGGACAATAGGAGAAGCGGATAGGAAAAGAGTAGAAGCGTTTGAACTGTGGTGTTACAGACGCATGATGAAGATACCGTGGATAGATAAGGTTAGCAATAGGGAAGTATTAGAAAGAGTTGGGGAAAGGCGAAAGGTATGGAAAACAATAAAGAGTAGGAGAAATAGGATGGTAGGACACCTTCTAAGACACGAAGGAATAGTTCGCGACATACTAGAGTCAGAGATAGGAATAAAAAGAGGTAGGGGTAGGCCTAGATTAGACTACTGCTCTCAAATAGTTAGGGATGTAGGATGTTCTACTTTTAGGGAAATGCGTAGGTTAGCTCAGGATAGAAAAGAATGGAGGTACGCGTCCAACCAGTCTTCGGACTGAGAACCTTATGATGATGATGAGAAAAATTCAATTATGCGTATGCTGACCACCCTGCATAATATAAAGTAATGTGGCAAAGGTATTAACAGAATTTGCAAATAGAATAAATAGTCTGTGAACTAGTTCGATAAAGAAATATTAAATAGTGTCAGTAGTGCCACAAAGATGGGTTCACATTGACACTAAAATGGCAATATCATAACATTCCCTGCTGGAAACGCCATAGTGTATATAAGAATGTGCGGGTTTTCAGGAAATGATAAAATTTAGGTAAATATTCATCTCGCCCGGTGCAAATTATTGCAATTGACTCCAGACAGTGACAGCGTTTGGTAAATAAAATTACCTGGTGTGGCAAATATTGTTACGTATTTGTTTTTAAACACAACCCTTTATTTACAGTGATTATATTTACAAGAACTACATATTTACAGATATTCATAATTATTATTAGTGATTAAGAAGATTAATTAAACAACGATTTAACAGTAACGAACAAATACAATTTAACAGTCCAACTATCTTTACAACTCGTGCTAAGTCAATTCAATACCGCATATACTCTTTTGGACACTCCTCGTATCCTCGTAACTAACTCGCTGCATATTGCGGCTGTTTTATACTCATAAAAATTTTGGAACCGTCTACTTCCAGAGCGGTTACGTTTAATCCAAAAGCAAATGGAATAATAATAATAAAAAATTATCTCCTCGACAAAACTGTCGTCATCGTCATACATAGTAAACAACTACAGATGACTCATACGACGGCGTCCTTAATAAACTTCATTCATCACAATATTTTAGCAGAGAGATGACACTCGGCCACCTCGTTACCGATACTAGAGGCTCGAATATGTAGTCCAGAATTTCAATCGGTATCTGGAAAATACAGGATGGCCTGAAGATGAAAAATTTCGTCCAAGTTTCAATTCTTTTCCAACTCCTTCTGGGGTGGATGCACCGTTTAATTTCTATCAAACGAAATTTTTGTCGTCGACTTTCAATTTCAAATTTTTAACCTTAAACGTTGACTTTTTCGAGATATTTTTTGAATGGGGGGGGGGGGGGCACCTGTGAATCTCTAGTTTCGAACTGTACCACGTGCTACTTTCCGCCTTCAGCCACCAACATGGCACAGATAGATATTCACAACCATGAGTCACCAAGGACAAAAATACAAATTTGACGTTTTCTGCGTCAAAGCAACCTTGATATGCTATGATATGCTACAATAAGAACTTTTTGATTGGTTACGGTCCATTGAATAATGGTCCATTGAATAATGGTCCATTGAGTAATGAACCTTATTATGCATTCGCAAACACACAAATAATGAACGTATAAGTTGTCGGTTACGTATAACAGTATATTATACATAACAAGAGTTGTAAGTAGCATATTACGCACAATTTGGGAAAACCTACATAGGTACGCGCAGCACGTAATTGCCTTACAACTCGAGTAACGTACTATACTTTTTCTACGACCACTGAAATTTAAATTCAATTTTATTTGTTAAATAAGTTTATTTAATTCGTAGAAAAAGCGCATTACGCCATCCCTTGCATTTATTATGAAGTTGCAAATGCCGTGAGTGCATCTACGATGGTTTACGGTGCCGAGGGGGTAAATCAGGCGTTAGTTAAACTAAACACAGCTACTCGGTGGCTTTCCGTAATTAATATACATATTATAACGTGGGCCGTAAACTACATATTAAATCAGAATTTACCTAAAGTGTAACACGGCACTGCACGAGTCCCGTTTTCGTTTTCATAGCGTTTGTGTTCTCCCCACACATGCACACTACAAACAACGAGTTAAGATATCACCCCCGAGCGCCTATCCAATAAACAACAAACTCGCCGAAACCTAATTACCATGCTGCGATCTTAAATAATGGGCTGTATTAAGAAACGTTTAAATAATCTGGGAACAACCAGGTGGGATTCAAGTTTACGCGCTAAATGCCTTCCATTCTTCATAATAAACTTTCTCACTCGAGGCGCTCTGTCCTGTTCTGGTGCTCCTACAAAAACCCGTGCGCTGTCTTTGTTTAAGAAGCGCGTTGCTCGCGTCTAAGCTCCAACAGATTTACATAAGATTATTTCACAAACTGGAGCCTTAAACTTTAAACCTACTTTAGATACTAAACGGAATACTGAATTCCAGACTTCTAAAGTGAGAACTTGTTTCAAGTTTTACATATTTGATTGGGGATTTTAGTTTCCTTCTAAGCTCCCTTAAGTTGATTGAGTCCGTGGGAATTAGAAGGGTTATTATTTCTGAAAACAATGAGGAATGATGGAAATTAAGGAAATAATGCCACCCTCCCTTGAAAGTTATTAAGTGTTTCGAGATAAGCAAAGGAACAGTGGAACTGAAATCGATGCAGAATAGTGGAGTAGAGATTAAATGACAATTTGAAACAACTTGGGGTGTTTTTGGAATTACGTAAAGCATTTAAGAAGAATTGTCCCTCAAATTCCCATTACATATACCTACGAAGAGTCAAGGGAATAACAAGAAGGGATAGAGTTGGAAATGAAGCTGTTAGGAAAGAAACAGACATAAAGTCAATAACGTCGAGAATAGAGGAACAACAATTGAGATGGTTCGGACACCTAACCCGCATGGATGACAGAAGAACAGCAAACCACATTTGGAAAGCAAGGGTTCAGACAAGGAGAGGAAGAGGAAAACCGTCACAAACATGGGATGATGCAATTAGCAGAATACTGGTGGGAAGGGGAACGACTTGGAATCGGGCAAAGGAGATAGCAACGAACAAGAAGGAATGGAGGAATTTTGTATACGAGCACAACTAGGGGGATTTCACCTTACACCTACGGGTAGAAGGGTTACGATTATATATACAGGGTCAGTCAATAGTGTGGGATTCTTCCATAGCACCTCTATTGTACATTTTAGAGAAAAATGTTATATAAGAGACCCCCTTTAATTTGTGATTATCTATCATATAAAATTATTTTCACTTATACAGACTGTCCCACTTCTTCTGCACAGCACCTAACTTCGTTTTTATAAATGGAACATCCTGTATTTTACTTCATCATTATTTTGTTTCGTGCTGAACTGCTTATTTGTACGAGTAGTACTTAAGTATAACACAAAATCCAGACACAAAAATATTTATCAACAATTTAGGTACACTGTTTATTTAAGCTGGACCTACATTACTAGCGATCAAATCACCTGTGATAGCTATGTAACAAAAAGCTCCATCTTCTGGCACTGGCTGGGCCATCATAAACTCGTTTGCTTCCGGGCACGAAGGGTCTGTAACTGGTTTAGTTTCAGCCGCTTTTCTGGCTGCTTCTGCCAATGGATATAACGTATCCCATGGTGGATAATCTGCGAATGGGCCAACAACTCGAAGATCATGAAGATACCTTAAACAATTTCTGGTATTGTTTTCATTTCTCCAAAAGAGGATTGCTTACCCCAAGAGGGACATCATGTAATCGTTTCTGATTCCTCTCATGCTCGAACAGGAGTGACCATGAATAGAGCAAAGTATTAGCAACCAGGCGGCAATTTTTGTGCGATCGTCAGTATTGGGAAGCAAAGTTGCGTAAGGCCGAGCAATATACAACATAAACTGAAATTCCTGATCCAGTATCTGTAATGAGCTAGAGTAGAATGTTTAATATTTTCAGCAGAAAGTTGGTTGCACCATATCTAAGGCATGGTCACGTTCACACTGAACTTCTTGATTATGGACTGAGCATTTAAGGGCTTGAAAATCTTCGGGTAAACCTACAAGAGTATCATTCCACATTTTGTCTAATTCCCATTCTGCTGATGGAGTCTGCTGGTGTTGTATCTCATTTAGTGCTTGAAGTGCACCTGCAGGCACTTCTGTTGTAAATATACCATAGCACTCGTCATTTAGAAGACTCAGCGTTAAATAGAGAAGATATCTGAAGCAGTTAATGGAATGATTTAAAGGAAAAACGCTTTTTTTGTACAAACTTGTTTCGCTTTTCCCTAAATTGTGAGCTGTGATATGCAGGTGAAAATAATTTCTTGACCCATGGCGTTATCCGCTGCCTATCAAGATCATTTGTCAAAGAAGGTGCGACGATTTTCAAAACGGAACTGTAGTACAGAAATTCGGAATTTAGAGCATCTGGCTTAGTAATCGTTGTTCTGCAACAATGAGTAAATAAGCACTTCAATTATCTACAATGAAGCAAGGTTTTGTTAGAACTAACCTGTTTAAAGATGAAGCAGCAGCAGTGGCAGGAGAGTTGTTTAAAAGCTCTGGTAATTCGCCATCCAGCATCTTGAATTTTTAGTTTTTAAAAAAAAAACTGTCCAAGCGAAAAGATAAAATTGACGTTTTCACACAATATTTGACATTTTTGAAGTATGATGCAAGTCATAAGCGTAGGTCACTTGTGTTAATGGGAGCATGCACTTCTTACCAAACGTGGTAAGATAAGTGAACGCTGCGCCACTCAGCGTTTCCCTTTAAAGCCACTGCTCAGATAGCCCCTCATTCAAGTTATCGTAAACTTTGTACCTTATGGCATTTACCTCAACTAAGTTACTTGTGCCCAATAGTTAGGGATGTAGGATGTTCAACTTTTGGGGAAATGCGTAGGTTAGCTCAGGATAGGATGCGTCCAACCAGTCTTCGGACTGAAAACTTTATGATGATGTGCCCAATCTTAAGCACATGGGCAATGGATGCTAATGATGGGGGTTGCAGAGTGTTGGGTAAAACGATCTCGATGGTCACTCTTCAAACGAGATATGGGAAACTATTCCAACTTGCACACTAAAATATAAAAACTCGACCAGAAGTTGAATTTGCTAGTAATCAAAACTGAGAGTGACGTCGAATGCATACCCTGCTCAACAAACAATGGTCGTTATTTAATTGTCAAAAATAAATAGTTTTTGTCGATTGAATGCATTTAACACCAAAATTTTTAATTATTTTTTTATACTATGAATTCTTAATAAGTTAACCCCACACGCCAAAAGACAGTGACACAGTAATTAAACTCGACACGTGTTTCGCTGACAACGTCAGCATCTTCAGAATCTAATTCCGAACTTAAATTACATTGCTATAAATACGCAACCCCCACTCCTAAAGTGAAGAGAATCGATAAACCTATAGGGTTTCTTCATCAACCCCTCCCACTCAAAAAACCAACTCCATCTCTCACCACCATGCTCAAAATATATGTAGTTCCATGAAATTCTAGAACCATTTCGAACACGAGAGCAACAAAATTGGTCTCCCAAGCGAAAGGGGTCGGCATACCTACAGGGTTTCTTAGAACTATTTTGAACATAAGAGCAATAAAATTGGTGTCCTAGAACTGGGAGGTACGTATTTTATGGCTGGTTTTAATTCTATCTACCTGATAAATCTATAGAGAGTCGAGTTCGGAACCGGACCATAATTATTGTTAAGACAGCTACATTTATTTTTATATATTGCTATACTTTCTAAGACATTTAAATCAAATTTATTACTTCCTGGTTTTAAGAATTTGAGATTATTGACATTGAATTTATGGCCTGTTTCCAATGCGTGTGACGCCATGCTAGACTTATCAGGACGGCCGTATTTGTAGTAGGCTTGATGCTCCTTGAAGCGGGTTAAAATAGACCGAGTTTCCGCATACTATTTCGTAAATTCCCTCTTTATGAATGGGTTCCGTTTTATCTTTCGCATTTCCAAGTAGATTTTGTAAATTGTTGCTCGAAGTGTGAACCACTTTGAAGCCTGCTTTCCCGAAAATAGTATTCATACATCTAGTTATCTGCGGTACATATGGTATTTTTATAAATTTAGTAATTTTATTATCCCCATTTAAAGTGGTGGAATTTCGCAATAGCATTTTAAATATACGTTTCCTAATTAACCTATTGACAATTTCTGGATCAAAACCGTTACATCTCGCTATATCTCTAATTGTGTTTACTTCCTTGCGGTATCTTTCAACGGATAATGGTAGACTCAACAGTCTATTAACTAAAAAGCCAAAACTAGCCTCTTTGTGCTGACTGCAGTGGTTCGAATCTGCAGTTATGTACCGAGCTGTACTGATTTCTTTCCTATAGATGTCAAATTCTAACTTACCGTTACTCCTAATTACCAAAATGTCCAAAAATGGAAGCTGTCCTTCTCTTTCTATTTAAGTCACTCAAAAAATCTTCAACGTTACATTTACTAGTGTCAAAAATTGCAAATATTTCGTCTACATACCTCACCCACACCTTTGGAAATTATGGGAGCTCATCTTTCAGTTGGGTTTAAAATTTTCCCATGAAAATGTTTGCAATGAAAGGAGAGGGGCAATTTCCCATGGCTGTACCTTCACTTTGTTGAAAAACTGATCCACTGACTTTGACAGTTTGTTCATCAATGTTATTTTTATTAAGGAGTTCATACAAATACTCCAAAGCCTTTGGTACAGGTAGGTACACTGGGAAAAAGTGAGCTGACGTCGAATGAAATTAATAATTCGTTATCATGCAATGTGATGTGTTGCATTTTGTTTATAAACTCTAGAGAGTTCTTTACTGAAAAACTAGACTGCTTGAACTCGAGGTTATTAAATTCATTGACTAACCATTTGGACAGTTTGTAAGTAGGAGAATCTAGCTGTAACTATGGGCCTTCCCCTACTTTCCCTACTTTATGGATCTTCGGTAAACAATACATGCTTGGTACTTTTGGGTTAGACACATTTAGCTTACGTTTGATATCCGCGGAAATGAGGTTATTACACAGTTTAAATGTTTTCTGAGTATCTGAAATCATTTTAGGCAGCGGATCTTTGTTAATTTTCACGTACGGACCGTTTTCTAATTATTTACTCTTTGGTAATAGTCACATTTATCCAATATAACAACCTTGTTACCCTTTTTTATTTATTCAGGCTCCATCGCCAAGGGGGCATTTTCGTCTATACGGTTTAGTGGTTAGCTTCGTGAAATTGTCTTAATCTGAAATTCAATATAGAATTGAGCAAAAGTAGCATGTGGAAATTATCCAAATCCGATTAGTATTTTATATATGTAGAGCGATTCTATTGCTATCAGAAAATTTATTTGACAAAAAATATATAAAAATTATATGCATGAAGATGTGTCCACAAATGTGTCTTCAAAGAAGTGTAACAACTGGGTTTCTTTCATTTCGTCGTGAACCTTTTGAGATAGAAATATGAAATTTGCTGGAGTGTTTTACATAATCAAAGGCTATCATTTGATGATATTGATGATTTCACAATCAACTCGCAGATTACATTTCATCAAAAGAGAGATCTATTACATGTATCTCCAGCAGTATATTAATAAACTATTCAAAACGACGCTAAAGTGAGTCGTAACTTTTCCAAAGTGCCTAATTCTGTAGATGGCTGAAACGAAAACACAAACGTCAATAGGAAATTAGCGGCGGGCGGACACAGCGACGGAAGGATCACTTTTTGTGTTGATCGTGATGTCCGTTGTAGAGATCCCGATACGTCCATTGTCCTGCAGTAATGTGATTGACATGTTCGGGACTCTGAGAATGATGTAAACCCGACCTAGCACTTACAAGGTTTAAATAGTTAAAAGGTTCGGCTTTTATTAAAGCAAGGAATATTTATCGCAAAAATGTACCGATAACGACGCTAATGCATCAAATAATGGAATTGAAATGGAAAGGTTGTATTCTCAATTTGACCGAGTGAAAAATTTATTGGGGCTCCTTAAATACGGCATTTTCGTTAATTACTGGTAGGCAGTGAAATTGACATTTATAATTTTATTAATTATTAAACTGACAAGCATCGTTTTTAACAATAAAATAACTGAATATGAAAGAGTATTTCTGGTGGTAAAATATGTCTGGTAGTCAGTTTGAACATTTACTTTGAAGTTTTCAGTTTCAAACATTGTTATTAGTTTACTTTAGTGATTTTTAAGTTATTTGTTTCTTCAGTTTAGAGTTTTTGTCTTGTTTTGTTAAATGACCCTTAACTGACGAGTCTTTCTTTTAATCTTTTAAAAACACTTTTATAAGGCTGTCGTCTTTCTGGATGGTGGTAAAAATATGTTGACAAATTTTCCTTTTTCATGCGTACAATTTTTATAATAAATTAGATTAGAGATTGTTGCATTAATCCTAGTATTCGCAAAAATTATTTTCTGGTAGTGTATACTACGCTTGACAAAAGAAATGTAGTGGGAACAGATTTTCTTTTCACTAGGGAACCCAGTGTATTGACACGCATTTGCAACATTTTACTTTGTTGACAGCAGCAACTGCGAGCCAAACAATCCATAAATTCGTTGATCGGAACAGGGGCCAAGGATTAGCACGTTCAAGCAACTTATTTATCTTCTACTTTCTGCTACATAAAGTAGGTATTACTCCATCTTTAAATAACTTGAAATCCGCAAAATGTGCTATCTACACGACGTTAAAGCCACACCGATACTGAATACAAATACATATTTTAACTCCCAACGAGCATGTTTTCGCGTATAAATCGGGAAAGCACCGCGTCATTGAGCAGAACTCGTATTTAAATACACGACTATCGCTGCACACACGGCCGACTTGATCCTAAGAATTGTGGAATAAGGGAACAAGTCGAATAAAATAATCCTTGGAAGTGAGAACGGTTTAGGAATATACACCGTCGTTAACGAGCGGCAAAACGAGGAAATCGTCCCTAAAACTCGCGTTATTATTATTACTGCTGTTTTGATTATTCAAATGAGTGAAGATAGAATTACGCTGTTGAAGATCTATTATGCCAAACACGCGCTAAATTTTATATTTGTGACTTATTAACGCTACCCAAAGGACTTGTACCTTGACGCAGTTCTAGTAATACTGGGACGGGTGGGATGGCTTGCGCGCTTCAATGATCTAAAGAGCCGAACCATAGGTTTAACCATATTGGAGGGGTTTTTATTTGAGAAGCCAGACTAAATCAAGTCCCTGAAAGGGGGCAGCAGCTCTTTCAGTAATCATAGTGGCAGAGATCGTGAGGGTCGGTATGGCACTGTGATACACACTACTGCGATGTGGAAGGCAACGGGAAACCACCACATTATTATATCCCTGGTACAGCGTACTTCGAATTTATGATGATGGCACTTTCTGGAGTAAAATATTCCGGAGGTAAAATAGTCCCACATTCGGATCTCCGGGCGGGGACTGCTTCGGGGGGAGTCATCAGAAATGATAAGTGTAACATCTCACGAGTCGGAGCGTGGAATGTTAGAAGCATGAAACAGGTAGGAAAGTTAGAGAATTTGAAAATTGAGATGGATAGGTTAGCATTAGACGTAGTAGGTATTAGTGAAGTGCGATGGCCAGAAGCCGGAGACTTCTGGAGCGGAGATTTTAGAGTAATACACACAGGATCTGTAGGAGGAAATTCGGGAGTAGGAATTGTTATGCGGAAAAAAGTAGGGCAGAGTGTAGAAAATTTCTTACAGCAAAGTGACAGGGTAGTTATGGTTAGGTTAGATTCGAAACCTGTAAAAACAGTAATAATACAGGTATATATGCCCACTTCTAACTACAGTGATGAGGTCGTAGAGGCAGTTTATAGTGATATTGAACATGTGCTAGATTTTGTGAGAGGACACGAAAATTTAATAATTATAGGAGATTTCAATGCAGTCGTAGGCACAGGGCGAGAGGGCGGAATAGTTGGTCCCTTTGGATTAGGCAATAGGAACGATAGGGGAGTGAGACTGATAGAGTTCTGCGATAAACATAACTTAACGGTCGCGAACACTCTATTTCACCATCATGTTAGGAGACGCTACACGTGGAAGATGCCAGGAGACCTAGGGAGATATCAAATAGATTACATTCTTGTTAGGCAAAGATTTAGAAATCAAGTTAGGGATTGTAGAAGTTATCCAGGAGCAGATATAGATAGTGATCACAATATAGTCGTTATGAGGGCCAATCTTAAATTTAAGATTTTGAAAAAACGAAGCGGAAGAAGGTATCTTGACCCAGAGAAACTAAAAGATGATGATACGCGCGATAAGTTCGAGAAAAAGACAAACGAAGTACTAAAGGGCGCGGGCGAAAATATTGTTAGGGACATAGAGGAAGAATGGAATTGCATTAAAAATAGTTTAGTTTCCTCAGCTAGGGATATTTTGGGTCATAAACAGAATGAAAGTAGGAAACCCTGGATAACAAAACATATTGTGAGTCTAATAGAGGAAAGGCGCAAATATAAAAATAGGTTAGATGAAATAGGGAAACAAAGATATAAGGCGATCAAGTGGGAAATTATTCGGAAATGTAGGAAAGCGAAAGAGCAATGGATCGATGATAAGTGCAAAGAAGTGGAAAATAAGTTCGAAATAGGAAAGACTGATGAAGCATATAAAACAATTAGGAGAAATTTTAGAGAAATTGGATCTAGTACAAAAAGCATTAGGAATGAGGCAGGAGATATCCTAATCGAAAGCGGGGAGAAGGCAGATAGGTGGAAAGAATATTTAGGAAACTTATATGCGGGACAGGAAGTGCAAGATATATTAGAAAGTGAAAGCAGTGTAGAAGGGGATAACCTAGGGAGTCCTATAATGAGAGAAGAGTTTGAGCTAGCACTAAAAAGTTTAAGGAATAATAAAGCACCAGGTATAGATGGCTTGCAGGCAGAAATCTTAAAGTGCGCAGGTCAAGAGGTAATAGGTCGTTTATTTAAATTGGTTAGTCGCATATACCTGACAGGCGAGATTCCAGAGGATTACAAACTGAACATCATGGTAGCTTTGCCAAAAAGGAAAGGCGCGGATAGATGCGAAAATTTTAGAACTATCAGTTTAACTTCACATGCGTCAAAAATTTTAACTAGAATTGTGCAAAGAAGGATGGAGAAAAAGGCGGAAGAAATATTAGGAGAAGATCAGTTCGGATTTAGACGAAATAGAGGAACGCGTGAGGCCATTCTAGCTTTACGAGTAATTATAGAAAAAACGATAGAAAAGAGAAAGAGCGTATATATAGGATTTGTAGATTTAGAAAAAGCCTTCGACAACGTAAAATGGGGGAAGATGTTCGAAGTGCTGAGAAAGGTAGGGATGAAATACAGGGACAGAAGAATAATGCATAATCTCTACAAAGAGCAAAAGGCAGTTATAGAATGTGAGCAGGAATGAAGGGAAGTAGATATCCGGAAAGGAGTGAGACAGGGATGTGCATTGTCACCTCTAGTTTTCAACTTATATATCGAAGATGCGATTAATATTGTTAAGGAAAGAACAGCCTCAGGGATCAATGTACAGGGCCAAACTATTAACATGCTCAGATTTGCGGATGATATAGCAGTGTTAGCATCTAGCAAAGAAGAATTAGGAGCGGCTTTGAATGAAATGGAAGCAGTTTTGACACAGGGCTACGGCATGAAAATCAATAAAAAGAAAACTAAAATTTTGGTATGTAGATGGAGTGAAAATAGAACTAAAATTGAAATACGAATAGGAAATGAGAAGATAGAGGAGGTCGCGGATTTCTGCTACTTAGGAAGTAAAATAACCCAAGACGGTAGGAGCACTAAAGATATAACACAAAGAATGGCGCAGGGACGAGTTGCGTTTAACAAAAAGAAACAACTGTTATGTTCGAGAACGGTTAATATAGAGACTAGGAAGAGACTCTTAAAGTCGTATGTATGGAGTACGGCATTATACGGGTGCGAAACTTGGACAATAGGAGAAGCGGATAGAAAAAGAGTAGAAGCGTTTGAACTGTGGTGTTACAGACGCATGATGAAGATACCGTGGATAGATAAGGTTAGCAATAGGGAAGTATTAGAAAGAGTTGGGGAAAGGCGTAAGGTATGGAAAACAATAAAGAGTAGGAGAGATAGGATGGTAGGACACCTTCTAAGACACGAAGGAATAGTTCGCGACATACTAGAGTCAGAGATAGGAATAAAAAGAGGTAGGGGTAGGCCTAGATTAGACTACTGCTCTCAAATAGTTAGGGATGTAGGATGTTCTACTTTTAGGGAAATGCGTAGGTTAGCTCAGGATAGAAAAGAATGGAGGTACGCGTCCAACCAGTCTTCGGACTGAGAACCTTATGATGATGACTTATTAACGCATACCTGTTGAACAATCAGCAGAAAACAGGTTTATTTTTATTCTTTTCATTTTCTACCAAGCAGCCTCTTGTAATTACAAGAAAAACGTCACTTTTTCGACTTTCCGAAGCGATCTTTCATAGAAAGCATGGCACAAAGTTCGTTCCAACAACGTAAATAATACGACACCGTGCGCAGGTACCATTTTCACAAATATCAAAATTTTTGGCCGACTTGTGTGCCCACATTGGATGTGAATGCTCACCATGGGAAAAATTCCAGCATAATCTTCGACGAATGTTCCAAGGAAGTTTGTTGTTCCACGAAGATAGTCAAGCGGCAAAGATAAACGTCTGGCTCCACAAGGAGCTCCTGTCTGTGAGACATCTTTAAACAGAAATCGATTCCGGAAGTTTTTCTAAGTTTAACCGGCAAAGTGGTTGACTTAAATTCCTTACCGTTGGGAGAAGCAGCAGTTGGACCAGTGCAACAGTGGGGTGGAATCGAAAAGAGTGCAAAGGATTGGGGATGGTCCATGACGTTTCGAAGCTTGGAATAACGACGACTGTGGCATCAAATTTCGTGCAACTCCATGACTGCGTGAGCGTGCCGAAAATAGGGGCTGAAATGCTCGTTCACATGCTCAGGAACAGGAACTCTACGATGAGCATAACATTTATGACGATGACGACCAATAGGGAGGTTCGGAGAAAAATAAGATATCTATTTTTGGCATGAAAATGACAGAAAATTGTTATTGTAATTGAATTACGGCGAAATTTTTTTTCTAAAAAAATTGTTTGCGGCGTAATAAGCGAAAGAAATTAGGTTATCACGCCCACATGCTAGTTCGCTTTGTTATTGGTTTGACGTCAGAGATTCGTAAGGCGTTCCTCCCACTTCTCTTGAAGTGCCTGTGAAGCGGTACCTATCTCATAACATACTTATTGGGACTATTTCGAGCGTGAATTTTTAAAGTAAGGTGTCAAGGAAACATAAAACAAAGACAACATAATCGATATAATGATGCAACAAGGGTATCAAAAGTCCGATTCACATAATTTGCCATATTTATGTAGTAGGTAGGTAAATGTCCCGGTAAATGTGGAAATGGTGTGTGATTCTTGCATCTAACCCCAATTTCATTCAACCTCAAAACAGAAAAACAGTAGTGTAAAGGCAGACCGGTATAAGTAAACAAAGTCAACAATTTATTAACTGTACATGCCTTTTATAATTCAGTATAAGTAGGTATGTAGATTGTAAATACCTGCTTACTTCTGTTTGTAAAATAGGTACCTACCTATATTCTCTAATACAATACAATACATACCTACTCATTTATGTAGGTATGTATACCTAAGTGATTGACAAGTTATCAAGTTAACAGTTTTATAACGGATTGGAAATTTAAAAAAAAAACGGAAACAAATACAACTCACGCGAATGAAAAAACTACGCTACGTAGGTACTAGGTACTTGTTTAACAAAAAGAAACAACTGCTATATTCTGGAACGGTTAATGTAGAAACTCGGAAGAGACTCTTAAAGACGCATGTATGGAGTACGACGTTATACCTATGGGTGCGAAACTTGGACAATGGGAGAAGCGGATTGAAAAAGAGTCGAAGCGTTTGAAATGTGATGCTACAGACGGGTGTTGAAGATACCGTGGATAGACAAGTTAGCAATAAGGAGGAATTAGAAAGAGTTGGGGAAAAGAGAAAAGTATGGAAGACAATAAAGAATAGAGGATAGGATCGTAGGATGGTAGGACACCTTCTAAGACACAAAGGAATAGTTCGCGACATACTAGAGTCAGATATAGGAATAAAGAGATAGAGGTTGGAGCAGATTAGACTACTGCTCTCAAATAGCTGGGGATGTAGAATGTTCTACTTTTACGGAAATGCGTAGGCTAGCCCAGGGAAAGGATGGAGGTACGCGTCCTACCAGTCTTCAAAATAGAACTTTATGTTGACGTACTATTTAATTATTATTGTAAAATAGTTAATGAAATTTCCTTTTTTTAGTTCAGGGAAGGAACGCTGCGACGATTCAGTATTTGGCTCCGTCATGCTCCTAGCATCCTGTTTCAAATTATGCTAACCGTAACACGTTACCAAGTACCAAGGGGTCCCAGAAAACTGTCGATAAATTACATTATGTTCGATTTTATTTAGAGTGGCTGCAATGGGGCAGCCGATAATTCTATAAACTTTTGCAATGATAAACTAACTCGTCAAAATATTGATAACGCTGACCGATTTTCCTTCTGGCTCCAAAGAACCACCTTTTCCGTTTTATTGGTGTGCTGTACGATGTATTAGTCTGGGTACAAAACAGAAAACACCAGTTAGAACCAGTTAATAATATTTAACAATTTAACTACACATGCATATGCATAATAGATACTTATGGGACTGCTGCGCGCTGAAGCTGGGACTTGTACGTTATACTAAGTTCTGACGTCACGCGGCCTACTCTCGCTGCAAGGTACGATTTCTAGCCTCGCACCGACGGAAAACTTTGCAACGGTTTCACAGGCGAAGGAATTTTTTTAACAAAAATTAACAACATAATTGCCTTCAGTATAATAAACTCTATCAATTTTAATGAAATTTGAAAATTACCGAACCTGCGTATTGAATCATTTCCTGATGTCTTTCTTTCATTCATACCATATCTTTGATGTTCACATTCCCTCTTCTCCTTTCTTACAACTTTTATATTCGTTTTTACTTTTACTTTTACTTTTACATTCTTCTTTCTGTTTTCATTCATCCCTTGTTTTATCATACTACTCTGCAATTTTCTTTGAAACTATAACTCACTGCAAGAGTGGAACTAGTTCTCTGTGCTAAAAAGTCGTTTTTAATTCAGTAATTTCACTTCGACAGTACCCCTCTGGCGAATATGTAAAAGAGGCGACATTGTCCCCATTCGTATAGTTATTATCTCATAACCGTGCCATTTAACCGATGAAATATTGAACATTCGATTGCGCATTGTATAGCGTACCTACACGTTAAGCTAATACGATCCGCACATTTAGGGGTTGGTCATTAATATTTAGTGTTTTCAGTAAAGATTGTCCTGCGTCCACGTCCATTATAGTCCTCGTAATAGTGGACAATGGGGGGCGTCGGTATGGTATTAAGTCTACTTTACGCTGTTAAATGGCACCGTTTGTTGACATTTTTTAATTGCATCAACCGTTTGTGAAATACTTAACGTTGCGGTTTTTGCATCGGTAAAGGTTTGTTCTGGTCTACAGGGTGATTCACGAAGTTCTTCCGACATTCTTAATGTTATTTTAGGGGTTTTAGCGTGAGGGTGTTTTAAGTACAGTATGTCGTTAATAAATGGAAGAATAACTGGTATGGTGTTCTTAGCCCTGAAGCGAGACGATTGATAAGAATAGGTTATTAGAGAAATTGAGTAAGTATGGAATAAGCGGAAATATCAAGATAGTTTCAGTCTTACCTAACAAACGACCGATATCATGTTCCATTATTTTTCATTTTATCACAAAAGATATCCCATAAAAATACTCCACGGAAAGTTTATAAGACAGGACAGTTCTAACGTAGAACATGGAAGTATAATAGTATATTATACACGAGTTTATAATGAATGCTATTATTACCGAGGATGAAGTTTACAACACGAGCGAGTGAAACGAGCGAGTTTTGTAATCATCCGAGGTAATAATAGCATCATTATAACGAGTTGTATACTATACTTTGTCCACGACTATCAAAACAGATTCCCAGAAAGAATTTACCTTCATTTCCCTTCTCCAGTGTAAGAAAGATTCATACATACGCTCTTAGGTATAATTTTCTTGGTTTTTTGGGCAATGAATCTAATGAGGCAAGTTCTGCAGCTTCTTTTATTGCTGGTGCTGTTAAAGAAACCTCGTTTTCACTCTCACTATTCATTACATCTTCTTTTTTAGAATATGCATTTCAAATTAAAAGCAAACCATGCTGATTTGACGTTTCAATTTGAACTGTCACATCGCGATCGCGGCCTACTAAATAAATGTAAAAAAGGGTCAAAGCGATGTTCTTATTGGTGTAGTGAATAATATTCATTAATCACTGCAGTGATTAATGTATCTAATTATGATTGAAGAAATACAAGTATAAAGAGTATATTATAAGATAGTCGTGGACAAAGATATAGTTTACAATCTAAACTGAGCCAGCTGAAATGGCCACAAATGAGTGAATAAGCTAATGATAACCAGTGGACAACCGCAAACTGCACATATCAGATGTTGGAAACGACATTAATATCCTTTAATTAAATTATTGCAGTCGGTCGGATTGACCTAAGTTATAAATTCGCTGGAAGAGCGCCCCCCATGCCGAGTAAATCCCTTAATCAAAACTAATTTCCTCCCTCCCTGACCAGAGGTGAGCATATACGCGGGAGTAATTAACTAAGTACGTTATTTTCCTAATTTCATTGCTATTCCATTAAAGGTCTGCGTGATGTAGATACGGCCGTGCTACCTCCTCCGGGTCACTATTAATATTTCCGGTTATCTACGGACACCGTGATTTCTACCGCTGACCGTATCGCACAATATTTCATACTCCGCGCATTGTAGGTATTTTCCAAAAATAGGCAAATATTCTTTAAGAAAAAGTAGTTCTGTAATTAAACTTTTCAATGCTAACAAACTTTTTGCATTAAGTTAACACTGTAGTTAATTTTCGGTTACATTCCATTGATATCATTAGGTATAGAATTCATCAGTAGAACTTCCAACATTGACTGCATCAATTAATAACACTGGGGCAAGCATGCAAAGTTTAATGAAAAACCGGAAGATCCAGGCATTTTCAATGAAGATGTGCTTTTTAGGAATTCAGTCACACCTTTTTTAAGAAAAGTGTCAGATGGCAAGAAGAAAAATTATTGTAAAAAAACTGTATTCAATTTAATTATGGATTTTTTGTTGAATCCCTTTTCCAGACATTTGTGTTGCCAAGTTAGTGCACCATGTGGTGATGCAAAATATTCTTTTAAATGGTCTCGCAACTGAAATAATTTTTGTTGAGCGTTATTGCTACCAGCTCTTCGTACTGAGATCAGTGTACCGTTCCTTACAATGTCTCATGGTATATGGTTTTAGGGGAAATGTCTCGTTAGCAACGTTTAAATATGGCAATTTTTCTGGCATATTTCCAATGGTGCATGGTTCTGGTAGGAACATTGCATAAAATAATACTGTAAAGGCCCTGTGTATCATAGAATTGTAAGCAGAAATTTTTTGACAAAAGGAGTTAAATGAATTAGATGAAAGAATAATATCTGCATACGTTTGGTTTCCTAAAAATATCGAAATTTATTTTATTATATTCATTTATTAAAGCTAAATCTAATGCCGCACTTCCACTAAGCGGACAGGACAAAAACAAAACAGGAACTGTTCGTTTGCACAAAAACAGGTACAGATTTGTTCGTCAGGACTGTTCGTGAACAGTTTTGTTTTTCTCGGACTTATGTTTCCACGGAGCGGACAAACGAATATTCTGTTTTGTTTGGTTTCATTAAGGCTGGGATACGCATCGACAGGACAGGAGATCGGTAGTACATGTGTAAGACAGAAATAGACATAGCTTTAGCAACCGCTTGGTACAGTCAGTCCAGCACAAAATTGAAATAACGAAATTAGGCAAATATAGTCTTAAAATAAAGCTAAAAGATCGGTGAGTATGCTCATATATTTTATTTGGCGATTAACTAAAATCCGAATGTACAATTTGTGTGTGAATAATGCTAAGATTTCCGTTAAAATTTGCCCGTTTTCCACTTCGTTTATTTTAACAACAGTGTAAATATGTCAAATAAAATTGTTACAAGCTTATTCTACCAACCCTCATATTTCTTTTAAACCATAATTCATGTCTATAAGTAATACAGTTTTTGAGCTGGACTGTCTGTATTAACACCGTCTCAGAAGCGAGGAGAACGCTTCTCGGGTATTCGAATATCCCAGCCTTAAAGATTAGGCGGTCGTACTAGAAAGACTTTCAGGCAGTTGAATATGTGGCGGGTAACAAGATCAGAGGAAGAATGCGAGCTTTTCTTTTTGATGGGTGCTGCATATATTTTATTACAGAAGAAGAAATGAAAGAAACCTCGATTTTGGATAAAACCCTCGCTAAGAAGAAGAGACGCAAATGTTACTACAAGATTTAAGAGATGACGAAATTGCCTTAAGTGGTGAACTAAGATCTAGTTTCAAAAACTTTTTAAGAATGTCCAGCACGGGCTTTGAAAACTTACTGTTTTTAATCAGCCCCATTATAAGTAATAAGAAGACCAACTTCAGAGATTCAATTTTGGCTCAACAACGTTTTGCTCTTACTAAATTAAATTCAGAAAAAAGCACGTGCGGGCACTCGGACAGGAACATCTGTTTCGACCAAAAGGACTGTCTGCAGACAGTTCACAGACCCTTTGATCATTACCGACTTTCGCCGGGACTGTGTTCGTGTTTGTAAAAACACAAAAATGGACAAAATTGTCCGGAAAGTGTTACACGAAGTCCGCGAACAGTTCGCATTTTGTCCTCGGACTGTCCCAAACGGACCGAGTTCCTGTTTTGTTTTTGTTTTGTCCGCTAAGTGGAAGTGCGGCATAAGAAATTAATTTTGTGTTCAGTTTCTATTTCTTTTGTAAATTTTATTTTTGAGTGAATACTGTTCAAAAAATTTTGAAAATTGTCTAATTGTCTTGTTGTTCCTTTAAAACAACCAATAACATCATCTACATATCTATACCAAAATAGAATAGGTATGTTGTTTGCCTAATTCTGAATTCATAATTTTTTCTTCAATATCTGACATGAAAATATCTGCTAATAAAGGACTAATTGGTGAACCCAATAGCAAGACCTAAATTTTGAGTATAATATTCATTATTACTATCCCAAAGGACTTGTACCTTGACGCAGTTCTAGTAATACTGGGGCGGGTGGGATGGCTTGCGCGCTTCAATGATCTAAAGAGCCGAACCATAGGTTTAACCATATTGGAGGGGTTTTTATGTGAGAAGCCAGACTAAATCAAGTCCCTGAAAGGGGGCAGCAGCTCTTTCAGTAATCATAGTGGCAGAGATCGTGAGGGTCGGTATGGCACTGTGATACACACTACTGCGATGTGGAAGGCAACGGGAAACCACCACATTATTCTATCCCTAGTACAGCGTACTTCGAATTGATGATGATGGCACCTTCTGGAGTAAAATATTCCGGAGGTAAAATAGTCCCACATTCGGATCTCCGGGCGGGGACTGCTTCGGGGGGAGTCATCAGAAATGATAAGTGTAACATCTCACGAGTCGGAGCGTGGAATGTTAGAAGCATGAAACAAGTAGGAAAGTTAGAGAATTTGAAAATTGAGATGGATAGGTTAGCATTGGACGTAGTAGGTATTAGTGAAGTGCGATGGCCAGAAGCCGGAGACTTCTGGAGCGGAAATTTTAGAGTAATACACACAGGATCTGTAGGAGGAAATTCGGGAGTAGGAATTGTTATGCGGAAAAAAGTAGGGCAAAGTGTAGAAAATTTCTTACAGCAAAGTGACAGGGTAGTTATGGTTAGGTTAGATTCGAAACCTGTAAAAACAGTAATAATACAGGTATATATGCCCACTTCTAACTACAGTGATGAGGTCGTAGAGGCAGTTTATAGTGATATTGAACATGTGCTAGATTTTGTGAGAGGACACGAAAATTTAATAATTATAGGAGATTTCAATGCAGTCGTAGGCACAGGGCGAGAGGGCGGAATAGTTGGTCCCTTTGGATTAGGCAATAGGAACGATAGGGGAGTTAGACTGATAGAGTTCTGCGATGAACATAACTTAACGGTCGCGAACACTCTATTTCACCATCATGTTAGGAGACGATACACGTGGAAGATGCCAGGAGACCTAGGGAGATATCAAATAGATTACATTCTTGTTAGGCAAAGATTTAGAAATCAAGTTAGGGATTGTAGAAGTTATCCAGGAGCAGATATAGATAGTGATCACAATATAGTCGTTATGAAGGCCAATCTTAAATTTAAGATTTTGAAAAAACGAAGCGGAAGAAGGTATCTTGACCCAGAGAAACTAAAAGATGATGATACGCGCGATAAGTTCGAGAAAAAGACAAACGAAGTAGTAAAGGGCGCGGGCGAAAATATTGTTAGGGACATAGAGGAAGAATGGAATTGCATTAAAAATAGTGTAGTTTCCTCAGCTAGGGATATTTTGGGTCATAAACAGAATGAAAGTAAGAAACCCTGGATAACAAAACATATTGTGAGTCTAATAGAGAAAAGGCGAAAATATAAAAATAGGTTAGATGAAATAGGGAAACAAAGATATCAGGCGATCAAGTGGGAAATTATTCGGAAATGTAGGAAAGCGAAAGAGCAATGGATCGATAATAAGTGCAAAGAAGTGGAAAATAAGTTCGAAGTAGGAAAGACTGATGAAGCATATAAAATAATTAGGAGAAATTTTAGAGAAATTGGATCTAGTACCAAAAGCATTAGGAATGAGGCAGGAGATATCCTAATCGAAAGCGGGGAGAAGGCAGATAGGTGGAAAGAATATTTAGGAAACTTATATGCGGGACAGGAAGTGCAAGATATATTAGAAAGCGAAAGCAGTGTAGAGGGGGATAACCTAGGGAATCCTATAATGAGAGAAGAGTTTGAGCTAGCACTAAAAAGTTTAAGGAATAATAAAGCGCCAGGTATAGATGGCTTGCAGGCAGAAATCTTAAAGTGCGCAGGTGAAGAGGTAATAGATCGTTTATTTAAATTAGTTAGTCGCATATACCTGACGGGCGAGATTCCAGAGGATTACAAACGGAACATCATGGTAGCTTTGCCAAAAAGGAAAGGCGCGGATAGGTGCGAAAATTTCAGAACCATCAGTTTAACTTCCCATGCGTCAAAAATTTTAACTAGAATTGTGCAAAGAAGGATGGAGAAAAAGGCGGAAGAAATATTAGGAGAAGATCAGTTCGGATTTAGACGAAATAGAGGAACGCGCGAGGCCGTCCTAGCTTTACGAGTAATTATAGAAAAAACGATAGAAAAGAGAAAGAGCGTCTATATAGGATTTGTAGATTTAGAAAAGGCCTTCGATAACGTAAAATGGGGGAATATGTTCGAAGTGCTGAAAAAGGTAGGGATGAAATATAGGGACAGAAGAATAATACATAATCTCTACGAAAAGCAAAAGGCAGTTATAGAATGTGAGCAGGAACAAAGGGAAGTAGATATCCGGAAGGGAGTGAGACAGGGATGTGCATTGTCGCCTCTAGTTTTCAACTTATATATCGAAGATGCTATTAATATTGTTAAGGACAGAACAGCCTCAGGGATTAACGTACAGGGTCAAACTATTAACATGCTCAGATTTGCGGATGATATAGCAGTGTTAGCATCTAGCAAAGAAGAATTAGGAGCGGCTTTGAATGAAATGGAAGCAGTTTTGATACAGGGCTATGGCATGAAAGTCAATAAAAATAAAACTAAAATTTTGGTATGTAGGGGATGTGAAAATAGAACTAAAGTTGACATACAAATAGGAAATGAGAAGATAGAGGAGGTCGCGGATTTCTGCTATTTAGGAAGTAAAATAACTCAAGACGGTAGGAGCACTAAAGATATAAAACAAAGAATAGCGCAGGGCCGAGTCGCGTTTAACAGAAAGAAACACCTGTTATGTTCGAGAACGGTTAATATAGAGACTAGGAAGAGACTCTTAACGTCGTATGTATGGAGTACGGCATTATACGGGTGCGAAACTTGGACAATAGGAGAAGCGGATAGAAAAAGAGTAGAAGCGTTTGAAATGTGGTGCTACAGGCGCATGATGAAGATACCGTGGATAGATAAGGTTAGCAATAGGGAAGTATTAGAAATAGTTGGGGAAAAGCGAAAGGTATGGAAGACAATAAAGAGTAGGAGAGATAGGATGGTAGGACACCTTCTAAGACACGAAGGAATAGTTCGCGACATACTAGAGTCAGAGATAGGAATAAAAAGAGGTAGGGGTAGGCCTAGATTAGGCTACTGCTCTCAAATAGTTAGGGATGTAGGATGTTATACTTTTAGGGAAATGCGTAGGTTAGCTCAGGATAGAAAAGAGTGGAGGTACGCATCCAACCAGTCTTCGGACTGAGAACCTTATGATGATGATTCATTATTAAACTGGAGATAATTTTGTTCAATACAAAGTTGGAAAACAGTAATATCATTTTTTATTACAATATTAGTATGAGTTTTATCTAAAATATTTTCATTTAATTTTAAGCATCCATTGGGAGGAATATTAGGCAACATATTTGTAATATCAAAAGAAACCAAAAAAGACCCTGTTGGAATATTTTTATTTTTGATACTGTTAATTACTTCTAAAGAATTTTTTAAACTATAAATTTGGATTTAAAATTCGTGGTAGTTTTGAATATATTATTAATGTTTTTAGCTAAATTTCTTGTGGGAGCATTAATATATGATACTACTGGTCTTATAGGTGTATTAATTTTATGGTTTTTGATTAATCCATATAATTTAGGGGCACATGCATTCATATTAATTAATTTTAATTTTTCAAAATTGTTGTTAAAAATACTGTTGCAATTGTTTAACCAATCCTTTAATTTTGTTTGAAAATGTTTTGTTGGATCTTTTTTTAGTTCAGTTAATTTTTCATTTCTAACAAAATTTTGCATTTTTGTTATACAGCGAGGTCCTAAAGTTTGGAATAAAATTCATAATTTCTTTTTTATCTATATTTCAATGAAATGCTCGGACACGTCAATTTTTATTTTCAATTTAGAATGTTGTAAGGGATATGTAAAATATACAAGTTGTCCCATTTTCATGTACAGCTGTCAATGTCAATTTTCTTAAATGGAACACCCTATACATTTTCATATTTCTGAGTAGTCCATTGAAAGGCAATTTCATAAATGTGGCATTTGTTACCTTTTTCTTCCATGGCTATCGAGATATTAACACTTGAATTTAGAAATTCGTCAAAATTAGAAGCAAAAAAAAGCAAAGTATACCTCACACAACCGTATGACATCAAAGATTTATGAACGAAAATACGAAATGAAATTCGGAGAATCACACCTGAAGTTATTAGAAATGTTCTTTACGAATTCGAGTACAGTTTGGCTATAGCTTAGCAAGTCCGAGCATTTCATTGAAATATTAATAAAAAAGAAATTATGAATTTTATTCCAAACTTTAGGACCTCACTGTATATTCATCTTTAGGTTAAATTACTATAGCATTGAATTTGTCTGCTTTCAAAACTATCAAATTATCTTTATTAATTTTTTCTTTAATAGAATTAATTGTACTTTTATCAATTTTATTAATGATTAAGTTTTTGTACTGAAAAGTATTATGAATTTTATTTCTAATGTTCTGAGAATCATCATCCTTAAATGTGCATTGTAATCTTTGTTTATTTTTTTGTTACGGCACGTACCTACGTTAGGTGCATTTTTCACGTATTGCCCAAAAAATTTTAAATTCCCTGGGTTACCAGGCAGCTGCTTAGCTAGGCAGTTCATACAATATAAAAGAAGTTGTTAATAAAAAATAAATTAATAATTGCATTTTTCTCAATTAAGTAATAAGTTTATGTTTGAGTTTTGTGTGGTCTCTTTCGTGAAATAGTCCTGACGAATATCATTCGACTTTAGATTACACCTGGCAAAACTTGTCGATTGTAGACTCAAAGTGCCCAATTTTGCTCGTGACATTGTTGAAAAATAACTTGACTGACGTCTCGTAATTTTAATGCAATTTCACTCGTCAAATTGCTAGACCTCTCGATACAATTAAAAATTTTGCCGGCAAAATCTAAACTCTTATTACATAGGTATTACATACGATAATTAAGGAATGAATATTCCTCTTACTAACGCCACTGGGGCCATTTCTTGTCCTATAGCCAAGACTCCTGTTGTTTATCGTCTGCAATTTATGCTCATATCTATACTCAATCTGACCAAGGAAAACGTCAAAAGATGAGACAAACGCCTGGAAAACATGGAAAGTATAGCTGGAAGCAATTATTTTTATCGCTCCTTATAAATTTTCATTGCATTTTTCACCGTAAATGCGCGACATTCCGTACAATTTTTAAATTCAACTATAAATAATTCACGAGTTACCAACAACATGCGAATACAAGGAAAATTCTTGGTATAAGTAAGAAAAACGCGATGTGATTTTTACGTATGCACGGGCGAAATATGCAAACGAACGTCGCTAGCAATAAAACCACACATTATAACTTGATAATTTGTATGCACTTTTCTTGAACACTAGAATCAATCATTCAGCAAGAAAGTTAACTTTTCCTGGAAACTATTGATCACGCAATAATAAGAAGACGTTCATGCAATCAAAATTTCTCTGTTAGTGGGTTTAAACACTCATTTTTGCCCAAACAGGACAATTTAGACACCGACAGGCATAATTATTCTCATACTAAACAAACTAATCAATCAAATCATTTTACTAATTATTGACGTTGGCAGATGGCTATACAACTTTCTAGCACACCACGTAAACTTATCTGACTTCACAAATAGCAGTTGCTCTCTCATGTGAAGACAGTTCTTGGGCAAAGAACGCGTTTCCTTGGATTATCCCAGTTCTTGTTCGATTTTCTTGCATACAAGTGACTTATCAAAAGAGAATCAATCTTCTATTATCTAAAATAGGCACTTTGTACCTGGGGAAGTAAGTTAAAAAGCCCTCCCGTGATAAATGATAAATCCTGCAGCCAAATCACGTAGCAACCGCAGTTAACTGGTCTTAAGAGAGTCCTGATAAATTTAAAAAAGCACCTCAAAGTCGTTAAAGCGATGAGCCGCCGGCAAATTGAGCTGAAAATATGCAGCAAGTTTTTATTCCCCGTGACAACGGTTTACCGGCTCACTTATCTCGGGATACTTTACCCAATCTATTTTAATTCTTTGTCTCCCGCCTTCTTTTCGTTTTTCTCTCAACTAATTACTACGATTAGGCTTGTCTAACATTTCACTCGAATCACAAAAACACAGCTAATGAAATCAAATTTAGTATTAATTCATGACGCGTTGTTGTGGCTTTCAGTTCTCGCATATTGAACAGTAGATAATTGTTTAAAGCCTTAATTTGAAAAGTAAAATAAAAAAGAGACGACGCAACAGTTTGGAAAAATTAAGGCAAGTTTTCCTTTCCGATAGCAGGATCCTGGGAAAAACAGAGGCAATTTTCAACAAAATATTTAAGATAATATGACAGGTTAATAAGAAAGATGGGGGCATGGGAAATGGTGAGGTAGCGCCCAACCCTGTTCCACATAGTGTCAGAGATAAGAAGAGCACATATTTCCTCTGCCAAACTCTCTGGTCGTCGCACTCGATTCTTAGAAAGGCCCAAGTTATAATCCATAAAAAAAACCAATTCATAAACTTCATTAATTTCCTTGAAATCTTTTTTAAAGCAAAGAGTCTATGACATTTGAAACCCTTTCAGCCCTTAACCCGCATATTACCAGCCCCTGTATCGCACTGCATGGTAATGTATTCAAGTTCCGCCATAATGATCTTACGCAATTAAAATCGCGAGTGGTCTCTACACAACAGAATTGCAAAATTAGCTCAGCAAAGAACATTTCTTTGCAGTCGCGCACGGTTGTACCCTGTTCGGCTGGCCGCAGCG
The DNA here is from genome assembly GCA_963966045.1 of Xestobium rufovillosum. NCBI lineage: Eukaryota > Metazoa > Arthropoda > Insecta > Coleoptera > Ptinidae > Xestobium > Xestobium rufovillosum. The sequence goes on from OZ014492.1 coordinate 41,228,034, forward strand.
CCTCCTGGAGGTAGAATTTCAAGTGTTTGCTAATTAATACCACTAATTGGAGGTTCCCCTCTCGCACGACAGCCCAGACCGACAATAATCATGATTATAGGAGCAGTTAAGGGAAGTAATTGATTGGTCCACTGCCTTACACATATCCAAGAAGACGGAGTTAATTTTAATCCTATTAAGTTTGCAGTAACGTGCGCAAATTTACGTTGGCCTGTTTGGACGAAGCTGCGAAGAAAACTTGAGAGAATAGGGGCAAACTTTAAATTAATATGTCAGTATTAGCTACTAGTGGGAACTTGACATTGTCTAGCATTATGCGGTTGGGAATTTTCTTGGTTAGTTCAATATTCCACATAGTTATTTAGCATTTTCATAAATGTCAATACCGAGTTCTGAAAGTTTTAACTGTAGTTAGGTGCCTACGTTTTCCACGTAGTTGTCTAGAAACTTAAAAATACGCATGGCAAAGGGATCATCAAAAATACAACTTTCATCGCCTACATACCAAATTCTGTAAAAATGATGATGTTAGACGAATACAACAGCCTGTGGCAGAAGAGCAGCTTCCCTCAAACATTGAGGACAGCCAGCCTGGTGTTATTAGACAAGAAAAAGAAAAGTGCAGACTCTCAGAAGGCGTACAGATCGAATTGCCTTCAACTCTGTGAATGGGCAAGCGATAATAGTGGAACTGGCGGCGGGGAAAGTGAACATCATTTTCAAGAAACTGGTTGACTTCGCTGATGATCACAGGTAAAGAGACTGGTATCAAGAAAGGACATCCAAAAAATGCCTTCCATCGAACAAAATGTGGATAATGAGAGTAGCAAGGAGACAGAAGTTGAGTCAGAGCCGGAATCTGATGTGGAAATTGATAGGGAAGGAAGGTTATATAGAAGCGGAACCTGAAGATTCGACGCAATCAATGGGCGATGCGCAATGCTTCGAAGGAAGTTAGTAAAGAGGATACTGATAAAGCGGATGAGAAGCGAGGAGAAGCCATGGGGCAGTTTTCTGAAGGTAATTACGAGAAAGCAATTGAATTATTCGCAGAAGCCATACAAATAAACCCACAGGCAGCCTTATTGCTTGCTAAGAGAGGCTAAACTTACCTTAAACTAAACAACCGACTGCGTGCATTAAAGATTTTACAGGAGCTCTCGAATTGAACCCCGATTCTGCCGCAGCTTACAAATTCCGAGGAAGAGCTTACAGGTTGATAGACGAATGGGAGAAATCTGCCAAGGACCGTCGTCAGGCTTGCAATATTGATTTTGACGAACAGATGGACGAATGGTTAAAAGAAGTGACGCCAAATGCGAAGAAAATTGAGCAACACCGCTTGAAGCTGGAACGTAGAAAGATAGAGAAGGATGAAAGGGAAAAACAAGAGTGTGTACGCAGTACGCACCCGCATCAACAGACTGAGGCGAAATTTGGGGATGCCACGCCAGGGGGTAACCTAGGGCTGGGGGATTTTTATAAGTTGGCTCAAGATCCGGAAGTTATGGCTGCTTTTCAGGATCCTGAGGTTGCAGCAGCTTTCCAACATTAGTGTCGAACCCGGCTAATTTTGTAAAATACCAGTCGAATCCGAAAATAATGACCCTGATTTCAAAGCTATCGGAATAATTCAACGGAGCTGGTGGTGGTGGTTTTCCAGGTAAAGGGGGTTTCCCTGGAGAATTCGGTGGATTACCGGGTATGGCCGGTTTTCCTGGAGCTGGACCGCTCTATCAAAACCTGCTTCAGAAGATGACGGATTGGATTAAGCATTGAACGTGTTCTGTTGTCCTGTGCGATTAGGACATGTAATTGTTGCAGAGCCGGTCACGGTTATTTCTTGTTATTTTCCTTTTCAACGGTTTGAAGGAGAATTTTTCCCACATATGGTCAGACATTAAATACCTTGGGCTTTGCATGGTCTATGCAAGCTTTGTTCGCTGTGGTACAAAATATTTTCTCGTTGATTGGTTTATGAGGGGCATGGTTTGACGAAGAATAAAATAATCTCGAATAAGAATAATTTTTGTTTTTGTTTTTACGTTTTCCGTGAGCCAAAGTTCCTTCAATTTTATTTCTCCAAGAACATCAATCACAAAGTATTTAATTCGTGAACCCGACTGCGACTACAGCTAAGGTCAGACCTCCCATTGTTTTTGTTTTCGTATAAACACTCAAATAATAGGGTAACATTTGATCAAAGTTCGCGTTGCGTGTCAAACAAAGAACGATACGGTTTCCGGTCAACTAGTTTGTCGCGTTTGCCAATGGGATAGGGGTTAAGTGCGGGGGTTCATGGATGGAACAATTAAAAACGACGGTGGCGACGAGCGGTGGCCAAGACTGAAATTACATGCAAATAGGTCCCATTACTTTTGACGTGACACGGTATCGGGGACGGTGATCTAATAAGTTACCTGGTGTACATGATTATACCTTTCGGGAAATGCCTGTTTTATTAAGTTTTCGTTTTAATTTATTTTCCAGGGACAATCAAAATTAATACCCTACCTTGTACATCATGTTATCTAGGAAATAATAAAGACTTATAAAATTTATCATTTGCTAAATGTAATACCTAAAGTTACATTAGTACATACGTACTTACATCCCACTATGATTAAATTACACGCCACTGAATGGCGAAAGCAGAAAATAGAAATACTAAATTTGTTAAGTGCTTACTGTTTCGAACAGTTTGGGGACGTGGGATGTTCTACTTTTGGGCAGTAGGTTGGTTAGGTAAAGGAAAGAAGTTTCGGGTCCCAGGTGTTTTTCGAACTCGACAACTTTTAAAAAATTAAAAATTAATAATTGCAAGTAGGTATTCATGACATGGATTATTCCTTTTAATCAGTTTCATCAGTGATGAGAGCTATATCAGGAGAATTGAGTGGAATGCGGCAAGGTTTGAAATAACTCGCCCCCTGCGCCGAAAGAAAATTCCAGTTAACTAATTCCTTTCATAGGGGGATCTTAAACGTCTTAACACCGAAATCTGCAATAGTATTCTGTGACAAAGGACGAATGGAGGGGTTGGGAGCGGCGTCCCTTGATTCTCTGTCCTACTTCCAAGCGACGCGTCTACCCCGTAGCCTCTCCGTCTCCAGACAGATCAGGGACTCGAGCTTGTTAAGAATGCGTCACTGTTGTGTTAATTAAGAGAAAGAGTTAATTATGCTTAACAAGTTATTTCGCAAAGTTTTCCTCTTTCTGTTCAATTTCTTCGTACAAATTAAATTTTAACAGACGTGAATTTATACGCATAGAAACAGATGGCGGTATCTGACTTAATTTGCGCTATTGTCCATTAAAAGGAGCGAATTAAGTTCCTGAATAAAATAGTTATTAGACGCTTTCGTGCCATCCTGGAACTCGGAACTCAAAACAGTCCTCTTACTTCCGTTTCCATTGCCGAAAGTAGGTCGTTTGATGCACCGTTGGTTTAGGTACTACTTTTTTGCATTATTTCTGAATTCAGAATAGTTCATTTTATATATATCATTGTGAAAACTCGGCTCCATCTTGTAGAACTTGAGTTCTTGGGACAATATTATTCTATACGACCCCAAAGTTATCTTGTGCATAGTTTGACACGAAAATGAATAATTTCAAAGAAAGATTCATAGTTCTAATGAAAAGTGAAAGTAGGGTTATGGAAGATATATAAATTATAAATATAAATATTGATTTAATTTGAATACTATAAAAGAACTGTTAAGACAATTTTGAAATATCATTTTCTGGTAAATAAGTAAAAGGTTCTCTTACATAAATGATATTTAGATGAATAAAAACATAGTAGTTTGAAGTCGTTGAATTTCGCTGAAAAACGCCATTTACGGTATTCGACGACTTTACGCAGTGAATCATCGAATCTTTCGGTTTAATGGGGAAATTGTCGAAGTTGTAGGTACTTAAGACTCAGTATGTCACAAAAATTTCCTCGATTACCTTGAAGTTAAATGAGGTGTTGGAAGAGTGCGCTCCTGAACCAAGTTATGGACAATGGACAAATTCAGACTATCTGAATTCTTGGAGTGCTTACCATCTTTAATTGACGTTACTTGAGTCGTAGCTTTCAGTAATTAAGTACTTCAGTAGGATGTAGAGGACAATCGATACAAAGATATCCGGGGCAACCCCCAAATCAGGTATTTTCCCTTATTGTTGAAGCAGCATAGGACCAGAGCCAGATAAATGTCATATACTACTCAATTCGTGCTAATTTTTGCTGCGACTCCGGGAATTTGTGGTCATCCGTTTATCGAGATATTACTAAAATTAGATTAACCATTAGATTTGTATGAATAATTCGGAGAATTAACGAGCATAAATTACGGGAACTGCAGCACAAATTAGCACAAATTGAGCACCAAATGGTTGCACCAACCAAACTGGAATAGGTTAATCAGGGTGAAGTTGGATTGGCCCATCGATTTTGGTTAATATCTCGGTAAGTTGACGAGCACAAATTGTTGGACTTGCAGCACAAATTAGCACAAATTGAGCACTAAATAATTGCACTAGCCAAACTTTAACATTAAAGATGGGTTAGTCAAGGTGAAGTTGGATTAACCCATAGATTTTTATTATTATTTCGGAAAATTGCCGAGCACAAATTACAGGGACTGCAGCACAAATTGAGCGCTAAATGTTTTGTCATAATGAAAGTGCAATTGAAGCATATTCTAATACATAAACAAACTGTAGATTGTTTTGGAATATTTAAAACGTTAAAAGATTTTTGGTGAATACAGGTACAAATTTTTCTAAGCGTTCTCCCAAAATAACCATATTCAATGATATTCAATCAACCCCTAGGCATTATACACTTCAGTACTCGATTTTAACCCCTGTTCATTACACTTTTTCATCAATCACTCGATTAACTGTTTAATTGGACTATCCATTTTGTTTGTCAGTTTAACTGATGCGCTCCGCATTCATCAATTTATTAGAAATTATCCAAAAGACTTCTTATCCACTTTTACACTCAATATGCGAAAAAAACTTTATGATGCCATTAGAAGGAATGGTTATAAATGAACCTATTGATTGATAACATTTGTTACCTAAAAACATTTCATTTTAGAGAAAACTTAATTTCGGGAGTTCCTGCAAACAAAGTTAGCACTTGGATTTTCCATTTCATTTGCAGAAAACAGGAATTATGTATCGGCTAAGAAAGGAAAATGTCTGAGAGCCATTCTTAATTGCATTTGAATACAAATTCTAGGGCATTTGTTTTACTCAATTGTTCGCGTCTTTAGTTAGCAAAACCCGATAAAGCAGGCCGGCATGACAATTAAGGACTTAATTCAGGGCAATTTTGCATATTCTTGCATTCTTGGAGAAATAGTTAATTGCTTGCTTCGTTGTTGAAGTGGAAAAATTGTGTCTTCCTGTATAATCGTTAATCCAAATGAGTTTTCATATACCACGACAGTTTTATTTTTAGAGGCAATTTTTTGAGTAGTAGAGATCAAAACTGAGAATAAAAATTTTACTACAAATGATTGTCTTCAGGTTCGGAACTGGCAAATTGACCTGTAATATTTTGTAGAATTCTAAACTTTTATCACAGCATAATACAGCAGAACAGCTCTCCCTAAATTTTCTAGCTCGCGCAGCGTAGCCCGCGCAACTTCTCAGGCTACGCACGTGTTCTTTTTCGTCCGTCTCAGAGTTAATACCAGTGTCAAACCGATTGATAAAACGCCGCGGTAGTAAATCACTTACAGTTGGAGGTCACCAACTGCTGTATTATGCTGTGCTTATATTGTAAAAATGCTATGGCTAATATTATGGGGTTGAAATATCAAACAAAGGGTTGAGATTCAGAATCCGCCACGAATTACTGATTAAAAACGGCAGTAATTGAGGTGTCGTAGTGATGGCTGCTTGTTTTTGTGTCAGAATTCAAATTTCAGCGGGGAAATGGTAATTAATGGATCTTCTGTTGGCGCGTGTAGCGCGTTTAAAAATCCTCTTAATTTCAAAACCCAATTTAAACTGTAAACCGAGGCTAAATAAATCACCGCCGTATAATTAAAAAATATTAACGTGTTTGCAAATTGCGAATTAATCGTGCCTAATTTAAAATCAGTCGACGCCACGTTGTTTATGAAAATTTGTAACAGGACCGGATTTAATATCAAGAAGTACAATACAATTTGTCGAAACAACTAAATTACACCAACTAAAGACACTCATTATATTTACGATTAAGACTTAGGGTATATAGCTCTCTGAGAACTGAGTCGTTGTAGATGTCACCATGTTTTTCATGAAATAATTTATTCGATTAAGTTAAATGAATAAGGTGCTGGTTGTGCTGAAGAACACAAATCGAAAAACTTAAATTTTATTTTAAATTATGAACATATGCCTCGACATATGCACAATATTTACAACTAAATACTGACCACTACCGGGTACGCAGTCTCACGTCCCTTACTCTGAAGAAAAGAATTGGCAATAGTGGTAAGAGTCAAATGAGCTCTCTGGCTTTTATAGTAAACAGGAATGTCAGCTTCAAACACACCTGAATACTTAGATCTTCCTCAATACCATGCACTGAAGAACAGTATAAAAACAGCCCATTTCTTGGTATTTTTAGGAAAGCAGAACATGTGTTCATTTCAAAGCAGAAATAAAAGAGCTATTATTATAGTGTACCTGGCGTTGGGCCTCGAGTTGGTCAATATTTATTCAAGGGAATCAATACTGCACTCCAGTTTAACCGGTGTAAACTTTTTAACAAACTACTTGGAATGAGATTTCGCTCTTAAGTGCAAAGTGGTTATTACGTCTGAAGGAGATCGTTAAATCTGAAAGGAAGGTTTCCTTTTTTGTTGGCTTTAATTAAAGGAGTAGCAACTAATGAACTGCTCAATCGATATAATCCTACTGCCGTGGCGAATCTGATACCGACCGAGTTAATTTATTCAATAGTTAATTATAGCACTTTCTGGTGGAGTTTCGCTGTAGCACTTTTTCCACTGGCATGTCTGCAGCCAGATTTTAACGTGATTCTCCGGCATTTATTTTCGGCAAATAATGGCGTATTAACACCTACAGCTGCAATGCTCATTCACGATCTTAAGAACTTGTACAGTTCTCAACAGAACAATGCTGCAAACGGACTGGTATAAACAACTTTAATTATAGGGGAATAACGTATGTCACAAAAGTTTCGAGACAATAAAATCTTATTTTCTGAAAAAATTACTGGTTGACCACACATCTTCACAATTTTCTACTCTGAGCCTATACCAACGAATATTCCCAAAAGTAGCACATATTACATCCCCAACTATTTCTGAACAGGAACAGTAGTCTAATCTGTTTCTATCCCCACTTCTGTTCCTATTTCCGACTCAAGTATTTCGCTAACTAATTCATCGTATCTATCATCCTATCATCCTACCATCTTATCTCTCCTATTTTTTATGTCTTCCATGTAAGCCACTTTGCAGAAGTCGCATATTATCTCACTGGCAACCGCCGTCATATTGGTATTTCAAACGGTTGTCACATTTTCTACATATTTTGTTAGTGTAAGAAAAAGAAACAGTAAAATGGAAAGCAAAAAATGTTTTGTTTACTTATTATACAGGGTGATCTATAATGAGTGTAACAAACTTTTAGGAGAGATAGAACACTTAAAAATAATGCGAAAAACCTTAATCAACGTAGGTCTAAAAATGCCGGCTTAGCGAGATACAAGGTGTTGAAATTTCTTTAAAAAATGTTATTTTTTTTAATATCTGGAAAACTATCAGAGGTTTATTTGAAATTTGGGGTATAACAATTCATTGAAGTTATTTACGAATTTATAAATTTTGAGTTTTGTACTCTCACCAGTGGCGTCACTACGAGGTGGGGAGACCACATTTATTACCGAAACTGTGTTACGCTACTGACTTACACAGATATGTTGCGAAATATTTGAATCTTTGTTTTATTTATAAGAAAAAATTAGTCTTTTGTTTTTTGCGTACGAACCACAGTTTCACAGAGAAATAATTATGTGTAACATGGTGCATTAGTTCGAGATTTTAAAAACGAAATTGTCAACCATTCTCTGTAACAGTAAAGCGTTGTTAATATCGAATTAGCGTGTAAATACTCGAAAATAGCACAAAACAGCTGAAAATAGTAGGTAACGATACAAGAAAATATTAAATTTTTGTAAGAAATTTCAACACCCTGTATCTATTTTTGTAGCCATTTTTGGGCATTAGGGATTTTCACAATATTTTCACAGTATTTACACGCCACTTCAATATTAACAACGCTTTACTGTTACAAAGATGACTGATGATTTCGTTTTTAAAATCGCAGACTATGCACCATGTTACAGGAAATTATTTCTCTCTGAAACTATGCCTCGTACGCAAAAAACAAAAGAGAGATTTTTTTTTGTAAATAAAACAAAGATTCAAATATTTTGCAACATATCTGTGTAAGTCAGTAGCGTAACATAGTTTCGGTAATAAATGTGGTCTCCAAACCTCGTAGTGACGCCACTGGTGAGAGTACAAAACTCAAAATTTATAAATTAGTAAATAACTTCAATAAATTATTATGTCCAAAATTTCAAATGAATAGCTCGGGTAGTTTTCCAGATATTTAAAAAAATATCATTTTTTAAGAAATTTCAACGCCTTGTATCTCGCTTAGCCGGCATTTTTGGACATACGTTGATTAAGGTTTTTTGCATTATTTTTAAGTATTCTATCTACCCTAGAAGTTTGTTACACTCATTACAGATCACCCTGTATAGGCCAGGCAAATTAGTGTTTGAATCGGAACTAATTAACCTAAAGCTAACTTTCTCAGGAAATGTAGTTAGTGGTATGTAATCTCTTCTGTGAAAAATCCCCAAAAATCCGAGTGTCGGAAGACCCTGAAAATTGCGCTTAAAATTATTATCATTAAGGAAGTTTTACGTTTCATTTTCATAACTTTATTTTGGTACTACACGCTTTGTTTATTTTAGTATACAGAGTGGTCAAATTTTAAAGAGTAAGACACCAGAAATTGATAGAACAAAAGAAAATAGTAGGAATATTCTGTAGTAATACAATAAGTGGTCTGGAATTGTCGGAAATTTTACGAAAGCTGTTGCGTTGCTTGGTAGCCACGAGTGTAAATTTGACAGTTAAAAGATCACGAGCGCTTGCGCGAGTGATCTTCTGTCAAATTTACACGAGTGGCTAGTAAAAGCAACAGCTTGAGTAAAATTGCCTAAAAATTCCAGACCACGAATTGTATTTGACAAGATTATTTTTTGAATCGAAGCAAGGTAGTTCAAAACGAAATTTTATTTCAATTAATTCCCATACAAAGAAATGTGTTGGGAATATTTGACGTTTGGCAGGTACTATAGTAACATTATAACATTATAAATGCACCTACAAATTCGAAACTATGGCAACTTATCAACAAGCAAAATTATCGAAAAAAATTACCGTATGTAATATCACAAGAGAGTGAGAATTACTTGAAAATAATTCGACAGATTTTCGAAAACTTGTCGCCAGGCAATAGACACGAGAGCCCGTAGGGCTCGAGTGGCTATTGCCGAATGGCGACAAGTTTGAGTAAAATGTGGAGAATTATTTTCCAAGTTATTCTTACTGTCGTGTGGTATTCGAAAGGTTATTTTTTGACGTTCAAATATGAAACAACTGTCAATATTATTCTTTCAATGTCACAATTTGCGATTAAAACATATAAGACAATATGTCAAAACCAGAAAACAAGTCGTTTTATCAACAAAAACAAAATACTAAAAAAAATTCCCGCTGGGATAAGTTAGGTAAAAAATTCTCACTATAATAATGATTTAATTGGTCAGAATTAAACGCGTGATCAAAAATACTGTTCATTTATTGGAAAATAGAAACGGCAAAAAATAACCGTATGTAATATCACAAGAGAGTGAGAATTACTTGAAAATAATTCGACAGATTTTCGAAAACTTGTCGCCAGGCAATAGACACGAGAGCCCGTAGGGCTCGAGTGGCTATTGCCGAATGGCGACAAGTTTGAGTAAAATGTGGAGAATTATTTTCCAAGTTATTCTTACTGTCGTGTGGTATTCGAAAGGTTATTTTTTGACGTTCAAATATGAAACAACTGTCAATATTATTCTTTCAATGTCACAATTTGCGATTAAAACATATAAGACAATATGTCAAAACCAGAAAACAAGTCGTTTTATCAACAAAAACAAAATACTAAAAAAAATTCCCGCTGGGATAAGTTAGGTAATAAATTCTCACTATAATAATGATTTAATTGGTCAGAATTAAACGCGTGATCAAAAATACTGTTCATTTATTGGAAAATAGAAACGGCAAAAAATAACCGAAATAATACACGCTTCTAGACCCAAATGCAATGTTCCTATTGGTCAATTTGACGATGAAAAAATAATCTTAATAAACATATTTTGAAAAATGCACAATTTCTAGGATACAGGGAATTTATCTAATAATTATTATTATTCTACATAAGTTTGTTTTCGTTATCACCAAAACAGCAGTTTTTGTAACATTGTTACATCACAATTCGCACCAGCAAGTTCTTGTGATTTATGATTTTGTTAAATAATATGGAAATGTAATTATTTAAATAGGTAATTAGAGGATGTCATGAAAATGAACTCTGGCCAATACCTATTAAATAAAGCAAAATATCAAAAATTAACAAAAGTTATGAAACTATGAATTCTTAATAAGTTAACCACACACGCCAAAAGACAGTAACACAGTAATTAAACTCGACACGTGTTTCACTGACAACGTCAGCATCTTCAGGAGTTGAAGATTATTCTAGTTATGAAAGTTGAGTAAGGAATAAAATGTTCCAATCCATAATCAATGGCGTGGTATGAAAAAGTGCAGATGGGGTAAATGGTAGGTACGCGCGGACCTTATAAATAGCAATAATTTGACTCAATGAAATTGCTATAGAATCCTGCTTATTGTCGATAAAATCATGTGTACCAAATATTAAAATGATACCTTAGTTAATTTAGAAAATTGAGGACATAAATTGAAAAAACTTATCAAGAAAACCCCCATTATTTTTGCGAGTTCTGTCGTTCCCAAAGCCTTGTTCATTAAATTTCGATGACACAATGACACTGAATGGTGACAATATTATAATAAATCTTCATCTTCCCAAATGCGATCAGTATCCTTATTTGTGCAAGACACCCCATTGCACTGGCCACATTGGATTGAGCAGTGTTACGACCTCTGGCAGGGACAAATGCTTCCACAGCCTTCCTTGCAGTTGCAAAAGAGTGACATTATGGACAAATCGGGTGCCTTATTCTGTATGACAGAGCAGGGCCTAAGTTCATCACTCATAAAATATCATCCTGATTCTGTTGGACATAGATCATTATTGATCCATATTATTGTTGTACCTTGTGAAATACACGCAATACATGTTGCTTTAAAACGTCTGCCGTAGGAGACAAAATGTTTAGATGAAATGTAATTTAAGAGATAATCGTGCAACTTTTTTCTTATATAGCTCGTACCCGCAAATTTCGACACAACAACTTTATAGCTTTACTATCCAGCACAAACACTTAGGTACCTCATATCGTTAAATATTTTGTAATTCCACCATATCCTTTGTTTCATTTTCTTGTCGACTGCAGAGATCAGTTATTTACACACTCTGTTTATAGAATATACTTGCTTCTTCAACAAACAATTGTTTCTTTTGAAGGTTGCATAACAAACAAATTTTCCCTTCTTGTTAAAGTCGGACGTGGTATCGCATCCAGACGGAGCATAAAATGCAAGAACTGATTCCTTGAAATTTCCAATACAAAGTTGCAGTTTCACAATTTCGGTGAATCGATGATCATTTCCCTTTTTTCGTTTACGAAGGAATCAAACATCCAAATTTGAAGATACATGAAGAAGGATAAGTACATCAGTGCCATCGCTTACCACAACAATAAATAATTGTATTGTTGTATTCAAGAAAAATTCAGATTGCTATGGGTAGTTGCTGTAGTCATAGTCAATAGAGCAACTGCTCTACCAAAACCGCGTCGTATTCTTTCCTACTACTTTGTATTGGACTTATAATTTTGTCGAAAACTTTTAAACGCTATAGAATTTATTAAGTTTTCTTAATTATTCGCCCTGGAACAGTGCCGTTGGGAAAGTTAACATCTCAAATTGGAAACATTATTTTAATTCCTTTTCAAAGGCGCGCTATTAACACACAAAATTGTCGATAGCACTGAGCGAATTGAGCAACCGCAGAGACATTGCGCGAAATTTTCAGAGCCCAGATTGTCGGCCGATTTTCAAGGTCTTCCGACACTCGGATTTGTGGGGATTTCTTACAAAACGTTTTACAAATATCAAACATCATTTCCCCAAAAAATCACCTTAGGTTAATTAGTTCCTATTTCGAACTGTTTTTGTCCTATTTTGCCTGGCCTAATATCCTCAAGCGAAGAAAATGGTGCTTAATTTTAAGAAATGTGAAGACTCAAGTAAACTGTTTCGTCTATGACAGGGGCCAGGCTGTTCTAGATCCGAAAGCGTATTCAAAATATGCTGAATAATTAGACGGAGTTGGCGAAGTCCAGAAAGCAAAGCCGCTCTCGAAATTAATATTAAAGCGAAAACAAAAGAAGTAGAGACATAAATTACTCGCGAAAAACAATGATTAAATAATTAATTAAATTCTTGGAGTTTGTACGAATTTTTAATTTACGGCACCTCACGGTAGAGGGCGCTTCCTCCGCGGATCTCGCGAACTAATAATCGCCGCAAACGGAGCGCAAAAGTACTATAAAACCTGAATTCATGATTGTGTATTTTACAATTGGGGGTTGGTATGCGGGGAATGACTCGCGGAATTGGCTTTTCTAATTTAACCCATCCGATAAAGGGTTGTGATATTGTCCCCTGCCCCTCGCAACTGCTTATTGCTTGTTTTATGATATTTAATCTCGGTTTACATGGAGCCGAGACTCTTTGAAATGCTTTAATTAAGAATTGCCCCTAAAATATTCAATATTATAGAGGAAATTACCTTCAGATTTTAATAAGGCACCCAAACCCTTCCGCGAATGTCTCCACATTACACCAGCAGGTAAATATAAATTGGTATACAAGTTTCTTGAAATTTAACCACTGCCCACATTTGTCAAAACTTCCCTTTCGAACGTGGGTAGGAAGGTGATAAAAAATAGATTAGAAATAATAGATTCCATCAACGAAGTTCGACAAAGGAATTGGAGAAGATTCGTTAAGGCAAGAGCAGTGGGGAAACGTGACAATGAAATCATGTCCCACACAATGCTCTCTTCTTCAAACCAATTTTGTACCTGGATGTGCAATGTGAGATCGAGCATTGTCCTGCATATAGACCAAATCTGGACCAGCAGCATATGAATATGATTGCACAACAGATACAAGAACTTGTTCAATATAACGCCGCTGGTTCATGGCTCCATCAAGACAAACGAAGTCCGTTCTATGGTGCAAATCGATTCCAGCCCGTAGAATCACAGACCCTCCTCGGTAATTCGTGTCTTTCGGCCGCATCGCTAGTCTCCTGGTATCTTCCCCACAATCGACACATTACCCTTCGTGGTACTCCAAATTCGTCCGCTACCTGACTTTGTTGTCTTATGTTCAACACAAATAACTCAGGGATGATGTGAAACAAAAACATTATAAAAGGCGAAATTTTTTATCGTCCACATTTCTTTGAATTTCAGTTTTTTTGATAAATAAAACGAACAAATCAACTCCTTCTTTTATCATGCCATGGTATGATATCCAACGAACATGGGTTCGTTAAGTTGCCCCCCCCCCACAGTTATGTTTTTTAAAACTTTTCTCAGAATTAACTTGCATGCACCTAGCACACCCTAGCACACCCACACACCAACAGCTTAGAAACTACAGCAAATTGTTTGTGGGAGGCGCCAACTTAACGCTAGCCCCCCCCAAACGATTTTATAAAATTTTGTTGATGATATTAGATACTAGGGACCTAGCACAACCTAGCACACTCAAAGTTATGTCTCGCACATTCTAGAAAATGTCGGAAAGTAACTTGTAACGTTTCATTTTTACTGCTTACGTGTCCCTATCTTAATTTTTAATCCTCTATGTAATGGGGCTGGAAAATACTGCTTCCTGATTGATCAAAAATGGCAAAAAGTGACCTATCAAGTATTTCCCGTGGTGTGCTAGGTCTAATTGAGGGTGTGCTAGGTTGTGCTAGGTCCGTAGTATATAACAAAACCACAAAAGTCTAAGAATCAGCTGGGGGGAGGGGCAGAAATTTTCCAGAGAACCCATTTTCTGGCGTTCCCCGGGGTGTGCCAGCTCTAATTTTCGATGTGCTTGATCCGCAGTACTGCATTTGCAGATAAAAATGGTAAAAATCAGTTGGGGGGGGGGGCGTTAAGTTGGACCCACCCATCAAGAATTGATTGCGGATTTCTTGCTATTGATGTGCTAGGTTTAATGAAGGGTGTGGCTAGGGTGTGCAAGGTGTGTGCCAATTGACTGAGAGAAAATTTTGAAAACAAAATTACTGGGAGGGGGGGCAACTTAACCGACCTAACGAACATACATGGCGCATTTTCAATTTGCTACGAATTGTTGGCGAAAATATTTTTGAAATATTAGTTTTGTTCCTTAGACAATTTTGAGAAGTGTATTTATAGGACAGATTTCTTTCTGTTCAGCCTCTTTTTATTTATTTACTGTCGCACCCAGCTTTCTATTTAATACTTTTGTTTAAATGTCAATGAAACTGTTTACTTCAAGAAATGTCAGTGCTAAACACGTTAAACAATTCATTATTCTTTATTATTAGACAAATAGTGGGATGCCGTTATTAAGACACCACCTGTTTGTGTTGTTCCCTTCAGCGACGTTGGCCGATTTGTATTTACAAGTTGTTTTCCACCTGTATTTATGTGGAATTCGTAATTATTGTTCGCAAGTCGTTTATGGAAGTTTAATTAGAAATTATTTACAATATGAAGTAAACGAGATCGTATTTATGTCTAATGAAAAATTCCGGAGCAAATTATAAACCGAAAGATGTGCAGCATAATAAGTCCTATACATAAAGGAATTTTCAAGTTTAGTTTAACGTAATATTTGAAGTGCCTACTTTGTTAGGAAATTTTACCTGCCCCCTTTGAACCCAAGTTCCTTCATAATAAAGGCCTTAATTAATTAATTTGATAAACAAAGTCTACTAGTATGCTCTGATCTGAGCGAGTGCCTCTTAATAAATTATGCTCCGGTTAAACTTGTCGATACCCACAGGTACATACTGGCAAGTTTTTGTTCGGGAGAGGAAACAAACTTCACAAAATTTCAAACTGATCCGTATTAAAACTGCTTTGATAGCAACTTTAATAAAAACATTGAAAATTTGAGGAAAGGCTTTGCAGAAGTACATAATTTATAGCAATACAGCGCAGCGTGTGAAAGGTTTACAATTGCGACAACCATCTAATTATCAATGGCAAAATTCAAGTAAATTGGCATAAACATGATATTCACATGGCTCGATCGATTTAAAAATACCGGATGTGTATATAATAAATAGAAGAGGACCCAGCACCCATCCCTGTGGAACTTCAGCCGTCAAACAGCGAGCATCAGAAACATCACCCTCAAGTATAACTCTAATACTCGTATAACATAAACAACTTTCAACTAATGAGACAGAAGAGGCACCAAAACCATAATAACACAATTTACCCAACAGTAATTCGTGATTTATTGTATCAAACGCCCTGCTGAAATCCAGTACCACAAGCAATGTGTGATATCATTCAAGATACAGTGCCATGGAATTTCGAAAGCCAGATTGTACACAGGCAGCAGTTTTTTTTCTCACTGTTCCACCATTTAACCGTACATGAACATATATGGAATGCGTGTCAATGAACCGAAGAGAACGGAGAGAGTGCATAGCGATGCGCTCTGCAGTTTCCGAGTTGATCGATGGAAGGGGGTCGAGTGTCGACCGGCTGGTCCTGAAGAGACCTGGAGAAAAGACATAAAACAGCCTGAAGACTAAATATGACAGGGAGCTTCTCTACCAGAATTGGCACAGCTGAATGCATTCCTTGCAGCTACTGCAGTAAGCAATTGAGCAACAACTAGAACGGTTGGGTCAAAGAGCGGTTATACAACTACGTTCGTGTTGATTAATGGCCATCCTATTTTGAGAGTGCTGAAACTTACATCCCAGATCTACATCCCGTCTGGATTGCACATTTGTGCTGCGACGACAACTTCAGACACCGACGAAGCGACCGACAGTTGCCCAGGGTACTGTCACTAGGGGAATTGCTTGCGAAACCTGGCTGAAGAACCAGTGCTCGTTTGCTATTCGTTCAAGTGGGTATGAACCGACTAAATTTTACCGAAAGAAGTTCAATATTAATTTTCTGGAAAATATTTTTGCATTATACAGTTTTACACATCAAACTTACATAGTTAAATTAATGCCGTGTGGGCGTGTGGCGCAAAGGACTTCTTTAATGAATATCTTGCTGACTTTCAGAGAAGACTTTTTATGAAATACCTCAATCCTACTCGTAAATTTGTAGTTGGCAAACTTAACTCACTAGATGTCGCGCTTTTTTACGAATTATCTCATTCCGAGTAGTTAATTTCAGACTTTGTATTCTATAAATTACTTCAAAGAAAATACGAATCACGTGCAGTGAGAGTCCTGCAATCCCAATTTCATTAGTTAATCAAAAAGGATCAAGTATCCGAGCGTT
The DNA here is from genome assembly GCA_963966045.1 of Xestobium rufovillosum. NCBI lineage: Eukaryota > Metazoa > Arthropoda > Insecta > Coleoptera > Ptinidae > Xestobium > Xestobium rufovillosum. The sequence goes on from OZ014492.1 coordinate 41,244,865, forward strand.
TTGCCATGATCATGTCGCCCGAGGTAAACGCACTGTAGGGCTTGTAATTTATTTCTCCATCTACTCGTTTCACCCGAATTATGTATTGTGACAATTTAATGCCAGAATATAGTTACAAACAGATTATGGATCTGACACTCTTGGATTAGTTTCCACTCGGTTGTATTTGCTTTAGATTTTATATAAATTTTAGGGCTAAACGCCCCGACGACGTTAAAGTCGAATTAATCGTGTTCCCGCATTTTGCTTTAATTGAGCTTGTCGAGAGACATTGACTCTTCCTAAAGCGGTTGCCATTCCGCACAATAAATAGCTCTAAATCTGCGCGGTACTTAAGTTCAAGGGGAGCAAAGATTTGACCCGCAGTTTTAACATTGAAAATGTTATTAGTATCCTAGTATAGGGTATGATATTCACCGAAAAGATTGTGTTGCATTTGATACATACGTCACGCACCCGAGCGGTAGCGGTTAAAGTCGAGCGCCTGGCGGCCGCTAGAGGCTAGACCGCTCAGTCTGAGTAATCTTAATTCAGAGTTGGACCGCCTAGCGTCGCAAATGTGAGAGAATGCCACAACAGAAAACAGAAATGCAGTTATTATAGGCGCAGGAGTTTTATGAATAATTATTTAACACTCTATCGGGGTTATCTGCGAAGCTAATTTTCCACCTTTCCCATCATCTGCTCGTCCGACTTGAATTTCTTGGCTCCCATGTAGGTATTATTTTACCATCATATATATATGTGTACCTCTATTTCTTTTTATTCCTTAATTTTAAGATTTAAAGTCTGTAAGTCTATTATTACATACTCTGGATTGTTTTACATGTAGTTGTCTGTTTTGAATAATAAATTTAATATTTCTATTCATTGTATTTTAACCATTTTACCGTTTATGTGTATCTTCTATCTCTCTCATTTTATTTATTTTTAATTATGTTTAACTGATAAAGATTGTTTTGAAATATTTGTGCATCAATTTCAACCTACCTGGATATTTATGTTTCTGCTGGTATGATGAATAACAGAATCTGCACTTCAGCGTTGTTCAAGTTGCCTCATGCAGGAGACCTCAGCATCTTCTAAGTAACATCAAATTTCTTCAGTTTTCCACGCCCAATGAATTTAAATACCGTTGCACGAAATACAGTTGCGCAGTTTCGGAGAAAGTAAATAATTGCAGAGACTAAAATTAGCTAACTCATTTCCTGATGAGATTCAGCATTCGTTAGTAAGACAGCAGAGAATAATTACATTATAGAAAAACTAGAACAAGCCCCCTCTGATATCTCACCGCTAAAAGGGAAAATCTTTTGCATTTCTCTTAGATTTTGAAAAATCTCTTGGGGAAACCCCTTTTAACTCTGTTAGGAGAAAATCTTCAAGTGAAGTCGTCAGAATCTAAAAACCTAACCCGTTCTTTAGCTTTTGGCTATCTAATCTATCTAATTAAACTATATAACAAGGAAACCCAAGTTTGATTGTGCAACCAAACCTACACCAGTTGATTATACTGCGATTCACTTCAAAATATACGGTAGGTTCCAAAAACTTGTCTACCAACATTTCCTATACACGGTGTCCCAACGAATACTTGTACACCCGTAAAACTCGGCAAAATAAACGATTTGCCAAAAATCCAAAAACACGTCGATTTTTATATCAAAGGGGACCAATTTTTATGCAATAATCATTTTTGCAACTCTAGCCCTGTGCGGGGGGTAGCGACCCCCCAAAATTTTTAAATGGGACGGGGTCAAATGATCCCTACTTTGGAAGGGTCATTACTTACACAATCGAATTTGTTTTATTCAATTCGTTCAATTTGTTACCGAGAAATTGCTTCTTGAAGTTTCCAAGTTAAAAAATTAATAAAGGCACAAAAAGGTTTGAACTATCGAATGTATTGCTCGAAATGACGTCCACCAATTGTCATACAGTAATACATTCTGGATTCAAATCCAGATCTTACATTTTTCAAGACCTCAGGAGTTATTTATTAGCCGGCATTCTTCTTTGGAATAAACCATTTTGATTTAGTAAATAAACACGATTTTATACTGTGGCGAATAAGTTTATTTTGACATTTGTTCTGATGTTCTTTTGTTCTTACTTTTTATTCTTATTAGTTTACTTGATTTTGTTACTTTTCCATTCTAATACGTTCGATAGTGTAAACCTTTTTGTGGTTTATTAATTTTTTAACTTGGAAACTTCAAGAAGCAATTTCTCGGTAACAAATTGATCGAAATGAATAAAACAAATACGGTTGTGTAAGTAATGAAAAACCCTTCCAAAGTAGGGATCATTTGACCCCCGTTCCACAGGGCTAGAGTTGCATAAAAATTGGTCCCCTTTGATATAAAAATCGACGCGTTTTTCGATTTTTGTCAAAACGTTTATTTTGCTGAGTTTTACGAGGGTACAAGTTTTCGTTGGAACACCGTGTATACGTGAGTAACTCAGTATACCAATATGATTATTATTTATTATACGTACACGTAAAACACAGCTTTAAAACAATTATCCAAATAAATGCAAAGGGATCCCGCCTCCCCCATTTCGATAAATTTTTAAACAAACTTATATGTTATGTACTATAAACGCCAAAATTGCTGTTTCGCTTTACGGTTCAATTCCGCTTAAAATGCCATAACCAATTACATTCTGAGGTAAAAAAACCTTAGCAACTGTCCGCCAATTGAATGACAACAAACGTGTTAGCCTTGCACTAGTAAACAAAGGGCAGCAAAAAAATTGATAAATAATCATGTTCTTTTAACGAAAAATCACATCGTCTATGGGGGGCGGGGCTGACGAAAACATAGCAACGTCCGGCATAAACGATCCGCGTCGCAAACTGGAACACCACTTTTGGAGTTTATAGTACATCACAATACATATGTGCCATATGTTCCATACCTAATCTTAGGAGTTTGTGAATAATGTACCGGCCCTGCGCTGCTATTCTTTGGTTTATGTCCCTACCACTCGTTCAGTGGATAATTATTTTATCTACTTTGCTTCTATCTAGCATTTAGTTTCCGATAATTCCCATTAGGATTTTAAGATTTAGCCCTATTTCCACGATTATTAATTTTTATATTGCAACACTCTGTCAAAACTGCTCCCAAAAATAACTAGAGTTGTAACACTGCTTGCAACAATAAATTGGCCAGCAAATCCCACCCCTTCGAACATAAAATAAGCTTTGGCATAAAGTTTAGAAATGTCACTGAGCAGAGCCTACTTTATGTTATATTTGGACAACACGTGCTCGCTGACGTTTATACTGAATATATGATACCATATTTTACATTTTATTTGATTTCTTCTACTAAGGACGACGGAATTATACGGGCTGAACAAGGTGCAAGCGTCTACAAGAAGTAAAGTTTTAGTTGTCGCTTTAAAACGATCCATTTGTTAGTTCTTCGAACGTTGTTCCAGTAGCTGCCAGAGGCGTCCCGTAATTTATTAATTCAAAATTCGGTACCTACTTTTACTATACAAGATGGCGCTGTTAATTTGGAGGTATTTTTTAGGGTTCATGTAATTAGTCGAATAGCAAGCAAAAAAATAATTGAGGATATTCTGTCGAGGGGTTGAAATTCTAACCAGTACTAAACAGCGCGAAGTGTTATCTTAAGAAGTGCGGTGCTAAGAGCTGCAAAATTTACAATCAGGCTCGCGTTGTTTACGCAGTCGAACAAAACAAGTGACAAGACAGTCCCTACAATCGCGATTATCGAGGCGATAATCAGGCAGTTGCAAATTCGGAGTTCTCGTTCGTCGGAACAGGTCCTTTGCTTTATCAGGATAAGGACCGGTTGCGGTCCGCCGAATATAAACAGGCAATTGTCTGAAATGAAGCAATCAGTGGCTCAGTCGGCGATAAGAGCGCCGCGTAACGACCGCCAAGGGAAACATTAACAGACTCCTCGTCAGATTACTTGCACATCTCGCTACTGTGCCGTTCCGACACGACTCCTCGATGTGTAAAAGGAAATAAGGACGAGCTCTTCCCACACATACACGCCATAATCATTCCCTTCTTGCACCGACGAGGCGCACTTGATCCTGCCGGAATAATAATCTACCTAGCAGTCCCGATGATTTACGACGCTATAAGCCGTTTTTGTTCCATGTGACGATTCTTATTTCCCCTCCAGCTAACAATCTATTTAATTTATACGATCTGGAAAGAACGATAATAGGTCCTCGTTCTTAGAAATATTTTCTTTAATACGGGAAAGATAGTCGACTGCCCGGTGAGTGAAAAGTGTGGGTTCAAACCTACTGCGTGCATCGATTATTTTTTTCATTTTATACAGGGCGTTTACTAAACATACGGCAACAATGCAAGAGGCTATTTTATGAATAATTATACCTTTGATGATTTTTAGAAAATCGCTTAGTTTCGGAGGTACATGGTTATAAATATTTTCAGGAAATACAATATCTATATTACGTAAACATTACATGTAAAGCTAAAAACCTCCAAGAAGTGTTGAAAATAAGTGTCACCAGCATGAATACAAACCTTCTCTCCATTGAAAGACGAATAACTCTTTCTAAAACACCAGGAGTGTTCCTTATTACCTTACATCAAACAACTGTTCGATATCTTCATGATTTCGAATCTAATGATTTCGAATATGATGCTCGGGAACGGTTAATGTAGGAACTCGGAAGAGACTCTTGAAGTCGTACGTATGGAGTACGGAATTATATGGGTGCGAAACTTGGACAATAGGAGAAGCGGATCGAAAAAGAGTAGAAGCGTTTGAAATGTGGTGCTAGAGACGCATGATGAAGATACCGTGGATAGATAGGGTTAGCAATAGAGAAGTATTAAAAAGAGTTGGGGAAAAGTGCAAGGTATGGAAGACAATAAAGAATATGAGAGATAGGACAGTAGGACACCTTCTAAGACACGAAGGAATAGTTCGTGATATACTAGAGTCAGAGATTGGATTAAAAAGAGGTAGGGTTAGGCCTAGATCAGAATACTGCTCTCAAATAGTTAAGGATGTAGGATGTTGTACTTTTAGGGAAATGCGTAGGTTAGCTCAGGATAGAAAAGGATGGAGGTACGCGTCCAACCAGTCTTCGGACTGAAAACCTTATGATGATGCATTTAGAAATTCACTGGAATCAGCACTAAAATGGGCTGGTACTCCATCGTGAATAACCTCTTTATATTCCTTGTTGCCAATGGTATATCTCCCATAGTTCAGGCGGCGATTGCTCCAACAAATTTAGATATTCGTCACCAGGAAATCTTTTTGGTGGAAATGCTGGTTCAATTAGTCAATTCCAACCCAAACGTTCAATGATAACTGATGTTGTAGAAGATCTTCACGTGTACCTACCTCGTTAAGGTTCTCTTCGGTCCATACATGATTATTGTGGAAATTCATTACAGAGTTTTTGAGAACTTTACTTCATCGGTAAAAAGGGTAATCGACAGTAGTTGAGGGATGTGAACCAATGTTTGCTGAAACCATTGACAAAATGCAATTTGTAGAGGAAGATCGCCAAGAAGATGTGGTATGGGTATAACAACTGCTGCCTCAAAATGTTCCATACATTCCCGTTACTTCTATTCAAATCATTCGCATTTTTTTCTGGTAGAAGTGCGTATGGATCTTCCTGTACCATGTTGAGCATATTTTCTTAGATTTTTAACGTTATTACTGCCATTGGCCTTCCTGGTCCTCCTCTGCGATTTAATGTACCTGTCTCTTGAATACGTTAATGGCGGTTGGGAAATAGTTATTTTTTGCTCTTGCCAAACAAGAAACAGCATTAGGAAAATAGAGACTTCTCGTAACGGAAGTGGAATGTGGAAGCCATTCCGCCGAGATGCTTCTGACTCAACTCAAGCCAGTTAAGCAGAATGGATAATATGTTTTGCGTGTATTAGCTATGCGATAGAAATGAATTTGATATTTTGTCCAATTTCATGTTGTACCCCCTGTTGGATACTACTGCAGAGTTATGCAATAGAGACAGATAGAGTAAATGAAATCGGTAGGTGTAAATAAGCGTCCCTAAATCACGCGTGATATTGGTGGACAGCGGTTCCGGAGGTGCAAGTAGATAATGTGTGCGGGCGGCAACTAATGACCAGCGAGTCCGGTGATTTATCCAAAACCCGGACTTTCCTGTGTATCTCCCGTTGTCCTCTTGTTTATCCCGACGCCGCACACTGCCGCTACATTTTGATATATATCAGGCCCTTATTAGTTCTAATCCAGCGCTAACTCAATTATAAATGTTAGCCCTAAGTAATTTATACGTTAACACTATATCTTTAATAAGCCCGTCGATGGTTGTCCGTTTTAATGGCCAAACAGCGTAATTTATTGGGAAGTGCCATATAATTAGACAAGCAGAAATATTGTTAAGGACCATTATAAGGAAGATCAAGTATTAAAATATAAGAAAAACCATCCGCATTATAGTGCGGTCACCATCCTTCTCTGCCACTCGTTTAAATTGATGTAACGTTGCATATGAAAACCAAAAAGCTGTCAGACATAAGAACGTGCAGAAGGGCAATAAATAAAAAAAACTGGGTGCGTGGTCGCCACACGCGGTAGAAGTGAAACTTCAACGTTATTAGAGGAATGAACTGACGCTTGCCTGAGAGAAACAGCGCGAAGCATGAGACAGAGCGTGGCTAAAGAGTGGGGCGGCGTCACGAGAAATGAAACACTGTGGTCTCGCTTCACTGACGCTTGCCTGAGAGAAAGAGCACGAAGCATGAGAGACAGTGTGACTAAATAGTGGGGCGTTCGATATTCCCTTTCTCCTCTGCCCGTTTTTTTAATGGAGGACACATGAACTTCTTTGTAGCGTGTATTTTTTTAGAATTTTCCAAAAATAGCAACATGTTGCCCCTTACGGAACTTAGTTCGATAAAACCTTGACTATCTTGGTTTTCGATATGCCTCAGTTTTTTTCAATATTAGACCGCAAGAAACTGACGCAGCAAGATATTCTTATACCATTCCAACTTACTTATACACCTATACACACAGATGTGTAGGTAAATGAAATAAAACAGAAAGGTATTCAGAAAAGCCAGTATATTCTTTAAAAAATGACGTGTTTGAAGGTTTCTTTTATGAACTAAAAAGTGGAACATGCGCCAACAGCGCCACCTGTAGTGTCGCAAATTAATGTCCGAAAAGCTTGATTCACGAAACTTTTAACTGCACTTCGGGCTCCCAAAAAGACAATTAACCATAAAACCGTTAGAAATTTAGTATTAAGTACAAAAGAAGGGGAGCCATTACGGAGAATAAGGGAGTAGAGGCACGCTCGTACTGCATACGAATGACCCTAAACCCTACAATTAACAACTCCTAACAAGATTGCCAATTTCCTCGCAGACACTCGGGATCAAAAATAATCGCTGATTTTTCTGTTTCGACTAATTATTTTTAGGCAACGTTCCACCCACACCACAGGAAACCGATCCTTAAATATTACACCCGAAATTTATAATATTTTTGAAGTACCCTATTCTGCAAGGGCTTTAATAATTTTTGTTCCACTCTTATCATAGTTTTCCATCTTATTTACTACGGTTTTCTAATGTGAACTTAATCAACCAAAGCACTAACATTTTTGCAAGTAGTCACTGGCCTGCTTTGGATAAGTGGAAAACTTTACGAAACGACACATATTTCATATTTTACTACACAAATGGCTTTCATATCAGGAACTGTTTGCAGAAAATTGTCTGATATAAAATGACTCCCTATGCTACAATTTTAATAAAGAGACTTGTGTACACCTGCACCACTCATAGTGATTACTTGTTGTAACTGTGAGAGCACTTGTACCGATTTTTGCTGCCACTAGCAGATGATATTCTAAGTTTTATTTCACTCTGATAATAATTGCGCTCGTTTTAAAATATTTACGTTATGTGAAAGAATAAAAAATGCGCAGAATAATTTTTCAGTCGAAGACAGGGATAAAAGAGCCAGTCAGATTAGACTACTGCACTCAAATAGTTAGGGATGTAGGATGTTCTACTTTTAGGGAAATGTATTTGTTAACTCAAGATAGGAAAGGATGAAGGTGCGCGTCCAACCAGTCTTCGGACTGAGAACTTCATAATGAACATGCTATTTCAATATAACGCTGCAGAAGGCCTCAACAAAAACCAGATTGAAAGGGTTTTGAGACAAGGAAACGCTGTTTCTGCAAAACCTCCCTTGCTTCACAACACACTTTTAAGAAGTTAAACACCGATGACGTGCTGATCATGATCAGTACCAATTTAGAAATTCAAAACTGCTAAAGATTCTGGCAAAACTCAAAAGAGAATTTAAAGAAATAGTCCCCCATCAAAAAAGTAAAAGTCATTAAGTATTGACAGTTTGGAATGATATACTATGACAAAATAGTTTATATCACACAATCTGGACCCGACAAGAAAAATTGAACTGCAGCAATAAGATTAGAATGTCATGGGCAGCAGTTGAGAACTGAGATGATTATCATCATGGATATCACTTGTGAAACCGGAGCAGCACATTCAACTCGTTCTTCGGACTTGTTGAATCTGCAGATCGGTTCCACTCGTACTATCATCGATGATAATCATACCACTTGTCATATTATAGCTGAGAATAATTAAGCCTAAATCTAGTTCAACAAAATATACCGTGTGACAAACTTCCAAGGGGAAATAACATGGGCAATTACATTTTTGGGGATTCCTGCTCCCCATGTGTAGTTACAGTGGTGCTAAAGGTAGCAATCGAAAGATTATTTTTTCTGCGTATGAGGATATCAAAAACTCTACAACTTTCCAATTTATTAAAGCATTAAAAGCAAAAATTACATTAATAATTTTCTAACTAAAACACAGAAATTTATCAGATTATCCATGACAACTTAATTTATTCTAATCACGGACGTCTTTGATTTTTATGGATTTTCTGAACTGTCAACATTTAAAAATGAACAAAAATATTTATTCAGTTCAAGAAAAGGTTTTCATTGTGAAAATATTTTACTTCCGCAATAGTTTGCGCGTAGTCCGTGCCTTATTTTCTGTATAATTCAATAACAGCCCTATTCCTTCGGTATAACAACAAATAATTTAGTAAGAAATTTGAAGGCTGGGAATCTTTCATCGAAAGAAGTTAATTTTTACTAATACATAAACTTGTTTTTTTTATTTAGATAATTCTCATTCACATTATTATTGTCATTACCTATAGTTGACAATTAATTGATTACTGGTGTGGATGTTTCGTTGGTGAATGCTGGTCCATAGTTTAGTGTAAATTGTAGATGTCGTCTAACCTGTTAAAAAGTTTTTGGGAAAATGTTAAAGCAGTAAAATGAAATAATAAAAATTAAATTACTTTAACTTTACTGCAATTATGAAAAATTTAACAAGCGGCAACATTTGTTTATTTTGCTCTAATGAATTTTGTAATCTGGCAATTTAATACTTATTTATTTCATATCTAGGTAAGGACAAAAACTTATTAATATACAATGAAATTAAAGTAACATAAAAAACGAAAAATAACTATAACAAATATTCAAATAAACCCCCCATTCTGTATCAGACAGTATCCCAGCCTATTATAGAAAGAATTTCTCACATTCGCAAGTTGCCATCGTTTATTAAGTTGCATTCCGCAAAAATAGCATTCCTTAAAGAATCAATATTTGGGTGACGAGTTTTATAAATCTTATTTTTTAAATGACCCCACAAGAAAAAGTCACACGGTGCCAAATCGTTAGATCTAGCTGGCCAGTTTATAGCACCACCTCGACCAATCCAGCTCTCTGGAAATATTTCATTTAATAATTCCCTCACTTGTGCTCCAAAATGTGCTGGGCATCCGTCATATTGAAACCAGACCTCCCGATTCGCATGTGCAACTTCTTCTAATGCAGGGCCAATATGGTTAATTAAAAGATCTAAATAAGCTTCTGAATTTAAATTTCCCTGTATTTCAAATGGTCCTATAATGCGATTATTAAAAATGCCTGCCCAAATATTGATTTTTTTGAGGGTATTGCGTTGTAGTGGCTAGATTTATTCTGGGATTTTCCTGGGCCCAATGCCTAATGTTTTGTGAATTTGGCTTTTGATTTAAAGTGAAGGTACACTCATCGGTAAAACAAATTGATAAGATCCTGCGATCCTGATTAGCCCGTTCTTGCATTTCTTCACAGAAAGTTTGCCTTGATTCTTCGTCAAAAGGAAGTAACTCTTGGTGACATTGGAATTTAAAGGAATGATATTTGTTTTTTTTTAATATGTTACGGACAGTTTCTCTTGAAACATTACATTCTAGGGCAATAGACCTTAAACTAGATGTTGGACTAGCAGTTATCAGGCCTATTACCATTTCCTCTACCTCAACATTTAGATTTCTTGGAATTACTAAAAAAATAAATGATAAGATTAACTTAGTTTTGTTTCACTCCACGTTATCACTTGTTAAATTTCTCATAATCCCAGTAAAATTTAAGTTAGCGAACAATAAGGAATTAGCAACTAGGTAATAATAATAAGCGAATCAGAATTATCTAAATAAAAACCAAGTACATTTATTAGTAAAAATTACCTAGTATCTTCAAATTTCTTAACTAAATTTTTTATTGTTGTTACCGAAGGAATAGGACTGTTATTGAATTTTACAGAAAATAAGTCACGGACTACCCGCAGACTATTGCGGCCGTAAAATGTTTTCACAGTGAAAACCTTTTCTTCAACTGAATAAATATTTTTGTTCATTTTGAAACCCAAATTTTAAATTGTCGATAAATAATGTTGACAGTTCAGACGAATTAGAAATTAGAATCAAGGGAGTCTTTGATTAGAATAAATTAAATTGTCATAGGTAATCTGATGAATATCCGTGTTTTAATTTGAAAATTATTAGTGTAATTTTTGCTTTTAATGCTTTAATAAATTGGAAAATTGCAGAGTTTTTGATATCCTCATACGTAGAAAAAAATAGTCTTTCGATTGCTACCTTTACCACCACTGTAACTACACATGGGGAGCAGGAATCCCCAAAAATGTAATTGCCCATGTTATTTCCCCATGTACACATGGAAGTTTGTCACACGGTATAGCAAGACAAGGAGAAACAAAATGGACGAATCACCTTTTGAAATCACGGCAAAGATTTCAAGGACATAGTTCTAAGAGACCACCGAGACGAGGCGTTGGCCAGAGCACATCAAGGGAATGTTGAAGAAACTGCGGCTACAAGTGCACAAAACAGAATAGAGCGGAAGAAGAAAGGAAAGCTGATAAAGAACAAGTAGAAGAGATCATTACAGGTGGCCGCATCTTATAAAGAAAGACTGGAAATTTTGTCCACTCCCTCCTCTTTCAAATAGTGTAGGGGCGTTGTAGTATATTTGAAAAAGCTTTTTGATGAACTATGTAAATGTAGGTACCTAATATGGAAATTAGAGAAGAAATGTCTTGTTGAATCAGAATTTATAACTGAAAGCATCGCGAAACAATGCAAAATGTTTATGCCCGACATAAAAAGCGAATTGCCTCCTGACGTTTCATCTTTTCGTACCGTAAAATACCCGTCGACTCTGCTTCTAACTTCAACCGTTGATCAACGCTGCAACGGAGAGCTCGGGGGCGAGTTATACATATAATCTATTTGCCCGCACAGCTCAAAACAACCACAAACGACGATGCCTTTCAAAGCACAAAAAGCGACAGAACTGTCCCAAAAGCTGGCGACATGAAATAAAGTGGATACGTCAAAAGTTTGACGCATAAAAACAGTTGTCTTCCAATGCCCATAAAAACTCCAACCGTTATATAATGCGCTGTCATGTCAGCTACAAAGAAGCCAATAAAGGGACGTACGCACATCGTTACATGTGCATTATAGACTGGTTGGATATGTGGGCCACTTCACCAGAGTGTTCCGACGACGGAAGATTGATTGACTTCTAGAATACTGTCAGTTCTAGTTTCTGAGCACAAAATATTCCAATGAGCATAGAAAAATGGAACTACCTTTATAATATTTTAGAGTAACCTTGTAAAGCACGAGAGGTTGTGTTACAACCCCTACGTCATTATTTTACAAAATAATTCGCTTTTTTAAATGAAGCGAATACATTTTATTATCAATATGAATGTTGACAATTTTTAATTTTATTAATCAAATCCCTTAAAACAACCATTTTAACAAGTGGTAGGAAGAGAATAATCGGTGAACCAAGAATGATTAGGATTAGTGATTACAGTGGACTGATCACTGATTATATGCTTCCAAGTGATTTGGAGATAGAAACCTCCATCGCGATTGACATCAAGAGGGTGGTTTGACGAGTTCGATGAATTTTCTAAAGCTTCCTGTTGCTGAAGATTTTTATAATATTAACTAGCAACGGATTGATGGGTAATATGCAGACTAGCTGCTTGGTTCTGAACTTAGTTTCTCTTCCGTTTGCAAATTCTCTGTGTTTTCTTTATTTTTTATATACAAGATTATCCTAGCTTGTCACCTAAATGCCCGGAGTGCAGTAACTGACTTGATTTCTTACTCTTAAGATTGATATGTAAAAAATGTTCGTTGAAATATGTTCACCTCAGATAGTGACTCGTGTGAAGAGGCCGTAACGCAGTCAGTCAAACTAAAGAAGAGAGCTTTTTCTTCATCCGCCAGTGAGCTCCTCAGAGAATAAAATCGCGAGTCGCCTCCGGATGGACTAAGTTACTTTCCGGTCAGTTCGGGACGTTTTTACAAGCCGAGCAGTCTACATAAAAAGCTAACATTGTTGTTGAACTAATTCTCTTTCACAATTATCTGCGATTACAGCCCCATCAAAGCGGGGTGCGCTTGGGGGAGCACAGCCACACTTTGGCAACTCGCTGCTACGAAGTCGAATGTTTTTATTGCCATATATATTGCCCTGGAGTTTCTGTTTGCGTTTTACAACGCCATACGAGAACAGTTAAATGCCATTTCTGCTGCTTCTCCGGGGCACTTTCATAAGAAAATTAAGTTAAGTTCCGCAACGACAGTAATAACAATAAAAATAATTAATAGCTGAATGTAATTTGATGACACCCAATTCGCCCAATGGCCCAGATTGTTGCGCGATTTTGTTTGTCTGGAACTTAGAAAAATAACGAACTTTAGCTATTTTTTATCTATCAGGCATGCACAGAAAATGAATTTTGACCCACGCACAGGACAAGTCTAATAGGCTTTCGTTTTATCGCAATTTTAGGTTCAGTACCTACACACATAATATACACGCAGTGTTATGGCAGTAGAGTAAAGTGGATAGTTCTGTATACACCCCCACCACTCGACCTTGACCTAGGACAAGGCGCCTTGTATGAAGTTTCTTCTGTTAAATTCTTTCATATCAATGTTTACTTTATTAGAAAAAAAAAACTTAGGATTTCCAAAAATTTATTTTTATAATTATGGAAGAAAAAGCTAATCGCAAGCGCTATTAATCCGTATATCATTGTGCTGCTAGGCAGTACTGTCGTGGACAGCATTGTGGGTATGGTGCTCCATTAGTGCCAGGAGTAGTCTGGCAAAAAGGATTTGGTTGTACTGGACCGCAACTGAAAAATAACATATCAGTAGCTGTTTATATTTTATTACGGAAAACTTACGAGCTTATCTGCACTTTTGCCCCCGGCAAGCATTGCGCAGTACCACATTGTCCATATATCTGCTTAGATTCATAGAGTGGAAGTGGATCAACCCCAGGTAAGCCGGTATAACAGGTATCACCTTGGAATATGCCAGGAACTATAAAAATATAAAAAAAATGATTACCTACTAATAGAAATGCAGCAATAATAATAACATCAATAATAAGAATTTAAATAATAATTTTAACATTAATAATAGGTAATTCTTTCATTAAAAATAAGAAAACAAAAATGACTTACACTGACTTTCCGCTGTGCTGCTAAGCAGTAAGGTACCTCCAAGAAGGAATACCATTTTCAGACAAATAGAATGTTCCATTTTCTCGGAATTTACTGCTGCAGTTCTTGAATTACTGGATAGAGAGTTGAAATGACTAACAGAAATTTTTATTTTACTCGCCCTTTTAAACCAAAATATTATCGGAAATGTGGAATGCGATTACTTTAAATTTTACTGGATATTTTATTTGTATTACGAAATTGGTTATAGCTGAAGGTGATAAAATCAAGTGAAACTTTACTCCCATACTTGGTCTCAATTGTACTGTTTTTACGGTTTACCTTCTATCAGTAACCTGATAAATGACAAATTTAGGTGCTCTAAAGTGCACAAAAGAATGGCCAAGATCTGAAAATATCTTGCTAATTCATGGACTTTAATATACTCTTAAAAATATGCAAAGCAAGCAGCAGGCATGGCACAGTGCCAAAATGCACAAGGAGTATTTGTTCGAGTTCAAGCGGATCCTTCTTCTTTTTTCCTTCTAAAATTTATTGTAATTTACAGAATTTTGCATTCGTTATGTTGTGTCCGGTGTCCCGTCAGGGAAGGTATTTTTTTTAGAAAATCCGGTATTACTAATGAAAACAAGGGAATAATAGCACGCTAGAACGTTGGATATCTCTGCATTGGCAAAACCTACTCGGGATATAAATATGCGCCATGCTCCTAGAGTCCTGTGTTTCAAAATATGCTTACCGGTACTGGGTAGAATACGTTTAATGAAACGTATAAAATAATTGATATTTAAGAACAAATCATTTCGTTAAGTATCAAGAAGAGAACTTTTTATTGCAAGTATTATACAGGGTGTCTCTAAAAGGTTAGTTATACTAAGAGCTAAACGGGGATACAGTCACAGGAATAGTGAGAAATAAAACCTAATTTATCACTTATTCCAGTTTTCGGATTTATCCTTCATCAGGAAAACCTAGCAAATACAAAATTGCAACAGTTCCTTTACCTATTGAGGTCATTGACCTCCATACAACTGAGTGACCTTATTTGAATAGTTATGGCTTTTTAGAGCTGGGTTTCTCCCTTAAAGTTTACAGCTCTCATAGATGCATAATATCTACATAATTATTAGCACCATATCACTAATTTTAGACAAACTTACTGTAATTCATTGCCCCTATTTACTTTTGTTTGGAAGCTATCTATCTGTTCTCCCTCTTAGGGAAAACCCTCTTATTATATTGTTCCATGGATGTGGTCCTGTATATTTTGTATAATTTTGGTTAGACTTTTGAGCGTTACCGCCTGTTTTGTCAGTGGGTTGGTATTTCACTAATGTCTAGTTACTTTTACCTTATTCAGGATGCCTCTTGTCAATTCTCCCGCCTTTTCAGAAAGTTTTCTGAATTTTGATGTACGCGCGTTTTACCTATTTTAATGTAATTGTTAATTATTAAGAAGATAGGTTAGGACAACACGCTACCTCAGTTTCCTGACACCAAAATATGTTGATTGGACCGAACATATCTCTATACAATATAGCTTAGTTGAAGCGTTATCGATGGTCAAAGTTCTTGAAAAAAAATATAATTTTCTTTGAATAACTTAAGACTTCGATTAGAACAAGTGTTAACAGGTGAACTTTTGGTTTGAAATGAAGTGTGTTGCCTTTTTATTTTTGGGTTTGTGTTTAAGCCATCCACATCTTAAGAGCTCCATAATTTTTACTCATTTCCCTCCCACAATTGCGCAACAAACTGCAAGGGCACATTTTACTCACAAAATATCCAAGATAGCTTTGTTTGTAGTATTTTGCGATAACACATTTTCAATGTGGTCCTCGTAGATTAAGGAATTTAGTTTTCCCATTGACAAGCAATACCTATCCAATTTATGTTTATTCGTAATCAAAACAGGCCAATAGGGGGGCCGACATAAAACGGCGGCGATTTCACATGATCAGCTCCATCAGAGATATAAAACAGCTCTAACTTTTAATTCCAATCCTGCCACAAACGACACGTATTCGGGGGCGCTGCGGTCGTCGGTTTAACGAGATATCACCGCATAACGGACCGGAATGGCTATTAGCGCCATTATGGCCAATACAGAAACAGATTTCAAGTGCATTCGAAACAGGGTTTAACTGAATTTATTTTCGTTAATGAAATATTACTAGCCTGCAATTTCAAAGAGTTGATTAAAATAATAAATTACAATTATTAAGTCCAGTCAATTTTCAAGTTGATTGTCTAAATATTTCGATTTATCGGGTGGTCATTTAGAGTTAATTACTACTTCCAATGCGAGTGTCAAAGAATACCAAACACTACCAGTGAGACTACCAAAGATAGTCAACCATTACCAAAAAATGCCAAAGATTACCAAAGGTTTTTAATAAGAGCTAGAAACCGGAGGGAGTCAAATTAGGTGAGTGGAGTGTTCAAGTTTTTCGTTGTCAGAAATTGCTGTACTCTCAAGACATCCGTCCATCCGTTTTTCCACAGGTTTGGACGTTTTCTTCTTACTATCAGTTGTTCAAATTTGCAAAGAGGAATTAGGAAGGGCTCTGAACTAAATGGAAACGGGTTTAACGGGGGGCTATGGCTAAGGAAAACCAAAATTTTGGTGTGTAGGGGGCGTGAAAATAGGACTAAAACGAAAATACAAATTGGAAACGAGAAGATAGAGGAAGTCTCAAATTTCTGCTATTTAGGGAGTCAAATAACTCGCGATGGTAGGAGCTCTAGAGATATAAAACAAAGAATAGTGTAGGGCCGAATTGCATTTAATAAAAAGAAACAAATATTATGCTCGGGAACGATAAATATTGAAACTCGGAAGAGGCTCTTAAAAACGTATGTATTAAGTATGGCATTGTACGGGTGCGAAACTTGGACGATAGGGGAAGCGGATAGGAAAAAATTAGACGCATAATGAAGATACCGTGGATAGATAACGTTAGCAATAGAAGAGAGGTATTAGAAAGATTTGGAGAAAAGCGAAATTTAGGAAAGACAGTAAGGAATAGGAGAGATAGGATGGTGGGACATCTTCTGATGCACGAAGGCTTAGTTCGCGACATACTAGAGTCAGAGATAGGGATGTAGGATGTTTAACTTTTTGGAAAATGCGTAGGTTAGCTCAGGGTAGGAAAGGATGGAGGTACGCGTCCAACCAGTCTTCGGACTGATGATGATGATTCCTGAATAGTTGAATCAATAATTGCAGTGACTAAAGCCATAAATTGACATCTATACCGAACAAAACCAACTTTTATTCGTATTTAATACCTACACTGATTAACGAAACGAGCTATACATCAAAATTTTAACGACACATGTCCCCAACCTCGGGAACAACCCATAAATCAAACGAAATCAGCTTACTCCCGTATATCTCCACTAACACCTGGGTTTGATTTGGCGCAAATAAAAAGATTTAAAAGTTATAAATGATTCAGGTAAAAATCCCACAATTGATAGTCCGTGCGGATTAGCAGAGAGATGGCGCTGCACGCCGCTTCGCTAGATCCGGCCTATAAATTATCGGACTAGTTTAATCCCGTTATGATCCCAGCCATGGCTACCTGTGTTTACAAGCCTCCGTTCTCTCTGCACTCACGTGCGTAACCAATGTAACAGTCTGCGATGTGACTGGGAACAAAACAAGAAAGTAAATCTTTTATTCCCTCATGCGTTACTTTTGTTGTTAAATCTTAAACGTGAATAAATATTTTAATCTTTTCCGCCAACTTAAAACCTGTAAGTAACCCTCAATCAAAACAGTCTTTGGAAGTTAAGAAGCTTTATTTCAGCTTATATCAAATGTCAAAATAAGGGTTAGAGGAGGTGGTGCAAATGTGAAAACCCAGTTTATTTTTAATTTGTAAAAAATCAGTGAATCGTTATTTTAATCTGGAAAATTGCCTTAAAATGCCTTATAATGTTATAGAAATAGGGAACCATAAGTCACAAGTGCAAAAACCATGTACTTGAAAAATAAAAAAAATATTTGGCTAACTTACTACATTTTTCGATTTTTGAAAAAAATACATAAAAATACATAAAGATGTTGGAATATTGAACTTTAAGCGTTATATTCTTTTTATAATATGTTTTTATTCATAGAAAACATTATTCGTTGATTAAAAATACAACACATTGCCCTCATCCACATGTTTCCAACTTACCCGCACTTTAGCCAAACTGAATTTTACGAATTAAGTCAAGAAAACGTTAGCTTATGATTCATTGAAATCCAACAATACCTTCCCTATAACTCACTTTCCCAATACTCTGATACGCATTACGCTACTTCTATGATAAGTAGACTAAATAATACCACAAACTTACCTCCAAAAACTTCACGAAAATCACGAAATAGAAATCGACGCACCACCATTAATTACAATGCCCGATTGATTTCTAGCACTGCGCCGTGAATAGGAACGAGAGTGACTGTTTACGGCAATCTCCGCTAGAGTGAAGCTCTCTGCAGTCGAAATACTTGCCGTTTCCACATTACCCTCATATTTCCACATTTGCACCCCCTCCTCTACCTATTTTAGGCAAAACTTTTTAAGGCTACTTGCTCTAAACCCCAAAATTCTCCTTAAACGTTGAAAGAGACAGGCATGATAGAAATTTTCGAAAAAACGCTGGTAGTTGGGGGCAACTCAAACGCAGCTTGCAGCATTATTTGTGAACAGACTGTGAATAAAATGTGCATTTCTGAGTTTTAGGGAGATTCAGGAATACCTATCTATCGTTAACCATACAAAACGAAACTCGGAAACTTCATATTTCTTATTTAAGAAGCGAAAATACCTGAACAATGCCTCAAGAAATTGCATTGTTTCCTAAAGGCGCATTCTCCCCCGCAAGTAACAGTTGAAGAAGCGCTTGCTTCTTCAATATCTGGACTTGACAAAGCATAAATAACAACGAATAGGTAGATTAACAAAAGCATTTAATTAATTTTAAGCGACGTACACTTTGGAGTTTGGACAATGGGCTTGGACGGGGAGAGGCGGAACGCTAGCGTATTTAGAAACAGTAATAGCAATAGGCATCAATTATTACACGCAGCAGTGAACTTGTTTTGTCTCAATTACGCGCAACAGACGGCCACTGTGTGCTGCAAACTGCAGATAAACTGATCCTGATGTCCTCAAAATGATGCACTCGACAAGAACTGATGAATTTTGCCACGAATTACTGCTAGCGTAAATATGCGATAGAAGTGCATCCAGTATATGATATATGTAACAATAACAACTTTTAATTAACAAGAGCTTTGAAATTTTTTGGCCTTTCTGAGGAAAAGTATTTGTTTCTATCAATATGTTTTTTCAATTGATTCACTTTTTTACACAAAAACCTGTCAAGCGGAGCTAAGCGAAGCGAGCGGATCATTGTAAGTGTCAGTCGTTGGCACTTATAATAATATTGTTTCAAAACATATGCAAAAGTATTGACATCGTATTGATACTGTGCCCAGTTTACATCCGCCCATAACATTTGGCGGGGAGAAAGGCTATGTACACAATACGTAAACTCTGCATTGAGTTGGTGCGTTCTTTTCACGGCATTGTCGTGCGCGCGTAGGGTATCGCTTGACAATGTATTGACCTTTCGTTTAAATTTTACGTAAAACAGAAAGCGTTCCTATTATACATAAATTAATAAATAAAATGCGATTCATTATAATTATTCCCATTAGAAAAAATTTGTTTTGATGAGCATCAAATTAAGAAAAAAATTGAGGGTACCGCACTGTCCTTTACGAAAAACATCAAGGGTGAAGAATTATTCCATTTTATCGCAAACGAAAAGTTTGATAAATTAGATTCTGATTCCTCTTCTGCTTCATCTTCCAATTGCCCTCTTACTTCTTGTTTTAAAACATCTTCTTCCCCTACTATGATCATTCTCTAATTTTTCTAAAATACCAACACAACATCGCTTTCAATTTTAATTGTGGATTGACCAATATATACACCCATAAATTCCTGGCTTTGTTTTCAGCAGCTGTAGATACAACAAAACGGTTTTGTTTTAAATTAATCATGTGAGCAACACGAAATTTACAATATAATATAAATCGTGAAAGTTCCTGATATCCATGAGCGGAAGTGAATTCATCACCAAAAACCGGAAATTGTTTCCATTCAATTCTCTTCAATTTCGTTCTGTTGGATTGGCATCGTAGGTCCGGACCTGTTCAGAAACGTCGAATTAGGGGAATCGGGCGGCCCCAGCTAACCAAGCGTGGATATCTCACATTATTTTCGATATGCAGATTGTTAATTAAATCCTCCCGGGGCCATATTTACATGACAGCAATCTGTCTACGGCACGGCCAGTGCTGGCTGGCCACCGCTGTTTTAATTATGTTGTGTAACGGCCCGTATTTTATTAATATAAATATGTATTTCCCGATTCGCGTTTAGCTAAATTTACCAGGAATGCAACGCATGCACTACAATTTGTTATTCTTTGGGTGGTCCTGAGAAAAGACTGCTATGAAAGTATAATGTATATGTAAGTGAAAAAATGGTACAAATGAAGGAACTTCGAACATGAAGTGGCTTACCAACTTATGTCCATTGAAGCTTTGCATGGCTTCGCCCATAAGACCAATGAGCGAGAAACGTGACCATCAAAGAGAGATAGAAAACAATCCTTGTGAGGCCCCTACTGCGATTGCGCTCGAAGTGTCAAACGCAACATGACTGGGGGGTAACAGCTGAGGAGATGGAAGCGACGTTTCGTCACGTGCCCGATAACCATTGACGATGAAGATCATGCACTTTTGCACTTGGGAATTTTTCACGGTCCGCTGGATAGGGATATTGCCCTCCTTTACAATGTTGGTTTCACTCTTTCGGCTCAATGCTCGTTATTGTCTTAATAGTCCTAGCGGTTAACAAAAAAACCTTGCATATTGTGTTAAAAGCATGAAACTTGGTCGGCAGCTTAAATAGGTCAAATTAAGAGATTTTGCCCGCAGTACCCAAAAAAATACCCCGTAGGAGTAGCTCAGGGGCGGAACACATTCCAAGGGGCTTGAATTTCAAAAATAATTAAATAATAACCAATGTGGGCAAGTAATATGTCATTTTATACTGATTTGATATCGATGAAGTCAATTCAAACCATATTTTATTTATAGCTATAAAATTTTCAAAATGGCGGCCAAATTTCCAATTTTAATTCAATTTTTTTTAAATTCGCTGATATTAAAAAAATTGTAAAATATGTCACATTTTTATTTAAATTGCAGGCTCTTAACCTGTTCTAATGATATTTTTTGGTATCCCCAAAAATTTCAAAATGGTTGCCATTTTTGAAAGTAAAATTTATTTGCAGTACCTATACCCTGTTGGATATGGATGGACGAACTGAGGGCATTATAGAAATTTAATTTTTTGTTTCTCTTTTTATTTAACATGTCGACAATTTGTTTTTGAAGATAACTATACCTACATACAGGGTGTGTCACGACGAGTTCCTATTAGACGTTTGTAGAGAAGCGCTCACAATAGAATTCTGAAAATTTGTAATATCACGTTTTCAAATATTCTCTATTTAATGAAAATAATGGCAACTTAATCCAACTTCCGCTTATACCGGAAGTGGCACTTAACTTCCTTATTTTAAATAGAACTAATAGGTGTACCTACCTAATTTTTTTACACTTTCCGGTTCTCCATAAAATTTTAGATGGACTTTATGTAACATAAATAACCTCTAAATGTCAAAATTTGCAAGATATACACGAGTTTTCAAATTTTTTTACAGTTGCAGGGTACTCTGGCGTTTGCGGTAAAAGAAACAAATTCAAATCGAAACAATTGCCGGCGGTAACATTAATGACAAAGGTCTAAATTAAAGTTCAGTGAACTCAAAGTTTGAAAATACTACGCACAGTGATTAGGATGCGACATTAAACTGAGAAATCAAAATATTGCCAGAACTCATCATCATCATAAGGTTCTCAGTCCGAAGACTGGTTGGACGCGTACCTCCATTCTTTTCTATCCTGAGCTAACCTACGCATTTCCCTAAAAGTAGAACATCCTACATCCCTAACTATTTGAGAGCAGTAGTCTAATCTAGGCCTACCCCTACCTCTTTTTATTCCTATCTCTGACTCTAGTATGTCACGAACTATTCCTTCGTGTCTTAGAAGGTGTCCTACCATCCTATCTCTCCTACTCTTTATTGTTTTCCATACCTTTCGCTTTTCCCCAACTCTTTCTCAACAAACTCAAACTCAACAAAATTAAATGGAACGTCCCCTTTTTAAGCACTTTTTGGATTCTACGGAAAATTTTAGTTGGAGTCGATATAAATCCAAAAAGTGCATAAAAAGGGGGCGTTCCATTTAATTTTGTTGAGTTCTGGCTATATTTTGATTTCTCAGTTTAATGTCGCACCCTAATCACTGTTCGCAGTATTTTCAAACTTTGAGTACACTGAACTTTAATTTAGACCTTTGTCATTAATGCTACCGCCCGCAATTGTTTCTATTTCAATTTGTTTGTTTTGCCGCAGACGCCAAACAGTACCCTGCAACTGTAAAAAAATTTGAAAACTCGAATATATGTATCTTGGAAATTTTGACATTTAGAGATTATTTATGTTACATAAAGTCCATCTAAAATTTTATGGAGAACCGGAAAGTGTAAAAAAAATAGGTATTAGTTCTATTTAAAATAAGGAAGTTAAGTGCCACTTCCGGTATAAGCGGAAGTTGGATTAAGTTGCCATTATTTTCATTAAATAGAGAATATTTGAAAACGTGATATTACAAATTTTCAGAATTCTGTGTGGTACTGGACCGTTCGAACAACTACTCCTGGGGCAAGTACACCGCCACGCTTTGAATTGTAGAACTAAATCCAGATTTTGGGTACTACGAGATCTTATACGGGATGCTACCCCAAACATGTCGTCGGGCTTGAAACATCCTTAGATTTCTACGTAGGTACTTTCCTGCTCTACCAACAGCAGCCTTATGTATGTCAGAAGTTTTTCAGTTTCAAGTTATTGCATGTTTCGAATGTGCATGGAAAACCGTAGACCACTGGTTTCGTCATTTCGAGACTCATCAGTACGGTGTACGGTGCTTTGCCCTACACACTCGAACCATGCAATACTGCTTGCTATATACTTACACGCTTGGTACAAGTATTAGCAAGAGCTAATTATTAGCCGAATTATGCGCTTTTCCACAAACGTCTAATAGGAACTCGTCGTGAGACTCCCTGTATGTAGGTATAGTTATCTTCAAAATCAAATTGTCGACATGTTAAATAAAAAGAGAAACAAAAAATTAAATTTCTATAATGCCCTCAGTTCGTCCATCCATATCCAACAAGGTATACTGTAAATAAATTTTACTTTCAAAAATGGCAACCATTTTGAAATTTTTGGGGATACCAAAAAATATCATTAGAATAGGTTAAGAGCCTGCAATTTAAATAAAAATGTTATATATTTTACTATTTTTTTAATATTAACGAATTTAACAAAATTTTGAATTAAAATTGGAAATTTGGCCGACATTTTGAAAATTTTATAGTTATAAATAAAATATGGTTTGAATTGACTTCATCGATATCAAATCAATATAAAATGACATATTACTTGCCCACATTGGTTATTATTTAATTATTTTTGAAATTCAAGCCCCTTGGAATATGTTCCGCCCCTGAGCTGCTCCTACGGGGTATTTTTTTGGGTACTGCGGGCAAAATCTCTTAATTTGACCTATTTAAGCTGCCGACCAAGTTTCATGCTTTTAACACAATTTGCAGGGTTTCGGCCAAAATTGTCGTTAACCGCTAGGACTATAATATTTATATTTATTTTATGGGCTTTTCTGGGCGCAAACAACATGTCAGAAACCCAAAACCCCGAGGCATCTAGTCATAATTGGTGTGTTGAGCGGGTTCCAGTTAATTCCTATTTGTTTTATGTCATATTTCATGCATACTCTTACTGTTAATACTATATAATGAATACGAATTTCACAGATCAAATTACTCTAAATACCAATTAAATTCGCTTTCGCATTCACAATATGGTGCAATGATTGATTTCGCAAAAAGAGACAAAACGGCCAATTTCCCAGTGTAACTGGCCGTCATGGAAATAGCCGCCGTCGCCGCCGCCGTGTTTGTCAACGATGAAACCGTAATTTGTATATTAGCGGTCGGGAACGGCGCGATTGTCGCACCATCTGTCGCCAGGCCGCGGACTCTGCTACTGCCGCGTCCGAATAACGAACGACAGAGACGGGGGACAGACACCATACGTCGTAATTAACGAATTAAATGCAATTACGCTGCGTCCATTACACTCGCCAAACGCTGGAAGTTCTACATAATCTTTTAAAGGGTTGTATTGGAGATACTTTATTTTTTGTGTCTTCTTTTAAGAGACTCAGTTTCAGTTGCGTTTTCGGCATTACCTTAAACAGACGGGGCACCCTAACTCTGGAGTGAGGTCGTTTACCCTTTCCACTTTACTGGGTATTATTAAATAATAGGGTAAATAACGAGAGCTGTGGCTCTGTATTTTTGGTTCTGCCTCTAATAATGCATCATCAAATCATCATAAAGTTCTCAGTCCGAAGACTGGTTGGACGCGCACTTCTATCCTTTCCTATCCTGAGCTAACTAATGCATTTCCCAAAAAGTAGAGCATCCTATATCCCCAAGTATTTGAGAACAGTAGTCTAACCTGGGCCTACTTGCTAACTTTTCGATAGGCCCATAAAAAGAAACTAAGAAGAAGGTGGTGTCCTTGCAATATTCAACTTCAGGACGTAGGAGTGAACATCTCCATGCCTTTCACGACAGTTTAATGTCGAATTTGAAGAAAGGAACAGAAAAAAATATCCACCAAAGCATCAATTTTAATCGACTTTGATTTGAATTTTATTTGTTCTTGGAGACTTGCGTTGAACGAGAAATTACATTAAGAAGCAGATAAGAATATTTGCTGTTTTGTGAGTTAAAGAGAAGTTATATTTTTCTGACATAAAATCAATGAAACCACCAAAAATAGGTGAAAAAGGTTCAAACAGTATTCATGCAATTTAGAAGGAAGTTAAACATTTAGATTAACAACAGTAGACATTTTATTGCAAGTTTTCGTAATATCAATGAAACAAAACAATTGTTTAAGCATGGCATTCCTATAAAATATAAACTGAAATTAGCAATAAACACTAAACAGGCAAGTATAGTACGCTGCAATTTATGACCATTTAGCAACATACCCATTGAAGGCTGTTTTAGTGTTTTAAAATTGCTGTTGCTATAGAGAATTTTCTTAATTTTATTTACGTCTGTCCCAGTCCTATGTGCATACAGGATGCGCCATCTAAGCATGTTTCTTCTGTTTCACCTGTATTACATATTTTAGAGAAAAATGTTAAATGAGAGACCCACACTGAATTTGACGATTATTATTATTTATTTTACTTGCACAGGCTGTCCCATTGTTTTTTTTTGTTCTTTTTTTAATAGGACGCCCTACATTCGATTGCATATTTGATTCCTTGCTTGAGTTTACTACATGTTGTATTATATACTTTTTGCCTAATTTTTGATATTACCGGCAGTTTTATAAAGATTTTGAGAGATGCGGAGGAATTTTAAAATTAGATAGCTTCGGAATAAACAAAGTTGTAGCGGACATTTTTCATAAGACAAAAGTAATATCTCAGAGTAACTGTTGCAGTAATAAACGGCCAAAAATATTATATAGGGCATGAGCAGTTATACATGGCCAAAATTCAATATTTCAAAATCCCATAACTTAATTTTTTTAATGGAATCACATAATTTTCATACTACAGTTTATACATTTTCTCTCTATTTTGTATGAACTTGTGTACCCCTATAATTAATAATCAAACTTAATAATCAACCTCAAATATCTATTACCCACAATTCTATACAAAAAATATATTTTCGCGTTGCAGATTCATCATCATCATCAAAAAGTTTTCAGTCCGAAGACTGGTTGGACGCGTACCTCCTGAGCTATCCTGAGCTAACCTTCGCATTTCCCTAAAGTTGAACATCCTTCATCCCTAACTATTTGAGAGCAGTAATCTAATCTGGGCCTACCCCTACCTCTTCTTATTCCCATCTCTGACCCTAGTATGTCGCGAACTAAGCTTCCGTACCTCAGAAGGTGTCCTACCATCATCCTATCTCTCCTATTCTTTACTGTCTTCCATAAATTTCGCTTTTCTCCAACTCTTTCTAATCTTCACAGTAAAAAATAAGCTAACTAGATAACTGAATTTCAATATTAATTTATCCACGAGGCATTAGAAAAACTACAAATAGAAAGGAAATTCGAATACCTCGTAGCTTGAAGTGAAGAACCGTTTGGGAAAAAACAATAAATTCAATTTGGAAAAAACCTCCAAGTGAAATATCATCATCATCATAAGGTTCTCAGTCCGAAGACTGGTTGGATGCGTACCTCCACTCTTTTCTATCCTGAGCTAACCTGCGCATTTCCCTAAAAGTAGAACATCCTACATCCCTAACTATTTAAAAGCAGTAGTCTAATCTAGGCCTACCCCTACCTCTTTTTATTCCTATCTCTGACTCTAGTATGTCGCGAACTATTCCTTCGTGTCTTAGAAGGTGTCCTACCATCCTATCTCTCCTACTCTTTATTGTCTTCCATACCTTTCGCTTTTCCCCAACTCTTTCTAATACTTCCCTATTGCTAACCTTATCTATCCACGGTATCTTCATCATGCGCCTGTAGCACCACATTTCAAACGCTTCTACTCTTTTTCGATCCGCTTCCCCTATTGTCCAAGTTTCGCACCCGTATAATGCCGTACTCCATACATACGACTTTAAGAGTCTCTTCCTAGTCTCAATATTAACCGTTCTCGAACATAACAGTTGTTTCTTTCTGTTAAACGCAACTCGGCCCTGCTCTACTCTTTGTTTTATATCTTTAGTGCTCCTACCGTCTTGAGTTATTTTACTTCCTAAATAGCAGAAATCCGTGCCCTCCTCTATCTTCTCATTTCCTATTTGTATGTCAACTTTAATTCTATTTTCACATCCCCTACATACCAAAATTTTAGTTTTCTTTTTATTGACTTTCATGCCATAGCCCTGTGTCAAAACTGCTTCCATTTCATTCAAAGCCGCTCCTAGTTCTTCTTTGCTAGATGCTAACACTGCTATATCATCCGTAAATCTGAGCATGTTAATAGTTTGACCCTGTACGTTAATCCCTGAGGCTGTTCTGTCCTTAACAATATTAATAGCATCTTCGATATATAAGTTGAAAACTAGAGGTGACAATGCACATCCCTGACTCACTCCCTTCCGGATATCTACTTCCCTTCGTTCCTGCTCACATTCTATAACTGCCTTTTGCTCTTCGTAGAGATTATGTATTATTCTTCTGTCCCTATATTTCATCCCTACCTTCCTCAGCACTTCGAACATCTTCCCCCATTTTACGTTGTCGAAGGCCTTTTCTAAATCTACAAATCCTATATAGACGCTCTTTCACTTTTCTATCGTTTTTTCTATAATTACTCGTAAAGCTAGGATGGCCTCGCGCGTTCCTCTATTTCGTCTAAATCCGAACTGATCTTCTCCTAATATTCCCTCCGCCTTTTTCTCCATCCTTCTTTGCACAATTCTAATTAAAATTTTTGACGCATGGGAAGTTAAACTGATGGTTCTGAAATTTTCGCACCTATCCGCGCCTTTCCTTTTTGGCAAAGCTACCATGATGTTCCGTTTGTAATCCTCTGGAATCTCGCCTGTCAGGTATATGCGACTAACTAATTTAAATAAACGATCTATTACCTCTTGACCTTGAAAGGGATCGCCGTCTACTCAACTGGTGTATGTTTGGTTGCATAACCAAGCTTTAAGAATGCACGTTGGGTTGCCTAGTTCGTTTCGTTAAATAGCTAGCCAAAAGCAAAGAAAGGGTTAAGTTCTTAGACGCTGATGACTTCACTTGAAGGTTTTCACCTAATAAAGATAAACGGGTTTTTCCCAAGAGGTTTTCCCAAAGTATAAGAGAAATACAAAAGGTTTTCCCTTCGAGCGGTGGGATCTCAGAGAGTGCTTGTTCTAGTTGTCTGATAATGTAAATTATTCTCTGCTATCTCATTGGTGAATACTGAATCATCATTAGTGAGTAAGTTAGCTAATTTTAGTCTTTGTCATTGTAATCCCCATTATTAGGAAGTCCAGTACTTAATCATACTTCAACCATACTTCAAAATGCCTATTTTATTTCAACAGGTTATTTTCGGGACAGACTATATACTTATAAAGTTGCGTTCACTGGAATGCAGACATAAACAAAAGTAGGTTCAGAAGGTTACGCTCCAGACTAGAGAGACGCGGGGAAAGTTAGTTAGGCCTGGAACACGGGGTGTTTAGGATTAAAAAAGAGGTGGTTTGGCTTTCGAAGTTTAAGGCTACGGTTGTTGTAAAAGTCGCGCTAAATAGGTAACTAAGTATAAGTGTAATCCAGTGCTTCTTAATACAGGTATGTTATTGTAAACGATTTCATTATTTTACATTAATTTCTGTAACCGCATTGGAGACAAAGGATGCATACTTGTTTAAATTTGAGTCGACAAATATTGTCGACCCTTATCGATTGACGCCTAACTGACCAGTTTGTACTTTGCAAAATCAAAGGTAAAAAGAACAGTACCAAATAAAGCGTAAAAAGAACAGTACGCAAAATCCAGGTAAAAAGAAAAGTACCTACCAAATAAAGCGTAAAAAGAACAGTACGCAAAATCAAGGTAAAAAGAACAGTACCAAACAAAGCGTAAAAAAAGAATACGCCAAATCTAGGTAAAAAGAAAAGTACCTACCAAATAAAGCGTAAAAAGAACAGTACGCAAAATCAAGGTAAAAAGAACAGTACCAAACAAAGCGTAAAAAAAAAGAATACGCCAAATCTAGGTAAAAAGAATAGTACCTACCAAATGAAACGTAAAACAAAAAATACGTTATAATTATTAGCAAACAAAGCAAATTATACGTTGGTTTGATTGTCGTCCGTCGGTAAACATATCAGACACTTACTAATTTCAATAGAGAATTCTACAAATCTCTTTGTCTTATATGCGAATAAGGCAAACAGTAAACGTATCTGATTTTGTACGAAATTGATTAACGATAATTGAATAATACTACCAAAAATATGAATAAATCTTAATTTCTCAACTTTATTTGTGTCTATTATTAACATCCTCGCTTGTGATTCTTTCTTATCAAAGTAGTGGGGTCTGTAATGGCATAGGTAATACACAACGTAGGTAATAGACGATCACGTGGCCACTTCGACAGGTATTTAGGTAAACTTTAATTAGGTTAATTAATCAGCGCTGAGCAGGTAGATAGTCAGGTGAGCAGAAACTTGCAAGGGTGGGGTAGGGTCCATTACAACCTGCGCACTTTAAGATTTCTGCCTGCAAGCCATCTATACCTGGCGCTTTATTATTCCTTAAACTTTTTAGTGCTAGCTCAAACTCTTCTCTCATTATAGGATTCCCTAGGTTATCCCCCTCTACACTGCTTTCGCTTTCTAATATATCTTGCACTTCCTGTCCCGCATATAAGTTTCCTAAGTATTCTTTCCACCTATCTGCCTTCTCCCCGCTTTCGATTAGGATATCTCCTGCCTCATTCCTAATGCTTTTGGTACTAGATCCAATTTCTCTAAAATTTCTCCTAATTATTTTATGTGCTTCATCAGTCTTTCCTACTTCGAACTTATTTTCCACTTCTTTGCACTTCTTATCGATCCATTGCTCTTTCGCTTTCCTACATTTCCGAATAATTTCCCACTTGATCGCCTTATATCTTTGTTTCCCTATTTCATCTAACCTATTTTTATATTTTCGCCTTTCCTCTATTAGACTCACAATATGTTTTGTTATCCAGGGTTTCCTACTTTCATTCTGTTTATGACCCAAAATATCCCTAGCTGAGGAAACTAAACTATTTTTAATGCAATTCCATTCTTCCTCTATGTCCTTAACAATATTTTCGCCCGCGCCCTTTAGTACTTCGTTTGTCTTTTTCTCGAACTTATCGCGCGTATCATCATCTTTTAGTTTCTCTGGGTCAAGATACCTTCTTCCGCTTCGTTTTTTCAAAATCTTAAATTTAAGATTGGCGTTCATAACGACTATATTGTGATCACTATCTATATCTGCTCCTGGATAACTTCTACAATCCCTAACTTGATTTCTAAATCTTTGCCTAACAAGAATGTAATCTATTTGATATCTCCCTAGGTCTCCTGGCATCTTCCACGTGTAGCGTCTCCTAACATGATGGTGAAATAAAGTGTTCGCGACCGTTAAGTTATGTTTATCGCAGAACTCTATCAGTCTAACTCCCGTATCGTTCCTATTGCCTAATCCAAAGGGACCAACTATTCCGCCCTCTCGCCCTGTGCCCACGACTGCATTGAAATCTCCTATAATTATTAAATTTTCGTGTCCTCTCACAAAATCTAGCACATGTTCAATATCACTATAAACAGCCTCTACGACCTCATCACTGTAGTTAGAAGTGGACATATATACCTGTATTATTACTGTTTTTACAGGTTTCGAATCTAACCTAACCATAACTACCCTGTCACTTTGCTGTAAGAAATTTTCTACACTCTGCCCTACTTTTTTCCGCATAACAATTCCTACTCCCGAATTTCCTCCTACCGATCCTGTGTGTATTACTCTAAAATCTCCGCTCCAGAAGTCTCCGGCTTCTGGCCATCGCACTTCACTAATACCTACTACGTCTAATGCTAACCTATCCATCTCAATTTTCAAATTCTCCAACTTTCCTACTTGTTTCATGCTTCTAACATTCCACGCTCCGACTCGTGAGATGTTACACTTATCATTTCTGATGACTCCCCCCGCAACAGTCCCCGCCCGGAGATCCGAATGTGGGACTATTTTACCTCCGGAATATTTTACTCCAGAAGGTGCCATCATCATAAATTCGAAGTACGCTGTACTAGGGATAGAATAATGTGGTGGTTTCCCGTTGCCTTCCACATCGCAGTAGTGTGTATCACAGTGCCATACCGACCCTCACGATCTCTGCCACTATGATTACTGAAAGAGCTGCTGCCCCCTTTCAGGGAATTGATTTAGTCTGGCTTCTCAAATAACAAATAAAAACCCCTCCAATATGGTTAAACCTATGGTTCGGCTCTTTAGATCATTCAAGCGCGCAAGCCATCCCACCCGTCCCAGTATTACTAGAACTGCGTCAAGGTACAAGTCCTTTGGGATAGAAGTGAAATATCAATGTACAAAAAAATAACTGAATAAAACAAAACATCCATGGAAACTTGACAACTTTTAACATCAAGGTAATCTTGTAATTAATTGGAAACAACAGAGCAATTATTCAGTTAATGTCATAATGGCAACAACAAAGAATAAAGAGAGGCTAGAACTTCAGAAAAAAGTATAATAAGAGAAACATTTACAAAAGTTTAAATAAACTAGATTGTATTAAATCAACTTGGTCATTAAGTAAATTATAATTTTTATAATTTTTATATTTATAAATTTCTATAGACTCTAATATACAGTGTGATCTATAATGAGTGTAACAAACTTCTAGGGTAGATAGAATACTTAAAAATAATGCGAAAAACTTTAATCAACGTGGGTCCAAAAATGCCGGCTAAGCGAGATACAAGGTGTTGAAATTTCTTTAAAAAATGTTATTTTTGTATGATCTGGAAAACTATCAGAGGTATTTATTTGAAATTTGGGGTATAACAATTCATTGAAGTTATTCACTTATTTATAAATTTTGAGTTTTCTACTCTCACCAGTGGCGTCACTACGAGGTGTGGAGACTACATTTATTACCGAAACTATGTTACGCTACTGACTTTAACAGATATGTTGCAAAATATTTGAATCTTTGTTTTATTTAAAAGAAAAAATCTCTCTTTTGTTTTTGGCGTGCGAAGCATAGTTTCAGAGAAAAATAATAAATTATGTGTAACATGGTGCATTAGACCGAGATTTTAAAAACGAAATTGTCAACCATTCTCTGTAACAGTAAAGCGTTGTTAATATCGAATTAGCGTGTAAATACTCGAGAATAGCACAAAACAGCTGAAAATAGTAGGTAACGATACAAGAAAATAGTAAATTTTTGTAAGAACTTTCAACACCCTGTCTATTTTTGTAGCCATTTTTGGGCACATATTCATTAGGGGTTTTCACAATATTTTCACAGTATTTACACTCCACTTCAATATTAACAACACTTTACTGTTACAAAGATGACTTCGTTTTTAAAATCGCGGACTATGTTACACATGTTACACAAAATTATTTCTCTCTGAAACAATGCCTCGTACGCAAAAAACAAAAGAGAGATTTTTTCGTGTAAATAAAAAAAAGAGTCAAGTTTTTGCAACATATCTGTGTAAGTCAGTAGCGCAACATAGTTTCGGTAATAAATGTGGTCTCCCCACCTCATAGTGACGCCACTGGTGAGAGTACAAAGTTCAAAATTTATAAATTAGTAAATCATTTTAATAAATTATTATGTCCAAAATTCCAAATGAATAGCTCCGGTAGTTTTCCAGATATTAAAAAAAAATACAATTTTTTAAAGAAATTTCAACACCTTGTACCTATTATATCGCTTAGCCGGCATTTTTGGACATACGTTGATTAAGGTTTTTCGCATTATTTTTAAGTGTTCTATATACCCTAGAAATTTCTTACACTCATTATAGATCACCCTGTATATAATTGATAACTATTTCCAAAATTAAACAATAATTTAGGATTTCCTATTTCAAAGAAATAATTAGCAAAACTTGAGTGATCACTTTTTAAACGAAATTATCATTGTACCTAATACGTATAGATCTGCCATAGTTCGTCCGATGTACACACATGGTGTTACAGTCTTAACAATTTAGTTGATAAATACCTGTGTGGTCAAGTTTATGTGTTTTTCCTTTACTGTTAAATAAAATGTGTGATATTATATTTGAAGGTTTAAATGTGACCCTAATGGATGGGATGTTAGGAACGCGTCCAGATATACGTTCTTG
Source organism: Xestobium rufovillosum (assembly GCA_963966045.1). Classification (NCBI taxonomy): domain Eukaryota; kingdom Metazoa; phylum Arthropoda; class Insecta; order Coleoptera; family Ptinidae; genus Xestobium; species Xestobium rufovillosum. The sequence continues at coordinate 41,277,974 of OZ014492.1, forward strand.
CATTGAACTTTCTCAGTCTATATAAAAAAAACGCAAATGAGGAATTATGAAGAGCACTAAAGAGGGTGTTACGTTACATAAAAGCATCGCAAATTTAATTTATAGCTCAAAGGAAGGTAGACCATTATTAGGATTCACAGACGCAGACTGGGCCAGGAGACAAAACTGATAGAAAATCAACGTCGAGACATATTATGGTGTTATAAAAATCAACAATGTGTATGTAGCCTCATCGTCCACTGAAGCTGAGTATGTGACTTTAGGAAAGGTGGGAATATCAGAGGAATATTGGAAATGATAGGCTTGATTCTAAATTCATAAGGAAGACTGATAAGAAATAGAAGGATTATTATTTAAGTTAAGTGAATGCTTCCATTGAGGAAGGGTGTTCAGTTGGCAATGAAAGTAAAGAAAAGTAGGCACTAGCGTAAGCTCTGTAGTAGTTGTAAGTTGGCAGGCCGTCGAACCAAGCGTTGTGGTGGAAAGTTGCAGCTGTGTATATTAACTGTTAAATAAAATACTCTTAAACCTCTAAACTCTAAATCATAATAATTATGAGAGGCTGAACGTATTTTATAGCTCTGATAGTTTCACATTTACAGCGTTTGTTCTTTAGTAAACTGACGCAGTATCGTTTTAATTCGAGAAAGGAGACACATCAAAAGCCAAAAACACACATAAATCCGTGCTGCAAAACTGCTGCTGCTTTAAATTCCGGCTGTTTGAGGAGCGTTTGCACGCTCGGTTAAGTATTTGTCATGCTATGTTTTAATTAAGCACATATTTTGCGACAAGGAGCAGGTAAGCTCAAAGCTTGCCGTGGAAGCAGGCCTCGCACACACGCCAAGGGCCTTCGTGTTTGAAGCCACTGTACGACATCAAAAGGACTGAAAACGAACAGAATTTCACTCGATATCATATTGTGTCCTTGTATACCTGCCTGTTTACCCTTTTTACCCAAAGCATGTGTTTATTACCCTCATTTCAACGTCCTTTAACTGCCACTTACTCCAGTGGCTAAATACGTAAATGCATGAGGGCTAAATACTAAATACACGTGGGCGATTCAAATATTATTGGCCCTGGAATTGGAAGGGTGGGATGTTTTTATTTTTCATTTCGATGGCCAAGAGCTTTAACATCCGCAGAAAAATTGTTTTGTCTTAGACTCATCGTACCGAAAGTGAGGCCCATGAAGATGCTTTGGGGAACAAATGGTAGTTTCCATCAAACACTTGCTTTACAAATTCGATAAATCCAACTGCACCTACTCATACATGTGTCTATTTTACGATATGCTGTTAGGAACATAATCCACATGAAGAACAAACTCGTATCAATCGTTACTTCTTTTGTTTGGCCAGCATGTGCACTCGATGTCCCTCTCATAACATATTCATGTTAATGTACCATGCCCACTTACAGCGTAGACGATAATTGCAAAATCAACATTCTTTCATGGAATTGGTGCTGTTTACATCAAGACCTAACCCACGTCAATATTGATATAACAATTGTGTACTTAAATTAAGAAAACGTCTCAATAAATCCGCATTCGTGGCGGCCAACAAGGGAAGTAACCGGTTGATTGGCTCTGTTATGAAAACAAGGAGAGGTTAAATATACTTTGTGAATCTTAAATTAGAGGAAATATACAAGCTAGTTTTTCTTTGAATTTTAGGAGATAGGCACAAGTTTTATTTCTGTGAGTACCTATTAGAAAAACTCGAAAAAAACATGAGCCACATCTAGGTAAATTAGATAAACCAGAAATGATTTTACACTAAACTTACATAATTTTGATAGAAATTCGTGTCAGTGGGTTAAAGGTATGCCCACACCCACCGGGTTGAAACGCGGCAACGGTAGCGGTAGCGATACCTAACGGTACGGTAGCATGATATCATTCGCTCAGTCATACCGCTGCAAATGAATTAAGTTTTCAGTTCGAAGGCTGGTTGGCACCTCCATCATATCCTCTCATATATATATTGAGGAAACGATACGTCATAAAAAAGATAGCTGTATATCGGTTTCCGATACATATCGGAGATTGGTATACACTGTGGATCGTTATGTACTGGGGTCAGTGTGTATCATCTATCGATACGTATCAGCAAATCGTTACATATCGGGGATTGATACTTACATATTGTAGATCTATACGTATCGAGGATCGATACGTTTTGGGGATCGATACGTGTTGTGGATTGACATGTATCTATTGTGAATCTACAAGTATTGAGGATTGACACGTATTGGCAAGAATTTTAAAACCATGCTGTAGCAGAAACTCGAAAAGTCTTATTCAATATGGGTCCGCAAACGAGCCGTATCTAAAATATTATTAATTTTTCAATACCTTGTATAACTACAGTACTGTAACAAATGTAGGGTATAAAAATGCAATCGATAACAACACTTTTATGAACGAAGATTTCGACACCAATTTTAAAATTAAAATTACAATTGCAGTAATACATTGCTAATAGAGTAATATGCAATGTGCCCAAAAAGTATGTAACAAATGGAAAACTATTTTATTATTAATTTCTCAAAAGCTATTTATTGAGAGCATTTTTTATAATAGCTGAGTAGCTGCACGTAAACGTGTACGCAAAACTGAAAATTGCGTTAAATTTTGTGTTGAAACTTGTAACAAAGAAACGAAACAGACCCCCGACAGACCACTTAACTATCGAAAAGAATTTTTTCTAAAAAAAGATAATGTGAAAACATAAGAAAGAAATCTAACCTCTACGGGAGTCGACCTCACCCAGCCTAAGGACATCAAACTACTAACTCTATGCGACACCTACCTACCTGCCATTGACAAGTGTGGCTTCCAATCTCTCAACCTCTCTCCTCCATACAATCCAGACCTGGCCCCGTCAGACTAGGTATACTATTTTTTGTTTCCAAATATGAGAAAAGTCCTTCGGTGAAGAAGTTTTTTGATGATGAAGAGGTCAAGTTTGCGAGTCATGTTCATTTGGACAAAAAAGACAAAACATTATGGGAACTAAATAAATTAATAAAGAGATCTAAAAACGTATTGAGCTTAAGGGGGAATACATTGAAAAAGAATAATAAAACTTTCGTTTTTTAACACTTCTTCCCCTGCATTCCGCGAATTTGTTTACCACCCCTCGTACGGTTAGTGACAAGCACCAAATTTAATGTAGAATAATATTTCCTGGGGAACGTCAATACGTACCTACATCGATACGTATCGAATACCGAAAGTATTGCGGTAAGTACGAATCTAAAATCGATATATCGAGACGTATCGATAAATTTTCACTTCCTTCCAGAAGTGTTTAAGCCGCTGTGTCACCTCCTTCAGGGGTGCGTCTGAGTTTGTAACCCATCTTGAATTTTGAACTTCGGATTCGACTTCGGACAAGTCCCTATAGTGCTCATTTTTTACCCACTTTGTTGAGAAGCTCATGTGATCACTGCTCGTTGGATGGTTTTCAATTTTAGCACTCTCTTGGTCGATCTGATGATGGGGTGTTAGATAAGGACCCCGAAACCGGTAACCAATTTTAAATTTAATATAGAGTGTTCATCCAACTTTCAATTACACCCTTATGGGTCTAAATAACGTCGACTATGGAACGTTTCAACAATTTATTGACTCCCATATTTTATAACCATATCAAATATTAGTGGAAGATTACAAAAACATTATAGAAAATTGTTTGTTTGTCATCAGCGTCTCCATGTTGTGAATACTCAATAACTATCTGTAGTTCATAACGGTACTGAATCCTTCACATTTTGTACCATAGGAAAACTTAAAATAGTCCTTAACGCAAGGTAGAAATAAATCGAAGAAAACTTTCAAAATATAATTTTTGTCCAATCTAGCAAAACTTCTAATTTTCCCGTTCGAACCCAGACTCATATATTAAAACTTATATTCCGCTATCAGCCATCACCTTCCAAAACTAATTGAAATTACGGAACATTAATCGTGACGGGTCCCCGGAGCACCTATTAAGGACTTCTTCTTAGGTGCCACGGTGGCCGCCGCCTCCAGGAGATGCGACCGCCACGCCTCGAAACCGCCTCTCCCAATCGTACCCGTTCCTGGCCGGTCGACGCCCGACCGCTTCGACGCCACCAGGACACGTGATCAAGTCAATGTGCTTCCGTCAGCGCGTAACTACCTCCTAGGGCAGGACCTCAGATTTTTTGGTCGCATTGTCAGTCTGAAGCTGGGCTGCTGAACGGCATATCTATGCTCCGGATTCGAGGAATACCATATATTCTCGACTCGAGAACTTTCTTCGCAGGAAAATCCGAAAATTAGATTTTATGCTCGCTGCCCTGTTAAGGATTGTAAAAATGCCTGTGGTTAAATAATAAACAGCTGACGTAGTTTAGCCTATTTTCAATTTAAAGTCTCTATCTTTTCAAATAACTGAGACAATAATAATATGAAGCAACGCGTTCTGATTGTTGAACTATAAATCATCATGAAGTTATGGAACCGTTCTGCTGACTTCTTCAGAAATCCCAAAACGAACGAAGGGTTCAATTTGGGATTCAGTTCAATATGGGATACCTAACTGAAGCCGTATGCAACAATCATTTTTCGTAATATCTTCACCAAAAATAATATTTCACTTTTTCTCTAGCCTCGCTAAAATAAAACGCACCAACTGAGAAAAATGGGTAGTTCACAACGAATAAATATGACTGGAGAATAATAGTGACTTGTTAAAAACCAAAAATTACTTCTTCTAGATAAACCTTATTTACCGCAATTTTTTTGGTATATCTCCCATTATGAAATGCTTGATTTGGTACCTTTATTTGTGGCAAATACGTATTATATACGGATTATAAATATGTCAGCTGACGCTCTACTTAACCAGCCGCCCCAGCGCGTCAAGTAGTGAGCGCTACCCAACGCGGTCCAAGTTCTTGCTGATATCTGTTAAGCCACTCCGTACAAAAGGACACTGGATTTGAGGGGAAACCAAGAAGAAACAAATACTTTTCTCTTGTATTGTTTCATCTATTATTGTACTTTTGTTAATGATTTATTGATAAAAGTTTAAACAACTGTACACAGTTCAATTATGGAAGTGTATCCCTTACTTGAAGATTTTATTTCAGTTCATTTCATAATTTATTTGAGACAAAAAATGGTGGAGTTTTGTTAAAATACATTATTTATTTCCGACAAATAAATAATTTGTTAGCTACAGATATATAATTCACTTGTCACTAGAGATGTGCAACTGATACTTTTTTCAGTATCAAGTAGATATCGATACTTCTTGTATGAGTATCTGATACTTTGTATTCGTTACTTGGTATCGATTGCCGGTAAACTACAGCGGCTGTACAGCACGGTAACTGATTACTGGTTTAAATACATACTGATACTATTCGTAGTACATGTACATGCGGCTACTCCGTGTGATATTCGCAAGTGGTCACTACAAAAACAATTAATTTCCTTCAGTTCTTGAATTTTTATATTAAATTTATTAAATAACCAAGTTAAAAAATAAATAGGTAGGTAAGACTTGTCTCATTACTATAAATCATGTGGTTTGATTCCTTTTTGCATAACTACTTCCAATTTATGAACCATAAACAAAATACTTAAAGAAATGCCTACAAAGCTTTTGGACACCTGCATAAGCTTTTATCTTTTATGTCTGCTGCCTTCGAGCGGCACTCATTGCGATGCGATATTATGCGAATACAAGACCACACCCCAGACGCAAAAGAGACATAGGTACCTCGATATCGAATAGGAATACCTACTAATAACTCTGCTACTGCACGGACATCGGTACCATAAAATATCCGATGCGGTATTCTTTACTCGATACCAGTTCATTTCCCACTTCCCGTGGCTACGCAAGTTATTCGTTCGCGTTCACTTCACATCGATACCCAGTAACGAATACTTTTGTTTGGCACTACCAGATACTTCGAATCCAAGAGAGTATCTGATACTAAGTAACGAATAGATACTTTTTGCACATCTCTACTTGTCACAAGTAACTAATATATTTTAACAACCTCTGTGATTTATTTCTGTCAAATAAATTACAAAATTAGTTGAAATATAATCTCCAAGTAGATGATTTAGTGAATTGAACTGACATACTTATTTCGCTGTATGCAGGTCTACCATTTGTTTCACAGAAATAAAATTCACATTGATATAAATAAACCTTTCTCTCAGTGTCTAATCTAGTTCTCCCATATTGGTTACACGGAAATTATTCTTCATTTAGGATTTTTCATGATGAATTTTACTTTATTGAGACTATTTATAGAAAAAAATTTTGGTGAATAGTAGTACCCAATAAACACATGTTTAATAAATTTTATTAAACGACGAAAAATTACGAAAACGTAATGTTAAAATTTGGTAAACACTTTACTGTTGAAACAACGAAAAATGCCGCGCACTTATACGTATTTTTCAACGTATAAAGTAAGTGAAAACTAGCAATTATAAAACGTGTTGTTGAAACGTGCTGTTGAAACGACGACAAAATGTCGCGCACTTACGAGTATACGTATTTTTCGATGTATAAAATAAGTGAAAACTACTACCAATTATAAAACGTGTAATAAATTACTTAACATTTACCTACGTTTAAATTTTGCTTGGTATTCAACGATTCGTTAAAATTTGTTAAACGCCTTAGGTACCTATAGACCAAAAAAAAATTATTATTCGCCCAAAACCCCGGCAGTCACTGAATTTCAGAACAAGCCGATTGACTGCACTTTGTTGGGTGCACACAAGAGGCCACCGCCAGCCAAACTCACGCCACCTAGATGCACATTAGTGAAATACCATCTGACAACAACGTATACGTGTAATTAACGTAAAGTGAACGTAAAATGAATTTGTAAATGAAGCGTTAGCAGTTTAACGTTTAATTTGCACATATGTTTCCGCGTGAAATATGACACAGAAAGCTACGCATTAAAAGTGTAAATTTAGATACTGTTGGATGATTTTCCTACGAATAGTGACGTATATTATGTGTCTGTCACAAAATATTTAATACCTATACCTACGTTGCAGTTTTACGTTTATTTTAGGTCAAAACTGATACATGTAAAAATTATTTCCAAAATATACGTTTAATTATCAAACGAGAACGTTAAAATGAACACAATTGATACATATTGTATACGTAACATATGGCACAGAAAACTACGCATTAAAAACGTAAATTGAAAGACTTTTGGATGATTTTCCTACGAATAGTAACGTATATTTTGTGTCTGTTACAGAATATTTAATATACGTTACAGTTTTTACGTTTATTTTAGGTCAAAATTGATACGTATAAAAATTATTTCCAAAATATAATTTTAATTTTTAAACTAGAACGTCTTTTAAAGCAAACTAACGTCTTACAAACGAGTATTTTACGTACATTTGTATATTGGGTAGGTACAACAAATTTCCGTTTCCAATTTCTCAATAAATTCTCTTCGAATTTCGCATGTGGCACTTTAACTTAATTCCAAACACTCTTTCCTAATAACTTTTTTCAATATCATGTAAAATAAGCCCATTTCGAATTTTTCGATTTTACAGCCAAATCGGTGGTCAGTGGTCACGTGACATACGTTAAAATAATTTATGTTTTCTGGGTTGCCTGAGCCACCGCCAAAATAATGCTTTTTAAAATCTCGATAATAAAAGAAATCCCATATTCATGTTGCAAATATTATAGCCCACTATGGGACATGTCGTAGTGCTTGGATGGTGTAAGTTGTCGATAATAAAAAATGCGACAATTTCAGGAGGGAACGTAGGGTAGGTGCCTAAGCTTTAAAATATTATCAATATAATTATTGGAACATAAGGTGTTCCTCTGGATAACGTCATCTAGCATCGCCATAGTCCCTTTGTGTGAAACGAATTTAACCCACCATCATCGTCAGAATCAGAATTCTGGCAGACGTAATATGGAACATCCATATTATGTCACAAAGAAAAATGTTTCCTCTTCTTCATCAGATGTCGTTTCTTCATTTTCTTTGGGTTTTTAGATTTCTAAGCTGCTATTTCGTCTCTGACAGGGGTATCTGTTAAAATGACAGATTTTCTCTTTTTTCTGTTAGATTTTGTGCCTTTCCTTCTCCAGCTTTTGGGAAGGGACGAATTTCTTCCGACGATAATACGGGTACAACAGGACTTGATGCAGTAACAGCGGTCGAATATAACATTGACGCAACATGCTCAGGTAGTAGCAGTAGTTTCTCTTACTTGGTCAATAGATGGCAATTCAATCTGATCGTCCTTTTCTGTTGAAAGCTTAGTAGGAAATCAGCTTCAGTAAACATGTTTCTGTTATACGGATAGATTCCAGCCACTCGAAATCCAGCGAGTACGTGAAAGGTTGTAATTGCATTTTGGCAACGAATTGGCGGCAATTCCAGGAATGTCGTAAATTGATCCGTTTTCTTCCTTCATCATCCCCTTGTGGGACATCTCAGAGAAAATATTCTTTATAATGGTCGCGTGGAAATATGGAAAACGGTCACACACTATTTCCACCAGCAGAGACGGCCGCTGCACTGTGGTGATGCCTGTCTGGTCCATGTTAAATATGTCGTTTGGGATAAAATCATGACGATCCCTAACCGTGGCTAAATTGTTAAACACCGATCAACATCGTTTCTGTTGAAGTTTGTAGCTCTGGACAAACTAGTCGCCTGTGGTGATAGAATAGATAATCATGGATGCCTTTTCAGGAAATTGGTAAATCAATCTGGTCCGGCCACTGATGATCATTCCGCGTATCCATATCTGACGCCTTCTTGAGATATTCCTGTAGCTGATTTTCTTCATCTTCGCTAAAGACCATCCTTGTTTTGTTGTAGCCCAACTTGATTTGAAATCTTCTTGCCCAAGTTTCACTTCAGTGACTTTTTTGCAGATATCTCTAGAACTTCACAATGAACATTACATTTCTGACAAGCTATTCTAAATTTTACTGACCCTGCAGCTTCCACCATAATATTTGGATCGGCGGCCGTGCGATCATTTTTTCTTTTATATATTCTATAACCATCGTAAAGTAGGTAAATGATAGTTCGCTTCTTACCATACGACAATGCGACAAGTAACCCCAATAGACTATTTTTGACCATTTTGAATTATTTCCTAATTATAGAACCACATTTGGCGGAACCACAAAAAACTTTACAACTGTAAAATAAAAGATAGATGAACCTTTAAATAGGGAAATGGTAGGTAGAAGTGCGAATAATGAAGGAAATCTTTGATGTATTAGTTTTTAGAACGAGTAAATCATTGAGTCCTGGTAAATTTGTACCAGTGTACAAAAAGCCTGCTACATGCGTTCCAAACACTAAACGCCTGCATGGATTTAACTAACGCTCCTGTGAAGCTAAGTGAGCAAGACCAGTCCGTATCTCTCACGTGTTAGACAGAGTGGAAAGAGAGGCCAATTAGAATTATGTCATAAACAATTGGGCATATCCTAAAGCTTCTGAAATGGTCTCGAACATATGCTACTGCTTCTCTGTCACGATCTAGTCACAGACTGCTAGGTTAACATCCTTCCGCTCAGGGAAATGAAGAGAGAAGTACAATATAACCGGTAAAGACTGCCGCGGATGGAAGCCGATCTGATTGATAGATTCAATAGATTTGACGTCACGATCAATGGATGTGCACAACGCTCATGTTTGTACATGAATTGATTGCATACAATTAGGGGATTTTTGCTATTCGTTTGGCATAATTGAAGGTATAACCGGAGTGTTTGCTTTAAACTCATTAGTGATCGGACCGGATTTGTTGTAATTCAGTATTTGCGTTCCAAATTAACAATAATTAATTGGGCGATTAGTGTGATCTATTATATTTGAACAGAATTGGGGAAATAAATATTTTCCAGCAACTAAACTGCGGTGTTGGCATCATTGAATTTATTAAAATTGGTATGTGGAGCGGGGTGACCAGTGGCGGTACTAATATGTTTATATTCCTCTACGTATTATATTTATATTCCTCTTGTTTAATAATTTAGTCAGATTCAGCAAGAGTGAACCTCGGGAACGCTATTTCCAATTGCTTCTAAAGGACCATGGTATATTGATTCTAATTACCAAGTTGATGTTTTTGACATGAACGTTGTAACACTGATACTTGGACATAGGCGTCTTCCATTTCGCGCCATGAATGCGTGTTCCCCACAAGTAACTTTCAGTTCCTAGTGCTTGACTCTGGATATCATTAGACTATCTACTTATTCATTTCCTTGGTCTCCATTGCCTGAAAACTTTTGCCCATTTTCGGTTCTTTGGGGTTGTATCTAAATTTTCCAAGTGAATGGAATTGTACTCATTTTTGGACCCCAGTAGAATTCCAGTAGAACACAGACAATTTCAAAGCTTGTGATTCAGAAAGAATACAAGAAAATAAATATTAGTGACTTTGACATGATTATTGAGAGACATTTTAGGAATCTTAAATAATTTAAATTTACAATAATTTAAAAAGATTAGATTGTATTAAGCGAATTTGTTCGTTAAGTACCTATAAGTTATACTTCTTATTATGTTTACGTTTTAAATTTCTATAGATTCCAAAATATAATTGACAACCTTTTTTCAAATTATACAATATTTTAGTTTCTTCAAGAATATAAATTTGTGATTATTTTAGAAAGAATGGTTTAAAAAATTTGAATCGAAATGATCTTAAATGTTCATTATATCTTATATGAATAAGCCTACTAGTTTGACCAATATACAGGGTGTTTCATTAACAATGGGAAATCCGTTAACTGGAGATTCTACACTTCAAATAATGACCATTGACCCGAACATGCCTCATCCGAATGTTGATGGTTTAGGAAATACAGGGTGTTGAAAGTTACAATTTTATTTCCATTTGTTGCCATAGCTACGAAATTTCTTAAGTTGTCGACTTGAAAATTTGCAATCCTATGGTTTTTCTTACGGGAAAAAAGATTCCAATAACATTTTTGACGTGGCTCATAGAGGGCGCTACTTATAACCAATTGTTTTGCTAATTTGACCCGCAACTTTTTACCATATACATCTAACGTCATATCGGCTCCAATATCTGAAAGACAAACCTTTTTTAAATAATAAATGTATTCTTGTCTCATTTTGATATTCCAGCCCAACTTCAAGAAAAAACGACTTAATGCAGATAGTGTTTAAATTCTAAACTTGTCCTAATAGGCCGTTCCGCATTAAACAAAATATTATCTAGATAGCTACGTTTTACAAACAGACAGTCGATAGTAATATGACAGTTTTAAAGTGTTCAGTGTTAACCCAGTTGCTTTTTAATTAACTTTCTTCATAAATTTATCAAAAGTATTAAAAATTGGCGCGTCATAATGACTTTCCGAATAGTGATATGAGAGATATGATTTGTGTTTTTGCTCAAACCAATTTTAATGGGCTCGCTGCAGCCCGAAGGCATTCAGGGTTATACCCCCATCGAAGGCAACCAAATCATAAATTATTTAGAAATCTGAACAATCGTTTAGGCGAAAGAGAATCTTTCCATCCAAAAGGTGAAAATAGCGCTCCGAAGATTATTTCGGCTGAGCGGGAAGATGAGGTTTTGGTTAGCTTGCAAGACGTAAGTACCCGTCGTTTAAGTGCGGCAACAGGCGTAAGTAGCTCTTCGATTTGGAGAATTTTAAACAAAGAGAAGCATCACCCATACCACATTACTCCAGTACAAAATTTGTTACCGGAAGATCCTCCTGCTCGTCTACGTTTCGCTAATTTCTTAACAAGAGCAGCAAGGCGCGGGTCCTAATTTATTGAACAAAATCCTCTTCACGGATGAAGCAACGTTTACTCGATGTGGAGTTTTCAACTAGCGAAACAATCATTTGTGGGATTCTGAAAACCCCCAAGACACTTCCAACATGAATTTAAGATCAATGTTTGGTGCGGTGTAATTTCAAATTTCTTTATTGGGTCTTTTCAACTTCCACCCAATCTGAACGGTCCACTTTATTTCAATTTTCTTCAGCAAAATTTGTACGAACTGCTTGAAGAAGTACCACTTAATTTAAGGGAAAATATGTGGTTCATGCAGGACGGGGCGCCCGCACATTTCTCCCGGCCGGTGAGGGAGTACTTAGGCAACGTCTTTCGACATCGGTGGATTGGCCGTGGAAGTGAATTTGCTTGGCCGTCTAGAAGCCCCGGCTTAAATCCTCTGGATTTTTCGATGTGGTCTAGAATGAAAGATATGGTGTATAAAGAAGCTGTTGATTCACCCGATGAGCTGTGGCGAAGAATACAAGCGGCTGCCAATGAAATCAAAGGCAACCCAGGTGCATTGTTTAGAACTCTGGGGTCTCTCAGGAAATGCATTGAAAAATATATCCAAGTGAATGGTGGACACTTCGAACAACTACTTTAAAATTTAATATTTCCTAATTTTATTTTTCTTGTACCTAAGCGTTTATAGTGAATTAAAATTTATTTTGTTAACAGTACTTAATAAGCATTTCATTTCTAAGATTTAAACACTATCTGCATTAAGTCGTTTTTTCTTGAAGTTGGGCTGGAATATCAAAATGAGACAAGAATATATTTATTATTTAAAAAAGGTTGGTCTTTCAGATTTTGGAGCCGATTTGACATTAGATGTACATGGTAAAAAGTTATGGTTCAATTTATCAAAGCAATAGGTTATAAGTACCTAGCGCCCTCTATAGAATCTTTTTCCCGTAAGAAAAACCATAGGACTGCAAATTTTCAAGTCGACAACCTAAGAAATTTCGTAGTTATGGCAAAAAATGGAAATAAAATCGGATAAGGCGTGTTCGGGTCAATGGTCATTATTTGACCTGTAGAATCTCCAGTTAACGGATTTCCCATTGTTAATGAAACACCCTGTAAATACATACTGTTACAATCAGAGCATGTTAGTTGGTACCTACATATAAGTATACCTGTTTTCTTCACGGCTTCACGTTCAAAAATTTTTTTTACAATGTTTCGTTTTGCATTACATAACCTACAATGGCGAACCACTTTGACAGGACTCCTTCAAATCACCAAAACTAATTTCCACTCAAGTTGTCCTGTTCTTTGACAGGCCGAAATTAAAATAAAAATTGCCGTCGTGTTGTCGGTGGTGCTGCCATCTGATTTGCTTCGTATGAACTTCTAAGCCATTTGAGGTTTTTCGAATATGTGTTGTGATTGGTCGATTTTAATGAATGACAGTTTATAATAAATATTTATGAAAATATACTCCGTCCCAAGATAAAGTTGTTTTAGGTATACCTACCAAATATGAACTCTATCTGAAACCGTTTCCAAAAGTATTGTAATTACCATTGAAGTGTTCTGATCTACAGCCTTAATACATTCGTTATACATTATTCTATTACGGTATATAATTATCCTACTTACCAAGTTTGGAAAAGGCGCAAAATTAACTGTCAGAAATTAGAGACTAGACAATTTATTATTAGTCTTGCTGACCAGTTATTGTTTACAATTTAGCAAGCTGCAACATAATTATGCCTTTCTTTAAAAGTGTGAACTTGCCCATATTTTTCTTCGCTAATAAAACATTTTATGTTTGACTGAAACATATAAATACGTATGTGAGCCGACTGATACAATAATTATTGTTCCCTGATTTCGAACAGAAATGCGACGAAATTACTGGATATTGTGCATACGAGCAATTAGAGTGCGTCTGTGACTCTAATTTGATATTTGGTTATTTCATTAGATATGTTTAGGGATGATTGGAACACAGAACAACAAAGCAGATCAATTAATACAATAATTTACCTGCCAATTGTATTCTGCAATTACCAGTTGTAATTAGATTACATTCGGTCTCTATGGACTAATTTTAGAATCCTTGAATGCTAAAATATATTCCGAATTTAGAATAATTGGCGAGAAGAATCAATTACTTAATTCGAGTACAAGTTCGTTACTTGCAAGTGTCTAATTTGATTATGAGCATTGCAACGAAGGAATGCGGGAATTATTATTTCTGGTCGAATTCAAAAACGAAAACAACATTAGACGAAAAACTCTTGTCAACGTGGATTCCTGTTAGTTAGCTGTTATTAATTTTGAAGACAGTTTAATCATATAATTTTGAATGAATAACGTTTTGTATATGAAACAGTTTCAGAAGGTTTTACCTCTTGATATTACACATATAAGATTCAACCCCAACACACATTCAGATAACTGAAACTTCAACAATACAGCAAACCAAGGACCATGTAATCTTTATTTGTTGTGATGTCTACATCGCAGCTTGCGGTATCTCCGGTGCTTTACGCCATCTATTCCCTTTCTGTTAGTTTTATCGTTATAGTTTCCGATCCATGCATTGTTCGGGTGACGCCATTCGACGATGTGATCTCCATTTGTTCCTTTACGACGCTACCAAGTCGTCGAACCCTTTTGTATGAAAAGTTTTGTGTAAGGACCACGTTTAAAGCGATTTCGGAAATTGCCTCTACTGTATTTCGTTTCTTGCTATGCTATCTCGGTCAAGAAGATTTAAAGAATTTTTCTGCGCATACAGGGTGTCCCGCGCTAGCGTATTTCCTTCATAACCCGACAGGAGTTGTAGATATCGAAAAATGATTCAAATGAAAGATGCATCCAATCAAATTCCTCACATTATAAAATTATTTTCTACTATGTAGGATGCCCCATTTCTTCTGCACACCACCTATCTGTATCTGATTGCATTTTTGATTTTTGAATTGTTTGTTGAATTTAAGAACCACTTCGTTAACCATATATTGGGTCTAAGTTTTACGGTTTCGGCGTTACTTGACGTCATTTTTCAAATTTCATCAGTTATAACTTGGAAACGGTACGAGATATAAAGAAAAATTACTTACATGTCGGTCAGATATAGGGTGTTCCATTGAAGAAAACTAAGTTAGATGCTGTGCAGAATAAGTGGGACATCCTGTATAGTCGAAAATAATTTTATAATGTGAGGAAGTTGATAGTATGCAACTTTCATTTGAATCATTTTTCGATATCTGCAACTCCTGTTGAGTTATGGAGGAAATACGCTAGCGTGGGACATCCTGTATATATATGAAAATAGCAATTTTTCAACTGTCTACTCTACATAATAATATAAAAATGGCATTTTCGCTTCGCTCGTGAGTAAATTCTCATCTCACGAAAAAAACACTATTTCCATCTTTTGTTGTAAAATATACTATTTTCTACTCGTGCACTATTTAATAAGCACGAGGTAACCTTTACCCCGGATACCTGACATAAAATTATGTACCTCTGTCAATAATTTAATAGATAGCTTTCCTTAAACAATCCGGAATCTCAGCCTCAATAAATTTTCCGGCGGCTCTCAGTTCTCAAATATAACCTGTATACATTTATGCTATAGGACTCAACAAGGCTTACCATTTTATTCGTCAACTGCTGTACCTTGACGATAATCCACTTGTCACACATAACTACAAACATGCCAATTATGGTTCCAAAATCATTTCTAGTATTTTTAATAATATTTTTAATCTTATTGAGTTTATTTTAAGTTTTAGAAATATTCAATTAAAATATTTAGAAGCTTAGCGACTGCATGGTCATAACACATGTGGGGCGACAAGATTCTTTAAGATTCTTTCTCCTTGTCCTATAAATTAATTTCATCTTCTTTTGCGCAAGAACCTCTTACGCAACGAAAATAAAACTAGAAATGCGAAGGCACTCCTTTCTTTTCTTCATCTTCGATAAACTGACACGTAGGTCTTTGTGCAGTATTTACCCTAAAATCTAGCTCCCGTTCTCAAGTCACGTTAAGATAATATATGTAGTCCTCAAGTGCCACGAGGGCCATTTTTGTCTCACTTCTTCGACTGTCCAAATAATAATAATAATAATAATAGTGTCTTTATTGTGTCAGTTGTTACAATTGCATTTTATAAATCAAACTATGTAGATAAACAATAATCATAGTGTATGCAATACCCACAGATAACTGAAAGAAAGGCTAGCTTAGGGCGAAGTTCAGATGGATGCCAAAGCACCCCCTGCTCTTCCACTTAACCCTACAGATCACATTAAATTAAATTAAATTAAATATTATAATAAACTATACCATTCGGAACAGACAACGACACCTGATACCAGGAATAAGAGTCGCCAAGGGCAAAAGCGATAAAATAGTCCGTGATAGCAACCGTACCAACATCGCAGACCACATAGTGCACCACACAGAATTACAATAAACAATTTTGGTTTTGTAACAGAAACCTATGTAAATGATTTTTAAAGTGAAGATAGGATAAATTTTTGAGATTTTCGGGCAATTCGTTATAGATTTTACAAAAGTAAACAGAGAAGCATCTACTGCACAAAGCAGTTCTGTATTGAGGAGGAGACAATCTGCCCTTAAATCTCACATTAATGTTGTGTACATCAGTTCTAAATTTTAGTTTCTCAAATAAATATGGTGGTGTTTTAAACAAAATAATTTTATTAACAAATATACATGAAAGCTTAAGGAATCTGTGTTCCACATTTAGCCAACCACTAGTAATTAATTTATGTGATATATGGTTAAACTTTCTAATGCCATATATGTATCTCAAACAGGAATTTTGCATTTTTTGAATTTTATATTTGGTGGCTTGATCCAAACATGGAGAAAATACCTCACAACAAAAATTGAAATGTGAAAGCACAAGTGAGTTACAAAGTAATTTTTTTATTCCAATGGAAAGAATGTTTTTGTAAGAGTAAATAAGTTTTAGGTTAGCTAATGCTCGTCTCATGCACAGAGCAATATGTTCCCTATAGCGAAAGCTGTTGTCAAGCACCAGTCCCAGGTCTCTCACTCTTTCAACCACAGGTATGTCAGTATCGTTAATTCTTAACTGAATAGAAGGTAGTACACTTTTACAAAAATTCTTATTGCCAAATAATATAGCCTGTGTTTTACTCGGATTAATCAACAAAGAATGCCTTGCTGACGTGGTCGCAATATTCTGCAAATCCTGGTTTAAATTTTTTATTGCTTCTCGAAAATCATTTACAGGAAAACTGGAATAAATTTGGGTATCGCCTGCATACATGTGGTAGTCAGAATATTTTATGCAATTCACTATGCTACTTGTACGCATTGAAAAGAGGAGAGGTCCCAAAATCGACCCTTGCGGAACTCCCGATGTAACCAAAGCACTCCTAGACATCTGATTGTTTACCCTGACAGTTATTTCCCTTTCAGATAAATAGCTAGTTAGAAGTTGTTTAGCATTTTCACTAAAACCGACATAATGAAATATATATTTCAAAATATTAAAGTTAATAGTATCAAAAGCTTTGCTAAAGTCAAGTAAGAGAAGGATGGTCAATAAACCCTTATCCGTGGCTCTCATAATATCATCAGTAATATTTGCTAACGCAGTTGTACAACTAAAGTTTCGACTAAATCCAGACTGTTTTAGAGGTAGAATCTGATAATGGTTCATATGTTCTTCAATTTGGTAAAACATAATTTTTTCCATTATTTTGGAGAAACATGGCAAAATACTAATAGGTCTGAAGTGCCCCAGCTCCAACGGATTACGCACCTTGGGGACCGGCGTGACAACAGCATGCTTCCATGTGATAGGAAAATAGTTTTGCATCAGGCAGCAATTTATAATATGAACAAGAAACTGCAACAAATACGGGCAACACGCCTTTATCATTACAAGGGTGATGTCATCTAGCCCAGGTGCATTCGATTTTATTTCAGTTAAACATTTCATCACTGCGCTAGAATCGACCAATTTGAATTCAAAAAACGAGTCAAAGGAGGTCTTTCTGTTATTGTTGTAGAATGCAATAGTCTCAGAAAAATCCTCGGTGAAAGTAGGCAGCTGTGTGAAAAAGTTTAAAAAACCATCTGCATTAGATATAGATTCTGTGGAAAATGTTTTGGATTTAGTGGAGATGTTCAAGGATCTCAAAAATTTCCATGACTGTGCAGAATTATTAGTTTTCAATTTACTTTCAAAAAATGCTTCCTTTTTCTTTCCTAATTACTAGAGTTGTGAAATTTCTTATAGACCTATAATAATTTAAGTCATCCAAATGTTTACTCCTTTTATATCTAGCTTTAGCTTGATCACGTTGAGACATCAACAGTCGAGTATTGCAAGATATCCATAGAGATGGTTTTCTAGTAGCTCTGAAAGTTCGAAATGGAGCATGTGTGTCAAAGAGAGTTATAAGTGAATTATTCAGTATAGCAACTTTGTCGTCAATATTATTTACATAAAACATTTGTTCCAGCCCACAATCCATCAGATCTTTGTAGAATTCAGATTGTACAAAATACTTGAATGTCCGGGAAGAAATAAAACATGAAGGTTGGCGCCCAGTGTGCACTAACATACGACATTCTATAAGATCATGATCCGAAATATGACAACCAACAACACTCACATTCGACAACTTATCAGGACACGATGTTATGATATGGTCAATGAGACTAAAACTATTGTTAAAAACTCGCGTAGGGGACTCTACTAATTGACATAAGCCAAAACTATCATATTTTAACCTTACTATTCGTAAAACCCTTTACGAAAATTAGGAGACACTCTTTTCACAAAATTCCATGATGTGACCCGCTTGGCTTGCGCCACACACCTTACCCCCTGACAAGCTAAAGAATTTTGTTTAAATACTAGGCCACTTCCATAACATAGAATCAATCTCCACTGAGAGTCGAAGCTCTGGTCCGCCAGGACCACCACCGGCAGGACCAAGACAGTCCATTCGCCACCATCAACAGGACCAGGACAGCTCAGCCTAGCTACAGGACACGCCGACGCCATCAGCACCAGTCAGAACTTGGATGTCACCACCAACGCCTGCGTACCAGGTGGGACTTGGACCTTGTCACCGTCTCCAGGAACCACCGAGTCAACTCCACTGACTTATCCAAGTCAACCTCGAGGACGACACCGCCCTTGGAAGACACCGCCGTTAGCCACTTACCCCAGGGTGGACCACGCTCCGCCGCCATCTCCACATCTCCTTCAAAGATCTCATCAACCAGCCTCACCCAGAAGGTACTAGCTGTAGCTACGCCCCGTATCTAACCAAATCACATGCTCCGAAATTCAACAATTAATCATCCCCCAAAGATTTTCACACTTATTTGGAAACACCCTGTAAATCTTGTAGGCCTACGGCACCTGGCGTATTATCAAGAAAGCGAATATCTACTTAAATACTTTCCTTAGATTTCTTGTTTAACGCTTTCAATGGCACAGTGTTCGATGCGTCATTCAGTTAATGCGCTAGGCAGTGGCGTAACAAAGGATGACAGGGCCCGTATGCAAAACTGCTTAGTATGCCCCCTCCCCCCGTGTTATAAAAATATTTTGAATGCGAGGTTTCAAAATTGGGAGCAACATAAAAGTTAAAAACTTTTTTTTTATTTCACTGCTAAATACAAATAAAATAAAACCCAGATAAAAACCAACGTATGTATTAAAATTATTTTCAAACTATAACCATCTTAATAACTAAAATACTATTTTCTTCTGGCCTTACTATTAGCAAAGCCCTCAACTATTTTTGGTATTCTTTGCCGATGCAGCTGTATGCTCAATTGCTAGAACAGAAAGGTCATGTAGGCGAATTTGACTAGTCGAATTTCTCAAGTAATTTTTGATAATTTTAAGTTTACTAAATGACCTTTCTGTGGTTGCAGTTGTAACGGGAACAGTCAAAAATAAAAGTAAACAGATTAGCACTTCTGGAAAGTCACTTTCTAGAAAGCCGTATTTTTGAAGCAATGTATTTGTTAAGTCTCTCACATGTTTTAATTGATAAGGTCTTTCACCATTGAAACCGCATTAACAAATTGAAATTAACATTTTTTACTAAGTGCTTCCGAATATTTTAATTGTATCCTCTGTCACAGCAATCTACAATTTCGCTGTCTTTCATACTAAGAAAATATTTGGGTTGTAGAAATCCAAATATATTTGTAATGGGAAGTAATTATTTGAGCGGTTGTTTTAACATCCAGGCAGTTTCATCGGGCAGTTAAAAATTCACGCGGGCGGTATTAAACTTTTTTGGCGGTAATTAACTTAATGTGGCAGTAGAACGTGGCCAGTAATATAAAAGAATTTGGTCGGTTATTTAATCCTACAACGGCAGTTCAAGACTTACTCGAGCGGCAAATTAAATAAATGTCCAGTGCAATTATTATTTGAGCTGTAAAATGATTGAACGGGCAGTATAATGTATTAATGGGCAGTTAGATAAATAGTTCGCCAGTTCTCGACGTTTGGCAAAATCGTCATTTTCATTGAAAAGAGCAGCACACTTCCGCTAAAAGGGGCGCAGCTTACGCGACAGTGCACTGTGGGCGGCCAATTGGAAGAGATTTGCCTATAAATATTAAGTCGTTTCGCTCATTACCTTATCACTGAGTTGCGAGTGCTTGGATCTATTACACTAGCATTGCACCATTTAATTTATTCAACGCACCCCTCCCCGTTTTCCCACAGAAATGTTTAAAATACTGAACTCAGCCCCTCACAGGTAAAAATAATATTAATTTTGCTTCATCCCTTTGCGTCTTATATTGCACCGCATTGCACCACAAAGCATTTTTGTAATGCTGCATCGAATAATGCATCATTTGGATGCTAACGACTGAGACTTACAACGCTCCGTTCGCTTCGCTCCGCTTGACCTTAACCTGACAGACTTTTATATTAAAAAGTGTCGGTCGTTAGCGTTTATATTATTCTTTTCAAATATTATTCACATGAAAATGTGTACCTTTGAAGAGAATAATATTATAAACGATTACATCTGACCTTTTTGTCCAAAAATCCGTGAAGTTAAGGTCAAGCAGAGCGAAACGAAGCGAGCGGAGCGTTGTAAGTCTCAGTAGTAAGCATTGAATAATTTTAATTGTGCAATAAATTTAATTTTTTTCTTAATATCTATATTATTGTTAATTGTTATTTTTTATTTCGCTGCCCAACTTAAATTTAACAGGCCGATCATATTTTGTACTGCGTAAGTATTTATAGAACTACTTGTCCCACAATTTCTAACAGACCCATTCTGATTTCATGACTGCACACGCGTTACTGCTCCTTTATTTATTTTACTGCCCAATTGAATTTTCACGCGTTCAAATATTTATTGAGCTACTCATTTGAAGATATGTTACTCCTCGTTTCCACTTTTTTTACTGCTCATATTTTACCACTCAATCTGTTATTGAACATACAATTTGTATTTTTACACTGACCAAAACTGTAATATAGTACCGCCCCTTTAAATAATAGCCATTTGTAATTCCATGGAAACTTTTGAAACTGTTTTCAAGTTGCTGGATGACTACGTCAGTTGTTAAATAGAACCATTAACCTTAATCCTTAAACAGCATTTCTGGAGTTAGAAAAAGTATAGGGAGTGGGGAGCCAAAAAGCGATGAGGTCCCACGATTTGAATACCATAGTCGGCGTCTTTGATAAGAAGGACGCAAAACAATTAAAATCATAACAGGACACGACAAAAAGGGATACAATTAGAAGCAAAAAAGAACATAGTTAAATGTATAATTATTATATTACAACCAATCAAACCCAGGATCGAGCCCAGGAGAAATTCGATTCGAGGCTCTTTTAGAGGTACGGTCTGGTCAAGGGCCCCCTTAGGTGTTGGGCCCGTATGCACCGCATAACAGGGCATACCCTTCGTTACGCCACTGGCGCTAGGCTCGGGGTTCTCGGCTCGCCGGGGTCACTTTTCGTTACGATGGTCTCATTTTTTTCTTCTGTTGAGTTCCATGTAACTAGTATTCATTTATTTTATAAATAATCCAAATCCAGTTGTCTTATTTTAAATTGTCTAAAGACATTTTCCAAATTATTTTATAGCATTTAATAACATTAATTTAATAAGATCGTAACCAGTTAACTTTATGATCGGTTCCGTGGTCGACTTAGGTCGAAGAGTAAGGGCAGGTAATTTGAGAAAAATAAATATCATATGAAAGATATGGCTTTTTTAAGATCCGGAAAATATCCGATAAACAGAAAAGGAGGACAAACATTTTCGGCTGCGACTATAGCAAAAAGTCTATGTTCAGGTTTTTATTTTGAGAAAAGTCCACTCTTTCTGAAAGAACCCGTTTTGCTACAATTGTTTCCTATAATCTAGCCCCCATTATTCTTCCCGAAAATGGCGTCAATTAATTCACCTCAATCCTTGCCAAATGTTACGGTTCCCGCGCGCCGCTAACTCGGCAAACAGTGGAGACCACACAAACATTTTCCAAGGGACATCAATGAGAATAGCCCGGTAATTTTTCTCTCTACATCTAGATTTGCGCTACCCGCAGGCAGCAGCCCCTACGTCCGGCATGGCCATCGATATTCTCAAGCCCGCGTAAGTAATGGCTACCAACTTAATCCGCAAATCCCACGGGATTCCCCAGGATGACCGGCGCGGCTCCGCACTATATTATTTAACCTGCACTAACTACTGGATCGCGGAGCACCTAGGGAACAGTTTCCAGTTCTATAAAATAAAGTGTTTAGCGCCTCTGCAGGCCTGCCAGCGGAAGATTGATAATATCCAGTGCATTTGTGTTCTGATATCTGATCGTGAATTGGAAGTTAGAATCACATACGAAGCATATAAGGCAGTGTAATATCGACTATTCACTACCGTTTTAAAAATATTTGACCGTAACAAACAAATTAGGCGAAAATTTCTTACATTTACAGAAATTTATATATTTCGTGTTAAAATATCTATAATCTATTGGAATAGGTACCTCGAGTGAAGCGAGTTTTCTTGGTCCACTGAGAGAAAAATATATGAATTGTAATACCATAATTTTTTAAATTATTTATTTCCCCCAAACAATGTTTACTAGAAGAACGCAAATTTTATTACAAGAACGTAATCCTTATTACGTGGAATAAATAAGAGGATTCTACAAACAATTTATTCCGAAAATATAAGTATTTATTGCCCAAGAATAAATATATTTCGCAGAAGTCAGCCGAAACAAACATGTAGTTCAACAGAATTCAACATAAAAATTATTTGGTTGCAGTGAACAAAATTGAGTTCTGGCAGGAAGATTGTTTTGTTGTGAGAATTAAATCTTTAATTCCGAGATATTGCTTTTGGATCTTTCAACAAATAAATGCCTTACTGCCTGGAAGCGTATGTTAGTACTGTCAAGTAAAAGTTGATTCTGGTAGTGGTATTTATTTCTGATAACTCACTAAATTTAGTTGGTGTATGTCACATATTTTTATTATAACCAAATAAACCTCACATATGAATGAATTCAATATTTAGTTCCTTTTACTAAATGCTTAATACAAGTTAGTAAGGTGTTCTTGCATTATTACTAAATATTTAGTTGTCATAAAGAAATACTTAACAAGTATTTTGTATCAGTTAATAAATAACGGTTAAATGAATATTTGTTTCTCATGCATAAACAAACTTTGATTTCAGCGACTAACTAAATGATGTTGTTCCCTGCATTAAAACTTTAATATGTCGTATCCAAATAAATAATTTAATAGGGTAATGTGAACTTCAATAGCAGCAATTAAACTCTTCTCTCGGCGTCTTTATATGAAACCTATTGTTTCAGAAACCTTTGCGAAAATTAAAATCAGTCAATATTTGTCAAATTTATTTTTAATACGTGAACTTCTCTAAATACAACAAAATATCTGTAGAATTTAAAAAAGGCAGTTTTTCTTTCAAATAAGGTCCTGGCCAATCTTGAACGACCCTCGTAAATCATAACTAAAACTACTTAATGTTTTTCGAGGATAGATAAAACAAAATCACAGAGAAAATGAATTTCCCAGTGAGTAGGTAGAACAATCAATGTGAAGCCCGAAATATTCTTCATCTTGGCCGCGTTTGGATTAAGCGGGCTATTACTGGTCGCTAATCCGGTCTTAACCCAACTAATGTGGTCTATTCATTATGGCGCGTTAACTCCAGCCGGCATACCGGCACCCTTTTGTTTTATTACAAATCCTTTATCAAGCGCACTTTGTTCTGAACAAAGTGCTATTTTGATTACTAATGATCCGTTCCGTGAGATTCGCGGTCGTAATTGCCAATTTAATTGCTTAAATTCAATGGAATTATAATTTGCTATAAATTATAATTTATCTAGAATAAAAGGCTTCTTTCGGCACTTGAGTACAATGACGTCTCGTATTGCCCAATTTTATACGAACAATGAAGAGTGAAAATCAGCTTTATAGGTACATTTTTTCTACAGTGCCTGGCAAAAAGGCATCTTCCCGTTCCGTGCTTTCCCGTTTCGTGCGTTCCCGTTTCGTGCGTTTTTGCGTTTTTGGGTTTCTACCTGTTTTCGTGCCGATTCGAGCGTCAAGAATTTACTGGGTAATTAAGTTGTGCCAGTTCATGCGTTGCACAACGATATC
This sequence comes from Xestobium rufovillosum, assembly GCA_963966045.1. NCBI lineage: Eukaryota > Metazoa > Arthropoda > Insecta > Coleoptera > Ptinidae > Xestobium > Xestobium rufovillosum. The sequence goes on from OZ014492.1 coordinate 41,302,501, forward strand.
CTTTACTTTGAACATGTTGTACCTATTGCAATAAAGGCATACAAAACGTACTGCTTTGTTTTATAGTTGCCCGTCACTGAATACGGCCAAATAAGTGGTGTTGCCCGTCACTGAATACGGCCAAAAAAGTGGTTCCACGGCCCGCTATTTCCGGTCTGTGCGCAAGCAAAGCGAGCGACGCGAGCGGAGTGTCTCCCCCCCAAAACAAAAACATTAACATTTGAAAATAATAGGAGAGAAATCAATATACACTTCCGCATTGAAGTTTAGTTATTAACAGCGTTGTGTTGTAAAGATAAACTCGAATTAGTGGCTTACTGCATTATCAGCAGGTTAGCGCACGAAGAAACGGCACTCAAACCAGGTAGAGGTAGATGTCGCACGAAACGGAAAAATTTTCATCGACGTAGGAAACGGGGTTTTTTATCTCTTATATAAATTCCAAATTAAATTTATTTTAAATAGAATATGTCCTAGAGTTCCAAAGGTTGCAGCAGACAATTTTTATTTCGACTTTTATGATTGATTTGTCTTATCCTTCCTAGTTTTCTGTCGTTCTATAGAGTAAATACACGTCTGTGGGAACCACAAAACGTACAAATATAATTTAGTAGAAGTATGTGTTCACCATTTCAGCCATTATGTGCGTGTTATGAACCAGAAGTGTGATAACAGCACAAAAGGAAATGACGTCACACGCCCATTGACTGCTCTCTATGTCGGATTGATTCCCAATCGATCACCAATAGTGGCTGTCAGCTCGACATTCAGCCGCTTATCTTTATAAATGATCCTTGATGTTTTTATAATGGTCCTGACGCAGACATGCGGGATCATCAGCACAAAAAGCTTATCTATTTATTACCTCAAATGCTTTATCACCTTTATGGAGTTGTAAAGGGAAAATTCGACGTCTCAGAGGCAGTTAACGCTCCCAAGAAATGATATTTTCTGCACAACGTTGATGGGGATAAAATGCTGAAATATTTTTCTGTAACTCATACAAGTAACAGTGAATTTTGAATATACATAATTTTGAACAGCTGATTCGATTCCCCGCAGAACTTCTTCGCTACAGCATGTAAGGTTTTCTTTATTAAAGGCACGTCACACCTCCACCCCAAAAGTTCTTGCATATTTTACCGAGAAGCGACGTATAACGACCACCATAATGTCGTGAGCGGGAATCTAACTCGTAAAAGAATTGAGATATAGTCGAGGGTCAGTAGTGGTGTCAGAATGAACGTTTGCACCACCAGATAGCGCTACGTTGTTTATTTATGACAGTGTTTGTCTTCGGAAACTGGCAGTAGGCCAGCGGGGAGAGAATATTACGTTGGCGGCGGACCGATAAAAACTTTTGATACCGCAATGTCTTAATATTCTGCGACGCCCTTGCCTGCAACTAAAGAAAATATCGACGCCGAAACATTTTGATCAATTTTTATATTTTTGCGAGAACTGTACAGGGTGTCCTATTTCCTGAGCTACTTTCTTGAGTATAATAGAAAGCGGAAACCAGAATTTGGATATAGTTTTTAGTTTTCGAGAAAAAAATAATATTGATTTTTATCAATTTTCAAAAAGTCTCTACAATTCCTTTTGTACTAAGCAGACTAAAACTGTTAAGATTGATTTCTATAGAACTTTTTCCAAGGAATTCAGTGGCTACGTAGTTTTTTTCTAGTGAGCTTATTTGTTGAGGTATGACATAAAGTTGAATTTTTTAAATGGAAACTAGAGCAGGCTGTGGTCAAGTTCGAAAGGTCTTTTTTAAGCTACCAAAATATATATACTTTTATATTGTTATTTCAAAAAACGGCAAAGATTTTGGTACTTCTTACTTTTAGAAAATATAAGATAGGTACATCCAAGATACCTGTGATTTTATGTTAGCAACTTTTAATAACAACTGAAATAAAAGTAACAAAAACAGAAAAAACATCAAAACAAACAAAAACAAGAAAAACAACAAACAACAAAATTATAGGAACTGCTCAAATTGATTGCCATGTTTTTCAACACATAATCTACATCTGATGGCATTAATTAAAAAAATAGGATGGGCTTGCAAATATAGGAAAGCTGCATGTGTTGCCTCTGCTAGCTCGGGTTGATTGTTGTACCTTCGTATGTATATTTTTTCTTTTAAAAATGCCAAAACAAGAAAGTCTAATATACTCAGATCCGGTGATCTTACAGGCCACAATATAGGTCCATTTGTACCCAACCATCTACCCGAAAAATGATTTTCTAAATAATTTCTAACTATTGCAGAATTTATTACGTGACTTTCCTAATCTAAGTATTAACTAATCCTATGTCCTAATTCGTTGGGCTGATTGCCGGCTCTGTCAGTGGAGACGGGGTGGTTCGTAGATAACACAAAAGAATTTTAAAGGGCGCCACGCAATTTACAAAAGAAATCAGCCAACGAAATTTGTAAAAATTGCGAAATTTATTATTGGTTAATACGAAAATATTTACAAAATGAAAATGATATTTAATATGATAATGTATGACAATGTAGTGTAGTAAATAGCAAAAAATAACAATGTTCTTAATTACGCGGGGTAATCCAAGCGGACGAACTAATAAAATATACTTTGGTTTAATAATCGGTAACCCGTGGACGATATTTGGCCAAACACGACTGCGAGCGAGAACGCGTTTCTGTTGTAAATAAGAATTAACGAAACAAACGTACCGCTGCGAATACTTTCCGCAAAGACTGACAAAGTACATAAATGATACTACTGCCTACACAAAATCAAAACAATCATAAAGCTATGAGTGAGAAAAAAAATTACAAATATAAAAGTTAAGGTAAGTTAACTATGAATAATTATGAAATGTTATGACAAAAATTTCAATAATCTAACTGATGCAAATTTCTTTGTTTCAGGGAGAATCCGGTGTGCCACTACAGGCGGAATATGTAAGAAAAATGTACGACCTTATAATTTGGTGCCTTTTTGATAATTATTAGTGCCTCTTTCCTTCTAGTAATTCAGACCATGTGATCGTGGAGCTCTTGGTGTGATCGAAGTTATAATTTATACTCCAATAAAAAAAAGCTGTAGAGAAATATTAAATTTAGAATATTGAATTTAGTTGTTTCTTTATTGCTTACGTCAAAGACCTCTTTTCGAGCGTATATGGCTTCCTCAAATCCCCGAAGGTTCAATTTAATGAGTAGCACGGCCGAAAATCCACAATTATGTGATAATTTGTCAAACGAATCGATTTATGATCAAACAAAAATAATTATTAGACAAATTCAAACCCAAAAAGCGACTCGTGCTACGGAAAACCAGGTATACCCTGATAGTCTTAGTAAGGTTATTCTTTTTGCAACCTGTTCTTATTTTCTATCAAATATAAATTTTATTTGAAAGTACCTACATCCTTCAAGCGAGGCAGCACTAACAAGGACATAATTTAAAATAAATGTAGAAATCTACAATTTAGATGTTGGTGTAAATTCCAACCGTAACAAATTGTGTGCAGGGGCACCATCTTGTTGGAAATATACCCTATATTTATGTTTATTAACGGAACATTTTCCCTTATCGCCTCTGCGTTAATATTCAATAAATTAATGTACCTATCTCAATCCCGTTAAGTTTCCATTAAAAATTTGATATTTGTTGACCACCCAAAATAAAACACGAAAAGTTAAATCCAAAACGTCCTTGCCTCTGACGTTCAAAAGTTTGGTGCTGATTTGTACCACACCAGTGACGCACATTATGCCTGTTAAATAATCCTACGCTGCTTATGTGAGTTTCATTTGTCCAAATGACAAACCGCCCAAATTCTGGATTTTCTTGAATTTTATTTAAGTACCGCATACAAAAATTAAGCCTTCTTTCTTGATCTCCCGGGAAGAGATGGTGAATAATTTGAATTTTATATGGCCTATATTTGCCTTTTTTAATATTTTTTGAACTTTTGTTTTGGAAACACCAACTTGTGATTCGATTTCGCGACAAGAAGTTTTTGGTGTCGCCTCAACCAACGATAAAACATTTATTTCTTCCCTATTTTCTTTATTATAAATTTTGTTTCTAGGTTTATTGAATGACCCATAGTGAATTAAATTTGATTTTAATCTCGAAAACATCATTTTGCTTGGTTGTCTTCTTTCTGGGTATCTAAATTTAATAAATTGATGGATAGGTATTATACTGGAAATGGGTATCTAGGACGCCACTGAATTCCTTGGAAAGAGTTCCATAGGAGTCAATCATAACAGTTTTAGTCTGCTTAGTACAAAAATAATTGGAGAGAGTTTTTGAAAATCGATAAAAATCAACATTTGTTTTCTCGAAAACTAAAAACGATATCCAAATTCTGGTTTCGGCTTTCTATATACTCAAGAAAGTAGCTCATATTCGCGAAAACGTCGAGGTTCTATACATTGTAGATGTCATCAGTTTTTGCAAAGATCGTACCATCCATCTTATTAGGTCACCACCGCACAGAACTTACAAACTTCAGCCTCTTGATGGAACATTAATGAAACCATTTAAGAACGCTTATTATAAGCAATGACGAGGGTAGATGCAGGTGCTCGACTTCCCAAATAGCAGAATTCCCTGAGTGAATCCGTGACTTCTTGTAATTTCTTGCCTCTTAGTTATGAATTTCAATTTTTAGGTCCCCTGTCGTCAGACGGTATAAAAGTGTGAGTTGTTTGTGTTTAATAACAAAATAAATCTTCCACTCCGTCGTTGATCGAATACCATGAATTAAACTTTGTTTCTAAAGCAATCCGTACTTGATTCCATCTGGACAGTGGTCGCAAAATCTCCCTCCAGGTATCACCTGGGGAGCAGTTAGTCTGATTTAGATATAAATCTGCTACTGTCTGGCTAAAACCCTCTATATGTACGTTTCAGCTTTCAGCTTTCAACTTTAAAACTAGTTTTGCTTCTAGCTGTACACAAATTTCTCCGCACAAGACGAAAACACAAATAGATGAAATTTCAATTTCATATAGGTTGCAAAAGAAAGTGAATTTATTTTATTCTAAACTGTAGTCATCTATAACAGTTGCTTCGAATATCATCAAAACGAGAACGTGCCAGTACTTGATAGACTTTTCTTTTTTGCAAACACACATAATTATTTTTCCCAGGATGTAGTTTATTGCTAAATCTCCCGTAGCGAATCCCTTGACATTTTATGCACAAATATAAACAGGAAATAATTCTTATTAACAATTCCAAGATAAAGTCGGTGCAAGGAAGTTAACTTCAATAATTGAAACGGTCTCCGTTAAAATCGGGACGTCGCTGTTATCAACTCATTTCCGGGCTCAGACGGGATTTTTATGTTTTCTCTGTCTTTTAAATTTCACTCTTCGACTTACAGATTACTTGCTAATATTTAATTTATGTTCCAGAGGCTATGAAATTAAATACTCTTGCTAAAAGGTCTGCACAAAAAATCCGCTTCAAGCTGCTTTGAAGGACATAGAAACCATTTTGAGTGTCATGTCAATGGTACTGAACCATTCGGATAACTACTGCTACCACTACTTGTAGAATAAGCCAGCAGCAGCGATACCCCCTACGCGCTCAGGGCAATGCCATTAAAAGACCATAGTAACCAGCCTGTGTTGATAAGCACAGAGTTTATTTATTGTGTACATTTATTGCTCGATTTGTGAAAAAATACATTATATTGTCGGCTTTTTTGTAACTCCTTCAACAACTATTGAAAATGGGCTAATACTTTATTTTCTAATAAAATTATAGCTTTGGCTCACCCTATACCCACCTCACAGCCGAGCCGTGCAGTGTTTCTAACATGAACGAAGCGTGAACGGATCAAAGCACGTGTTCATAATTATTATTATCAATCAGGCGGTGTATTATATTGAAAACTACTTATTAGTTTAGTTCATGGGAGCGTGTCTGTGAAATGTTGTTAGTTCTGCATCGAAAGTTTGTCGTTAATCTGTAGCCTGGTGGCCGCCTTAGTAACTTCACAGTCTTCCCATTAATTAATGGGGAAGAAAATATTTTAGCTGGAAAGCCAATTAAACGCTTACAACTAACACAAAGACTTTATTATGAAGCGGTTTTCTCCTATAAAGTTTTATAATTGTAGAAGTTATTGCTTCAAGAAACATGCATTTCATAATAGTAAGCATATATACAGAGTGTACAAATAAATGAATGAATTATATTTTCTACAATTGGCAAATTATCTCAAAAATACGCTGGGTACACTAAACTAACTTTCCCTAATGCGTCCTGGGACAGACTGTATATCTATTTAAATCAAGTCGTTGACTTGTTAACGATTGAATTGTTGCATCTAGGTCGTTAGAATGGAATTTTTTTTCGTCAATATTGTTAGTCACACGACAACAATAATTAACCACCGGCACTTACTTCTGGTAGTCTACCGTCGGTATTTTTGTGCAACAGTCAATCACGGCTACGCAACGAGAGACAGTTACTCAGGTACTTTCAACAGTTCAGAAAGAATTAACGCCAACCTAAGTTTGCTAAATCTATAGAGCATTCTAACCATGCTTTGTTACAACACGTTCAAGCTGGTTAGATAAATGTAGGAAACTTAAATAATTTTATTGTCTGTTAGACCACCAACCGCATTAAGTTCTTTACCTAAGTTCTGGAAGTTACAAGAACCACCTCGTGAACTTTATATAAAATGATGAACTTGCTTCGATTAGATCGTAGCTTTTGCATTATATTATTTTCTCACGCCATTCTCTATCCGCATGTTACATTGTAAACTTCGTTAAATAAACACTTTAAAGTTTTTTTTACATTCTTTAAAAAAACATTTTCAAGGTTAAAAATAGTACTGGCGCAGTCGGTAGTATTGTCGAAGTGCATCTATCGAAGATTCACGTATTGATCTAACCTTTATCGGCAATCCAAAATTTCAATCTTCGAAGATCACTGGAATCCAGAATCCACCAGAAGAAAGTAGTATAAAATTATTCATGTTGGGCTTGGTCATATAGGTACTAGCAAGAAAATGGACATAAATATTTTGTTGGAATACATCAATTGCTTATTTTAAGATTTCTTACAAAATACTGAAGACAATACCTACATATTTTTAAACGGTTTTATTTAGCTTGCTTTGTTTGTTTGTTTGTTTGTTTGTTTGTTTGTTTGTGTGGGTCAAATCTAGTAATTGAAATTTTACCCCCTTCCTGTTGACCAATTGATCTGAAATTTGGTACACACCTTTAGTTGTAATGACAATACAATTATGTATATTCAGTATCATTGTAAATCCAAGACGGCCGCCGTCACAAAATGGCGGATTAGATATTTTTGTTCAACCCAATCAATATGGGTATCGAATGAAAGGGCTTAACTAGTAGAATACAGTACATCATGAAAAATTCAAAATCCAAGATGGCCGCCACCACAAAATGGCGGATTACTTTTTTTCAATCCCCTCAATATGGGTATCAAATGAAAGGGCCTAACTAGTAGAATACAGTACACCATGAAAAATTCAAAATCCAAGATGGCCGCCACCACAAAATGGCGGATTACTTTTTTACGATCCCCTCAATATGGGTTTCAAATGAAAGGGTTTGACAAGTAGAACACAGTACACGTTAGAAAAATAATAACAAAACAAAAACAAACAAAAAAAACTTTAAAAAAATTAAGTTAAACGGTTTTATTGTAAAGAAACATAATAATGATGCAGATAATGTACTAAAAGCTAAAAAATAATTAGGTAGGTAGGTACCACTCTCCTCATCAATCTAGAGCATTGATCAGACTAAAATAAAATCGTGGGGCGTAGCGTAACCTGAATAAATATGTAAATGATCGTTCTGCCATGTTGTCTATTGAGAAGATGCATCCAAAGCATACCTATAATGATATGAGCGGTTGACTGTAGATAATTGAAATTCGACTCGCCCCACGATTTTATTTTAGTCTGATCAATGCTCTAGATTGATGAGGAGAGTGGGTGTGATGACTGGTACCTGGTACCTACCTAATTATCTTTTAGCTTTTAGTACATTATCTGCATCATTATTATGTTTCTTTACAATAAAACCGTTTAACTTACAATTTTTTTTACTTATTTTATTGCAAAGAAGTTTATTACGAGTACCAGGGCAATCGATTTACAGCTCCTCAGTACCTATCTCAAGTATCTCAAAATTTGTGGAGCGGTTCTCGTACAACGTAACTTACAATTTCGCTTTCATTAGTTTTCCCATTTTCATAAAGTCTAAACGTTTGAAAAGAAAGAGAAGAGAGTAATCGTGAGAAACTGTTTTGGCATATTAAAAAATGTAATTGCTCCGCCCGTCCTACCCCCGCACTAAAATATAACGTTAGCAGAAAAGCAATTAAAATTTAAATTAAAAGGGTGCAGTAAGAGATATAAAAAGGGGGTTAGTGGATCTCTTCTCTAAACAAACCTGACACGGCCGTGATATACTGAAGTCAATAAAAGGGTTAGGTAAAACATGCGAGGCTGATTCATAATTATACTGGGCCATCACTGCTCCGGGGCTAAATGCCGTTCTGGCAGACCCACAAGCTCTCTGTCTCTCTGTGTATTATAGCACGTGTCCCGATAAAAATCAGTAATTAGCGACGGTAATTATGGAAACTAACGAGCTTTTTGGAAGCGCGACGTTTATTCGGATTTAAGCTCCGGGATCAAGCCGACCATGGCGATGGCCATTTGTTTCCGAGAGGGCCGCGCTTTAACCAAATTCGTTTAATATGTACAGCGGCAGTCAGAAGTTGCAAATCATAACGAGGCAACTAAATACGAGGAACAAAAAGATATATGAAATTTTTAAAATTAATATTCCTAGACCCGCAAAACTAACTAGAACTTTTTCTGATTCTTCTTCAGTTTTTCAAATATCTTAAGTGGGAGTCTGAGAAATCCAAATCTCTGTTTCCATCCGAACATAGTCTCTCTCGAACTCGATTCCATCGTCTAATTAGTCGAGTAAAATCAACCTTCAATTGTGACGAAATTTTTTTTTGGCGTAGAACCAAGTAAAATCTATATGGTTGTGTTCCTTGTATTATTTTCCATATGAATGTTTGGTTTACGACATTTCTGGTCTGTGCAGAACTTTTTTATTTTCGAAAAATGTAAAATTTTGAATATGTATGAAACAGTTGGTTTTTAAAACACAACACGCCATATCTCAGTAAATATTTGAGATATCGACGTGAATTTTTTTTTAAATTAAAGTAGAACATGAACGCCTCAAACAGTACTAAAATATTTTAAAATATCACAATATTTTTTACGGAAAATAATTAGAGAAAGGTTGTAGAAAGTTTTTGGAGAAAGAATTATTGACCTATGAGTCATAGTTTTGAAGTTATGATTTTTGTCAGACGCGGCCTAATGAGCGGACGGGTCGCGGCAATGCACTATCAGGGTAACGCGTAGCGGACCCATAGTCCGCTACGGATAACGACGCATAAATGAGTTAAAACATGAAAAGAACTTAGTTTATTTTTATTCCTATTTTATACAATCAATATTGAGCGTCAGATTCAGCATCTGATTGTTCCTCTTCTAATTTTACTGTAGTATTAACAGAATTCTTGCACTTCCAGTCTATAGAATATTTTAAACCTTCTTTTGCACAGTTACATCTATTACTATTACAGTTTTTATCTGAACACAAAAGTGATAAAGGTTGTCTCACAGATGGAGGTATGGGGTCCTGGTTACTAAATAAGGGTTTCCAGTGGTCTTTCTGAAATGTCCAGCCGTATTCTTCTAGGCTTACGAAGTTAATGTTGTTAATGTGACTAGAATACCATGTTTTTAATTGGTACATACATCTAAACTGTGAAAAAATCAAATGCGATTAAATGTATAACAAGATATGAATTCGAATACAAACCTTTGCAAATGCAATTTAAAATCATCGTCTGTAGTCGGGATTTCAGACGCAGGCCGATTCGTGTTTTAGCCGAAAAAAGTCGTAATTCATTTAATGTTCTCACGTCTTTTTGTTTATTTTTGTGTAAATATAAAACATACGCAACTGCAATCTCATATGCGCGTTCAAATGGCAGATTTGGCAAGTCCATCATATCCTTCAGGTTGTCGGCGTTTTTAAATAATACATCAAGAGCAGTTTTCTTCCCAATTTTGTAAACGCACTGGTAGTATCACACCGAGTGAGACAGTGTATTACCAAATAAACATTGCTCTTGATGTATTACTTAAAAACGCCGACAACCTTAAGGATATGATGGACTTACTAAATCTGCCATTTGAACGCACATATGATTGCAGTTGCGTAAATTTTATATTAATTTATACAAAAATAAACAAAAAGACGTCAGAACATTAAATGAATTAAGATTCTTTTGGCCAAAAACACGAATAGGCCAGAGTCTGAAATCCCGCCTACAGACCATGCTTTTAAATTGCATTTGCAAGGGTTTGTATTCGAATTCGTATCTTGTTATACATATAATCGCATTTGATTTTTTCCCAGTTTAGATGTATGTACCAATTAAAAACATAGTATTCTAGTCACATTAACAACATCGACTTCGAAAGCCCAGAAAAATACGGATGGACATTCCAAAAAGACAACTGGGAACCCTTATTTAGTAATCGCGACCCGATACCCTTCATCTGTGAGATAGCCTTTATCACTTTTGTGTGCAGATAAAAACTGTAATAGTAATAGATGTAACTGTGCAAAAGAAGGTTTAAAATATTCTATAGAGTGTAAGAATTGTGTTAATACTGCAGTAAAATTAGAAGAGGAAGAATCAGATGCTGAATCTGACACTCAATATTGATTGTATAAAATAGGAATAAAAATAAACTAAGTTCTTTTCATGTTTTAACTCATTTATGCGTCGTTATCCGTAGCCGACTATGGGTCCGCTACGCGTTACCCTGATAGTGCATTGCCACGACCCGTCCGCTCATTAGGCCGCGTCTGACAAAAAAACCATAACTTCAAAACTATGACTCATAGGTCAATAATTCTTTCTCCAAAAACTTTCTACTACTCTGAGAGAATTCAGCCATAATTTTCCTGTTGCCAATTTGTCAACTTTTATCCCAAGTTTTCTTGAAGACACCAAATGCTAAGGAATCTAATGGCTGCAGAATGTGCGTTGTATGGGGAGGGAGTTTAAGAAGTATAATATTTTCGCTCATAGTTAATTCTATAGGAGTTGAACAGGCACATGTGAGGGGTGTCCATCAAATATGAGTAGAAGTCGTCTTTTCCCGGTATTCCCTTCTCGAATCTAGTTGTTATATTATTTTACTGTACATATTTTCCTACAGGAGTTATTATTTCTTCTCTGGAAAATCCGAATCCCCATTTGTTGATAGTTTTTATATGACAAGCAAGTGGATTTTCGACATCTTCCCCCAAGTTTGCAATACGCCTAGGATTAGTTGAACGTGGACGATTCTTCCAACCTTTCTTTCGGTAAATTAATGTTGATCTTGGGATGTTGAAGATTTGGACGCTCTCTTCATTGAATAATTCCTCTCTTCAATAGATTTAAGCAGGTGTCGCAATTAGCATCCTTCACACATTTAGCTCAATGCACCTTCCGGTGTCCCGGTCGAAGACGTAAAGAAGTCTTTACTGCATTGACTATCCGGGCACTGAGTACCCTAGAAATAAAAAATAATGGAGATGTTGTAACTTCTAAAACTTTAAAATGGTAATTTGATGAGGCACCACAAGAAGAAAATGTCAACTTATAAACGAAAACTTTCTTGATCTGTGTGCTTATGAAATTCAATTGAATAATGATGGAGAGGGCAATTATCTTTGAACTACCTACACATTTGTGCAGTTATGTGACAGCTTAAAAACAGCACTAGTTGCTGATGTGTTTCTTTGGCCAATACAAAAATTATAGCAATGAACTTTGAAACGTTCAAGACGGTGTCCCCATACTTCTACTATTTTTGGATATTTTCATCTTCGTAAAACGCAACAGTTAACTACACAGCTAGTTCATTTCCAGTACGTTATCCGAACGTTCTCAAAGAAAAATTAAGACAAAGCACCCTCTGGGTTTACTGTTACATTTTTCGTCGTAATAGGGGGAGATTCCGGCAAATTCGGATAGATTGCTCTTTATACTTATATTTCTCATGTTTCGCAGCAATTTGTACCAATATTGTGACTTGTAATAGCCACAAACCCGACAAGAATCTCTTTTATATTGTACGAGCACAACATGCTTGGCCTGATTTATTTTCAAATAAACTTTTCGGGTATGATTTAAAGGTCGTAGAGGGTGTGAAAAGTTTGAAAACTAGCGCGATGCCAGGAATTTATTATTGGCTAGTCCTTTATTTTTAAATATTCGGGCAAGTATTTACAAAATAAAATGGTCTTATAATTTGCCTAAAGCTGTATATATGATGTAAACGCCTTGGAAAGTATAGCGATACATAAAAATAAATGTAGTTTTCTTAACAGTAATTATGGTCCGATTCCGAACTCAACCCTCAATTAAGACTAGCCATAAATACTTACCCTCCAGTTCTAAGAAACCAATTTTATTGCTCTTATGTTCAAAATAGTCCTAAGGAACCCTATAGGTTTATCGATCCCTTTCACTTCAGGAGTGGGTGTTGGGTATTTATAGCAATGTAATGTAAGATTAGATTTAGATTAATATTCAACTCCTGAGGATGCTGACGTTGTCAGCGAAACACGTGTCGAGTTTAATTACTGTGTCACTGTCTTTTGGCGTATGGGGTTAATTCTGCTCGTCTTGAGCTTTTCTTATTATAGTGACTGATCAATATGAACTGTCATCATCATAAGGTTCTCAGTCCGAAGACTGGTTGGACGCGTACCTCCATTCTTTTCTATCCTGAGCTAACCTACGCTATTCCCTAAAAGTAGAACATCCTACATCCCTAACTATTTGAGAGCAGTAGTCTAATCTAGGCCTACCCCTACCTCTTTTTATTCCTATCTCTGACTCTAGTATGTCGCGAACTATTCCTTCGTGTCTTAGAAGGTGTCCTACCATCCTATCTCTCCTACTCTTTATTGTTTTCCATACCTTCCGCCTTTCCCCAACTCTTTCTAATACTTCCCTATTGCTAACCTTATCTATCCACGGTATCTTCATCATGCGTCTGTAACACCACAGTTCAAACGCTTCTACTCTTTTTCTATCCGCTTCTCCTATTGTCCAAGTTTCGCACCCGTATAATGCCGTACTCCATACATACGACTTTAAGAGTCTCTTCCTAGTCTCTATATTAACCGTTCTCGAACATAACAGTTGTTTCTTTTTGTTAAACGCAACTCGTCCCTGCGCCATTCTTTGTTTTATATCTTTAGTGCTCCTACCGTCTTGGGTTATTTTACTTCCTAAGTAGCAGAAATCCGCGACCTCCTCTATCTTCTCATTTCCTATTTGTATTTCAATTTTAGTTCTATTTTTACTCCATCTACATACCAAAATTTTAGTTTTCTTTTTATTGATTTTCATGCCGTAGCCCTGTGTCAAAACTGCTTCCATTTCATTCAAAGCCGCTCCTAATTCTTCTTTGCTAGATGCTAACACTGCTATATCATCCGCAAATCTGAGCATGTTAATAGTTTGGCCCTGTACATTGATCCCTGAGGCTGTTCTTTCCTTAACAATATTAATCGCATCTTCGATATATAAGTTGAAAACTAGAGGTGACAATGCACATCCCTGTCTCACTCCCTTCCGGATATCTACTTCCCTTCGTTCCTGCTCACATTCTATAACTGCCTTTTGCTCTTTGTAGAGATTATGTATTATTCTTCTGTCCCTGTATTTCATCCCTACCTTTCTCAGCACTTCGAACATCTTCCCCCATTTTACGTTGTCGAAGGCTTTTTCTAAATCTACAAATCCTATATATACGCTCTTTCTCTTTTCTATCGTTTTTTCTATAATTACTCGTAAAGCTAGAATGGCCTCGCGCGTTCCTCTATTTCGTCTAAATCCGAACTGATCTTCTCCTAATATTTCTTCCGCCTTTTTCTCCATCCTTCTTTGCACAATTCTAGTTAAAATTTTTGACGCATGGGAAGTTAAACTGATAGTTCTAAAATTTTCGCATCTATCCGCGCCTTTCCTTTTTGGCAAAGCTACCATGATGTTCAGTTTGTAATCCTCTGGAATCTCGCCTGTCAGGTATATGCGACTAACTAATTTAAATAAACGATCTATTACCTCTTGACCTGCGCACTTTAAGATTTCTGCCTGCAAGCCATCTATACCTGGTGCTTTATTATTCCTTAAACTTTTTAGTGCTAGCTCAAACTCTTCTCTCATTATAGGACTCCCTAGGTTATCCCCTTCTACACTGCTTTCACTTTCTAATATATCTTGCACTTCCTGTCCCGCATATAAGTTTCCTAAATATTCTTTCCACCTATCTGCCTTCTCCCCGCTTTCGATTAGGATATCTCCTGCCTCATTCCTAATGCTTTTGGTACTAGATCCAATTTCTCTAAAATTTCTCCTAATTATTTTATATGCTTCATCAGTCTTTCCTATTTCGAACTTATTTTCCACTTCTTTGCACTTATCATCGATCCATTGCTCTTTCGCTTTCCTACATTTCCGAATAATTTCCCACTTGATCGCCTTATATCTTTGTCTCCCTATTTCATCTAACCTATTTTTATATTTGCGCCTTTCCTCTATTAGACTCACAATATGTTTTGTTATCCAGGGTTTCCTACTTTCATTCTGTTTATGACCCAAAATATCCCTAGCTGAGGAAACTAAACTATTTTTAATGCAATTCCATTCTTCCTCTATGTCCCTAACAATATTTTCGCCCGCGTCCTTTAGTACTTCGTTTGTCTTTTTCTCGAACTTATCGCGCGTATCATCATCTTTTAGTTTCTCTGGGTCAAGATACCTTCTTCCGCTTCGTTTTTTCAAAATCTTAAATTTAAGATTGGCCTTCATGAACTGTGTAAAATCAAATATTATATGCAAAACGAACGAAGAAATGACCAAATAAAAACAAAATGTTCCATTGTGGTTTTCTTGTATTTGACACCTGAAACTTTACCACGTTCGACGTATGAGTAATATTAGTACAAGGTATGCAAATTAACTAACGGAGCAGGAGACTCTGGATTCTGGAATTCGACTCTCGTTCTAAGCGCCCTTAGTCGAAGCGCCGAATAGCATGAGTACCTAGTCTTTGATGAAATACAGAGCATTTGACAATTAAATGCATGTTGTGCCGGCGAAAAGTGTATAAATTTAGTTTACTAAATTATAATTTTTTCAACTCATTCCTATTTTTAGAGGTATAAAAACTGAACCGGTATGGAAAGACTTAGATGTATGTCTGTCATTGACCAATATAACTATTGAACAAGGACACCAAAAAATAATTTATTTTGACTGTATTTTTGATTTACCTCTACCGTTTCAACTTACCGTTTAATATTAGCAATGAATTTGCAAGAAATTTTCCTCGTGAACAAATCGCTGTCCTTGGTGTGGGATTTCAGTCCCCGCACTTCCCGCGTGCGCGCTGTCAAATTTCTGTCCTCGAACCACTACCACCCGGAAATATTTGGCACTGTAATACATCATGCCATTATTGAATGATATTCCTAAACTTAACGACATTTTTATTCATTAGAAATGAAAGAAAACCGTCCTGTAATCCCGCGCCAAATATACCGCAGCCCGCAAACTGTCAGAAGAGGGAGTAATGTAGCATAAAGAAATGTGTAAAACAAATGACAAGCGTAAGCGAAAACAGTCGCCGCCAACCGCGATCAAACCTAATCAGATAACGTGCTTCGTCGGTCTTCGAACTCCTCACTACCCCGGAACGAGAGACAGAGAAAGGAACGTTCATTTGTAGGGTAAAAAAACAGGGAAGAGGACCTCGCACGAACCGCCGATTCTCTCGCGGCTGGATGGTCTTGTCACTTTCCTTTGAGAACTTACTGCGTCATGCAGATGCTGTTGCAGTTAATTTAATAGAGAATGATGTGAAAAGCGCCTAATGTACTGGAAACCATGTAGAATAAGCCAGAATCTAGGGATTTGCGTTTCTACCCTTTCGGGCGCGATCCTCGCGAAGTTATCAGTAAATACGATAACCATCAAACTTCAAAAATTATGTTAGTATACAGGGTGAATCCAAATTCAAAATTCAGTGAAGCAAGACCAATTATCTGGTATCGAACTTGCAATAATATAATAGGAGCGACACCATACTGATGAGTCCCAGAAGGACGAAACCAGTTGGTCTGCGGTTTTCCATACACATTCAAAACATGCAATATTTGAACAAAAACCTACTTAAAAGCACGTACGTACATGGAGACAAATTATTATTGTTTCAAAGCCACCTTAGGTGGGGTAGCAGTCTGTAACGTCTCACAGTACAAAAAATCTGGATTTAGATCTATAATTCAATGCCTGGCGGGGTATTTGCCCGAGGAGTAGTTGTTTGAACGGTCCAGTACCACTGATTGACACCATGGGGATATGGGTCTCCCCGAAATTTCTGACACTCAGTGCCTATTATATTCTGTTTACATATATATTCAAGTATTCATAATTATTTTATGTTATGTAGTACCCGGTAATTACCAAACAGTTTAATGATATCTGGGTCTAAGAACCCAGGTGTTCCCTTTTAGCAAGTTGGCAATAAAAACAAGAAATGTATTTGAATTATTTGATACGTCAAAATATTAATTGTTTCGTTAAATAAATTACGCTCTTTGTCATCGAAAATGCCATTTTATAATGAAGAATCATATAATATGCTAGCGATATATTTCGAATGCATGCATAATGCAACAATTAACGAATAATTAAAATACATTTTTTGTTTTCATGGCCAACTTTCTAAAAGGGAGCACCTGGGTTCTTAGACCGAAATATCATTAAACTGTTTGGTAATTACCGGCGTACTACATATAACACAAAATAATTATGAATACCTACTTGAATATATGTAAACAGAATATAATAGACACTGATTCCAAGTTGGGTGACAATGGCTCTTATTAGCTGATACCTATACAGGGTATCCCACGACGAACTTACACGATCTGTATATAGAAAAGTATATATAGTAGAATGACACAAATTTGCACTAATAGGTAATCGAGGGTGCTCAATTCGACTAAAATATTTTTGACTTTCTGCGACTTCCGGTTATACCGGAAATAGACACCAACTTCATTATTTTGAATGGAATGCTCGCATTTTGATTACGGATTTAGATTTTTGGTCGAATTTTAAGGTCACCTTATGCAAAACATCATATGTGTAAAGTGCACCCTCTTCGAGATATTAGACGTTAAAAATCGTCATTTTTCAAATTTTATCATTTCTAGCTTGGAAAGGGTACGAGATAAAGAAAAATGACTTACATGTCCTTATCCCAGTTTTTAATTCTCTATCTAAAGGGTCTGGAAAATACTGCCTCCTGATTGGTCAAAAAATGACAAAAATTTGCCAATCAGGAAGCAGTATTTTCCAGACCCATTAGATAGAGAATTAAAAACTAGGATAGGGACATGTAAATCATTTTTCTTTATCTCGTACCGTTTCCAAGTTATAATTGATGAAATTTGAAAATGACGATTTTTAAAGTCTAATATCTCGAAGAGGGTGCACTTTACACATATGACGTTTTACATAAGGTTACCTTAAAATTCGACCAAAAATCTAAATCCCTAATAAAAATGTGGGCATTCCATTTAAAATAAGGAAGTTAGTGTCTATTTCCGGTATAACCGGAAGTCGCAGAAAGTGAAAAATATTTTAGTCAAATTGAGCATCCTCGATTACTTATTTGTGCAAATTTGTATAATTCTACTATACAGGGTGGTCCAGTTTATATCATCAGGATTTCACCAGCCGAAAGTTTATCAAAAAATAAAGGTAGTTTGTCTAATAAGATATGGTCTAATTTTGCTTCCTTTTTGATGTACAGGGCGTTAAAGAAAATAAATTATTTGGTAATAATTTGCTTTAAATCAATGGTAAAAAAGGTAGCCTTCTGAAATTTTGCATAGATCACTTCTTTTGTATTCTCTATTAAATAGTGGTTGTGATTATTTTATTTAGAATACAGAGGCGTGCGTACGGGTTTCCCCAAAAATACTTTATTTAATAAAACGTACGCCACTGGTTTTTTTAGAACACCAAATATAGAGACGATTTCTCATTCAATTTAGAAACCTTTTTGTATCTTACAATTTTTTGATAACTCAACTCAAAACAAAAAAAAAACATTAAAAAGCATAATGTGGCCAATTACTTAATTTATTTACTTAAAGGAAAAACAACATTAAGCTTAGCTGAAATACGGACTAAACAAGAATCGTAATTGAATTAATGCAAAATTTCAGAAGACTACTCTTTTTTATTATTGATTTCTAGCAAATTATATAAAATAATTTATTTTCTTTAACACCCTGTACATCAAAAAGGAAGCAAAATTAGACCATATCTAACGAGACAAACCACCTTTATTTTTTGATAAACTTTCGGCTGGTGAAATCCTGATGATATAAACTGGACCACCCTGTATATACTTTTCTATATACAGATCGTGTAAGGTTGTCGTGGGAAACCCTGTATTAATAAAAATCAGTAGCTTCTTTTTTGGTTATTTCATTTCATAATTAGTTTTTTGTTAATATCTCCTGTTTGGAAAGAAATATAAAATTGAGATTTTCACTGACCTATTGATAAATGTTCATTCTTTTTAAATTTGCGAAGAAAGGTATACCATTCCATTTAATATTTTCGCGAAAATTTATAAAATCTGTTGAGTTTACAAATAGCGGCCTCTATCGGATAGATAAAACATATTCCAAGCATTGTTTGTAATGTGAACGATAGTTGAAAAATACGTTTTCAATGAAACCAAGTTTGTTAAATTCTATTGGACCAAACCGGAGTTATGACAATTTGAATGTAACAACGATTGGCGCCCCCCCCGCCCTTTCATTTCAAGAGATGGAGCAAAAAACGTGGGACAAAAAGTTTGCAAAAATATTGAGTTTTGAGACGCGGGCAACTGGAATATATATTGTATCGGAAAATATCTGAGAAAAAGCAAGTTTTGTAATTGACCGTATATGTTACGCCCCCTAGTGGTCGTTTTAGGAACTCGAAACTAATATTCAGGGATATTTTTAAGACCATATTAACTGAAAATATTTTTTCCCAAAGCTGTATGATTAACGGTTTGTGAGATATACATAAAGTGTTCCGTACTAGTAAAAAATCTCAAGAATTGTAATTCCGAAGACAAATTTTCATCTTTCTAAGTCAAATAGTTTCGAAATGTACTGCTACGCCACATAGGAATAGATTATTATATTTAATTACGTTTGCGTATAATTACTCGTAAATGTCTGGATTTACGTATCATGAAAATAGTAACAGTGTACTAGTATGTGCACAAGGCGGCTTGGGGCCTTTAACGCGGTTACCCGTACACAGCTTTGAAATGTTATACAATCTGAACTACTATTATTATTACATTATTTTCCTGCGCAAATGAATATTATTTCTTCTAGATACCTCTCGGGCAGTATAAAAGTGTAAAACTTCAAAATATTTGTATTCGAACACAAGAAAGGCCGTTATTCATCATTAAAGTATACAGATGCAGCATTTTCCTGTTTTTGACGTAGTTAGTGTTATCACGAAGAAGCAATTCCAACCGAATGCACCGCAACGGTTGCAATAAATTTTTAAAAGCCCCCGAAAACAAAAACATGATACATGAATATGTATGTGCGAGGGAAATAAGCCACACTTTTATAACATAAAAGCGAAAAACGATGTAGGTACACATATTTTACCGCCCCTTACACTGTTAAAATTCGTACACCTTTTTGTGTACATCGAAAAATTGCTGCCTGAATTTTATAAATACAGTTTGTCTGCTTTTAACAAAAGTGATGGGTAGGTACCTATCTAATATACAAATACAATATATTCATACGTTTTTCAAAAAGTAAGATTATTATAAATGCTAACGACTGATACTGATAACGCTCCGCTTGACAAAAACCGGACATACTTTTGTGTAAAACTGAATTATTACGAGTCGTAGGTACAAAAAATAGTGCGATAGGCAGGATTTGACCTAGGGACCATAAAGCCGTCCCACTAGCCGTGCTGGTATACGAACTACTGGCCAGCATGGCTTGAGAACTAAGTGTAAGAGGTGTAAGTATTGTGCTGGTATGCAGTATATTTAGTAGAACGTGTTGGTATCGCATATAGTTCTCCCACTTCGCAGTAGCGTAAAAATGAAGGCGCGTTAAGTATATTTAGTAAATACGTCCCAGGTATTGAGCGACAAGACACTGTTTATTACGCCTCAAACGACATCTGTTTGAAATATTCGTAACAGTGTACGAAATGCTTTTTTAAAATCTGGGATTTAACTTTTTTAATTGCTTTTAATCTAATCATGCGAGCAAGGATATTTCAGTAATTGGACTGTGACGTCATGCAAACTCCTGTGGGATCGTCCTATGAATAAATTAACAATTATCTTAAGCTCATACAAACACGAACAACTTTATGTCAGTCCAGTGCATTTCGAGCCCGACATACATTTGATTACTTTTTGTTCTCTCGTATTTATATCCCCCAAATAACAGAAAACAAAATATTACAGATACAAATGTGTCCAATAAAAGTCAAAAATTGAGTTCACCACATTAATCCGTGCGAAAAAGATGCATATTTCTCGTAAAAGTACATAAAGCCCTTGCCAGCTTCAGAGGCAGTGACGTCAGTGATTCATGACAATGATTTACTTATTTACGTATACACGCGACCTCTAAAAATATTCAGCGAGCCTAAAGCTCATATTTCAGTACACTTCCATCCGTAAAGATAATCTTCTACTCCTAAGGATACTGAATTTATCAGCGAAACATATGTTGAATTTAATTACTGTGTCACTGTTTTGGGGTGTGGGGTGAACTTATGAAGAATTTATCAAGGTGTGTGAATATGCATATTCTATATTTTTCATATCGTCAATTTAAAAAAGGTGCTATTTAAGTAGAGCGAATTGCTTAGGGTGGGGGGTATTATTAACCTTTCCCTGCACAGTAGCAATTCCATTCAACATGTCAATCGCTATGAAGGGTGCTAACCTTTCCGTTTATTGCCCTTATAATTTAATCAGAAAGTTTTGCAGGAAGTGCGACCTTTTCATAACAGTCTGTAATATCAGGATGACATATAGATGAAAGCGGAAAGTCTTACGCAACACCGAAGGCAAATTTTTCCATCGATTTTAAAGCTATGGGTGAAATTTTTCACTCTATTGATAGATAAGGGAGAACGAGCTTAATAAATTCAGTAATTGTGACCCTATAATACAGTTTTAAAAGAATCAACTTCATATCAAAGGGGATATGTTTTTAACAAACTTCTTTTTGAAAATTTCGATTCTCTTGTCACCCACATTTCACAACCGCGTAGTGAAGCTTTACTTATAGAAAAAACAATAGAAAAAAGAGAGAGAGCGTCTATATAGGATTTGTAGATTTAGAAAAAGTCTTCGACAACGTAAAATGGGGGCAGTTATAGAATTTGAGCAGGGACGAAGAGAAGCAGATATCCGGAAGGGAGTGAGACAGGGATGTGCGTTGTTACCTCTAATAATTTTCAACTTCGAAGATGCGATTAATATTGTTAAGGCCATAACAGCCTCAGGTATTAATGTACAGAGCCAAACTATTAGCAAATTGTTGCCGCGTATTAATCGATTTTACGTACTATTTGACTCTATTGTCCTTCAACTCTAATGAAGGGTTCATTAGAATCATGCATCTTAATCTCTTTCCCTGTAACACATAATAAAAATCATCTTATCTCTAAGTTTTCTGGGCTCTGCAAGAGGACGGGAGATGGTGGTAATAATATTCCACAAAGCCAGTGTAAGTTTTTGATTTATGCCCTTACATCTGCAAGAACTTTTCTGTTATCGCAGTAGCTGCGGTTGTGGTTACAATGACCGTTTGATGCTTTTTCTTTGTATTCCGTTTCAACTTCCGATAAAATACTTTTCCATATATTTTTGCATTAAAAAGATATCAGATGATTTATCGCTCATGTTTATATGAACACTTGGGATTTCCAGATTCATGAAAATGTAAAAGTTCCAACATTTTTGGGGGAACGCCTTTATTTATGGACTTCTAATGCCTCCGATGTTATCTTGAACAAGGTAGAATAAGACAGATCGCAAGTTTAATAACATTTCGGGAATACGTATGATAAATCTTATTAATAATCAGACAACATACGATACGTAAGAATCCACGAGGGGGCACCTTCAAGTTTACTTAAATTATTGAATCATCTCCAGTTGTAGTTGCAGACACTTCAGATCTCATGAAATATGCATATTCAACGTAGCAATCGCGTAAATTAACGGTGCGAAGGTGCTGAGGATCCGCGTCTTTAATACTGTATAATTTCAGATTTGTAGCTTAGGAACAATACATGAATACGTCGTGGCTTACCCAAACCGAAATTTATAACGTGGCCGAAATTACCAGCCGATTGCACCAACATGATCCTTATTTCATATTCTGCAAAATGTGTTTGTTGGCACTTAATACTTAGATCAGTTTAAAAATTCTCCATATGCCAAAGAATTGCACTTTAAAGGTAAATTCCAAGGCAAATTTTAAAGGGCGTTCAGGGCATATTCTTAAATCAAAAACAGGAAAAAGTCGTATGACTATCATTTTTCATAACTATAAATTATCCATTGCAGACAAAAAACTGCCCTACACTGGCAGTTATCGTCATGGACAACGTTATCGACCCATTTCCCCGAGTTTTTCTTGCTTCTTTACACCCCATTCTTCACTTTTCTTTCGGCTTCCGGAGGTAAAATAGCCCTACATTCAGATCTCCAGGCGAGAACTGCTTCGGGAGGAGTCATCAGCAACAATAAATGTAGCATTTCACGAGTCGGAGCGTGGAATGTTAGAAGCATGAAAAAGTAGGAAAGTTACAAAATTTAAAAATTGTGATGGATAGGTTAGCATTAGACATACCTAGTAGGTACGATGGCCGAAAGTTGGTGATTTTCGGAGTGGAGATTTTAGGGTAATACATACATGGCCGGCAGGAGGAAATTCTGGAGTAGGAATTGTTATGTGGAAGAAAATAGGGCAAAGTGGAGTAAATTTCTTACAGAAAAGTGACAGGGTAGTTGTGGTAGGTTAGATCCGAAACCTGTATAGACCGCTCATGTCTAATAATTATAGTGATGAGGCTGTAGAGGTAGTTTCTAGCAATATCGAATATGTGCTAGATTTTGTGAAAGGACAGGAAAATTTCATAATTGCAGATTATAATGCAATTGTAGGTCCAGGGAGAGAAGATGGAATAATCGGGCCCTTTGGATTAGATAGTAGGAACGACAGGGGTGTTAGACTGATAGATTTTTGTGATAAACATATAACCTAACCGTCGCGAATGCTATATTTCAACATCACGTTAGGAGACGCTATACATGGAAGATGTCAGGAGATCAAGGGAAGTATCAAATAGAGAATCTTTAGAGAATGTAAACAAATTAGTGATTACGGGTTTTATTTACGACTTTGTCTTCGGATCGCTATGTTTATTGTTTTGTGCGGCACTTTCCAGACTTCTCTTTGTCGTATTTTTCGACAAAGAAATATAACTTTTCATAAACGAATAGTCGGCGAAGGGACTAAATAATAAATAATATTGTAAGTTAATATGAAATAAAATTTATAAAAACGAAATCAGTCAATGACGCAAGTTTATATTCTACGACGGTGGAGTAAATGCATACTTCCGTATCTAGGCAGAAGCGTTTGCAAATTAGATATTAAGCTTCTGAAGGGTCGCTAATCAATATACGTCTTTGGTCGCTAACTAGTAAGACGGGTCCTAACTTATCGAAGTTCAGTGTTTCGACAAGACTACATTAGTCAAACAAGTATATCCACTTCTGGGGATGCCACACTAATCCTTCCATTGCTACCCTGTGCCTGCTTGAATTCTCCTGCTTAACTATTTATATTTCTAAGGGCTGCTGCATATGTAACTACCTAGTTTCTACAAAAACGCCCTCAGAAAAATCGTTTGTACATGTAGAATTGTTTTACAGCGCATAAATGAAACACGCACAACAAGACTTTCCCTGGAAGAGTCAGCTGCGGTAAAATCCTGAAAAAGCACCCAATTTGTTGGTTAATTTGAGCACAAATCAGGGAAATTTACTGGAGAAGAGAGTAAACAGATCTCGTGGACCGGATGACAAAGTTGTGCAGTTAGGTACAGCTGACCGCCGCAATGTTTCAGTGTCCACCGCGAACTGATACCGGACCATTGGCTTCAGCAGACCGGCCATCGTTAATGGCAACAACTGTCTCGATATTTTAACTCTGAAGTTACGACTCTCCGAGTGCTACAGTAATGTTGTATGCAACTCTAATTTCGGAAATAAATCGGCTGGATTTAACGGCGGGAACAAAAAATTTTAAAAAGGGAATTTAGAACATATTAATTATAGCACCGAATCATAATTTTTTGTTGTTCTACGTATTAAATAGCGTTCAATTTTTACGTTGCCAGCACCGCATGAATTGTTGCGACATACACACTAACATGCCAAACAATACCATTCGAGCTTTCAGACATCTTTTCATGCGGTTGATGCTTTATCAACAACTGAAACAGAGACCGCTTTATGCTAACGTTTCCTCTACGTATTCTGTGGAAATTCCTGAATTCGAAATATGTACCAGAGAGACATGCTTTGTCAGAGAAGTTACGAGTCTATCTCAACGTAGCTCGATGTTTAAACTAACTTTGTTGGGGACATATTGTTTTATCTCGGTCAATATGTATACAACTTTTCATTAATATTTGCATTCAAGCTTTGTCAAAGGACAACCTAGGCCCACTCTGTTTATCCATGGGTTTAGAATAACTCGCATTCGTAGGCAGCATTAGGTCGAACTTTGTAAAATGTGAGATTGGGCCAGAGTAAATAATAATAATATACCTATTGGCGTATTGCACTGTAACAATGCACCGTAAAAATGCCTAAAAGCTCTAATGAACTTAGAGTGGCATTTCATAATTGTTCTACGAGACCGCGGCCGGCAAATCAAAAGCGAATGTATTGCTGAATAAATCCGTCCGTCCGTCCGTCCGTCTACGCATACACCGAAGAAAGAGATGAGCAAGTCCCAGATGCGACCGACGTCACGCGAGAAAATGGGAATTCCGAATCGATTCTGCACGCTGCACTAACGTGACGTAGTGAATACTGACGCCCACCTTTCCGAAATAACCAGAATGCTAGATGAATCTCTGCACACGACCCCCAGCGCTGACGTAGGAAATCTCGAAATAAACCGCTGGCCAAGCTCCCCTCCAAGCTTATAAAAGTAGCTGCAGCAGAAGGCAGAAGCCAGTACTTGGTCGTCCGGCCATCAGCTGGGACCAGTGCTCCCAGCATCCGGATGATGCTGGCCGCCGCATCCGAAATACTAGTACCTGATAAACCGTTCTGACGACGACGTGTGATCCACTGAAAGTAACTGACCCGTAAATATCTGAGTAAGACAATTTTTGAATAGTTGCCTGGTGCTTAATGGTTGTTATCAATACGATATCAACAATTAAACATGATCCAGTCATGGCCTGGCTTATCCGAGATCAGTGAGTAGTTGTGTGTCCAAACTCGGGAATTAGGGGTTTCTGCTGGTGAAGGTGGGATCGTTTTGGCAACCTCGTGTGGCACTTGTGCCTGTAACTTGAGGCGACATACCGGCGGAAAACGATCGTATCCTGGTAACTGGCGGCCGCTGGTGACATGCCGAGGGCGGACTCATAATTATTTGCTGGCAGCGTATAGACTAGGGGTATTTCCCCAGAGATATAGTAGCCTGGTGCTGCGACGAGAATCTCGCACCAAAGCCCTAGTAGGAGTCTGTACCTTTTGGTGCTCCCACGTAGACTCCGAGGCCGTAGAAATAATTCAGTATTGGACCATACGTCGATCAAACCGCATTATCAGAGTACACCGCGAAAACCGGGTTTTTATTTCTGTTTCTTTCACTGTAAATATATCTCGTATTTTTGTACATATTCCGTAGTATAATTTCACCGCAATTTTATTCAATGTAAATAGTTAAACGAATAGAGTCAAGTTATATTTTCTTTATGTCTTTTTATTCAATCATCGTTTAGCAATAATTAATGAACCCAACCCTTCTGCGACTAAGAGCGTAAGGGTGAACAACGAATAGATCGTCCTCCGACAAGACTGTACAGGCAACGCAGAGCACGTTCATAAGCGAACTTGCAGATCCTCCTGAATATACAGTGTGGCCCAATAAGTGAGACCGAGGGACACAGGTGTATATTTAGGGGCCCGAACCGAGACCGTTGCATAAGTCACGTTCCAGACGAGGAGACAAAGTAATCGTTGCAGCACAAATAAAATGCATGACAACCACAAATGCAAGATAGGGCTGAGAATTTTCGCAAAAAATTTTGTGGAAGTAAGTACCAATTTGTGTGACTTTACTTGCTTATTTCAAAACCATTGTGAACCCATATTTGTGACAATCCTGACGTCTAATGCTATAACCAAAGTCATACAAGATGTATTTATTGTAATAATAATTTGTAAAATCTATTAATTAGGTACTTTTGCCACAATACTTCGCATATTATGTATATTATTTGCATATTTGATAGCTAGCTTACTGCTACTGATACCTAATTCCAGAAAATATTATGACTGAAGACTTCGATTCTCTTGTATCTTATACGTAATTATTGTTAATAAGCTTATCGCGTATTTCTCAAAGTTACATTAAGTTGTATATCCCTTTGACAAGAGCCAACAAAACTTGTGGACTTAAGATGATTTTCATGCAGCGCCAGCTACGGTCGAAACCAAATACTTTGAGTTCTTATAATATACTTGCGGTTGTTCTCCACAAAGTTTGACTAATCTGGAAGACGTGCTCTGTTTAAGAAGTTGCCTTATTGACTCAGAGGACGAACAGTGATAAATTTTACGTGGACGATAACATCTCATGTTACAAAAGCTTTGGACGCAAGATATTGAATATTATACTATCAATCTTCGTTGCTCGTTTTGTTAATAAATCTTTTTTTCACATTCATCACGCTCCAAAATTAAGGTATAAATTATATTTTCATTTTATTGCCGTTTTGACAACAATAATTTTTGAATTAGGCCGGAAGCTTGACAATTGCGTTGCCCGTGCGCAAAACTCGCAACTGTACGGTAATATTTGAAAATCGCACAGGTTCATTCAAATTTTGTAGGCAGCTTTGAGATTTTGACGTTTACTGAATAAATATCCTTTTTAATCATTTTTAACACCTTCTATATTAGGAAGACAAAGTGATGCAACATTTTCTCTAAAATGTTTAATACAAACACAAATAGAAGAGCCCTTATAACCATACCCTGCAGAATACGACGGAATTGATTTAATGATGGCAAACATCTCTTTATACAAAAAACCTGTCGTTCTGCGAGAGAATCATCTTATTCCACCATCAGCATCATTTTCGCCAAACAAATTCTCACAATGAACGCGTTATTATTCAATAGTTTATAAGATTTCCCAGACAATAGGTTCGCAAATGGCAACTTCAATTTAATAAGGACAATAATAGAAACCTCACCCGGCAAACAACTTGGCAACTTCTAAATTATAACATTTAGCCAAACAAAGACGCCCCTCGAGTGGCTGTATTGTGAGAGGATTGTTCACGGTAGCACATGCAAGATCGTGAGTTTGAGCTTCGACTTAGACTAGAAAGGGGGTGGTATGATATTTAGGGTTGGGAGGCCGCTACGGCTCGCAGATAACGGAAACTTATATGACAGGGTTAAGGGTGCTGAAAATGATAGCTGAGAAGCTTAGTCTATTGCAATAAAGTCATCGAAACCACTCCGTACTTAAAACAAGAGGATGCGAGAATTTATTTCTTTTATAGTTTTCACTAGTAACTGGTTGTTATGAGGCGCCGTTTGTGCCATAAGTATTTGTAGTAAAATAATTAAAAAGATGACTAAGAAAGAAGAAAAATGTACATGAAAAAAATAAAATGTGTATTAAGGAAATATTTTTCAGGAATAAAAACAAATCACGCGGAAATATTTTTTTCACCCTCTGACAAAAAAAGATTTCGCGTAAATAAATTTTTTTCTTAGGTAAAATTTTTGTCGCTGGAAATATTTTTCTTAAGGAACGATTCTTGCGCGCAAGAAAAAAATATTTCCTTGGCTGTGTAGATTTCATGGGCTGGTGAAATATTTTTTTCAGCTTTCGTTTACCTACGTATGATGGCGCTAACGTGACTGAGGGATCGCCATCCAGCAATGTTGCCATTATTTTCTGATGGGTGGGGCTGTAATCTGTAAAATTCAAAATTTTTACTGTGTTGTAAATAATCCAGGTGGTACTAGATAATTCACGTACATCGCATTAACTAGAAAGGAGAGGCAAAGAGAAAACGTCCCCATTCACTTCAAACTTTTCTATTGACAACAACTATAATTCAAATAAAAAATTGTAGGTAATTAATTCTATTCATTTTTGTTAATTTTAAAATATCTGCTTAATTGACACCTCCACAATTTTAATGTTTTGTATTTGCTTAATGAGAAAATAATACAATTACTTATTTTGTGTTTTTTAGATTGTGCTTTTCATTGAAATTTTAGCATAACTCTTAATTAGGAACAAATTTTCTGTATATTGTTTTTCTAAAATGAGATGGTAGGTTTTTGCCAATCTCTGGAATATTGCAATAATTTTACCAAATTACCTACCATATTTTGATATTTTGATTGAAGGACATTTCCACAATAAAATAAATTTTTAAATTAAAGAACAAAAATATATTCCCACATAGTGCGAACTTTCTACTGTTCCTATGAATTTCCCATTTTTAACATGCTAAAATAAATTAATAATACCTACCTACTTAAGTAGTTAAGAGGATTTACATTGGGTACTAAGAACTAAGTGCCAATTTTACCACTACAGTTTGTTGTGATGAATTTGGACAAAGTAAAGTAAAAAAAAATAAGTAGAATGATGATTAAAAAAAGTATTAGGTATTACTTTTTTAACGGTTTGTATAGTTTCTCATTAACATTTTTAGAAACCTTTAAACGCAGCTCAATTCCATTTTTTTAATCATTCTACGTATGCAGCTGACCAATCAGAACGCTTTAAATTTGTGCATTGGCAAAACCTAGGTGGGATATAAACGCGATAGGTGCAACTTACTAGTTGCCTTAGTAGCTAAGTTGCACATGTCGTACTTACGAACTAAACTGAATACACCTTAACTGAAAAAAATCAACACAGACTTTGGTAGGTATGTTTGTCGTACATATGTAGTTATGAGACGTACGTGAATCATCTGAATCACTTGAACTATTTACAACACAGAACATTTAAATTTTATAACAGTAGATCGCATTGAAAGTAACAGCAAATGTGGCAACATTGCTGGATTGCGATCTCTGATTCACATTAGCGCCATCATGCGTGAGTAAACGAAAGCTGAAAAAAATATTTCACCAGCTCAAAAAATCTACAAAGAAAACAAAATATTTTTTTCCTTGCGCGCAAGAATCTTTCCTTAAGAAAAATATTTCCAGCGACAAAAAATTTACCTGAGAAAAAAATTTATTTACGCGAAATCTTTTTTTGTCAGTGGGTGAAAAAAATATTTCCGCGTGATTTTTTTTTATTCCTGAAAAATATTTCCTTAATACACATTTTATTTTTTTTCATGTACATTTTTCTTCTTTCTTAGTCATCTTTTTAATTATTTTACTACAAATACGTATGGCACACACGGCGCCTCATAGGTTGTTATGTTGGGAAAAACGAATAAATCTTAAACCGCCTAAAACTTACATTATCTTAAGAAATGACACCGATTTGAAAGTTATATTGAAATCAGTTATTGTAAAGTTTATGGTGAATGAAAATAGTTTTAAAATAATTAGTAGGGAAACTTGTGATCATAACACAGTACGACGTCATAATGCAGAGCACATAGCCACTTTGACTGTCTTTTACTTGTAACTTGGCAATTTCTAAGTTTATTTTTCCTTCAAAAATGTTTCGAAAATACGATTTTTTCATTACCAAAGAATTGAAGATTAAGTTAACGCTGTTTATTACTGACTGGTAGAAACGTCTCCTCAAAAATCTCCAGGTTTAGAATTTACTGTAATTTTTGTAGGTTCAAACCGCACAACACTTCCGGATCGGACTTATTTAGGTGTTTACAAAACACACACAGGTGCAGGCAGCACCACCGAAGAGCACTACATAAAATATCACTCTGTGGAATAGGATCAACGGTTGTGGGGCCATCAGGGGACAAATATAGCAGTCAGGACCTAATTCAATTTCGTCCTGTTGCAGTTATGATTGAATTTTGAGGAATTTGAAAACGACAGCAATAAAACGGGTCACGTTTTCTAACTGTATTTGAAGTTCCTCGCCTCACACCAGGCGGCGCGCATGACACGGGCGCCCCGATTTTATTACAGGATCTTACGGAAATACCAAACATAAATTAATACTTTTACGAGAAAATCATAAGATTAGGGGGAAATTTATAAATGAGTTGTCGAAGATCAAGTTTCTTGCTTCCAAATTTGAATTACGCGCTATGTCTCTGTTAATCTGTGGTCCACTGTTTACTATTTCTTTTCAGGTAGGTTATGAGATAGTCAAGGTTTAGGTTTTGTGTTTTTTGCGTTTTATTCTCGAAATCACGAACGGACTTAAGTCAAATAATCTGTAGCATCAAGAGGCAAAGTGTTTTATTAACACTGAATTCGTTTACAATGAACAGGTCTTTTAAAATATGAAAAGTACGAATTGATTATACCAGTTCTAATACCAAACAGAAAATAGGTCAAATTGATACATCGGCCTACACAGTGTGGTAAAATTCGCACACACTTGTTATAATTATTTTGTCAGCAGTCACTATCATTCGTAGCCATATACAATGCCGGACAAAAAAAAACGGGACACATGTTTTTATTTTTATTTGGAGGCCCTACAATATTTTTATGCAACTTAACTTACGCAAATAATTAACGATTGCCCTACTATTGAGGAAAAAGAAACTTTTAGCTAAATATTGCACCTTTTCTAAGCCTAAACAGCCAAATCAGCATTTTGACTCTTCATGCATCTTTATTGAAACATCAAAATCGTTTAACTTATTGGGCTGCTCTGTATTTTCTATTGTTTTTTGGTGACATTTCATTTGTAAACGTCAACTTTTAACATTTTCCATATAATGCGACCAGAAATTTTTTCACAAATTACTGCTTTAACCCACGATGGCCGAAGTGTGCAGTATATTGCTCAAAGTGCTGAATATACCCCGTAACACAGAGCAAGATGCACTCTTGCGATTTCGTGAAACTCATGGATTTGCAAGGAAGGTCGGGTCTGGTCACGCGTCCTCGGACTACGAACCATCAAGATGACCGTTTTCTCCGTATTGCTGCGCTGCGCGATCGAGCATTGCCATCACCTATTCTTGCTGGACGGTTAGCCGATGTTCCAGGAGTGGCATTTTCAGCCAGAACAGTTCTATGAAGGCAAGAAAGCCAGCTACGGGTTCCCTGTTGACCGTAGAACATCGCAGAGCACGACTTGCGTTTGCACGGCAATACGTAAATTGGGACGAACATCAATGGAGGAACGTGCTCTTCTCGGAAGAGTCAAGATTTAGTGTCAGGTCACCAGATGGGCGTGAAAAGGTGTGGCGAAGACCAGGGAAGCGGTGCAGTCAATGTTGCATATCTCCCAGGGTCAGTTTCAATGGTGGTAGCATTATGGTGTGGGCAGGAATATCTCACACAGAATTGGTTTTCATTGAGAATGGAACAATGACTGCACACCAATACATTGTTGAGTCAACCATATTTATGCCATTTATAGGGGACAATTTTGTGTTTATGGATGACAACGCCGGCCCACACACAGCAAGAATTGTTACCGAGTACCGTTTAACAAAAAGAAACAACTGTTATGCTCGAGAAAGGTTAATATAGAGACTAGGAAGAGACTCTTAACGTCGTATGTATGGAGTACGGCATTATACGGGTGCGAAACTTGGACAATAGGAGAAGCGGATAGAAAAAGAGTAGAAGCGTTTGAAATGTGGTGCTACAGACGCATGATGAAGATACCGTGGATAGATAAGGTTAGCAATAGGGAAGTATTAGAAAGAGTTGGGGAAAAGCGAAAGGTATGGAAAACAATACAGAGTAGGAGAGATAGGATGGTAGGACACCTTCTAAGACACGAAGGAATAGTTCGTGACATACTAGAGTCAGAGATAGGAATAAAAAGAGGTAGGGGTAGGCCTAGATTAGACTACTGCTCTCAAATAGTTAGGGATGTAGGATGTTCTACTTTTAGGGAAATGCGTAGGTTAGCTCAGGATAGAAAAGAATGGAGGTACGCGTCCAACCAGTCTTCGGACTGAGAACCTTATGATGATGACCGTGAAGAGATTGGTATTGGACGTTTACCATGGCCAGTCAATAGTCCAGACCTGAATCCCACTGAACATCTATGGGATCAGCTTGGGAAAAGGATTAGACGTCGCCAACTCCTACCAGGAACATTATATGGCTTACGGATGGCTCTTCAAGAAGAATGGGAACAAATACCCCAAGAATCTATTGATAGCCTAATTCAGAGTACTTATACCACAACGTTTAAGGGAAGTAATAAGAGTTCAATTATTAATTTGGTTCTCCTAAAAAATACTTTTGTTATAGGTTTTTGTTGACGAATCAGTTTGTTTCTTGTTTTTTATTGTTAAAATGAAAAGAATATAGTTAAATATAATTTCAACCCCCCCCCCCCCCCCGTTGTATTTTTATTCACTAAAATAGTAATTCTACATTCTGAATTTTATTCTTTTAGGATACGTAGTTGATTGGCAATCGAATAATTTCTAATAGTAAAATCAATGAAATAAGCTATAGTTATAATAAAATAAGGAATATAATTATTAAAAAAGAGTCAGAAAAGCGGAAAAACTTTTATAGGTTACACGTTTTTTTACGAAAATAAAAATAAAACTTACAAAAAATTATATGTTTTACCATTCCATTACAACTAAACTTCCATAGAAATGTTTTGAACTATTTTATTGCCTTATATTCAGAAATATTGAACGAAATTCCCCGAAACCGCTTTTAGCTCTTAAGAAAAACAGGGGAGCGCGTGATTCAGCGACATCTATCGGTTTGAGACTGTTGCATTATGGAACAGCGCCGATTGGCCTCCTCTCCTTTAGCATACACATGCTTGCTGCAAACTAATATTTCATAGATCAAACAAAACAAACAATGTATTACATAAATATTGAAAAATAGTACCCTACGTTTTTGTTGAATATTACGGTATTACATACATCCAAAAACCGAATTCCGTCAATAATAAACCCTGACTTTACATTGCAACTGACGTGAGTTATACAACAGAGAACTTGCGACCGATATGAACTACCACCGATATAGAGCCCTCCGGCATAAGCGGTTAGTTCAAGTTTCTAAGCTTTGTCCAAAGCTTGTCAAAGGTAAATATGATATGGGGTTACTCTCGACTCATCCTTGATACTGTCAATCCTTTGGTTGAATCCGAATTCCTGAACAAAACATCGCATATTGCATTGTTGACCTTAATGGGGACATATTAGTCCTAACACAGAAGCCACGATTTACCAAGTAAGCTGCTACCATTAGTACAGTAGGTACAAAATTATATCGTTCAAGTATGTTTGATGTCATCTGAACTTATTTAATTATTTCATTTGACCTACGCAAAAAGTACTTATGTGCATCCACTTTTCGTTCTCAAAACTTAATCTTCATTAACCCGACTGTTCGCACGGTAGTAATTAATCAGCTAAAACGGGGGTGACAAATTGCGTAAGTTTTGTTCGGGAACAACTGCAAAACAAGCGACATCTGTATGCGATTTGTCCGGTGAATGCCGATCGGTTGCGGTTGAGAAGAGACGCGGGTGTGCGGTCTACGTAGCTTACAAAGACTAAATCTACGGCGACCATTCGCGTCTGCAACATCTGCACCAATTTAAATGGACGCGATAAGTTTTGGGTTCGCACTTGCTGCGTTTTCGGTACGTGCGTGTCGGGACACCGAAACTAATAATTATTTGAGTCTAGATGCATATTAATATATAATTTTCTGTCAGCTTGTTAAAATTGAATTTTAATTATACAATAAATTATAAATTTCATTTTGTTTTGACTGTTATAAAGAGTGGAATTTGTAATTTATTCCTAATTAATCTAGGATTGCCAGCAACGTGAAATGCCCTAGAATCATTCATAGGGTCATGAACGTTTCTCGATGTCAGAATTACAGAATTACTTGTGAATGCAAAAATATTATTATTAAAGTTTTGTAACTAGAAAACATTTGGCCTTGTATAAATTCTAATAGAATATTCTAAATTGAAACTGCATTGCCTATATTCAGTAAAATAAATTGGAAGAGTTTTCTAGTTCCCGAGACTAATCCAAACGAAATATCCAACTCAACTTCTATTCTTATCGAAATAAATTAAATTGCAATAAATTGCTCTAATAAAACTTTAAGCGTTATCGAGGAGCAGTTTGCAGTGCCTTGAAAAGGTGTGAATTACAAAACTCCGATTCGAAGCGATAAAAGTAAAGCGACGGCTTGCTTTGAATAAAACAAGCCGGAAATGGAAAAAAGAAAGATAAAGCAGAAGTAAAGTCTGGAGTGAAAGCCGGCCTGGGATATACCTCTATACATTTATGTATGTTACTGAATCATATGTGACGTTTAAATTGATTTGGACTGCTGGATGGGTCTTTACGAAAACTACACATAGCACTACATTACTGCGTGCAGGGGACATCACCATAAAAATTCGAGTTGCTTGGAATTTGATGAATTATGAACTACCTACATCATATTCAAAGGAAAATATGTTATTTAAAGCTGCTATCGCATATCTTTCCGTTGTTATCGATATCAGCAATTTCAAGTGCTAATTATGGAAAAATATCAACTCAAACATAACTCCTATGAGTCATTCTACAACCCTCCGGCATCGTTCTTCTATAATAAGCGAAAAATTTTCGATGACAAAAATATTGTATGGTCGATCGGATGGTGGTCTCATACCATAAACAACGAGCAGAACAGCAAAACATCAGAAAGATGGTGCATGAACTTTACTAAGGCAACAGTAATCTCTTCCACGAGGAAAAGGAGTCTTCAGGAGCTGAAGTTTTGGTTGTGTGAATAAATGATCAAACTTAGCAAAAAATGCAATGTCGCCAAACTAAACTATAACGCTCGCCGAGAAGGCCACCCGGATCCTATGAGACAAAAATGACAAAAGCCAAGGTCAGCAATGAACTTTTGGACATGTTCAAACTTCAGAATTAATTATAATCCCTATTATGATTGCAAAATGCCAGAATAAGGGAATTCTTAATCAAGCTGGGAGAGCTGCAAAGACCTGCATTCCTAAGGATGACAGGGGCTATATATGATGACATTGCGTCCATGAAGGCACTGCTGGAGCTCCCACCGCTACACATCATTATGGAGGCGGAGACCTGCAGCAGTAACATAGAGGATAAGAATAAACGGTTATTTACAAAATCTTACAAGGCATGCTCAGCAGTTGGATAGAATCGTCTAAATTTTCTACATCCACAATCCTTACTGCGTAAAACATACCAATAGAGGAGGTGGAATGCAATACACAAAAGTTGAGAGAACAGGACGGAACTATTTGATATATGGATGGTACCGTCAAAGCACTGGGATTGACATTGTTGGCAAAAGTGCAAAAATCAAATTAAGTAGTCCAGCAACCGCACTCCAGGCGGCGAAAATTATTGCAATCTTCATTTGTGTCTGGGATGATCAGGAAGTCTTTTGCAAATAGGAAGATCCAGATTATGACTGACGACTAAGCAGCATCAAAAGCTCTGGAAGCTGTAGACAAATAATCCAGAACGGTTATAGATTGTGAGGAGACGCTGGATCGGTTAGCAGAACATAACTGGGTTATACTACAATGGGTGAAAGATCACCAGGGAAATAACAGGAGTAAGAAAAAGACCTCTTGGTAAAGAAAGATTCCAAAGTTCCTCTAATGGGAAAGGGGGTGGATGCGGATTCTCGGACTGCGTTCGTCGAGACCAAGACGACTCCAACGATCGATTGACTATAACAGCGTGGCAAGAAGGCGCGATTGAGAGAAGGCCATTGAAGTTGAAGCCACCAAAACTCGACGGAATCTCAGCTTCCCAATGGAACTGACGACTGAAGGGAATCAATCAACTGAGACAAATCACGAATGCAACTATTGAGAAGAACATTTCGTCACTTTTGACACGTAGCTAGAATTATTGGACGTATGTTAGTAACCCCAATAACTTAGTACCTAATTCGTAGATTTGTTCACGTTGTAGACATGTAAGACTGCAACTACAGATAATAATTTACGGCCACTGAAAGTTTTACAATACAACTTTTAAAGGCATTAATTTTTACGAGATTTCTTGAAGTTCGAGAGTAACTAAACTCTGCAAGTTAAAAACAGAATAAAACTGTACGGTTACTTTGTTAATTTATCCAGGATTTTTATTCGCTGTCTTAGATAATGTGTTTACTGTTGCAGAAAAATTACGGTAGATTATTTCTCGAAAGCTTCTCAAAAGCACCCCAGATCATTTAATACTCTTTCACATGAGTGTTTTATTTACGTCGGAGCAATTTTATTTTATTAAATTATAAACTTTTGAATTGTTGAAAGCGGAATTCTACTGAACTAGCAAACAACGTTTCCACCAGTGGTAACATTTACAGATTGCCATCACCATTAAGTTCTTAGTCCGAAGACTGGTTGTAAGAGTATTTCCATACTTTCCTACCTTGAAGGTTTCCCCAAAAGTAGAACATCCTTCATCCCTACCTATTTGAGAGCAGTTGTTTAATTTGGGCCTCCCCCTACCTCCTTTTATTCCCTTATAGTTTCCTCAACATCTTAAATTTAAGTTTAGCCTCCATAACCACTGTGTTGTGATCACTATCTATATCTGCTCCTGGATAGCTTCTTCAGTACCTACCTAACTTGATTTCTAAATCTTTGTCTAACAAGAATGTTATCTAGGTCTCCTGGTGTCTTCCATGTATAACGTCTCCTGACGTAATGTTACATTTATCGCAAAAATCGTTTCTATTGCGTAATCCAAGGGTTCCACTTATTCCACCTTCTCTCCCTGTACCTACAATTATTGCAATAAAATCTCTTACAGATTATCATGCCATTTAAAAACTTCTTTGCCAAGTTTTAATACGCAAATACAGTAGCATAATTTTATTGACGCTGTCTACAATATAACTTTCAGAAAATGGTGATAAGCACACTTTTGAATGTTTTTTAAGACAATTTAATTTGTTTACAGATCTCTAGGGCTCTGGAGCCTTGTGAAGTTTTTATAACTTCTTTTTTTTTATTGCTTTGCTTAATAATAGGAAGATTTTCCTTTTATAAGCCGTATTAAGTTTGGTACTAACTTTTATTTTAAACACTCAAAATAATTATTTTTATTAACAAAGTTTGTTGTTCCACTTCATGAATATTCATGCTTACAAAGAAATGAGAGCTCCAATTAAGTTAAAATTGGAACTAATAAATATTATTTTGTCGACAGATTTAATGCCCAGACAGGGCGGTTAAAATTTCTGGACATTATACTTAAACATGAATTGGGCATTACAGATTTCATCATGAAATTAAACGGCACGCAATTTTCACATTTAGTTTGTATTTCATTTTTAACCCAATGTTGTGTAGGTACACAATTTCGCGTAATCTAAAAGCTGATGGCCAGAGAATATTATTTAATAGGAGAATTTCGGCAATACTGTGTAGGTTATTAGATAATTAACAATACAAGGTGTTGCACCTGGTCAAGAAGGTGGGAGCCCTGTTCGTTAATGTGCCCTAAGCTTTATGGATGGAGAAATGTTGCCTAAGCAATTTCTCTCCTTGAGGGGTCGCATATTACAATCTGTGTATTTAAGTGCATTTAATTCTATCAACTTCCAAAGAACTTAACTACATCATTGATTCATCTTGTGTAGAAAGAGTCTTTAAGTAAATAATTTATCATAATAAGCATAACAAAAATAAATTACTTATAAAAATATAATCACTCCCAATTTCTCAAATGCGAACAGAGACTGAATCAAATATTTCCTGGCAGAGGAACGAAAGTAGTGGCAAAGGAATATGCTGCTAGTCTGCTTGGAAGGCAGTGGCCCAACGACTCAAGCATCATGGGCTGTTTCATCACAGTCTCCTTGTAATCATTGAATGAAATCTTTCCGTCTCTATCTAAATCCATTTTCTTCGTCAGGACTTCTATCATGTCTTTTGCTGATTCTTCGGCATCTTCATCAGCTCCTTGAGTAACCAAGGAAGTTTTCATCAGTTGAAACATGACTTCTCGACTTATCATACCTTCTCCCATTGTATCGTAAACAGCAAAGCAATAGTTTATTTTTTCTTCTAAGGTTCCTCTAAGGTATAAGGAGAGAGCACAAGCCCAAGCTTCCATAGAAACGTACATACTCGGGCCTTTATCCAGAGCCATAAAAATTCTGTCCATCATATCATTGTCAGTAATGTCGAAAGCACTATGCAAGATATCCCTAAATTGCGATTTTGTCATTCCTCCCATCTGCTTATTTTCCATATTTTCCTTTTGCAATTTATAATAAATTATTAAGATTTGCTCCACTTCTGTATACGTGAAGTGTAGTTTCTTCGCCAACTTTTGTATCAGGGTTGCGTGTTTCTTTTTGAATCTTGTCTCCTCCATATTGTCAATACTTGAATCTAAATGTTGTCCGAACGACATTTTGACCAGGTTTATTGTTAGAGAATTACAGACGCGAAAGAACTAATATTAAACTATTTTTTATACAAAACTCACTTTATCTGACAGTTTAAAAAACAGCCTGCTTCCAAAAATGTTGATTACTCAGTCAGCCTCACTATCATAATTATTTGATACATTGATCATAGTGGAATAAAATAAGGTGTGCTCGATTGAGATTTCATTTTCGTCTGCTTCTACACTAGTCGTTCATTTTTTCTGTGCCTAT
Organism: Xestobium rufovillosum; assembly: GCA_963966045.1. Taxonomy (NCBI): domain Eukaryota; kingdom Metazoa; phylum Arthropoda; class Insecta; order Coleoptera; family Ptinidae; genus Xestobium; species Xestobium rufovillosum. Next base: position 41,341,846 of record OZ014492.1, read on the forward strand.
CGATTGTCAGTTTTAAAGGAGGGAGACTTCGATATTGCCATAGTGCTCAGTGAGAAACATAGATGAATAATTGTTGCGTCTAGGTCGGTAGAGATGATGGAAAACTTGTTTGTCGATATACCCTTAGCGTCAAAACGGAGAAGGGCTGGGTTCTCTATCAGTATATGAAGAAAATTATGAAACAGAAACCAATTAAAATGACTTAATTTAACTATTTAGAACTGACGAGTAAAAACGGCATGGAACAAAAATATTTACAAAAAAACTAATGTTGAACTTCTTGGGGTAAAATTTAGTCGGCATTTATTCACTTGAACGAATAGCAAACGAGCACTGGGTCGTGAACTAGGTTTTGAAAGCAATTATCTCAGTGACGGTGTCCCAGGTAACAGCCGGTCACCTCATCGTATGATTTAAACTGTGTACACGGTGTCCAGATTTGTAGACGCAGCACAGATGTGCAATCCAGTCGGAGTGTAGATCTGTGATGTACGTTTGAGGAGTCTCATTACGTTTCTGAATACTCTTTATACATTTACAGCCAAGCACACATTAATTCAGGTTCTCTCATGATTTAATGAAAACAACATTCCTCTATAAACATAGCCTCACTGAGGACATTGTTAACTTGATACTGAATACAATTCTACGTGCTTAATTCCCACGGTTTCGTAAACAGCTCGAGGCCACCGGCAATACCTTACCTACGAACCCCAATAGGACTAGGATTTCTTGAGTTAGCTACCCGTAGTATCACATAATTGCAGGGTTGTTGTCATAAGATCTTACGGAGTTCAACCCCAAGACGTTATATAAACGACCAAAGTGCTTATTAGCAATATACAGAGGAGGATATGGTCTCAAATGTTACAGTTCACACCAATTTGAATTATAAGACCGCGAATCTCGGATTTACGTATTTGTCTGGAATTGTGGGGTTTTCAGTGTGAATTAATTTAAAATTTGTACTTTAAAAGAAGATTTATCCACTTAATGTTGCTTTAATTATGTAATTAATACTTTAAATATCCACTTTAAAGATAATGAGCTTGACATCACTTATCTGTCGTCCTTGTACTAAATTACACAATCAAATAAGAATGCCAAAACTATTCTGTAGCTAAAATGACTCACGTGTTCTTTGGTTTTAGTATCTAGGTAGGAAAAAGTATGTAATTTGATAGCATTAATAGGTGCGCTAATGTTCTTTCATACCGTAAAAGTTTTCAGCCCAATTTCAGCAAAGAACAAATTGAGTCGTATTGAAATGTCCGGCTGATAGAAGCTATTTCATTTTAGTGTCATTGAAATTTGAGTAAGGGATATCACCCTGGATACAAGATTCTTATATTAGTTTCTCTTTTGACCAATTCTATAAAGTAATATGTTCCTTACGTATATTGGAATTTTTCTGTACATTACAAAGAATATGAATACTGGACCTTTAGATATTTGTAACTCAGTTCGAGTAGTCTCAACTCAAAGAGAGTGCGTACAATTCTAAGTTCATATAAAATTATTTAAAATACAATCTTCCACGTTGTTTGAGTACAAAAGTAAAGTTTTCAAATTTCCTTTTCTAGACAGGGTATCTTCAATTTAAGCTTAAGCTTAAGGGGTAGTATTACTGTATAAATAAGTCATAACAATGTACTAAGTAATTATTCTAAGATTTCAGAAACAGTTGTAAATGTGTGTATACAGTCTGACTAGACAGATATTCAACTCCACGAGTGATGGTTGAATGGATAAGGCATCGGACTAACGATCGGCTGAGCTCGAGATCGCAGCTTGCTGCAGGCTACTTCTACTGCGTTGTTTTTTTTCGAACAAATAATCGAAATAATATACAGGGTGACAGAGGGACCCGGGCAGCCCCCACGTTGGTCTTCGTTATTATAAATAAAGGTAATAAATTTGGAGGCGCTTGTAACGATATTTCCTTTTTGTTCACGATGCTTCAACACCAACTAACTTGATCTCTTTTTCTCTGGCCTTCATCCTGGGATGCTCTATATGCATATCTGTACCTATCGGGTAATTTGCATAATGACTGCCAATTACTTTTGATTCATACAGATATGGTCGGTAGGACATATATATCCGTCGATAATACCCCTAGCTCTTAGTCGAAGAAGGGTAGACTCAGACACCAGTTTTCATATTTTTTTCTTGCGGTGCCAGCTAAATCAGGATATGCGAAACGGAAAATACAAAACAGGAACAACCTCTCGCTCCATTCTGTGAGCCTGATACATCATCGCGTCGATCGTCGCGTCGCGTCGTAAGCATCTTGGGAAAAAGTGTTCGTTAAATCTGTTTAAAAGTTGATATAAAATTCAGAAATGGAAGAAAATATAATGTATGTTTATACCTATAACAATCAAAAAGAGTTCGCGGATTTATTGATTCCAAAATTGGCAGCCGGTAAACGTTCGAATAGGAATCTTAGAATTATTATAACTTAGTGCATTATGACTTATTTATGCAGTAATACCACCGCTTAATTATTAGTTTTAAAGTAATAGAAAATATGCAACAGCTCTGTGCGTTCCATATTTTCAATTTTCAAAACAATACATATACACACTGGTATCTAAGATATTCCTAATATAGTGCAACTTATGCTGAGACACCCTATATGCATTAAAATCCATTCCTGAATTTCAAAAACTTTCATTTGTTGATCCTTACTGTGACAAACAAGTACTCCATAACAGGGGGTATAAACAGATAAATTTCAAGGGGAGCGAAGCAGGGGTACCCGTTAGGGGAATAACAAGGTAATAATCGTTAGAATCGTGGAAAACAAAAGTGAGATTATCCACTTTGAAACTGCTAACTAAGGCAAGTTCGAGAACAACTTTTGGGATTTATGTGTATTCGATTTCTTTTGTTAATGGGGTTCGTTATCTGCTTCCGATTACTGTAGTAGAACAGTTGCAAATAGTAATAGATATTTTGTACAAAGTAATTAGCAGTCGACTGAAGCAAATTTAAACAATGCTGGTTTCTAAGTAGGTACTTAGTATCACGACGCTGCTAAATTCGTCCATGCCTAAAATTACCTAAAATTCATGTTTCTAGAGTTAATAGCATTTTGTTGAAGATTTTGACAGATGTCAGATGTAGAGGAATTTTGAAAATTAAATATCTTAGGATCGAAAAAGTTGTAGTAATAATATTTTGGTTGAAAGAAAATTTTTGCCTCCATAAGGTGCAGCTATTTGTATGTCTGCTAAATGAGGGAGTCGATGCCCTCCTTTTTAATACCAATTCCGGTCTGTATATTCGAAATAGTCGTCGGTCACGAAACTGCTCTCTGCTGGGTCTGGTCAAATGTTTAATTAATATGCTAATATAAGATATCAAAAATCTTTTACTTCTTTAATCGATTACGGACAAGCACGTCGAGCGTGCAACACAATAAAGGCATTTTACACGGCATGTGTTTTTTTAATGTGTTTTCTTTGTACATTACTCTATCAACTTGCTTGTACAGGTACCTATCAACTTATTTCTTCAAATTATTCAACCAGGATTGAATCCATCTTAACTTATCAAATATTTTGCGAAGCAGTTATTGTGCGATAACAATATTTTTCTCGTGAAAAATTACCGTAATTTTAGTGCGAATATCAGAAAAAAAACAAAGGGCAATAAATAGAAGCAGCAGGCCTATTCGTCATCCAAAAATCATGGCTATTTAAACAGAGCACTGACGTCTGTAAAATATGCAAAAGCACACGTTTTCCGTGATACGTGTATGAATAATGTGTTCAATATTTACTCAAATATCACAGGCGTCACTTCAAAGCCAAATAAACCGTTAAATATCGCCGTGTCGGGTGTCAGGCCGCTGCAATGCCGGCCGTCCATCCCTAAAATACGCCCCGAATTAAAACTGGACATGTACTTCACACGGTTTATGTATTTTACTTCTTTATGGCATTTTTAACTTTAATTATTTTTTGGAAGTTGATCCGTTTGTTGAAAAAAATACGTTGATATTTCTCATTACTTTGTTTCCTAACAGATTCAAATCCTCCGAGAAGCTAAAAAAAACTTCATTTCTGAAACCGAGAATTGCCGGTGCATCTTCCGTATAACTCTACTGACATACCCTCCCGGATTTGAATTTGATACAGTAGTTCCAGATTTTGTCGTTGGTATGCCGAAGGACTTCAGTCTGCTACAATAGCACAAATTTACTAGTTTAGCATAAAAGTATGTGTTTGATGCGAATATTTTGCCAGAATTTGAGTAGTGAATACTACTAATATTAAGTTTTTTTGCCCACAGGACCAAAGGCACTTTAAAGCAAGATATAAGAATGAACTATTTCAACCCTAGTCAGAATCGTTTTTTTGGCAACTAAGTGTTTGGACGAGGACATGGTGAGCATGAAAAAATGAAAGGATTCATGTTCAGGGGGTCCTAACTTTACTCTAACTTGATAACGTGGTGATAGCGTATAAAACCTGGAAGCTGCATAGTGATCTAGAGGACGGGACTTGGCAAAAATTGGTATCATTATTTTTATAAATGCCATTTTCGATATTTCTATTATCCTAATTTTGAAAATCATAAATAACAAAATTCTTTTTTCAGAAACTTATTTAGGCATGTAGGATATAACAAAACATAACTAGTACAACGAAAATATGAATATATGGAGAAAAAGTCTAATATAATGATTTTTTATTTTCCAATATACGGAAAAATTTCTCAATATATTGGATTCCTTACTGAATATATTGGATTCTTTTTTCAATATAATGGATTCTTTTTTCGGTATAATGGATATTGAAAGAATCCATTATATTGAAAAAAGAATCTATTATATTGAAAAAATAATCCATTATATTGAAAAAAGAATCCATTATATTGAAGAAAGAATCCAATATACTACTGAGAAATTTTTCAATATATTGGGAAATAAAAAATCATTATATTAGATTTTTTCTCCATATATTCAGAACTGAAACTTTATTATATTAAATAACTAACACAAAAATCTACGGAAGCGTTTTGGGGTCATGCATTTTCACTTTTTATAATTAAATATATTGGAGAAAATTCCAATATAATTATTTATTTTCTCAATATATATTTAGAAACCATTCAATATAATGAAGTTTCAGTTTTAATATAATATAATATAATATAATATAATATAATATAATATAATATAATGTAATACAATGTAATGTAATGTAATGTAAAAATAGGTTAGATGAAACAGGGAAACAAAGATATAAGGCGATCAAGTGGGAAATTATTCGGGAATGTAGGAAAGCGAAAGAGCAATGGATCGATAATAAATGCAAAGAAGTGGAAGATAAATTCGAAGTAGGAAAGACTGATGAAGCATATAAAATAATTAGGAGAAATTTTAGAGAAATTGGATCTAGTACCAAAAACATTAGAAATGAGGCAGGAGATATCCTAATCGGAAGTGGGGAGAAGGCAGATAGGTGGAAAGAATATTTAGGAAACTTATATGCGGGACAGGAAGTGCAAGATATATTAGAAAGCGAAAGCAGTGTAGAGGGGGATAACCAAGGGAGTCCTATAATGAGAGAAGAGTTTGAGATAGCACTAAAAAGTTTAAGGAATAATAAAGCACCAGGTATAGATGGCTTGCAGGCAGAAATCTTAAAGTGCGCAGGTCAAGAGGTAATAGATCGTTTATTTAAACTAGTTAGTCGCATATACCTGACAGGCGAGATTCCAGAAGATTACAAACGGAACATCATAGCAGCTTTGCCAAAAAGAAAAGGCGCGGATAGATGCGAAAATTTTAGAACTATCAGTTTAACTTCCCATGCGTCAAAAATTTTAACTAGAATTGTGCAAAGAAGGATGGAGAAAAAGGCGGAAGAAATATTAGGAGAAGATCAGTTCGGATTTAGACGAAATAGAGGAACGCGCGAGGCCATTCTAGCTTTACGAGGAATTATAGAAAAAACGATAGAAAAGAGAAAGAGCGTCTATATAGGATTTGTAGATTTAGTAAAAGCCTTCGACAACGTAAAATGGGGGAAGATGTTCGAAGTGCTGAGAAAGGTAGGGATGAAATACAGGGACAGAAGAATAATACATAATCTCTACAAAGAGCAAAAGGCAGTTATAGAATGTGAGCAGGAACAAAGGGAAGTAGATATCCGGAAGGGAGTGAGACAGGGATGTGCATTGTCACCTCTAGTTTTCAACTTATATATCGAAGATGCGATTAATATTGTTAAGGAAAGAACAGCCTCAGGGATCAATGTACAGGGCCAAACTATTAACATGCTCAGATTTGCGGATGATATAGCAGTGTTAGCATCTAGCAAAGAAGAATTAGGAGCGGCTTTGAATGAAATGGAAGCAGTTTTGACACAGGGCTTCGGCATGAAAATCAATAAAAAGAAAACTAAAATTTTGGTATGTAGGGGATATGAAAATAGAACTAAAATGGAAATACAAATTGGAAATGAGAAGATAGAGGAGGTCGCGGATTTCTGCTACTTAGGAAGTAAAATAACTCAAGACGGTAGGAGCACTAAAGATATAAAACAAAGAATGGCGCAGGGCCGAGTTGCGTTTAACAAAAAGAAACAACTGTTATGCTCGAGAACGGTTAATATAGAGACTAGGAAGAGACTCTTAACGTCGTATGTATGGAGTACGGCATTATACGGGTGCGAAACTTGGACAATAGGAGAAGCGGATAGAAAAAGAGTAGAAGCGTTTGAAATGTGGTGCTACAGACGCATGATGAAGATACCGTGGATAGATAAGGTTAGCAATAGGGAAGTATTAGAAAGAGTTGGGGAAAAGCGAAAGGTATGGAAAACAATAAAGAGTAGGAGAGATAGGATGGTAGGACACCTTCTAAGACACGAAGGAATAGTTCGTGACATACTAGAGTCAGAGATAGGAATAAAAAGAGGTAGGGGTATGCCTAGATTAGACTACTGCTCTCAAATAGTTAGGGATGTAGGATGTTCTACTTTTAGGGAAATGCGTAGGTTAGCTCAGGATAGAAAAGAATGGAGGTACGCGTCCAACCAGTCTTCGGACTGAGAACCTTATGATGATGTAATGTAATGTAATTATTTTTTATTTCCCAATATATTGAAAAATTTTTCAATATATTGGTTTCTTTTTTATGGATTCTTTCTTCAATATCCATTATATCGAAAAAGAATTCATTATATTAAAAAAAGAATCAAATATATTGAGAAATTTTTCATTATACTGAAAATTTTTTCAATATATTGTAAAATCATTATATTAGATTTTTTCTCCATACATTCAGAACTGACACTTCATTAGGTGTATTGTAATGATTTCTTAATATATTGAGAAAATAAATGGGCTAAAAGACAAAAACCAGTTAAAAGACGACTTTCTTCGAAGATATTCTGCCAGATTTTAAGGAGGCTTCAATAAAATTTAAAAAGTTAATGTATGCAAGTTAACATGTAAGGCAATTGTGACGTGAGTCGCTCAAATCAAAATACAGTTTGTGAAAAAAGTAGCAGAACAGAAAACATTCTAAATACCTACAATTAAAATATCTAACTCGGAGCGTGTTCCTTAATTTTCTTGGTGGTGTCCTAAAATTAATATTGGTCGCATGATCGTTGAGCAAGGAAAGGGATTAGTGAAATCTTCACTTCAGGTGTTATCCTGTTCTGTTCAAACACAAGAACGCTTCCTTAAAGCAAACACTTCCTCCTGTTTGTTGCGAAGAAGACTATGCTAATCCTGACCAAATATTGTTCTACCTTATTTAGGAAAAGTAGGAATCGTGAACCAAATAATTTAACAGAGAAATTCACGGAACTTAACTGCTACCTAAATTAATAATTTCTTACTTACATTCAGATAAATTTAACATAATTACAAATTACGTTGTTTGATGTGGGTACCAATAGAAAAACGTAATTTCTTAAAAATTAGTAGGATCTCGACAATTTCTTGACACAATGTGTCATCAATCAACTTTCCAGTCAATATATACACACCAACGTAGTTCTTAGACCAATACTTATTCCATGTCATTCACTGGAAATTATAGATATCGAGTTTAGCATAAAACTTTAACGTTAAGAACTGCCAATGAACTTCATTTTAATTTAAGAACACCACTTACCAAATTTAAATTTCTACTCATAAAAAAAATAATAAAAATATTTTGGAAAGGGACACTTTGATACCCTGTATCTTAAAATCAATTAATTTTTGGTCAATAGTCTGAAGTTTTTTACTTCAAAACTGACCCAACCTGTACTGAGTGATGCACAAAATCATCTGAGAAGAAAAGTGGTGGATTTATGAAAGCAAATGACGGGAATTAGGACTATTAGTGAGAAGCGCTGGGTTCTTCTGTTATGTACTAAATCCTAGCTAAATTACCCTCGGTGCACCTGTGCTTTCTCAGCGCTCCAGGAGTTAACAAATGACACGCGATTTGCGCGGTAATCGAGAGGGTCCGTCTCACTTCACTAAAGGATAATAGCGAGTTTTGCATAAAATTGTTCAGAATATATAAGGAATGATTAATGGGGTTTGGGATAAAAAAGTAGTTTTAAATGAGCTCAATTCACACTAATAGTCGGTAATATAGTTCGCCTTTCACTCGTTTAGAAAACTGTAATGGAGGTATAAAATGGCCAGAAGCACCAAGAATTTTCAAATCCATTGACACTTGACAGATTTGAGGTTAAGGAGAGACTAACCAGAAAAACGAAAGATGTGCATGTACAGTAGCAATATAACACACTCTAAGACCAATATTTGTGTGAAAAATGCTGTACATTTAGATCTACTTGCTAGTAGTTCTAGTATATCAAGTAGTTCAAATGAACCAGGTTATTTAGACTGTTTATTGACGTCTTCTGGTCAGTTATCCAGTTTTAAAATTCGACACAACAGCTGTATTCAGAAAAAATGTCTTCCTGTCTTCATGGTGTTCATGGTGTTCAGTTTTGGGGCTATTACTGTTTACTTTGTAAAGAGGCGACAATGTCGATACGCCTTGTACAAGTGTGGTATATAGATTTTTGTAGACCGTTTCTACTCAGTTTCAGAATGCAGATGATTATCAAATTTCGGAAGCAACGAAATCGGATGTTTCGAGTCGTCTCCAAGCCGAATATTCGCAATGAAATGTTCCGCCAGAGGAGGTAAAAAGTGATGAACTGTTGCATTGGTCCTTCAAATTTAATTTTTTCGTGTAGTCGTTTGTCTCCCAAGGACTTACTAATACAGTTGTAGATACCCCCACATAGATCTAGGCATTGTTCAAAAGATAGAGTTTATAGTAGGTACTTCACCAATAGTACGTTTGTCGAAATTGTTTTACACCCATACCATTTACCCTCTGCATTATCTAAGGTCGCGACCACGTACCATTTAGTTGATGACTTCAAAAAAATGGCTTGAATTCGAAAATGAATCTTCTTAAAAATCATGGATTTTGATCAGCTTGTTTACTGGCTTAAAATATGCAAATGCCTTGGATTACTTTTTTGTCGCTTGTTTACTTGACTGCACGCCAGAATCATCTTCATCACTGACAGCCTTAAAAGTTTTGGCTATATACTTGCAAGTTAAGCTTGTTATGTGCAAGTAGAAGAGAAACAAACGAAAAGGTTTGGAGAGGTTATTTGCGACAAACCCATAAAATGAGAAAGTGGATAAAGAGAGCAGCCCTTTCTTTCCAAATATTATCTGAGGTAAAATTATCTGAAGCGAAATAATTCCTTCAAGTATAATGAAGTACAGGATTGTAAAAATATTAATTGGCAAAGTTAGTCAGCGGGGGGCGGTTTCCGGAGTCCCGGAGGCGTGAAGAGGCGCGAAGAAGAGTACCATTCCTCCATTGCACCGCATAGTCGAGGCATAACTAACTACAATTTGCTCATTGTTCCGGCACGAGCATTATCTTTATTAAGTTTTACTGCCGCCGAGTTGTGGCGCTGCTGTAGCTACCGACACTCAACTGTCTGACGCCAAGAAGGCTCCGCTTAGATATTTAATACTGATAATGTAACCCCTTAACAGTTAAACATTCCGCTGCACAACCTAGTTAATTTATTTTCGGGAAAAGAGGAATATAAATCGCAAAGTCTGTAATTAAACCTGTCCGGTTAAATAAGATTTCATTTTATGGATGAATTCGCAATTAAAACGCTGATTGTCTTATGTCGCAACTGAAAATTAAACAAGCCGTTATATTTCGTGTAGATACAACCTCTCTTTCAAATAATATCTAATAATAATACTAAGTTCTGGAATACAGAAGATTCTGGATAAGGCAAATATGGAAAAAATCGTGGATGCGTAACAGTGGTCCCAAAAATACCCATTTCCAAGTGCCGTTGGAATGGTAGATTGAACCCATATTGGAATACCAAAGTGAAATCTTTTTGGTGCAAATACATCGATAGAAAGGGTTATCCGAATCTTAATGTACAAGAAATTTTTACATGCAAATATCATAAATGGCTAGGTTCAGAACATGATAACAGAATTTGGAAGAATTCCAGAATCTACATGACACTTAGAAACAGTACTAAAAAGTGTGATTGTTAGGAGGCGATGACTTTCCAGTATTACATGTAATAACTTCTTGGTGACATCCGGCAACTCAAAAACAACGAAACCAGGCAAAGCACCACGTTTTCCAGAGGAACATTTATAGTTGAATGGTGCTACTTTAGGCAACTCAAAGCCAGATTTCTTATTCTTTAATATGAAATTCGTAAGAAATCGAAAAAATATCTTCCACAAAAATTTGATAAGCACTTGATAATCTGACGCTTCGGTCATGTTTGACAAGATATGTATATTAAAAATTGTAGAGAGTATGAAAATAACAATAAGTATTTGTCTAATAAAATGTTTAAACTATTAGAATCATTTATAACGTAACTATGTATAAGTACCTATAGATTTAAGAATAGATATAATAATAATAATAATAATAATAATAATAATAATAATAATAATAATATCTCTACTCACCCCAACTAACCCTAAGGTTAGCCCCATAACCTAACCATATAGCTTGTGCGGGACGGAGGAGGCGGCATATTACTACTGGCCGCAAGTGCGTCACAGGAACGACCTACAGTTGTTAGTACTCTACCCAGCATTTATGCCGATCCTACGCGGTATAACATTAGAGCTAATGCAACGTTCCCTGATTGGTATATTTCTGCCGCGCAACAACAGTAAATCAATAACAGTAAAAGTCAACAAATTAGTGGATGTCTGTCTCGCGTGATGGTGATCCCCTAGCTGTCCTTTTGGACCAGAACAGTTTTTTTGGTTAAAAGAAAAAAGATAAATCATCATAACAAAAAAGAGCTACTGCGAGGTGCGAACCCTCAACGTGTGGTGCCAAGATCGGTTACGAAAATAGTATATTAAGAAAATACGCCCGTTGCCGTAAGTATAAAATCAGGGATGAGTGTGCAGTTGCTATGTTATACTGCGTAGGATCGGCATAAATGCCTCTACCCACCATTTAGTGCGAGAATGAGGAAAACCTGGAAAACCTCATTAGGTAAAGCTGGATAGGTGATCCAAGGCGCGCCCTAGCCACAGCGCAGAAATGGGTCACCCATCCATAGCCAAACCGCGGGCACTGTTGCTGAGCATTAACGACTACTCACTCGCGCATACCAGCAAGATCCCACATTTGATTTTGATAACATTTGGCTTTTTTATGAAATAGGAAAAAATGTACCGGGTGTCCAAATAAGAAAGGACGTCGGCCATATCATGGGAACTGTTCATAGTTTTGGGTTCCTAGTTTTGGGAAAGAAAATGGTAACTAAAGTGGAAAAGAGAAATCGTTGGAAATCATTTTCCAGTTTCTAAGTTTGCGGCTAGAGGGCGTAATAGTCATAGTGTACAAAAAAATGAGTTTTCTCTAAAATACACCCAGGTATGGTAGATCAAGAATACGATTACGGAAATCGTGAACAAATTTTATATAATTTTGGTTTAACACTTATTGCTCTAGTTCAACAAATTGAAATTGGAGCTGAGGAGGAAGGGGAAGGATTGGTTGTGAAGATGCTTGTAACTTCGGTTTGGTTCAACATAATTCGGCAACTTGGTCTCGTTGAAAAGAGCTCTCTCCGATTAATTATACCTACCTATGCTTTTATGAGTTAGGTCCTTTTAGTTCTGTAGTGACGCTACGGGGGGCGCTGATGTTTGAAAGGCCAGCAAACTTTTCAGATTTTCTTGAAATAGTCTTAAAACTGGCCTGAAATATGTGTTAAAACTACCTTGTAGGTTTAAAGTGTTCTTCAGCTACTAAAAATTAAATATGGTAATATTTCACAAATTATGAAATTATGTATTTAAAAAATAGTCAACGCATTGACAGAACAGCTTCCTAGCCACAGCAGGACTGCACAGTGCGCGCGCATGCACTCAGTTCCAGGAGGTGTTGGGGACAGATTCTCGCCGGTCTCACATATTTACCACAAACATTTTATTACGCTACCTACCTTTCCCAATTTTTTTCTCCATTTTTTCCTTATACAACCTATTACGATTTTCGCACATTGTGTAGCGAAAAATACCCTCTATCCGATGCAATACAAAAATATATATGGCCTCATTGAAGAAAATGTTCAATGATGTCATATCTCGGCTCAAAAGTGTTTTAAAAAAAACCGCCCCGTCAGTTTCCTATGGACCATCTCTGATATACGTATGCAAAATTTCAGCAAAATCTGTGGAGCCATTTTCCCGCAAAAGTGCCAACAGACACACGCACGCACGCACGCACACACACCTACACACACACCGACACACACACACACACACACACACACATACATGCCACCTTGCCAAAAAGTCTTAGAATGACCTGAAACGTCCACATTTAATGAAAAAACACCATGGTCAAAAAACGACTATCACAATAGCTACCTAGCTCAGCTAGGCAGCTAATAATAAACTTTAAATAACAAAACGACAAAAGCAACTTCCAGTGCCTTCCTAAATGTTCAAATTGTTTGCGATCACCTTCTAAGCAAAGACGAAATCTGCCTAGCCATCTCAGTAAAAACCAATTTGTCATTAATGACGCCTTCCAGGTTACCTCGCTGCATATATTCTTGAGGCAATAATCGCATTTTGCAAATATTCAAGTAAGTAGGTATGTGGAATACTTCAGAATTTTATAAGGGCATTTTGAAAATAATTTGCAGGGACGAATGAAAAGAAATGATAAAGTAGGACACTTGATATTGAGCTGATTTTTTTTGTTCCAACGCAAAGATATATAAATATTGCACACACAGTGGTTGGATCAGCACCTAACTTTGGCATAAATTTACTACCTATGAATTCTTAATAAGTTAACCTCACACGAAAAAAGACAGTGGCACAGCACACCCCTGAGGACGCTGACTTTGTCAGGCGAAACATGTGTCGAGTTTAATTGCTCTCTTTTGCTTTTTTTTGGCGTGTGGGGTTAACTTATTAAGAATTCATAATAAATATTGCAATTTACAAGAGTAGATTTTCATTCCTAAAACATAGGTATTTTAGGTTTTTGCTTTAAAAAATGGTCATTTCCCACGTTTAGAACGGACACGAAGAAGCAACATATAATTTTAATGATTATGATGTATTCAAAATGTCTTTTATACTCGGTGTCACGTATAAAGGTTAGTAATTAATCGCACCCCTAAAACTCTTGTCCATATCTCCAGTTAGAAAAAAGATATCAATATGCGGCTTTCACTGTTTCTCTCGTTATTTTGTTCTCTTTTTAATTAATTTATAATTATTATACCGTTTCATTTAAGATTTTCAAGAAAATCTTAAATGTATGTTGGTCTTTCAAACAACGCCCTCTAGCGATCAGTGCAGAACAAAAATGACTTAAATTATAAAACTATCATCTGATTAAAGGAAGATAGCTCTTTTCAACGACACTGTTAATATAATTGAATTCGGCTAAGTCAAACCTAAGTTTCTCCACAACCAGATGCTTCCCTTCTTCCTCAGCTGCTATTTGATGAGCTAAAGCAATAAGTGGTAAACCAAAACTATACAAAATATATTACAAAATTCGTATTCTATCTGGGTATATTTTAGAGAAAACTATGATATTTTTGTCGACTATACCTAGCAGCAAACTAAGAAACTTGAAAATAATTTCCAGCGATTTCTCTTGGACACTTTTAATATTATTTTTTCTTTCCCATAGCTGTACCATGAACGGTTCCTTAGATATGGCCGGCATCCTTTCTTATTTGGACACCGGTACATAATGTATATTAACTTAACAAAAATAATAATAAAGTAGCATAGAGCAGGATTCTTGTTATTATAAATTCGACTTAAATTTTAAAAATAGTTGAGATTATACCGACATGATGCCATTAAAATGGAAAGCATGATTTGTATTGTTGAAGTGTTTACTTATGGCTGAATTATCATTTTTGTATTTTTTATCACGTAAAATTTACAAGGGCAAACTTTTTGTAAAATTTTGCTTTTAGGCAAATGGTTTCGGCTACATAATTCTTGGTAAAATTCCTCGACCTAATATTATCGTCGAATTATTTAGATTCGGCCATTTTCAAGCAAAATTTCACAAAAAAACTACCTACGCAAATTTTAGTCGGGATACCTATACCAAATGAATAAAATTTGAATTTTTCAATAAACGATACAATACTATGTGAACAAACTGTTTAAACAAATAGTGGTTCCGGATTCGTACGATAGGTACTGTATAAAAAGTGTGTCCAACTGATTTAAGAGAAATGCTGTCAATAGCCCCAAATAGTTATATTTCTATATATTTTCGTGGAAATATCCGCAGCGGGCGGGAATTTTTCCTTTTGTGGGCGGTTATAACGAATCCTGCAACAAACTCGGAACGAACTGGCTAATGGTGGTTATTTATAAAGGTGTCTGTTCATGGGAGAGAGGGCAGCTGCACACATTAGCGCTATCTTCATCGCATATACCTACTCCCGCCGCCTCCGCCATTCAGCCTCATCAACTCTTAAACGTCTTCATTTCACGGAAAATATTTGCTTGATAAGGTTCGCCTATATTGCCCTCAATTTCGCATTGAAAAAAGGAAGTTTAATGAAAAATATCTTGCCAAAATGCCAATGTACAGGGTGCCCCACTCAAGGTAGGATAACATGGGTAACTTTACAATTATTAGTGACAGAGATTTGGTTAATAAGGTGCTTACCTACTAATAATGTATGTTGAAATTTAAAATGTCAGTAATCGCTTTTAAGTTATTTTGAAAAACAAAGGGCACTTTGTTAGGACACTTTTTTATGCTCTTCCTGCTGGGGTTGTCGAATTTTGCGTAAAATGTTTCGTTCCGGCACAACCATCTACACTACAGGTTCATTTTTTCTTATCAGCCATATTGGACTTATTTTACTATAAACAAAACTTAGCCGTTGACGTTTGCTATGGTAACGGATTGTGCAAGCTAACTAGATATAAATACACCTTCGTATAATTTTGCAGAAATAGTATTATGTATAAATGATTGTTTTGAGCCACAATAAATCAATTCTATTTATGCAGTTAGCGAACCTAATTAGGGCAAAAGATTTTGCAGTGTTTTCCATAGATTATTCTTCCTTTATGAAAAAAACGAGAGTTTATGGTTATCTTTTGTTAGGGATCAGGGGTGGCGTGTGTAGTAATTTAACGGTACATTGTTTTGCACGTTTTCTCTGGGATTCTTCCGTTGTTGCTAATGATCCTGCTAATAGACGGTTGGCACGCAGGATATTGTTATTGATATATCTGCTCACCTCATCTCGTATGATTTATATTTACAACTGGATGAAATATAAACTGTTTCTAGCATAATTGTGTTACGGACGTTTCGTTATGAGCGCAGATAACACGCAGGACATTATTAGTTTTAAAGCCAGCTGCTTGAAAAAGTTTATAGTGTAATTTAAAAGTTACGAACCTATGATTAAGGCTATCGGAACGCTTGGAATATTTGAGGGATGTAACGTTCCCGCTGCCAATGGATTATTCCAACATGGTTTAAGATATTCGCATGATTATTTTTTTCTTGTTTCAATTAAACATAGATCTAGGACTGTTCGCTAATAATTTTCATTAAAAACCAGAAATTCAACTTTAAAATCTACTTCACAATCTATGAAAATCGGACATATTGTAGCTAGAATATTTATCAAATTTTTCGTTTTTTTTTAGAAATTATAATCGTAGAGTCATGGATTAGACTTTTCATTTTGACGGTATCAAAAAAATATAATAAATTTTTGATAATAATGAAGTAATCAATTGGCTCCTGCACCTCTGCATTCGCCTTTTCAAGGGCCTAGAGGTGGCAGTGTCTAGCGGTGATATGTTTAAACTTCCCAGATTCAAGAAACAGGCGTGGCTAGTTTTTGAATGTATTCAGGCCTATTTTTCGAATCGACGACCTTCCAAAGTAATTTCCGATTCTTCCTAAAATTTATTATTGTTACACATATGAGTTGAATATGCAGGTGCACAGGTATCCCATTTATCAGAAAAAGCGATTCCTCTGTATTGTGTAATTTAGAGAAAAATTCCAAGTAGATACTCTCTTTGTTTTAAAATTTCCATAATTCAAATTACTTTACTTATACATGGCGTCTCATTTCTTCTGTACAGCAGATGCTAATCTACACAACTTGGATTTCTTAAATAGAACTCCTGTAATATCGTCTCACTTTTTATTTCCCTGTTCGATTTTACTATATGATTGTGTAAGAGTTGCATTCTAGACTGAACTTATTGTGATACTGGGCATCTGTTCATCATTCTCAAAATGTAATATTTGAAACATCCCTACGTGCGACAAAAATTTTAAAAGAAAACTAAAACACAAAAATATGGGGTTTAGTTTAGAAGCAACTTACTTCGTATGCATACTTAGTAAAATCGATCGAAGAATTAAAAAACGCAATATGTATAGAGTGTCCCATTTAAATAATTCACCGAATATCAACTCCCTTTGTACATAAAGTGTTCCGTACTGGCTAGCAAAGTTTCTGAAGCACTTATATCAGAAACCGCATCCTGAACCGATTTTGATAAAATTTATTTATTGCATAATTAGTTGCAATCGTGAAGACTACGAAAGTACCAAAATTCACGATTCTACTTTAAATAGTTCCCAATTGCGACAGGGGGACACAATTGACACTCCCTTCATGTGGTCGTACTGAACTGTAAAGATAAAAACAAAAAAAATGTTTCACATGCTCTAGTGTTGCAAACAAAAAATATCTTTTGACCCTTTTTCGATGTTTCGATGTATGAAAACCGCCCTAAATATGTGCACACAACAAACCATTTAGATTTGTCTGAGTTTGGGCCATTATATATGCGTCAATTTTATTGTTGTATAGCAGTTATAGTTCAGGAAAAAGAACACTGTGAGAGACAAACAAACATACAGACTGAGAGACAGACGGACGAACAGACAGAATGGTAAAACAAAGAGGGGTCTCTCATATAACTTCGCATAAATGGATAAATGGATCAACCTGTATAACAGATTCCCGAGGAATGAATCACTGATGGATTTCTTGTACACTACCTTTGGATTTCCGTCGCATTAATACAGCATGTTATTGGCCAAATGAGAACACATAACACATCCTATGAGCACCGGATTGGACTAATTTCGTATAAAACGTTTTTAGACAAATAATATAGGTACCACGTCAACTTCCAACTACGTCTTCCGTTATTTCTGTTCTCTGCGTCATATCAGATAAAATCTGTCACGGAATTACGATGGACAAGAAATTAGCCGGGAAAGGGAAAGTTTAAAATTTGTGTTGTAATAGAAGGATTGGAATTTGAACATTTAATGAACTGATTATTAAGAGTGGCGTGTACCGTAGATTTTCTGTTGCAGTCAGATGCACACTCAACATGACAAAACATTTTTTACCATTTAGGAATTTGGAACACAGGTTCATGGAAGTCTATTCCAAATGTTAGAACGTTATGGAAAAAAATTAGTTACAATACGTAAAGCGCTAAAGGAGGCTTTACTGAGCGTGTCTGACTGCGGCAGATGATAACGGTACAAGTCATTATTAAGGAAATTTAGACTCAGCAAACCATTCTTTGTTTATTATTTTTTCCACCGCGCGGCTAGCTCTGGGGTACTGCGGCAGTACCCCAGAGGTAGCCAGTTCGATGCTCTCAGAAAAGAAAATGTGATATGACATGATGACTGAACCCAGAAAAAGCCACCGGAAGTGGCCAGTCAAAAAATTGAGTTTTCGGTTTTTGCAGTCTATTTTTGATTTAAAAAATATTGCAAAATTTTGTTAGAGAAATGCTATTAAAATAACTCCAACCACACGAACTTTTCGGTCAATCGCAAAACATACTTACCTAGTTTTTCTTTTTTACTTATAAGTAACCCACTGCGTTTTCTTGGGAAAACCAGCATCCCCGCCTATAATTTGGTTCAACTTTCCTTGTTTTCTATCAGGTACTCGTCGGAATATAAATACTATACTATAATATTCAATAAATCCCGCGTTTCGTCTGTAGCTTCGGTGTTGTGTTTGTTCTAGCTCAAAGTGAATGGAAAGCTCCGAGTCCTACTCTGTACGCTACGAAATGCTCCCCCTAATCTAGCGCGCTCAGCAATTTTTGCATTCAGTATCCGCCTACTTTGTACTTTTGGAATGCTACGTCCCTTCCGATACCCCTCCGCAGTAACTGTTCGTCGGCGTTCCGACAGCCTTAAGAGTGTGTGCAGGAAAACATTTTATTACTTCTCAGGCGAAAATTGTGTATTAATAAAAATAAATGCATCGGGCTGGAGGAACTGCATAAATTTTCTTGACCCTCCTGCCAAAATGCATGGAGCACTAAAGGATTACCACTTCACACTTCAGTGCAATAAGTTGACAACTACCTTGCATGTTTCAGCCGAATTACTAGACAAAAAAATACAGGGTTCAGTTCGAGGGCGACTGAAGACTGAAGGTATAGGCATAGGCATTGTGCATCTAATAAATCGCATAGGCTTCACTCCCAGCAGATGAATTAACATATTTTCAAATTAGTCTAGGCTGAAACGTTTCGTTGAGCCACCTTGTATGTAAAAGAGGCAACTGCAACTAAAGCGCACGAATATCCCATTCAAATGAAAAACCAATTTCCCCAAACGGATGTAAACGTCCCTGATTCGAATATGATTGACAGGGCAGTTGTTTTTAGGGTTGTATGGGGATTCCAGACCCGGGTGAAGTGTCGTTATAAGAACGTAAACTGAGTACGTAATACCGACGTAGTGGATGTGTAATATCGAATCACATCTGCCGTCCGATTGAACTACGTGCACAAGATTTAAATCGCCCCGGGTAGATTAAACTCGAAATGGAATTCTTTTTTCTTATACATATGCTCCCGTGCCCTGCCTATATTACTGCATCTGGGATGCACACCACCAGTATACTCAGCACCACGAATAATACAGGGCGTCCTTTATTTTAAATCGGAAGGAACGAATGATCTTTTAAATTTTTATTACTTCTTTATGTGCCGACACATCGGTTTTTTTCATTACTTAAACTTGATTAGATGTCAACTTACTGTAGGTACTAACTTTCTGTTAAGGGGGGATTTTACGCTATTTTGGATACTTAAGCGGCCTACATGCATTAAATGGCCAAAATTTATACATAGTGAAATGCTGTGTTTCAAAAAATGTGTTTTCAAAAATGTGCCAACTACAAAAACGTAAAAGCAAAAACTGAAGTACCTACTACAAATAAATTTTTGGGCACCCTTTAAACGGATTCACTGGGGATCAGCGGAACGAAGATAAAAATTTGTCAATTTTCTCGCTTGGGGTAGGCGCTTCTAAAAAATTCGAAGTTAATATCATGGAGTAAATATATATGGTGAGTGCATAGGTAGACGCTATTCGGTCGGGAGCGCGCATGACGTTGCTTGGGAGCGCCAAACCCTGGGATATACGGTCCGCTATGCACGGCAAAGCGTATCTATGCCTTTCTCGTTTATATTAGAATGATTTTGTACACCTACCAAGAAAAAATGAAACATATTTGTTGCAATAACTAATTTATTATAGAGTGACACAAAATAAAATAAAATTAGTTACAGATGTTTGAAAGAAATCAATCAAAACTAAATAAATGATGAATTTGGAAGACTTATGGTTCGTGCAATATAGTAAAACGTAGTTAATTATTCAAATATGAAGCATAACTTTGATTTTCGAGTAAACTTAAACTTGTATTTATTAATTACAAAACAAATTCGGTAATAATATCAGAAGACTACCTTACTGTATTCGAGAAAAATATTTTCTAAACTTGAGAACAAAGTTAACGCGAGGGGTGTTTCCTTAAAGCGACACTAATTTTGTTAGAAAAGGAGAAAAAGTATTTGAATATACATACTAGGAAGGTCGAATGATATTGAAGTAGATTATATTTATAATTTTCCTCATCTAATAAGCAATAGAAACATTTATATATTATGCAAGATAACTTTAGTAAATCTAGCCTCCTGATTGATCGATATCGGTGCAAAAAAATTAATACAAAATGACTAATTAACTCACATACATTATACAGGTGGCCCACTGAAAACAGTACGTGCGATTTTATACAATTTGGCATAATTTTTACGAAAAAGCTCAGACACGTCGATTTTGGTTGTAAGGGGGACATCTGAATTCGATGCTTTCATTCTTGTAACTTCAACCCCAAAGCTGGAGGGGACAGCACCCTTAAATTTTTAAATGGAAGGTGGTATCAAGATACACACCGTTATAACAGTTATAACAGTTTTTCATTTTTTTAAAACAGACCACTGACTTCTGAGAAAAAGCACTTCAAATGGTATAAAATCGCACATACTGGTGTTAAAAAGTGCCTTAATTCATGTTATTTTTAAAGTGCATTTTCTTGGAGGTTAGTGGTCCAATTTTAAAAAATGAGAAACTGTTATAAAGAGAATTTAAAGGCCTTTCATACGGTGTGCATCTTGACACTACCTCCTATTTAAAAATTTAAGGGTGCTTTCCCTTTCCGCTTTGGGGTTGAAGTTACATGAATGAAAACATCGAAGTCAGATGTCCCCCTTAGAACCAAAATCGACGTGCCCCAGCTTTTTTCGTGAAAATGATGCTAAATGGCATAAAATCGCACTTACTGTTTTCAGTGGGCCACCTTGTTCAATGATAATTCACATGACAACTGTTACCTCAATCGGTGAATTACTTTAACAGAATTGATTATTTGTGAAAGGAGCTAACTAAATATTTAAGAAATTTAATAGGTGACAAGAAAACATTGCATTTTCCGAAAGCCAGTTTTTTTTCAGAGGAATTTTAGTACATTAACAAATGAGATACCTATCTGTAAACATTTCTGATTACTTTAGTTCAACTTATTAAATTATGTATATTTAAGGAATTTTTGTCCAGTCTAAAATTTGTTAAAATGCTTAGTCCCTTTCAACAATAAACGATTTTAGCTCTTGCTTGGTGATTTTGTTTTACAAAATACTGTTGCTATTTTTTGCATTTTCTTCACAATTTTATCCTTATCAGTTTCTGATAAACCCTGAAATCGTAAACGTAATTGTTTGATTCTCAAATACGCGCGCGTCCGAACTAGACAACGCAGTACTTTGTCTGCACGGTTAGGTACATATGTTGAGCTATATAGTTGCTAGCGAAGAATCCTGCGGAAATCTAAAAAAGCTAACGTCATTTGTATTTCAGTTATTGTTGTAACAACCCACGATAGCACAATTAGGCACTATAAACTTGTCAAAGATACTGGCAAGTTAGTAAAGTCTGTAAAGTCTTCGTGCGATAACGCCGCTGCCTTAAAGATAAATGCCCTGCTCCCAGGTTCGCGCTCCCAATTGACGTCACGTTCCCCCACTTACGTGCGCACTAGATTCTATCGGCACGGTCTGGTTAATATAACGTTTTCTTAATTAAAAACGTAAAAAATTATAAATCGTACTAATAACCTATTTACTATGGCACTAGGATGTACACAGCGCCCGCAAATTTGGAAACTTGCTTGGAGGAGATTTTAAGCTAAGGCCGGCCCTGACCAAATTTTTGAAATTTTGTAAATTTGTTCTGCAATAACTGAAATATGTCGAATGATTCTGTCCACGTGGATTTGTCATGTAGATTGTACTAACAGAGGGTGAAGTCAAAGAGTAAAAATGCAGGGGTGAAGCAGGAATCTACATCAATATTTAGAACTTTCATAAGTCGACCGCCTGAGATTCCATTCTTTTTATAACTTGCACGTTCGTGTGAGGCTGATCAGAAGAGACTTCCACCATACGTATTGACTTCTTATGAGCACTTCCTGCCTGTTTAAAATATATTGCATATACCAGGAATATGTGATATATGTAAAACAGGATTTGGGAAAATATTCTTGTAGGAAAGCTCGTATAAACATCTAGGTAAAAGGAAATGCGATTTTCTGCAATTCAAGGCAGGAAATAAATATTCAGGGGCGATGTTTTGCCGCTTTCGCAATAAATTAAATTGACTTTATTATACAAAGAAGAAAAATACATTACTTTTGGTGTAATTTACTGTACAGGTAATTATGCAAAGGAATTGAATTTTAGAACATAACGAAGAATATATATAGATAATTTTCGCCCTCCTCCCACATATTACAAAAAATATGCAAAATTGCAACAACTGCCTACCTACCTCGGCTCACATTTGTAATCGCTCGAATAAATGTACTTACGTTGCCGCTGTCTTAACAATGAATAACTGTGATCCAATAATAGCCTAGTCTACTATGTCTGTCTAGCCAATTCCTAGTAGAACCATTATGTGAAGTTCCTCTACATTATATAGACAGAGTATATTGTATACGACACCTTGAAGGTTGACAACGCATCATTTAACAATAAGGTTTGTTCAATTTTCGTGCTATTCCCACAAGGACATTGCATTTTGCAAGCACTAAGAATCAATTGCGGGGTAACAGTCTGAACGGCATTTA
The DNA here is from genome assembly GCA_963966045.1 of Xestobium rufovillosum. Taxonomy (NCBI): domain Eukaryota; kingdom Metazoa; phylum Arthropoda; class Insecta; order Coleoptera; family Ptinidae; genus Xestobium; species Xestobium rufovillosum. Next base: position 41,364,927 of record OZ014492.1, read on the forward strand.
GGGTTGGCTGCATCTAACCTAATTTCAAGAGTTCATGGAAATCTAAATATTAAACATTTTTCCTAGAGTTATTGCCCATAGTTCTTGAATCGCAAGCTTTGGCGTCAATGAATTCTTTATAAGTTAATCCCACACACCGAAATAGTGACACAGTAATTAATACACTATACTTGGGCCGCCGAACAGACGGAGTGATCACCCTGCAAGAACGTGCTCTAGCGGGGCCAATAGTAATTTATGACGACCGAATTGGAGTGATACGACTTCGTTGGGTCTAAAGAAAGCGCATCACTGATGCGGTTCGGTCGTCCTAAATTGATAGTGATCCTGCCTAGAACTCATGATTGCAGGGTAATCACTCCGTCTGTTGGGCGGCCCAAGTATAATTAAAAATTGTGGGAACCGCAGAAATAAGTACATACCTGCATAATGTATTTATTTTCGCATACAATATAACGATGTCTTGTTAATTTAGCAGGTATTTAATGAACCAAAATGGGTTTATTATGAAATTCACAGCCTACTAAGTTTCAGTTTCCGTACACAAATATTCTGTTTGATTGAGAAAACAAGAGAAGTGCGAACTGAAAATTGCCCAATAAATTCTCTAGTCGATTACTTCGGCTATTACAAAATGCAAACACAGGAACCGGTAATTCAGCTTGTTTGTTTGATTAGATTCTGTAGAAACATTTCCTTAATTCACAATGGCAAGAACCGCGACCAATGAAAAGTTGCTTCAGTAATTTTATTAGGCACTCTTCGGATAAGCAACTTAAAATGGTTTTCTCCGAGAAAAACAAAAGAAATGCCGGCGCAATTAGAGTTTGAGGGCATATACATCCATAATTGGTTTATTCAGTTCAAAGTATGACCTGAGGTACCTACTAAATAACTTTTCTTTACAGAACCCCATTTTTTTATATTAAAACTAACGTTACAACACTGAAACGTTTAAAGCGTGTCGTTGGTTGCATTTTTTCAAAACGAACTTTTCTCGGATTTCAAATACTCAGTATTAGATGAACGAAGATACCGAAATAAAATTAAGGAAATTATGAAACCAAGAAAGAGAGAACATTCGACCAGAAACGGTAAAAGTGTTGGAAAAAGTAATAAATTCAGTAGCGAAAGAAGTAGTGGGAACAAGGAAGAAAAAGGAAACTTGGTTCAATGAAGAATACCGACAAGGGAGAGAGAGATAAAAGATAAATCGCAAGAGAAAGAATGTTACAACCCCAACAGACGAAGGATGAGTAAAAGTACAATGACCAAACACGCATGACGAAAAAGAAGAATTTTATCAAGAAGTCAGCAGAACATGTAAAGGACCTCAGCAAAGGGTGCTTTTCTGCAAGGATAAGAAGGGAGACCTAATAAGAGAAGAAGGGGCTATGTTGAACAGATAGAAGGAATATTTTGAGGAACTGCTAAATGAAGGAAGGAGCGAAGAGTATGAAGAAAAACGAGAAAAGATGAGAAATGATCGAGAAGAAGTGCGGGAACCCTCAGAAGAGGAACTATATTATGAAATCATACATGCGCTGAAAGATAGAAAGGGCCTAAGAAAAGAATTTATGAAGAATCTATGAAGTAGTAAAAGAGGTATGGAAACAAGGAAAGATGCCGGAAGGATGGAAGGAGGCAGTACTAATACCATTCCATAAGAAAGTAAAAAAGGGGAAGCGCCATAATTGCAGGGGTATAGCACTCGTGAAACCCATCTATAAAGTAGTACTTTCAAACCATACAGCTTACGAATTAAAACAACTTTTCTACTTTGCAGTTTTTCGTATTCCTAACAGTAGATAGTGGAGTTATGGAGGAAATATGCTGTATATGTAGTAAGTTAAGAGTATATGAAAACACCCCCGTACATGCAAAAATTTCTGGCAAATAAGTGCCTTCTCCACAAATAAAGTTAAAAGTATCGTTTATCAACGAGTAGATAACAAAAAAATAATTAATTTGCTAATAAGTTTAAACAACAATAAATTGCAAGAACCGATGAAACAATTGAAATAACAAATTACCTTCCGTACGTTGTGTTACGGAGTCGACAATTGTGAGGTCGTTACAACCTCCAGAAAAAAAACGAAAATTGGGTGTCATCCGTTAAATTAAATTAACGAAAAAAGCTGCAGTGCCTCTTCTCTGAACAAAAGACATGTTCTTAAAACGCACCACTCCTAAACACATCGAAGTTTCTTTATGGTCCACGATCATACGACCTTTCACAATGAATCTGCCATATCCTGGCCGATTAAAGTGTGAAAACACAGGATGCTTGGTTACCTGTATCTTAGAAGGTCGTTCTTTACAATGACCTGTTCGTATATAAAGAAATACTCGTCAAAAATTCCCCTAGTAGTCATTGTAGTTAGTGCAGAACCAGTGTGCTTGAAAATGTGGTTGATATACACTACCTGTTGTTTCTGTCTCATATCGGGTAGTTTAGCAAATCCTTCAGTGGTTATAAAAACAGGGGTGAGTCACGCAAATGAACACGCTCAACAGCAAGACGCTGGAATACACGATACTTCAGGAAAAGTCGGAATAAGCAACTTCGAAGCTGCGGACGGCTTCAATTTGGATAACGAGAAGAAATACGTTTCGCAAGAAGACGCGGGGAAATACGGAGAAGAAAATGTAGACAAGAAACACCACGTAGACGGTAGTGAATACACGGGACAAAAATTCCACGACCAAACTGGAGGTACAGTTGCAGATTTAGCGAATAAAATTGCACATAAGAAAGGCCATCACCGATCAGGCTTCCACAACAGCTACCACAAAGACGAAAGCGGAAGTAACACCAGTTTCTACGACGATGGGGACGACCACGGAAACGAATATATTCAACAGACACGTAAAGGGCTCTACGGAGATACTGCGCGCCAAGACAACCAAGGATCTCACTTAGATGGCACGCACTACGAGAAAGAGCAAGGGAGACATGGTGGTTATAATAACGGAGAAAATTACCAAAGAGGACAAGGAAATAGGAGAAATTATGGACAAGAAAGGTACAACGACGATCGGGCTGTTCATGGAAATTCCAATGCTGGAAACCGTTTTGGCGAAGTCGCCCGTCGGGAGGATGAAAGGTACCATTCTCGGCCACTTTTTGTGGGTCACCATCGACCGAATTATTATCCCGATGAAGGATATTATGGAGGCCAACCTTACATAGCTCCTTCAAAGAAAACCATCACCATATATGAAGATCCTAGATACGCAGATGCTAGGTATGATCCTGAACCGCAATATTCGGACGACTATGTTACTCTTGATGTAAAAAGGGCACCAGCACCAACTTATTATGATTACAGATACTACGATCAACAGCAACAACAAAGACCCGTTGTAGACTATTACTACTGATCCTAGTATCGCAGTTTACAGTGCAATGTTAATTTTTAAGAATTATTTCTTCGGACATATTTTTGTATGTATTTATTTTTAATGTTATTTAATAAATTCGTTCTCGTCCTCACATTCACGGTATTATTATTATTTCTAATTCGATGCCTATATAGAGCACAGTATTTTTAAATTTCGTTCATATTCAAAATAACTTCCATTCAACTAAACAACAAAATTAACAAAATTATTATTTTTTAACATAATACACATATACTTAAATAAAATTTGAAAAAAAAAGTTTAAATCTTGGACAAAACAAATTAAACAAAGGTGAATCATTATTCTGTGTTACCTTTTCAATATGTAAAATTTCGCATAGTAACAACTTTATTTATCTATATTATGCCAAAAAGCTAATTTTGTCAATTTTGTTGATTTGGGTGTTCTGTGTTGATTAGGTTGCACCGATCGTCGCTGTGTCGGCGAAACAATTGTTATACACACATGAGTAATAAAGTGGAAGTTTAACACATAGGTATGGTCAAAGACGAAATTAACTTACAGACGGCTCATCTATGCAGTAAATTCGTTGCGCGGACTTGAAAACAAAACGAACGCCATATTGTTTCTCTCCAACTGCAATCTATTAGTTTCGCTAGCTACCGATTGATGTCGCTCGTCTCTTATCTAAATATTAACACTGTTAGAGGAAGCTTGTACAAATAGGTAATCCGGCGTTCCTACTTTAATCAATTTTTTATTCTTGCCGTATTTTCAAACATAAAAATGCCGGAAAATAAATAAAAGTAGCAAGACTACAGGCAGCCGCTTTTAATGGTTCATGAATATGCTAAACAATATCACAGCATAGAATACTGTTTAGCACATTCACAAACCATCATCAACCATCAAACCGCTATTATTCATTTTCAGGCATTTTTGTGTGTTGAAAATATGGCAGGAATAGAGATTTGGTTAAAGTAGGAATGTCAGATAATCTATTAGTGAAAGCTTGCACTAATTATGTTAATATTTAGATAAGAGACCAGCGACATCAATCGGTGGCTAGCAAAACTAATAGATTACAGTTGGAGAGAAAGCAATATGGCGTTCGTTTTGTTTCCAAATCCGTGCAACGAATTTACTGTAAGCTAATCATCAAGTCCTTAAGTGCTGAATCCGTTCAACTATTTTTGGCTATTACTAGAGTAATACAGATAAAAACTAACGAAAAAACTATTCCAGGTTTTAACCAGAAGAAGATAAATTGATTTACCAGGGGTAATTGAAGAATTGGCGTTCACGATTTGCAGAAACAGTCCGAAGAAGGTCTAGGAATTTGGGATTCAAACGTTAATTTAGTGGAACAAATGGGAACGGTGATCAAAGTTACCGAAAATCTGGAAAATTAGCAAAAATTTAACAAAGGAGTACATAATTTAATTCCAGAATTCACTCACAGACTCTAACTTCAGACTTTTGTAATATTTTTTTAAAGAAAAAAATATTTTGTATTCATCATCATAAAGCTGGACGCGCACCTCCATCCCTTCCTATCCTGAACTAACCTACGCATTTCCCAAAAAGTAGAACATTCTACATCCTCAACTATTTGAGAGCAGAAGTCTAATCTGGGCCTACCGCCACCACTTTTTATTTCTATCTCCAACTCTAGTATATGTCGTGAACTAATCTTTCCTGTCTCAGAAGGTGTCCTACCATCCTATCTCTCCTATTCTCCATTGTTTTCCATGCCTTTCTCCTTTCTCCTTTCCCCAACTCTTTATAATACCTTCATATTCTTAACTTTACCTATTCACGGTATATTCATCATGCATCTGTAGCACCACAATTCAAACGCTTCTATTTTTTTCGATCCGCTTCTCCTATAGCCCAAGTTTCGCACCCATACAATGCCGTATTCCATACATACGTTTTTAAGAGTCTGCCATTTTCTTCATCTTCTCATTTCCGGTTTGTATTTTAGTTTTAGTCGTATTTTTACACCCCTACATACCAAAATTTCAGCTTTCTTTTTATTGATCTTCATGCTGTAGTACTCTGCCAAAACTGCTCCCGTTGAGTTCAGAACCATTCCTAATTCTTCTTCTTGCTGGAAGCTAACACTGTTATATTGAAAGCGAATCTGAGCACATTAATAGTTTGGCACTCTATGTTAATCCCTGAGGCTATTCTTTCCTTAACAATACTATTTGCATCTTCAATATAAGTTGAAAACTATAGCTAACAACGCACGTACATGTCTCACTCCTTGTCTCTTCGTTCCTGCTCAAATTCTATAACTGCCTTTTCCTCTTTTTACAGATTATGTATTATTCTTATGTCTCTTTATTTCACTCCTACCTTTCTGAGCCCTTAAAACATCTTGCTCCATTTTACATTGTCAACGACTTTTCCTAAACACCAGAACTGATTCAAAAAACGGGACAATCCGGGGGAAAACAGGATGCCTGGTCACTCTATGTACAGGCGCCCTTTCCTTTTTCTGTTGTTTTCTTCTATAATTACTTGTAAAACTAGAGCAACCTCGCGCATTCCTCTACTTCAACTAAATCTGAACATCTCATACTATTTCCTCCGTCCTTCTTTGCACAATTCTATTTGAAGTTTTTGGTAAATCGACTATGATGTTTCGTCTGTAATCTTCTGGAATCTCAACTGTCTGGTATACAGCTGTTCAAAATTAACGGGGCGCTATTGGTAACTTTGTTATTTTTGGAACTACGATTCCGGTCAAATGGGCAAACTAGTAGAATTTCTTATGTAAATTACGGTTGTAAAAACGAAAAAAAATAATTGAACATGCTTTTCGAGTCATCTACAGAAACAACTTTTTTAAAATGTAGTGTGGATCTTGCTATTTATAATCATGTTTGTAAACTGTGTCGAGAGGTAAGTTAGCCGTAAAAAGAATACTTTGTGTGTAAACAGTGCAAAATTGATAATCATTAAAACATATTTGAATAAATCGGGGGGTTGACAACTCTGGAATTACTTTGTACATATACCTGGAATTAGTTTGGAATTACGGGAATTACCGGAATTACCGGAATATTCGGAATTACCATGGAATTACCATGGAATTATCGGAATTTATTTGGAATTACTGGAATTACATGGAATTACTGGAATTATCGGAATTACTGTGGAATTACTGGAATTACCATGGAATTATTGGAAATACTTTGGAATTATTGGAATTACTTTGGAATTACTGGAATTATATGGAATTGCTGGAATTAAATGGAATTACATGGAATTACTGGAATTATATGGAATTACTGGAATGTTATGGAATTACTGGAATTATATGGAATTACTGGAATGAAATGGAATTACTGGAATTATATGGAAGTACTTTGGAATTACTGGAATTATATGGAATTGCTGGAATTAAATGGAATTACTGGAATTATATGGGAGTACTTTGGAATTACTGGAATTATATGGAATTACTGGAATTATATGGAATTAACGGAATTATATGGAATTAGCGGAATTATATGGAATTACAATTACAATTTGTATTTTCACACTGACCAAAACTGTAATATAGTACCGCCCCTTTAAATAATAGCCTACTTATTAAGCTTAGGTTATTTCTGCAGAAAATGATTTTTGATAAAGAACTTAGGAGTATTATAATTTTAGCCCTTTCCTATATTTCCCAGGCACAGTTTCATAATTATTATGCTTTTCTGCCCATTTGAAAGTGACACTGTAGGTTCAATAATAACGAAGTTAGCAATAGTGCATATATTATTTTGTACACCCCGAATAAATTTATAATTTAACTAAAAATTGTCTGCTGTGGCACATCTAATATAATTTATTTCACGCGTAGGTATTCTAATGTCGCCTGGATCTTTTATAATATTATAATAAATTCCTTGATCATTTTTTGGGAGACAACATAGTAATACCGCTATGTGTCCCATTTCATCCCTACCTTTCTGAGCACTTCCCCCATTTTACGTTGTCGAAGGATTTTTCTAAATCTACAAATCCTATAGACGGTATTTCCCTTTTCTATTGTTTTTTCTGTTATTACTCGTAAAGCTAGATTGGCCTCGCACGTTCGTCTATTTTGTCTAAATCCGAACTGATCTTCTCCTAATATTCCTAGTACTGGAATTTTATGGAAGTACTTTGGAAGTACATGGAATTATTTGGAAGTAACAACCAAAATGGAAGTAGGTGAACACAATTTTTGGTCGCGATTCACTCCTCGGAATTACCTGACTGGTGTCATTTACATTTATTTCGAAAAATTGATGTTGGAAAAATTTAAGATTGCATGACATCTGAAACGAATTTATATGGGGGCCTTTGACTTTAGTAGTATAAATCGCTTACTTGCAATCATCACATAAGGACCTGTTCACTTCAGCTGCCAATCTGGCAAAGACCCAATCACACAATGCTTCCCTTATATTTAAAGATTAAATGAGATTATGGGGATCACAATATATTTTTAAAATCAGGGAGACAAATTCTTTACAAATATTAATCACAGATAATTAAATTTCAAACTATTCCAAATTTTCCAACCTCACTTGCTACTTTTCCCACAATCGAGTTAAAATTATACAACTTAGAACTTACTTTCGTAATTAATATGAAATTAAAATATTTGTATTACTGCCCTAAAATAAACGAAACATTTTTACACTTATCAAATATAACATTTAATCACAAATCTAGATACAACAGAATACAATAAAAAAACAACACAAATTAAAGAAGAAAAACAATAAATTATCGATGATGCGTTTTCATTTTGTGCCACGCATTAAACTTCTGATAAGCAACATTTAGTAGCTGATTCAAATGCTTCGTCAAGTGGTGCGACAATGGAGACATTTCGCGAATCAACTTCTCCTGTAAGAAACAAAACTTTCAAAAGTCGACATCTCAGAGACCAACAAAAATATTTACCTCAAAAGGTTTAAGTTTAGCAGATTGATATCTCTGCAAAGCTTCGTGCATCTTAACAACTTTTTGTTCTAAAGTGGGCGTCGTTGGAGGAAAACACTTCCAAAAATGGCTCAGGAGTTCACACAAAGCTAAATACAAATTACGCACTTCCTTTTCTCTTTCAGGGGGTACCAATTCTAAAAAATTATCTTGAACAACTCAATTACAATTGAAAAAGTATTAATAATTTACGCGCTAACGACTGTTCTTGGAAACCCCTCATCAATGCACCACCAGGAGAAAGTTCCCCTAAAGCACCTACCGCAGCTGCGGGGCTAACCAAGGCACTAGAGGGCTGTCTGCCTCCCGATAGCCACTGTTTCGTCTCTTGCAAAATGCCTCTACCAATTGCAGACATTTCACCAGATGATACTTGCTCCGTTTGAGAGTATGGCATTGGCCCGTGGAGGTACCTTTCTACCTATGAAGTATAGGAATGTTTATTTCTACATATTGTTCTTACTGAACAATAAGAAACTCTTAAAGAGCCCACAAAACAATCAAGAACGAAAAATGAAAATACACACTTTATAAATGAAGTTACTCATAACAGCAGAAAACCAAATACTCTCCAATGAAGCATACTTCTGCTTAAGCTCTCTATGGTTGAGTTAGAGAGGCTCGACCAAAAAAGATTCCCCGACATTCAAAGGTCGAGTTACATTAACATTATTCCTGATCACACGTCTCAACAATCTACTCTACACTACTACTACTACACAGTAGCGAATTTAAAACGTTGGCATATGCTCTGCCCCAAGCAATTCTGCCATAGTTTGCCAGACTGTGAAATAATGCATAGCAAACCATCATCACAGATTCAGCCCTCATAATTATTGACAATTTAGTGAAAACAAACTCTCCTAGATACGCGCATTCATTTTCTCTATCGACTGGTGTGTTTAAACCGAGGTTTAAACAGATATCATGCTATTTAAAAAAAAACTTGTATGTGTCAGCTCCGACGCACGACTGGAGTTTACTCCTTACGAACGACTATTTTAACTTCAATCACTTGATAAATAATTTTCTAGTAAGTCCATTTCCAGTTTAATTAACAAACAAAGTTTTAAAACCTGTAAGTAAATAAATAACTTATTTTCTAGGTATCGTTCCAATGTTACAACCTTTAATAATGTGAATAATTTTCTAATAAGTCAATTTCCAGTTTAACTAAAAATTATAAAACGTTTAATTATGCATCTTTACTGATGGAAGCCAATCTCCGTTCATTCAAAATAACAATACTTACAAGTAAAAAGAAGAATGACCGCCGTTGGATTTGATCTTCCGTAGCCTATATGCAATTTCGGCAGTCATGCGACTACACTCACTAACCCATTTACACTTTTATTTAAAGTTAGTTGATTCCCACGCGATATATTTTTGGAAATATTTTTTGCATTTTTTGTTAAACTTTTAAAATTATTGCACAAAAACGTTCTCTGGTGCACATTGTATGTGTCCTGATACTCGGAATATCCTTAAAACACTCTGGGGACATAGAATTTGCAATTTCCAAATTTCCGATGTTAAACAGAGGATGCTTCAGAATTCCCGGGACACAATTAATCAAACGTACATACACTAAATAAAAGCCAAAGCAGTTTGTATGTACAATTTATATCATATTCGTTAACATGAATTACCAAAATAGGTTTTTTCCATATCTGTCAGTATTTTTTTAACTTCAATCACTTGATAATTTTGTTTATTGTACAGAAATATGCGTATCCATAGATACATACATATAGAGTGACCAGGCGTCCTCTTTTTCCCGGACAAATCCTCTTTTTAAGGGACTTTGTCCGGGTCCAGAATCTTTTTTGTAAATTGTAAGAAATGTCCTCTTTTTTAACAATACGGGATCTTTTTTCTTTTTGAGCACTTCAATCGAAAACGAAGAATTTAAAAAAATGCAGTGCCATAAAAAATGGGGTAGTTTTTTTAATTCACTTGAAGTCGAAGAAACTTATTCAGAGCTTCTAAAAATGTGCCAATTTTTTTTTTTCAATCCCTGCACATGTAGAGAGTGTTTTCTCTTGTGAACTCCCAATGGACAGATGAAAGGAACCGCTTTAAAGTAGACACGGCTAAAGCTTGCCACCCACTTGCCCATCACAGCACGGCACGGTCTGTCCCGTCAAAATTATGGATAGAATGAAAACAATGCAAATGAATTGACAACGCTGGGCCGTGCCGTGCTGTACTAGTGGGCGGCTGTCCATTCATTTGCATTGTTTTCATTCTATCCGTAATTTTGATGGGACGGAGCGTGCCGTGCTGTGACGGGCAAGAGGGTGGCAAGCTTTAGCCTGTAATAATGACACAATATAATTTTAAAAATAAAAGTTTTCAAGAATTGTGTGATTCATTGTTTAACCAAAAACTCTGCTGCAACAGATTTCTTCGTCAGAAAAATACAGTAAGTAGGTACGAGGGGAGGTCCAATAATTCGCGGAATCGAGGGGAAAAGGAAGTAGTGGGATCTGATAAATGTATTAAGCTTAAAGGGGAATATATTAAAAAGGAAAAATGAAAGCATTAGTTTCTTTGCTCTTCATCCCCTCCATTCCGCGAATTATTGGACCTCCCCTCGTAGGTATAAAAAAATTATTAAGTTTTTGTTGTTGTTATCTACTTTTTATTTTCTATTTTATACTCGATGTTATGTTTGTTTTTTGTTTGATAACAAAGAAGACTGTTGTTATGTTTCTTTTATGAAGATGTTTTGTTAATTAAATTTTTTTTAGGCGTTGAAGTTTTAATTTGGGACAAAACGCCTAAATCCCTTTTATTCTATCAAATGCATTTTTATTACTTATATTGTTTGTAAAGTAATAATTTTGTCTACATAAAATTAAAAAATTAAATAAGCTTGTATCATTAATTTTGAAAAATATTAAGGGTGGTCTCAAACTGAACGTAAACGTTGAATATTTTTGTAGGTGTAATAGCTTTATTTTTCTGTGTCTGGTGATGAACATACGTCTGACATTTCTTGTTTGAAAATGATTTAAAATGGCATCTAAAGCACTTCTAAAAATTTTCTGGGGAGAAAACCCCGGCCTACATCAAGAATACAGCGTGCTATGATAACTTGTTATTGAGATATTAATTTTGCTGCCATCTTGCCATCATGTTTTTTGTCAAAATTCTCAGAAAAAAAATAATATGCAAGTATCTCAAAAAATATTAATTTTAGGGATAGGAATAGGAATAGAGCACCTCTAACAAAATGACTAGAATATTCAGTAGAGTCCAAAAGAAAAAATAAATTGAAAATGGTGGCATTCTATTTAAAATAACAAAGTTGGGGTCAACTTCCGGTGTACCTGGAAAGGCCACCACTTTCAAAATATGTATTTTCATTAAATAGATCCCCTCGCTTCAGTACCACAGCCAAACTTTCATATCAGTATCTTTTTCCGTTCTCTATATGTATACTTCTAATAGACTGTCAAAAAACACTGTATAGTTTCAAGAATAAATTTTTTTGGTTGACCATATCAAAGGTTTTCTCCAAATCAAGAAAACTACTGATAACTGGTTTACTTTGGTCAAGATGTTTTAAATGTAATTCGCTACAAGAGCTGGAGCGTTACTGGTGCTGCTATTTCTCCTAAAACCTAACTGCATATTCGTTAAGATGTCGCATTCATTCAGAAAACTATCCAACCTATTATAAATTAATTTTTAGAATACCTTCGCAATATTTAAGATAAGTGATATAGGCCTATGAATATAGGGACAGCCTCTGCATTTTTTATCCGCAGGTCAGACAGAATCATTGATGCATAAGTTGAAGATATGCTCCAATGGTCCACTAACTAATTTTAAAATGCTCCTTAAAATTATAGAATTTATCGACACACCCCCGACTTTTTCATTCATATTAAGGATAATATTTTCTATTTCTATGAAATTTGTGGGGATTATAAACCTAGACCTCCCATTAATCTTGAGACGTTTATTGCTTACATCTTTTGTGATCTCTATAACCTTTGCTGCATTTAAACATACCTGACGGAAAAGAAAATAAATTCATGAGGAATTTAAAAAATCAATAGCCAATGCACCATTAAGAAAATAGCCACATAAGTCTTCAGCATTGCACCCAGATTGTCCACAAACCTTTGATAAATGCAGTTCTGCGCCATTTTTGCTGCTACTCTTTTCTGCCCCGCCATCCAAATCTTCATATGAAATCTTCTCCTGTATCCTTTGCTTCTTGCTAACATGTGTAACTTCAGAATTATCGCTAGAAGGCCCAGCAGAAGTCCCGTTTTGTTTCGATTTAATTTCCGTCCCATTTTGCGCACTCGTATCTACTTGCTTGTGTTTCGCAGCTTTCAACACCTACAACATATTTATTACATATACGAGAATAAACGCATAGAACAGTGTATACCATAATAGAATGTTGATTAAATCTTTTTATCATGGCTTGACTAACAGTTCCTGTAGCATTTGAGAGTTTTTCAGAGGCCGTTCCATAGCCCTCATCCATCGACTTATCTTCAAATGATGTAATATCAACTAGAGGATCTTCAACTCCTCTTTGTATGTCTTTTTGCAAAGCTTGGTCATCACTCTTCCCACATTCCGTGAACAGATCTTTGGATTCAGCATATTTGCGGTCTCTATGCAAGTAAAAGTTAATAAGGGATTAATTAAATATGAACCCACGAACCTATGAAAATAATGTGACTGAAAAAATTTCGTCCAAAATTGTGCCTCTGTAAGTTTACTCGGAACATGCTCCAAATATTTTTTCTTCACCGCTGGGTAAGTTTTAAATATACACTCTATAATGTCAGCAGTTATGTTATATTTTAATCCGTTGCACCCATCAGTTTGCGGTTTTATATCTGCCAAAAATGCACCGCTTACACCTAACGGAAAAATAAAAAAATTATTCGATATTCTGTATATTATGTACGTTTTAAGAAATTGTTTACCAATCTCTTGAGGTTGGACTTTCTGTTTCTCTGTATATTGTGAAGCATGCTGCGCCCAAAATTCTTCAGAAGAAACAACCTCGGTCATCACTAAATCTTTGTATAATTGCAACAAAGCCGGGTTAGAAGACAACAACTTATTCTTCTCTTCCAATTCTCTATCTATCTAAAAAACCAATAAATCAAAGACTACTACACGAGAATCTTCAAAAGTTTATTTATGTTTATGCCAAAGATGAAGTGCATCTACACAAAACGGGCATGGGATCGTTAGCTGATCGTCAATAATGATAGTCATGGTCCTATCGTAACTTCATGTTACGATACATGATGGGTAATAATTGTATCGTAATATGAATTGGTGCGATACTTGTATCGTAAATAACTATTATAAAATCAAATATAATGCGACAAGAACTAAAACTAACGCTTCTTCAAATCAGGACGTTTAAAAATGGTTCATAGAAGCACAGGTAATAGCATATTCAGGTCAGGGAACACATCGCATGCCCCCAAATTGGTGCTCATTAGATGCAACAAAATGAGCAATTGGTGTGCAAATGATTTTCTCGGCATTCACTTCATCTTCTGCAGAAATATACTATACTATAAATACCTGTCGCTTGAACTTCGGCAACAATGTTTGTAACAACTCCTTTACTTTATCACGGTCAGCTAATTGTGCTTGTAAACCACTACGATTTGTAAAGTGAAATGTAGAAGAGACTCCGTTGTGTAATACTACTTGTAACTGCACCTTTGCCTTACCTTCCGGTGAAATCTTTTGAGCTGCATAGTTCAAACACATATACAACTCATATTACTAATAAAATTGTTCTTACATTTTATATCGGCATATAAATGAGAAACAGCAACAGTATCTCTATTTTCCACCATCCATATTAATCTCTTATCCATCAGAAATAAGGTACCATCGCCTTTTTTGTATCGAACTTGAGGAACTTGCAACAAGACATCTTCACTGGAAGTTGCCATTTTCAATTTAATTTTTTTTCACAGAAGTTGTGCAATCCGCTGAAACCTACCTGCATAATTCAGGTTTTTAGTTTTTAAGAGTAAGTATAAAAAAGACAACGACAAACCCAAATAAAAGAAAATAAGTAACCGTTCCAATCACCAATGACGTTTGACGTTGAGTTGACACATGACACTAGTGCCCACTGAACTAAAGTAGCGGACTGAAGAAGAATATTTAATACCAATGGAGCTAAAACAGGAGTATTCGAATGCAAAACATGAAAGGATTGAATATGTAGATATCTACATATTCATTATTCAATGATGAAAGTTTTCATTACACCTGTCTCCGTCATACATCAGATTTTCATTCTAACTAAACAAATGCATGTACCATTTGACGTTTATCAGCGTTATTTTCAGCGTCTTAAGCTAACTTTTGCAATTTAATTATAGATGCTTGGCAGTGAAAACAGTTTATTTTCAATTTGTGTGTTGCGCTTACTTGTAGAAACTTTTCTTAAAATGATACAAACATGAAACATCTTCCAGCAATCATTCGATTTCTAAAAGTATTCGAATGCAAGTTATTTAGTTCTTAAAAGTATTCGAATACGTCCATCACTAGTTGACACTTGACACTGACAATCAGAAATTTCTAGGGAAGTCAAGTGTTGTTATGATGGCTGCCATGTGTCAAATTATTGGCGGCATTTGGCAACTGTCATCTGTCATTTGTCATTTGTCAGCTTTATGTTGGCGTTCGCTAATCCCAGTACAAATATATTATTACTTATAATGTTTGCAATATCCTAGTTTGTGAAGCTACTACATTATTGCAAATCATAAAAAGAACCATGGATTTAGTGTCTGGTATATGCAGTATTTGCCGAGTGGACAATAAAGTCTTGAAACCAAAAGATGCGGAAAGTTATATCAAATGTTGTAACCAAGCATTCTTCGAAAACCACAGTTCATATTTAAGTCAGGTAAGCCATAAAACTACTTATTCGATTATTTTTTGTAATAGGGAGTAATTTTAGTTGGAAGAAATAAAGAAAACATTGAAGGTCTGTTTATTTTGTGCATTCAAAATTGATTTATCAAACACATTCAAGGAACAATATGAGAAAGCGGTAAACAGGCAAATGGCAATCAAGAAATCTATGGTAGAATGTTTTATATGTGATGCGAAAGATTGGTCTTTAGTGAAAACTGATGCAGATCCAAATGATCTGTTAAATCGCTTGGAAGTATTCATGAGTTCTGTCCTTACGCCCAGAGCCTTCAAGCAATGTACCATGTGCATGTATTGTCTGTATCATTTTAATATTTGGTACGAAGTTAGGACTGTTATATTTAATATGGTAAGTACTATAATATATTACGTCTGTTTGCGTAACCGTGAATTCACAGATCCTGTTTTTCTGCTGTCTCTCATTTGCATTTGTGACTTCCACTGGATGCCGTTCATCTTCCAATTCAATTTTGCCCCAATAGAAATCTGCTTTTAATGACTAGTACTTAGTAGTACTAGGTAACTGATATAACAGTGAAGGACATACTATCGACACATTCAAAATTTGTGATCTAGGGTACCAGAAGCCCTCAAGAGATAAAGACCGTTTAGTTTTTGTCAGACAAAAAAAAACATCCAAATTTATGTCCCATGGAGGCTTTCCCACAGTGGACGATTCATGCCAACCCAGCTCGTTGCAATACCTTTATTGCTTACCGTGCTCGTTACCGTGATTTATACAGTACTTGCAAAGGCTATACTCGAGCACCCAAAAGATTTTTTTCAGTTTTTAAAATTGTGCAGGCGTACTTAGGCAAAACCTTAAAATAATAGTCATTTTACAAAAGTTTATGACAAGAATTTCCTGAATTTATTTGCCACCATGAAATGCAGTGTATAAGTGTGTAGTCTAAGAATTCCCTGCTCCGTGGACAGACTATATGTGGTTTTCTATGCATCTTCTTCTGACATACAATCAATTTTAGCTAAATCAAGCGAGTCCGAATGTTAAGCATGTGGTAAATGGAAAATGTCCGGCTTCAGAACAAATTGAAACGGGTAGAAAGCGTCTTAGAAGAAATAACAGCAATACAGCAGAAACTCCAGCAAAGAAAATGAAACCTTCCAGTTCCAGTAATTCAAAAGAAAATTTGTATAGTAGCATGCGTAATTTTCTTAAAGAAAGGTTGAATGGATTTGTGCCACTAAATAGGCAAAGGAACTTGAAAGTGAAATATATAGTTAGCGATAGAAAGATTTTGGCAGAGATTCCTTATGTTTTTATTGGACAAAGTAGCCAAATAGGGAATGTAAATGGAAATACTCAAAGTGTTCAAAAAAGAAGAACTGCATCCATTATTGATATAAGTGATTCGAGTTGCGAGTCTAAATCTCTGAAGAGGGCATCTAACAGAAAACAAAATCCAAATAATTCCATCGAACCAAAACGTCAAACAAGGAATTCAGGCAAAAAGGATTCTGAAGAAAAGCAGAAAAGATTGTTCTCAAGAAGAAGCAAATTAAACAAAACTACAAATGCAAATGGAACTAATGAAGATACCATTTCAATTTCTTCTGAGGAAGCACCAGAACCAAGAGTATCTCCAAGAAAGTCACGTGTTGCAACACAGGCATCAAAAGTTACTGCAAAAGAAATGAGTAAGAGAGAAAATAAAAACGGAGGTAAAGAAGGTACTGCTTCAATTTCTTCTAAGAAAACACCAAAACCAAGATTATCTCCGAGGTCAAGTGCTGCCGCGCCGGCATCCAAGCCGTCTACAAAAAAAACGGGCAAGAAAGAAATTTCTCCCGTTGAACCCAAAATGACTTCTTTTTTCAAAATTAAATTTAAAACTAAGAAACCTAGAGAAACCAGTCAAGCTACGGCAAGCCTTTGCTATATTTGTGATAAAGTATATGACAGACAGTATGAGTATAAGGCTCACTTACTTGAACACGAAAAATCTGATAAAATAATAATTAATGTTACTCGGTTCGAATTACCCAACCACATTTCTGCCAAAGAATTTCTTGATGCTCACAGCAAGAAAGAAACTCTTGATAAACCGGCGCCAAGTGTCTCTGTAGATGAACAGAAGCGCCTGCTGGCAAAATATGTGGGAGATAATGCGTTAACTGTCTTTGAGAACTCTGATTCAGACCATGAAACAGAAAAAACTGTAGACAAAGTCATGGAATTGTTGCAATCCGACGAAGAAAACAGTATGAATGATCAAGAAATAGTTACTAAAGGAAACAATGAGGAGAGTTCAGCAGTTGAGATTAATACCGACAATGAGAGAAATAATACAGAAGTGGAAAATGAAGAAAGATCAGATGAAAATAATTTAAATGATGAAGCAGTGAAAGAGGCAGTGGGTGATGAAAAGAAAACGGCAGATGATGTAGAACAAGACAATGAAGTGGGAGAGGGAGAAGACGAAAACAAAGAAAAAAGCTTTCGAGAAACTGTAACTGAAAAAAATGTTGAAGACAATGTTGAGAAGATTACTGAAGAAAATCCTGCAGAAGAAGAAGAAGCTGCCGAAGACGATGTTAAATCAGAAGAAGACGAAAACGAAAGTAATAGCACAGAAGAATTCTGTGCAAAAAGTACAGACGAATTGATTGACGAAGATAGAGAAGAAGAAAACGAAGAACAAGCGGCGGAAGAAGAAGATAATGAAGAACAAGCAGTGGGTGAAGAAGAAAGCGAAGAGCAGGCAATGGGAGAAGAAGAAGAAGCACAATCGAGTGAAGAAAAGGCTGATAGAGTAGAGTTACTGGAAAAAGAAAAGCAGGTAAATGGTAATCAAGAAATGGAGAAAATCGAAGGAACTCCGGGGATTATAAGTGGGGAAGAAAATGAAGATGTGATTGGGGAAAACATGCAGACGATAGAAGTATATTTGAATTCGGAACTAGAGACGAAAAGGAAAAGAAGTGAATCTTCCGATGAAGACTCTCTGACGAAAACTCCTGCAAAGAAGAAAGTTCGATTTACAGGAATATTTGAGGAAGGAGAAAGTGAAGAAATGAACCTTTCATTATTAGATTCGGAATAAAAGTTATTTCTGGTGATTGTTGTCAAATCTGAATTACGGTGTGTAATTACAAGGGGACTTGCAGTGTCTATTACTTGCATTATTTTTTTAAATTAGTTTTTCCTGTTTTGGCTGCTTAATTGATCAAAAATAGTTGTTATTTTATTTTTTTGTACATATGAGAATTACTTAAATTATGTTTTTGCTATCTGATGTTCTGTTGCTATTAGTATTTTTTTTTTATTAGGGATAATAATTAGTAAAACCTGTACAGGATGTCTCACTGCCAGTGTTACACAGTGTCTTCACGTACTGTGTTTTCTTCCTTAGATTAGTCTGGAATCGGTAGAAGATATAGTTCTGAAAAAATGTGCATGTTATCTGGAATGGCCTTGTGGATCTAAATATGGAGGGCCCCATTCAATCTGCTATTGCAAAAAGACGTAAAAATATTTTTCTGCTGCAACTACAGCAATTAAAGTTAAATTGGGACGAACACTTACAGCCATTACAAAGACATTATCCTTCAAGTCCCAACCAAAATTATTGGGTAGTCTGGATTAACTGTGGTCGCACTGTTCCAGAAAACTATCTTGCCGAGTTTTGAAAAGAGTAATGCTTGCAGTTCTGTCTCCAACATACTTTAAGCATTTTTTCATGTTAGATTTTCCTTTCCTTCGTTTAAACAATTTTTATTGCATTTGTTAACAATAATTTCAGAGTTAATTTGACATCTGAATCTGGAAAGAATGGACTTTCTGTTGGTGCAAAAACTATTAAGCTGTGATAAAAGGTAAACTTGTAAATTCAGTTTAAACATAAAATTAATCATTTATCAGTACCACAAAAATTTTCGGAAAATATCTTTTAAGGGTTTTTGCAATCGCAGATGGACTGGCACCCTCCATATTTAGATCTACAAGGTCATTCCAAATTAATAATGTATGTACCGGGTGTACAAATAAGAAAGGTCGGCGGCCGTATATCCGTAACCGTTTGCCCTAGAACTTTCGGAAAAAAATATTTAACATAAAATGGGCCACGAGAAATTGCTGGAAATTATTTTTAAGTTCGTATATTGGCCGCTAGGGGGCGTAAGGGCTACACCAAAGGAGAAAAATAATATTTTCCCTGAAAAATCACCAATAAAGGGTTATCAAAAATAATTTTGTTGAATTCTACTGAAAATTTTGAATAACTTTCGTTTAGGATTTTTTGCTCTAGCTCGTCAAATAGAGATGGCATGGGCGGACAAACATTGAGATGAAAGAATGCTTCTAACTCCGGTTTGGCTCAACGGAATTGGACAAACTTGAGCTTCTTGAGAAAAGCTTTCCTTGTTCTATCAAACGAAAGTTAAATAAAGTCATTTCGAATTTTGTGGCCACCGGTAGAGGGCGCGATTTTACATTCAAAGCTACTTTCGCGTTTATCTTGAAAAATTCAAATGGAATAATATAGTTTTTTTAATACTCCTAAAAAGAGGTGGAAATTATAAGAAAAATGGCGCAAGCCGCATGGTGATATCTTTTTTAGAACCGAAGATATAAATGAAGAAATATTGAGAATGGCTGCTCCATTAACTTGAACAGAAATTTTGAGTGCAAAAATCAAGTAGGCTTTGGTATGACCCATTTTCATTTCGAACAATACAAAACTATGAGAAAAATATTATTACTTTGTTATTAAAAATAATAAAGAAAAATATTAAAATGTAAAAGATATCACCATGCGCTTGCGCCATTTTTCTTATAATTTTCACCTCTTTTTAGCAGTATTAAAAAAACTACAATATTCCATTTGAATTTTTCAAGATAAACGCGAAAATAGCTTTGAATGTAAAATCGCGCCCTCTATCGGTGGCCACGAAATTCGAAATGACTATTTAACTTTCGTTTGATAGAACAAGGAAAGCTCTTCTCAAGAAGCTCCGTTGAGCCAAACCGGAGTTAGAAGCATTCTTTCATCTCAATGTTTGTCCGCCCATGCCATCTCTATTTGACGAGCTAGAGCAAAAAATCCTAAACGAAAGTTATTCGGAATTTTCAGTAGAATTCAACAAAATTATTTTTGATAACCCTTTATTGGTGATTTTTCAGGGGAAAATTATTTTTCGCCTTTGGTGTAGCCCTTACGCCCCCTAACGGTCAATCTACGAACTTAAAAATAATTTCCAGCAATTTCTCTTGGCCAATTTTATCTTAAATATTTTTTTCCGAAAGTTCTAGGGCAAACGGTTACGGATATACGGCCGCCGACCTTTCTTATTTGTACACCCCGTACATTTTTTTTGCAAAACTATATCTTCGAGTTGAGGGTGTGAAATTTTAGAAGCAAGCACCGTTTGAAAGCCTAGATTCCTGACTACATCTTTATTAGGTTTCACACTAAAAATTTTTCTGATTTGTCGTATTTGTTTTTAATGGTTTATAATTCAGAAACGGTAGATAAATGAGGTCAGAAGGATTTGGAGGTAAATGATAGAAGGGATCAAAGATCCCAACAAATGGAGAAGAACAGTTTAAGAAGCAACGCCAAACCAAAAGTTATAGGAGGAAATCAAAAAGGATGCTACGCTTAATGAACGGTTAAATTTCGTAAGGAATATCGCATCAATTTATATAATATGTTCTTCAATACAGAACCTTACTTTATTTTTTAAATGGAAGAACCTGTATCGAGTGAATTTTAGATTCTGTAGATGAATTCAGTATAGATTGCACCTTTTTCGAGTTGCCAGCGTTTTTTTTTTTTTTTAATTTTGACGAACGTAACTACGTTTTTGAAAATTAAATATCTTGGGGTTGAATGAAGTTATGCCACAGATATTTTTACAAGATGAAACCAATTTCCAGGAGAACGTGCAGCTAATCACACGACCGAAATATTATACAGGGTATCAGTAATTATACAGGGTGTTTCAGGATTAACTGGACAAACTTAAAATCTGAATTCAGGACCTCAAAATAAGAAAAAAAGTCTCCAAAGACATAGGCTAAAGTTAGGCTTTTATTATCTTTCTCGAGCTTCGTGAAAGATGAAAAAATTAATTTTTATGAAGATTTTCTACTATCGAAAACGCTTGCAAGGGACACTTTTCAACCATCCCTTATCATTTAAATCGGTGAAGACAGCAACCCCCATTATATTTTTTTATTTAAATTTTTTCAGACCCGAATTTATGAAAATGTGGCTTGCAAAGCCTGATTCATTTAGAAACTTTTTTGTGTCTTTTATTTTTTTCACGAGACTGGTAGTTTTTGAACAAAAAAAAGTAAATATGTTGTCACGACCCATACCGTTATTTGAGAAATTGCATAGGAACTTTTTCTCTCATTTCGAGGTCCTGAATTCCGATTTTAAGTTTGTCCAGTTAACCCTGTATAACCAATTATTTCTAAACCTCATAACTTATGGTGCTTTTTTAAGTCACAGTTTTTTATGTTGAATTTTCTTTTGATTATACAGGGTTTACAGACAGATTTTAAGAAATTGTAAGAACAGATTCTACCTCTAAAAATATGAAACCAAGTTCATATAAACGCTTCGTTTCAGAGAAAAAAACTTAATTTATTCATCATTAAAAATATTTCCATAAAATTTAATTTCTTTTCCTTTTTGTTATAAAATTGTTTTCCATTATAGTGTTCCATTTAATTGTTTTCGTCGAAAAATCAAGTAGGGTTGCCCGTGATTTAGAACAAGAATATTAATGCACTATAAAGCAATATAGTTGGTACATTTTATAATTTAAATTGTTATTCTGAACTTTTATTGAGATAAATGGAATAACAATACATATTACACTTTTGTTATACATATATTCCTTTTTATAAGTTAAACTGGGTAATATTTTCTCTTCTTAAAAATAAAACTGTTCGATGTTTCAAAAGCATGTTCATATACATTTCTGTATTGTTTTTGTCTTCTACACTCATGTGCAAATAAATCGACCTACTTCATGCTTTCGACTTTGAATGCATTTTTGTTATATAAATAATAATTACAAAATGCTGCAATAAAGTCAAAACTTTGAAATTGTTATTTTGACCTACACTGATCCTACCGAACATATAATTTTCAATTCAGTCCTGTCTATAGACACACACTTGTCCAAAATATAATCTGACGTAGGAAATTTTTTTGCATTTTTTGCAACTGTTTCATCCCAAAATTACTTACCTTGTGGTTTTGTTGGTGGCTTCACTATTGCAAGAGTTGTGATTTGACAGTTGTCTTTGATAAAATTATTTTTTACAAACTTCGTATTTTCTCTTAAAGATTTATGCCCTATTTTGTCTTTTCTATGATCTAGCTCGCTTTTAGTATGCATTCTAGATTCTTCTCGGAGTTCTCCATTGTCAGCATGGGTATACTAATTATACGTAACACCTAGCATATGTGTCACCCCAAAAAGAAATAGAAGCTTAAACCGTGAATGAAATACTTGTCTATAGAGCCAATTTTTTTGAGGGCGATTCATATGCTTCCCTCTCATGTCGTATGTGGATACATTAGCTTGTCCAATTTTATTTTGTTATTACAAAAATGTTAAACTACCCGTTCTGAATTACCTGTACCTATAGTTTAAATTAGAGGTTTGCAAATTTCACTTAATGTTAATCCGTGACCAGTTCCCTCGATTCCATTATCTATACACGTATCTTCTGAAGAGTTCTGACTAAAACACTGCAGAGAAGGGGTTTGTTTGAAATGAAAAGAAAAGAAAAGGAACTTTTAGATGAACATTTCGTAATATTTTTAAACTTTAGGCAGTAACTTACCCGCGTGAGGCACCTGTGTATAACAAACAAGAAATAAGTAGGCGATTTCATTCGCATTTAGACCATTTAAAAAGTTTTGTTTTATTAATTAACAGTTTGAAATGGAATTAATTGGAAATTTTTTGTATGTATACTTAGAAAAGAATTCAGGCATGGAGGAAAGTTGTACATAAATATAAATTTGCTAATCAAATCACATTTGATGTATACCTTTTTTGTTGATTTGTTTAATACTTGGTAGATATTTGTATAGTGAAGTTAATTATTTTTTCGTTAAGTATAAGAAACCTTTTTTATAGCGTAATGATGAATTCCTAAAAATAAATGTAATTTAAACTTGTTCCATTATTATTATCAAAATCATGTTTGGAGGATCCTCGTGTGCAAAGAGGTCTCCCAAAACAAACACCTAATGGTATACTGAGGGCACCTTTAACTACAGTTCCACGAAAACCGCAACTAAATCCGGTCAGCATTTTCAAAGAACAAGCCCAAATAGTTGACCAATGTAAATTATTTATCATGAGAATTATTTACGATGGTTTAGCAGAAATCTGAGGAAAGATTAATAAAAGTAGAATCAAAGTTTTGCTGTGTAGGGGAAGGGCGAAAAAATAACTAAAACTACAAATAAGAATAAGCGACAAATTATAGGAAGTTACAGAAAAAATGACAGTGCTAATAGCATAAATAGGTATATCGAGTATGCTTAATTCTATTAATATTTCCTTATAAGTAGATAAGTAGATATCCGGAAGTGAGTGAGACAGGGATGTGCATTGTCACCTCTAGTTTTCAACTTATATATCGAAGATGCGATTAATATTGTTAAGGAAAGAACAGCCTCAGGGATCAATGTACAGGGCCAAACTATTAATATGCTCAGATTTGCGGATGATATAGCAGTGTTAGCATCTAGCAAAGAAGAATTAGGAGCGGCTTTGAATGAAATGGAAGCAGTTTTGACACAGGGCTACGGCATGAAAATCAATAAAAAGAAAACTAAAATTTTGGTATGTAGATGGAGTGAAAATAGAACTAAAATTGAAATACAAATAGGAAATGAGAAGATAGAGGAGGTCGCGGATTTCTGCTACTTAGGAAGTAAAATAACCCAAGACGGTAGGAGCACTAAAGATATAAAACAAAGAATGGCGCAGGGCCGAGTTGCGTTTAACAAAAAGAAACAACTGTTATGTTCGAGAACGGTTAATATAGAGACTAGGAAGAGACTCTTAAAGTCGTATGTATGGAGTACGGCATTATACGGGTGCGAAACTTGGACAATAGGAGAAGCGGATAGGAAAAGAGTAGAAGCGTTTGAACTGTGGTGTTACAGACGCATGATGAAGATACCGTGGATAGATAAGGTTAGCAATAGGGAAGTATTAGAAAGAGTTGGGGAAAGGCGAAAGGTATGGAAAACAATAAAGAGTAGGAGAGATAGGATGGTAGGACACCTTCTAAGACACGAAGGAATAGTTCGCGACATACTAGAGTCAGAGATAGGAATAAAAAGAGGTAGGGGTAGGCCTAGATTAGACTACTGCTCTCAAATAGTTAGGGATGTAGGATGTTCTACTTTTAGGGAAATGCGTAGGTTAGCTCAGGATAGAAAAGAATGGAGGTACGCGTCCAACCAGTCTTCGGACTGAGAACCTTATGATGATGATTCCTTATAAGTAGGTAGATATGTACACCTGCCACTTTTTAGTATCTAAAAGTAATCTAAGTTTTTTTTTCGATTTTGATTGCAATTTTGAAAGGGATGGAGTAGGTAATTGATTTTTTTTTAGATAGAAGTTGCTTATTTTTCCAATATCTTTCCAGTGACATAACACGACCCTCCTTTATACATATTTGAGATTTCAGAGAAACACGTCTCCACCCCCTCTATCTCCACGTGAATTATTCTGAAAAAAGTGAAAATATTTTCCTGAGATGCCTTACATGCGAGTTTATCATATTTTTCTGGAAGACGTAATTCAAGCAGTTTCCCCATAAAAGATAGTGAACACCTGGTCTGGGACAACTTGTATAAGTAACCTAGTTTGCCGATAGTTCTTAAAAATAATACTGTTTGAACACACGTGTTGATATCTTTGAAAATTTAAACTTATGTACCTATGTTAAAAAAAGTGAATGTTCGCTACATAACACTGACAAAAATAAGTAAATCAATAATAGTTATTACAAAATAATCAAAATTGTGACTTCAGATAGCGGCGACCACTGTCGAACCCAGGTCTTCCACTTGCCGGACTGCTCTGACCAATTAGGTAAATTAATTAATACTATTAACCCACCAATTCGGAGATCATTAGCTGTTGTCATATAGAACTCCACAGAATAATTTTCAATCAGCCAATCATTGTAAAATATGTACAGGGTGGAAGCGTAATGAAAGTCTATGATAAATATGTATAACATGAAAATCTTTTCCTTCATTATTAAGAATTTCCCACGCACGAAGAAGAAAGCCGCTGCTAGTAGATACGCTGTACCTATTGGTAAATGTGTTCTGCCTCATTCTGCGTAACTGACCAGAATTGGGTACTTGCATGAATTTGGGATTTTGCGAAATTATAATCTTTGGGAGGTCAGATATACATTCCCAAAGTAATTTTTCTCTGAGCCCCGTAAAATTCAAATTATTTGGGAGAAAATATTTCGCTAAATATGCTTATGGCGCCATGTGTGAATTATTGAAACTATACGGTGACGTCAATATGACGCAGCCTGTGAATTACTAAACCGAAATGGCCGCTTCCGGTTCAGTTGACAGCTGTCTTGTAACTCTTGAAATTGTTTCGTGTGTACGTTCATGTTTGCTGAGAAAATGGAACAATGGTGGAACTCAGTAGCAATTTGTTAAAAACCCATTATATTTTATAGTGCGCATAAATAGGTAGAACAAAAACACCTCTAAACTCTAATATCATGAACGCGGTTATTTTAGGTTGATTATAGGATTCTGCTTGCAAGAACCTTCTGCGGGCACTATACGGATGGATTTACTAGTTGTGAAATAACAACAACCTGGACACATATGAGTGAAACGAAAATTCCGTGCTTGCCTGTATGACTGTATGACAGAGCTCAGGGCAGCCACGGTGAAAAATTAAAATGTACTAATGATCCTGAAATACACTAATAATTAGTTTATTCTTCTTAACTCATTTCTAGTGTTTAACAACTGTGCTTTAGTAAAAGATTGATACTCCTCAGTAAAGTAATAATCATCAAACTAAAGTGCTGATAACAAGTGATACAGTTAGGCTAGTACGCTAGTAAGGACAACGGACGCTAATTGTTGCCAATTAGACAAAGGTAGCACGTCAGGCTGTGACGACAGCTAGATTATGTGACGTCAATTCGACTATTCAAGGCCAAATGGCCCACTAGCGCGTGCTCCGCGATTTGAAACTAAAAATGAAATTATATTCTTATTACTACACAAAATAGTCTCATTTTGTACGGTCACGATAAACTTAACACATTTTCAAAATATGATAAAAAAGTATGAGTTTCAATTTATGCAAGTACCTACCCAATTAAAAAGTTTTTTCTTACACTGGGCATTGCCATTCAGAATCCACAACTCCAAGCAAAAACCAGAGATCTCTTGATGCTAATTCTCAAGTTGTGGTAAGGGTAGTGAAGAGAATATCTACACAATATAATAATTTGTTTAATAATAAATTAAACGAGTTGCATGCAAATATGCGTATGCAGTTAAGTATAAAAATATAGAAATAGCTTTGATGCCTAATACAAAAAATAAACTTAAAGTGAGCCTAAAGAAGCTAAATTTGAGATGCCTGCTAGTACAATATTTGTCGCCTCTACCATTCAAAATGTGGGACAGTTGACGCCGAGGAATCTTTTGCAGCTTCTTTGACGTGGGTGAATCGAATCCTAAAACGCGACATGGCCGATTTTCCTTGTCTAATATTAATCTCTTTGATATCTTGAGATTCAATTTCTGAAGAAACCTCGGTTTGTGTTTCTGCCCACACCAATAGTTCATCCATTTGACTGGTGTCTATGGTACCTTTACTAAACACTTCAGGAAAAGTGCTGTCTTTAGACATTTTCGAGAAAGTAGAAATTTCCTCCTCGTCCCAGAAAAACTCCCTCCCGTTTTTCCACCTGATTAATTTGTGGAATTTTTCTTTGCCCATCATTCCTCTATTACTGCCACTGTTTCGAATTAGAGTTATGTACTCCTTCATTAATTCTTGCCCTACAATAAATAGATGACTTATCGGGTTAGCCACTACATTTTGTGTGTCTTTAGCCGAGTAGGTTTGATTTGACATTTTTCGGTGAAATCAGTACATCAGGAAAAGAAAAAGAGGGAAAAGACTTCTTACCGCCCGATATTGCCGCCAGATTTCTAACTTGGTCCCTCTCCTTTATACAGTTCAGTTCATGAAACACGCTGAGTGCCCTAATGAGAATAGGAGTTGCAAGCAAGGCATCCCCTTTGTTTAGGTAATATTCCCCCAAGAACCTTAAGGCCTGTCCAATGTAATATGTCATATTATGTAAATGTGCATAATCGTGAAGGCTTCTCAGTTCACTCATTGCATCCGCATATCGTCCACCGCTAAAAAGAGAAAACGAGATTTAAAATCTAGATATTTCTACAACCACCATGAGAATCCTCTGAATACTTTTAGGTGACCTAATAGATTTCCGTGGAGGTGGAAATCGGCACTCCTTTTATATGGATCATTGTCCAAGACTAACTGTTATTGAATGACGGACATCCTTCGTCGAAGTTGCAAATCCATAAAGCTCACAGTGCCTCTAGTATTCTTTTACTTGGCAAGTCTGCACTTGTACTCAAGAGATATAAGCAAGACATCGCCATAGTTCTTATTGAATGTACAGTCCAACAGATTTAAGTTGGCGAGCGATGGAGGCGCAACGCGTTGGCGCCTTTGACAGCCTGCATCTAACTCAGCGTAACAGTGGCGTGGACTTTTTTACTCTTGGGAATGAATATTAAATAATAAAAATTCAGTAAATAATATTCAACGTGTATTAAGAAAATTATTAGTACCAAAGGTAATTCAGAATGTAAAAAGACAAATGTAATGTGATTTATTGCAGAATAATCATTAATATTAGAGTCTGTCTTAATTCTATTAAAAAAATAACAGTACAATAATAATGAAGATCCTGAGCCGTGGGATCTTGCTAGCATGCGCGAGTGAGTAGTCGTTAATGCTCAGCAACAGTGCCCGCGGTTTGGCTATGGATGGGTGACTCATTTCTGCGCTGTGGCTAGGGCGCGCCTTGGATCGCCTATCCAGCTTTACCTAATGAGGTTTTCCTCATTCTCGCACTAAATGGTGGGTAGAGTACTAACAACTGTAGGTCGTTCCTGTGACGCACCTGCGGCCAATAGTAATATGCCGCCTCCTCCGTCCCGCACAAGCTATATAGTTAGCTTCTGGGGCTAACCTTAGGGTTAGTAGGAGCGAGTAGAGATATTATTATTATTATTAATGTTAATGTTATTATTATTATTATTATTAATCATCACTTTCAGAATCACTAATGTCACTGTCGCTAAAGAAATAATTAATGGTTCGACTTCACTGATATTGCCTGGGTACACTTCATTTTCTAAATATTTGTCCTTGATCTTAATCACAATGATCACAGCGGCACAGCGCTTCTTCCAGTCTTCTGGCTTTATTTGATTAAATTCATATTCCGCTAACTTCCGCGCATCTTCTAATTTGAAGGTAGTATTTTCGCAGCGACGAAGCGACGTTGTTTTTCACTGTCGCCCATATTAACTCCATGGGATTTACATCTTGATAATATGGCGGTAAACGTAAAACAGTGTAGGTATCCATGGTCTTGTAATAATGTGTCGAACTTGAAGGTTTATTAAAGAACATATATTATATGTTTTTTGGTTATATACTTCTTATAAAGCTTGGTAATTTCGTACAACTGTAGTTTTTACATATTAGGTTCAAAATTAATATTCATCATATCTGCCTAGAATTCCACTAACTATTCTTTCTATAGATCTAATAGACACGCCCGTTGCAACAGAAGCTTTCATTTTCATACTTTCCAATGTTTCTGTTTCACTTTTCTCCCTTTTAAGTTAACAAAACACTCTGTACACTATTTCTCGTGTTTGACTACGTAAAACACCATTCCGATCGCAACCGACCATCTTACCTTTTCAAAAGCTCACCGGTAACTAAAAATTTTACCTGCGCCAGAAGTGTTTCTTATACAGGGTGATTCAGAACGAGCGTGCCAAATTAAAATGGGGGCTAGAGGAACTCCAAATAAGACGAAAAGTTTATATGAACATATGTTTAGGGTGAGGTTTTTAGAGGACATGTTCTATTTTTGGAGTCCGCTCATTTTGTCCTCTCTCTTTTTATATGTTGTCCTCTTTTTTTGAAACAGATTGGTCTCACATATCAATATTACCAATGACAGTCCATGTAACAGCAATCGCAATTATTATTATACTACTTTACAACAAATGGCGGCTTTGTACTCTATAGTGTTCTTCTGCATTCTATTCAGTACAGTGGACTGGACGTTAGAGCACCCCTTCCTCCCATTCAGTTTAAATCAAAAAGATAAAGCTAAAGCTAACTGGTTTTAGTGCTGCCGACTCGATCCGAATATACGAGTATGAATCAATTTCCTAACTTATGACGGTTTTTGGAAAATCAAGTTGCTTCAGCTTGCAGCACAAGTACCTCGACTGGTACTAACAACTTTGAAGAAGAACTGGCGTTGGAAAAGTGGGTTGATTTTTTTTCTGCGTATTCAAATGAGTCTCCGAGATTTTGAAGTTGTGCCAATATTTTTTGTAGTGCCTGGGCATAATGCGCAATTAGAAAGAATTTTCAGCTTGATGAAAATTCAGTGGACTGATGATCAAAATCTATTGGAAATTAATTAAGTCAAAAATATTTTACAACTTAATTACAATCATCATCATAAGGTTCTCAGTCCGAAGACTGGTTGGACGCGTACCTCCATTCTTTTCTATCCTTAGCTAACCTACGCATTTCCCTAAAAGTAGAACATCCTACGTCCCTAACTATTTGAGAGCAGTAGTCTAATCTAGGCCTACCCCTACCTCTTTTTATTCCTATCTCTGACTCTAGTATGTCACGAACTATTCCTTCGTGTCTTAGAAGGTGTCCTACCATCCTATCTCTCCTACTCTTTATTGTTTTCCATACCTTTCGCCTTTCCCCAACTCTTTCTAATACTTCCCTATTGCTAACCTTATCTATCCACGGTATCTTCATCATGCGTCTGTAACACCACAGTTCAAACGCTTCTACTCTTTTTCTATCCGCTTCTCCGATTGTCCAAGTTTCGCACCCGTATAATGCCGTACTCCATACATACCACTTTAAGAGTCTCTTCCTAGTCTCTATATTAACCGTTCTCGAACATAACAGTTGTTTCTTTTTGTTAAACGCAACTCGTCCCTGCGCCATTCTTTGTTTTATATCTTTAGTGCTCCTACCGTCTTGGGTTATTTTACTTCCTAAGTAGCAGAAATCCGTGACCTCCTCTATCTTCTCATTTCCTATTTGTATTTCAGTTTTAGTTCTATTTTCACTCCATCTACATACCAAAATTTTAGTTTTCTTTTTATTGATTTTCATGCCGTAGCCCTGTGTCAAAACTGCTTCCATTTCATTCAAAGCCGCTCCTAATTCTTCTTTGCTAGATGCTAACACTGCTATATCATCCGCAAATCTGAGCATGTTAATAGTTTGGCCCTGTACATTGATCCCTGAGGCTGTTCTTTCCTTAACAATATTAATCGCATCTTCGATATATAAGTTGAAAACTAGAGGTGACAATGCACATCCCTGTCTCACTCCCTTCCGGATATCTACTTCCCTTCGTTCCTGCTCACATTCTATAACTGCCTTTTGCTCTTTGTAGAGATTATGTATTATTCTTCTGTCCCTGTATTTCATCCCTACCTTTCTCAGCACTTTAACATCTTCCCCCATTTTACGTTGTCGAAGGCTTTTTCTAAATCTACAAATCCTATATATACGCTCTTTCTCTTTTCTATCGTTTTTTCTATAATTACTCGTAAAGCTAGAATGGCCTCGCGCGTTCCTCTATTTCGTCTAAATCCGAACTGATCTTCTCCTAATATTTCTTCCGCCTTTTTCTCCATCCTTCTTTGCACAATTCTAGTTAAAATTTTTGACGCATGGGAAGTTAAACAGATAGTTCTAAAATTTTCGCACCTATCCGCGCCTTTCCTTTTTGGCAAAGCTACCATGATGTTCAGTTTGTAATCCTCTGGAATCTCGCCTGTCAGGTATATGCGACTAACTAATTTATATAAACGATCTATTACCTCTTGACCTGCGCACTTTAAGATTTCTGCCTGCAAGCCATCTATACCTGGTGCTTTATTATTCCTTAAACTTTTTAGTGCTAGCTCAAACTCTTCTCTCATTATAGGACTCCGTAGGTTATCCCGTTCTACACTGCTTTCACTTTCTAATATATCTTGCACTTCCTGTCCCGCATATAAGTTTCCTAAATATTCTTTCCACCTATCTGCCTTCTCCCCGCTTTCGATTAGGATATCTCCTGCCTCATTCCTAATGCTTTTGGTACTAGATCCAATTTCTCTAAAATTTCTCCTAATTATTTTATATGCTTCATCAGTCTTTCCTATTTCGAACTTATTTTCCACTTCTTTGCACTTATCATCGATCCATTGCTCTTTCGCTTTCCTACATTTCCGAATAATTTCCCACTTGATCGCCTTATATCTTTGTTTCCCTATTTCATCTAACAATTACAATATCAACTGTTTTATTATTTATCATTGAAAAAAAAGATTTGTTGCTGTCAGCGCGTAGTTTCGAAAAATATAACCCCTATTCATAAATATCAACTTCCTATCTCATGTCTTAGTTGATTTCAAGTCAAGAGTTTTATTTTAAATTAAATTAAATTTTTTATTGCCGTTGTTGGACATGTTAACTTTTTTCCCCCACACAGTGGATGGATCAAGAACTTTGACGTAAATTCACTATGAATTCTTAATAAAGTTAACCCCACACGCCAAGAGACAGTGACACAGTAATTAAACTCGACACGTGTTTCGCTGACAACGTCAGCATCTTCAGGAGTAGAAGATAACTTTTATGTTTTGTTGGTATTGTAATATAAGAATTGTACAAATTTTATTTTTGGATAATAAATTCGATGCATATTCTCTTTTGTCCCATTTTCTCGCTATGTAGTCCTACTTGCAGTAACTGAAAATCTGGTCACCCTACATATGTTCTAAAGTGACTACTAACAAAGATGCAGGGTATAAAAGTTTTAATATTTTTTAAATATTTTTTTATTATCTTAGTAACTAGGAAAGTTATCGAGTTGAAATTTGAGGTGTTGTTTTCATTTGCCAAGTTATAATTTTCCAAAAAAATTTGCTCTGCTAGCCCCATCAGTAGCGTTGCTACGGGGTAGGCCGTTTATTTATTTTCCCAATCCAATGTTACGCCACTGGCGAATGCAGATGATATTAATGTATTTGAAATCTACGTTCAATTTGGGAAGAAATTGGTATCTTCAAAATTTTTCGTAAAATGCTTAGTTTTTGAATGAAATAGCTTTTTATGAAATTTTGCACATGCACTGAAATTTTCCGTAATGGATTCACCGATATGCAAGGAAAGTGGAAATTGAAAAAAATAGTTTATTAAGAATAACACTAACAAAACTAACAAGAAGAACGAGAAAACACATCAATTATTACATTACGATATTTAAAAAAATATTAAAACTTTTACACCCTGTATCTTTGTTAGTACTCACTTTAGAACATATGTTCATATAAACTTTTCGTCTTATTTGGAGTTCCTCTAGCACCCATTTTAATTTGGCACGCCCGTTCTGAATCACCCTGTAAGTATACCTATTGCCATTTTAATACTAGAGGGAAACACTATATGGAATTCTAGCTTCTACTTATACTCACTTCAGATATGCCATGGCGAGCCTTACTCGAGACTCACAAACATCTTGTTCTTTCTCAAAGTCTAAATACGTTCGCAAAGCCTTCTCAAATAGAGAAATTGCCTGTACAATGTGATCTTTGCCAAAGATGTCATTTTTCTGGTTTAGATGCATAATCATTTCGCATTTTCCTTGCAACATATTCGCATTCGCTTGTCTCAAATTGTCGCAGGCTGGGGAAAATAAACAAAAAGTAACATTAACCTCTACGAGAATTGGATCAGACCACCAAATATTGTGGGAAAAATACTAATCTCTAGGCAACCACAGAAAAACCTTTGCAAGTGCACGTGGAGAAATTGCACGATGAGAGTATTCTAGCAGTCTGGAAGACAACAACGATCTGAAGAAAGACATGAATAAAACTTCTTGAACGCACAACATGATAGGAAACGGAAACAATTGTCGTAGTAAAGGAGTTGTCATCAGACGCAGACGGACTGTGAATGATAAAATGGACAATTTTACCTGGAGCTAGAAAAAATCCGCAAACTAAAGCAAGTTAAACGAGTCTCAAAGTTAAAGGAATACGAAGGAATAGATGTCAAAAAATTTACCATCGAAAGCTCGTCTTCGAGCCTGCTTGCAGAAAGCAATAGCTGCTTCGCAGTTGGTGTTCATAACAAGTTCTGCCTCCTTCATATAACTAGTATGTAGAAGTAAGTTGCTTTCCACAAAGATAGTTTTCGATTTTCTTCCCAAATCAACGTACTTAACAGTCCAGGAATTTCCCTTTCCAATACTCCTGCTCAGAATCAGGTATCTTCTTGCGAGGGTCATATCTTCCACTGAAAAAGTTGAATTTAGTTCAAACTATTTACGTTGAATGATGAAATTACGGTTTTCCAATGCGAATTTCCCATACAAGAACTTTGCTTGGGCATCTCTTTTTCCTCTATCCCCTGAGCAATACATACAAATCTCAGTTGTTTGTGCCATAAATTGATTGCCCAGCCACCACCAGTCATCAGGACCGAAACTGTAATATGCTGACAATGTGAGAAAGGCGTCACATTCCTCCAAATACCTCTCTAAAATGGGCACGTCATAACTCATTACCAAAAAAAAATCCAAAAGCTTTGGAGAATAAAATGAATCACCTTCATGATGTGCAGTTTCAGCAGCTGTCAAAGTGTTCGCCACTCGATCCAATTCCTTCCTTGTGTCACTTAGAAGTGGCGCAGACCAAACTTTCGTGTCCGGTCCATGCTTAATACGCATCTTTTCTTGAAAATCTATTAGCTGTCTAAGATAATGAGCTGAGCTGGGAAAATTATCTTCTTCTAAACTCAGTATGAGAGCCTTATGATATTCCATGCGGTGCCTGCATATCGAAAACGAATGAGTAGGTATAGCAAAGCTTGGAAAGCTGGTGACAGAAAGTTACTAAGGTACATCTACATTTTTGTTGTTTATGACAGTTTACATCAAGTCAGAAGCATTGTGGGACAGACTCATCGACGAACTGGGACAATAGGTTATCAAATTGGTAGCAGAGTCAAGCCGTTGTTAAAACTGTCCAACTCGTCATTCTTCTGACAAGCAAAATAAACATCTGAAATTCATGATTCTTTCATCGATTCAGTAGTTGGTCACCTCTAACTGTCGTTATGACTTGACAGTTTCGTACACACGTTAACAATAATATTGTTGAGTCGATGAGTCGTCTGGCGATGGTCGAGTTCCTAAACTATAAGTATCTTAAATGTTTAAGGTACATAGATCTATTGACGAATAAAATTAAAGAAATTTAGTACGAAAAACAATAAGCATTTAACGTTAAATGGAAACGAGGTAGTAACTGTTAGTAAAAATATTTCTTACTTTCTGATGTCTGACAGAGTTAACTTCGGTAGAGCATCCCGCATATGCTGCCTTACCTCTCTAACAGCTTGTAATTTGAGACGTTGTCTCTTAATTGGAGAAGAATTCAGAGGAAAGTCGCATTTATAAAATGGATCCGATAATAATTCGAACATTTTAAACACCGTTTATTTAAAGTGGCAGATAAATAAGTATGTATGACTTTTCTGAACAAAGCCTTCTTAATAAATTTGTAAGTGGGCAAAGGCGAAATATTCTTAAATCTCGCAATCTGGTGAATTTAGGCAGAATTAGATTCTCAATAGAGAACAGTGTTTCATTGTGCTAAATTATGTGCTAAGGATGTTCAACTAACTGAGCTTCTGAAGAAATCGGCTAAAAATTATGATAATAATAGTCTGAGAACAAAATTCGAACTATGGAGGAAGAGGATAGGTATAGTGAAGAATTAGGTAACAAAGAAGGCTCAGGCTGTACATTAGAGAATCGGAATCACTGAAGCACATAAGGAATTATGAATTGAAGGCTTAAGAATAGCGAATATGAACGTTGGAAATGAAGATGAGTGAAGGGTATAATACTACACGAGTTCTGTGTATGGGGATATAAACGTTAAAAGCGTAACAAATGTTGGGTCGTGACCGCTGGGCGCAGGGGTGGTCCAATCGGAGTGATTTTTGTGTCGTTATCTAGGGAGGACCGTTCTGCGTCGGATAAAAGTTAGACATCATTTTTTTTACAAATTGTGTTATGCTGGTTTTGTTTTTGTTCAATTGACCGTTGACTTGGATGAAATACTACAAACTAACAACACAGGAAACTCCGCTGAAACGTAGGTAGCAATAGGGTCCCTGTATTTAGAGAGTACCGCAATCTCCGCCATGTTTACTCACAATAACAGGCGCCAAATTTGAATTGTGCCGGAACGTCAGATTTTATATTTGACATGTGTTACAAATTGCGGATTCGCCTTCTGATTTTTGATCCATAAACAAATAAAATACAGGGACCCTAGGTAGCAATCGTTTGCAGCGCCTCTACTGTCTTGAGTTGTAAACTAAAGCAATTTAAAATATTTGTTAGTGGTTGTTAACCAGTTCAGCGCCATCTGTTGTATATAATGTTAATGATAGTTTCAAGATGGCGAACGAGTTTTGCCATTGATCGTCCGATTCGACTCAAAATCGATAACTGGGAGTTTTCGGAGGTGCGGATTACGAATTGTTAGTTAAAATTGAAACATTCAAGACGTGTGCCATCATGAATCTTAATTTTGATAAACAATTATTCGTAAGTACCTACTCCTCCTGTCCGAGAACCCCTATACGATTTTGAGTCGAATAGGACCATAAATGGCAAAAGTCGTCCGCCATCTTGAGTTTTTAAATTTTGACTAAACATTCCTGATCCGCGTCTTCGCAAATCCCTAGATAGAGATTTGGAATCGAATCAGCTCATGAATGGCAAAACTCGTACGTCTTTACGTTTGGCTGTCCACAGCTCACTTCAATAGATTCATTTATGTATCAGTGATGTGGTGTAAAATAGTCCAGTCAATCGGTGTTCAAAACTGCCGTTTTCGTAACAAAATTAGGTAAGTTTTTTTCCGACGGTTCTATATGTTTTTTGGGGTGCTGAATCCGAATTTCCAGTTTGCTGCCTTGTAGGAGGTCGGCTTCACAACGAAAAATGCAAAAACCTTAACATTTTCGCACTTCTTTCAGTTTTTCGCTTATATCTCGAAGACTATGCGTTTTTCGAGGATGACCATTCTGTACAAAATTGAAGTAGACAAAATTTCCTACAAAACGCACTGGTCAACTTTGATTTTCTAACGAGAGATATAGGCGCTAGAGCGCGCTGAAAAACAGCGATTTTTTGGCCCTTCTGCGAAATCGTCAAAAACGCCCACTCTCACCCCCTACAACTCAAAAAATATACATGTTATCAACAAAAACCTCGACAAAAACCCTTATTCAACGTGAAAGTACATTACATTTCCTACAAGAGACGTCTCTAACATTCAATTTTCTCATAAGGTGGGAGGGAGCAAAGCGAAAATCACGAAAAATGTCTTCTGCGCTCTAGAGCCAAAACGGTCCCTCCCACCTGTCTATCTCTATCTATCTCTCATCGGCGCTACGCTTTCGATGTATTACGCTTAAAAGAGGTTGTTTTGAATGAATTGATGGCAAAGCATGTTTTATGAAAACATTAACAAATTATATTTACAACATATTAGGTACACGACACTGAATATAAAGCTGAATATGAAATCTGTATGTATTAATGTACATGTGTCATGAAACGAGGGAAAGTCGAACTCAGGATTGGGTCATCACTTCGATTAGGTTCTCCAACTGGAAAAGAAAGGAGGCATTTAGTGTTAGAACATGGTTACAAGAGCAGATAAGTTGTATAGTGAACTGTCGATGTATGAAGAAATACCTGATGTCATGTGCGCAGTTATTTTAGTCGTCCCCGTTTGGTTGTTCGTGGCCCAGGCAATGTCTTTTGGGCATTAGAAGGTCCAGGTGAAGGGTGTTGGGCAATGGAAGGTCCAGGCAAAAGGTCAGCCCCTAACCGTCGCGGAATCAAAATCAAAAATCAAGAAAGGTCATCGAATGAATGTCGTGTGACGAAAATTTGAAAAAAACGTAAATCTGCACCAGAGCATAGCTGAAGAAGATGTCTACTCCCACTAGGCACCAGCGTAAAATAGAACTCGAAAATTAAGTATAGTTACCTATAATACATTTCATTTCTTTATTAGATAGTTTGGAAACAATAAACTCTACTGTCTAAATTATACATCAGATAATGAATTTCTAAGCAGCACATTTAACTCTTCAGAAAACTATTTAGTTGCAGTTTTCCTGTCCTGCGTCATTCTTCTTGTATACATTTACATTTAGGTATTCTAACTGCTAAGATTCCTGACCGCATGTGCCGCTTTTCTGCTGCAAGTGTTTAGCAACCCAGTAGAAGTTCGTAATTTAATTGTTTCCACCCCTCTCAGACGTGGAATCCTGATCATGTGTCATGTGTATAGCACTTGCATGGAACGAGATACGTTTCGTACTACCCTTCTTTTCTGCAGGCGTCGCATGTTTCAAAACGCCATCAGAAGATTTCGCTAGTTGTCCTTTGCTTTCTTTAATTATTGAAGCGCGTTTCCCTTGTTGGAAATCCCCGGGAATGACTTGTATCTTAGTTTTACCTTCATCAATTGATATATGTCTTAAAACATTCCCTTCTGGAGTTGTTATCTCTATGAAACTACTGTTGTTGCTGAATGAGATTTGTTTCATGTCTTCGGACGCAGTAGCATCTAAACTTCTACCCCGCTCGTAGTGTTCATATTTTACTTGAAGATCTGAATCGGATTCTTTAGGAAGTTTCTCTTCTTCTTTGACATAATCCAAGTCGGACAATGTTTCTTCACTGCTAGATGAAGATTCAGAACCAATTGAATCGTCGGATATGATGCCAACGCGCCTTCTTCCTTTGTCTTCTCGCTTTAAATTTCTGCGGGACTTACGTATCCGTTTGGCCCCAGTCGACTGATCCTGAAAAGAAGTAATACTTTTTGAGCCAGGCTTCAGGACAACAAAAATGCCTAGTTCAGAAAGTTATCTTGGCAAGCTATTTTGGTAATATAATGGAATCAGAAGTACCATAGTAAAAACTTACGTATTTTGTTTCCTTCACGTTTGATTCCACTTTTAGTTGGAAGTACTGAAGTAGATCGTATGAACTGATGCGCCAGTTCGGAACGTTCCCACTGAATGCTGCTGATAAGGATG
The DNA here is from genome assembly GCA_963966045.1 of Xestobium rufovillosum. NCBI lineage: Eukaryota > Metazoa > Arthropoda > Insecta > Coleoptera > Ptinidae > Xestobium > Xestobium rufovillosum. The sequence continues at coordinate 41,403,780 of OZ014492.1, forward strand.
AAGAGCTTACGGACTCGTCTTCCTTCCAGAATATTTCACGTTCATCTTTCCACATCAACAATTTGTTGAGGTTTTGTTTCATAACTTCCTTATCGTTTCCCACGCATTTCAGGATAATATCTGTATATTCCGGCATCATTTCTTGACCTAAGAGAACGTAAGAGAACGTAAGAGAATGTTTTAAAACTCAAAACACTTACCAGCAGAGACAGCTGCTAAATTCCTAACCTGATCCGTCTCCAGCACGCAGTCCATTTCATGGAATGTATTCAAAGCTTGGATCAATATTGGCGTTGCAAACCTTGGATTACCCGCATTAAGGTAATACTCCCCCAAAAACCGGTACGCTTGGCCCTCGTAGAATTTTAACTTGTGCGTTACAGCGTAACTGTTGAGGTTCTTTAACACATCCAGCGCTTGAACAAATTTCGCGCTTCTAAAATCAAGAATTTTTTGGATATTATTTTGGGAGTTCATCTTCGCCTTTCTTCTTCATTAACGTACGCTAAATAGGCTATAGCTAGTTGTATACGGGCTTGACATACATTGACGCCCTGGTTGAATCGGAGATAAATTCGCGTCGCCTGTTCAAAAGCCGCTATAGCACGTTCGTAATCACGGAGGATCAACTCACATTTGCCCTGCAGCATCAGGACATCTGCCACTCCCAAGTAATCACAAGCTGGAATAGGACGAGAAGACATTAACTGATACGATGGACGATGACCATAGAAATCAATGGTTCTGGAACTTGTTTGGTAAATTGGACTTCTAGCGGATAACAGAAGGTAAATTTGGTTCAGAAGACAAACATGGATGAAATGAAGAACGTTTTACCGTCCACAGCTCTCCTGAGTGCGATGGAACAAATTGCGGACGCTTTTCTGGCATCGATTTTCATAATCTTTTCGGCTTCTTTCATTAGTGTCTTGTATAGCAACTTGCAACTTGCCATATAGATTGTCATTCCAGGGTCGTTCTCAATTTTTCTCACAACCCATGTTTTTCCTAAGGCCAGACTTCTGCTCATTAGTAGATTTTTCTTCGCAAGAGGTATATCTTTTGCTGTAAAAATACCGCATTCAATATGAACATTTAATTTGGGTGATGACGAACCATTTTCCAAAGCAAATTTTCCGAGCAAGTATCTTGATTTTGCGTTTCTCTTGCCTCCATCGCCATGATAGGCAGCAGAGATATCGACAGTTTGGATTAAAAATTGTTCTCCTAGCCACCACCACTCCTCCGGACCGAAACTGTACTGTACTGATAGTTCGAGTAATGCATCGCATTCGTCGCCGTATTTTTCTACAAGAAAATGAAATGAAAGTTCTTATGCATTTAAATATTCTGGCTTGACAAGAAGATAATTGAGTCATCAAGGTACAAGCACACTCTCAGTATCGAATAAACTGAAATTAACAGCAGAACAAGAAGATTGAGAAAGTACGTGACCTGCCGAGCCATCAAGGTCTACTCCGCTGGAGTTCCGACTTTTATCTACTCCTATTAGATTATATATTAATTAATCAACTGTTTCTGAGCAATTAATAGTATCCATAAACAAATAGCGTGAGTTATTACAAGTGAGTTATTATAACTCACTACTAGATTGGGCCAATCTCTTTCACCCTCATGCTTAGCCGAGAGTATTATTCGTTCCCGATACGGCGAAATGGAACAGTCCATTATTATTGAGGGAAGGCAGATGACTTGACATTTCTGAAAAGAGTTTGACGTTATCAAATACAGTGTTTATATCATGCCGTGCTACGCTGCCGACCGGAATCCGTCTCGCACTGCGCATGACGTCACATCGAGGCGAAATTGGCGCGAAGTCTCCAAAAGATCCGGCTGGCGGATGTGTTTTTGCTTTATCGGCGCGAACGTTAAGTGACAAGCGTCAAAATGTCAAATTTTGCGGTGGCTAAAAAGGGAACAAGTCTGACTTAATATAGAAATTGTCAGTGAAAAATGTTTGATTCAAATAGGAAAATTACAGTATTTGAGAAAAGTTTTTGTATGGAAATTAAGAAATGGTTTGTTGGAGATGAAGACAAGTAATTTTGGATGGGGGTGAGCTTATTCAAAAAAATGATTTCCTAATATTGAGAAGAGTTTGACAGCTACAATTTTTTGAAGTGTAACAATTCAAATCTTGCATTCACGCTATTTGTTTGTCACATATGTAGATCTAAGTAGGTATATGGTTGGTGTCTCTCGAACCACCTCGATTTTACGTCATCGAAATGGGAGGAGCAAAAGGCGATATGCGCCGTAGCATACCATTGTATTTATATGGTTTATATTATGAGTGGTAATAATTGTGCCAAAAAAGATGAATTATTATGTATACCGCCAGAATTAAGGCAAGTTGGTAGCTAATGATACAGTACAAAATTTATTACCCGCAAAATCCCAGGACAAATATATAAAAATGTGTACAAAATTTTTTTGGATTGGTGTAGAGACAAGAACGTCAATTCTTTTATAGAAAATGTACTTTTGGCATATTTTATTGAAATAACCAATAAATATAAAGCATCGTCTCTGTGAACTTTCTACTCAATGCTCAGAAGTACGCTTAAAATGAACAATGGAATTAATATAGAGAATTATTCAAAATTACATGTATACCTTAAACGAAAATCTGAGAATTATGTAGCTAAAAAAACAAAAATATTTACACCGATCCAACTTAATAATTTCATAAATGAAGCTCTTGATGAAACATAATTTAGCAATAAAGGTAATTGATTTTATATTAATTCGAACGTTCTTCTCGTTTACTCGGTTATCTAATTCATTTTAGGTTGCTTTGATAATGGACATTATGTATTAAGATTTGTAAATAAAGTGTTTCTATATACTTGCATTTAAATATTTATTGTTATAGTCGTAGATAAAGTATAGTATTCAACTCGCGGTAATGGTAATAAGTCACTTCATGAATTACAGCACTCGCCTGCGGCTCGTGCTGCAAATTTCATCTGCGTGAGTTATTACCTACATTACCGCTCGTTGAATAATATACTATTAACCGCATAGGCAATGGCAGATAATGATCGCATATACTTTGCATTTTCAATCCTCGCCAATCCAAGCGAAGCTACCCATCACCGAATCCGATGGAGATTCTAGGCCCAGAAAATCGTCATTTGAGTAGACTTTCGACAGATTTCGTATAAGTTCTATCGAAAAACTGCTTTTTGGTTGACCACCACACATAGGATCCTTGAGTGGAAGAAGAAGAAGAAGTAAAAGTAAGGTGGAGATTTTGTTCGGAATAACCATACTGACCTTCGTAATGAGCATCTTCTGCTCCCTTGAGGACGCTTATTATATGATCTATCATGCCGTTCTCTTCGCAAAGTCGTGGTCTAACCCATACTTTGGTGTCAGGGCCATGATCTTCACGGAGCTTTTCTTGAAAGTCAATTAATTGCTCGAGGTAATTTGCAGTGCTTGGATAGTTGTGCTCTTTTAAGTTTATGAGGATAGCTTTGTAGTAGGGCATTCGATACCTAAAACAATTCTGATTTATTTTGACATTTTGATTAACTGAAGGAGTATAAGGAACTGAAGGACAGTATCAATATGAAAACCAAAAGTGCAAGAAGCCAAGACATAACAAAAGGGATCAGCAATTTTGGTGTAAAGGGTTTCGATGTGGCCGAGACTCAATTCAGGATGGCCTCAGATCAATAAGACCGTTTGAGGCAAGAACTGAGGAAACCATCAGCTTTGTTGAAGATTTGCTGGGTCAGATCGAGGGATAAAATCTCTGCTTGCTAAAGTAACTGGAGTATCCGAAACTATGATTTTCAAGATTGGGAAAGAAGATTCAGGGATGAAAGCAGTTTCTGTACGATGAATTCACAAACTCCTTATACCATAGCAGAATCTGGCTAGGATAGAAACTTCTCAAGAACATTTGGGCGCTTTAGAGAACGACGAGAGTCATTTTTGGAGAATTGTCACTGTTGATGTTATTTGGGTATTCTTCTGAAAACCTCCTAAGTAGTCAGGAGTCGATACAACGGGTGCATAAGGGCTCTCCACCTCCAAAGAAGGCGAAAACTCAGTCGTCTTCTGGAAAGTTGATGGCGACCGTTTTTTGGAACTGCAAGAAATTTTACTTATTCAATATAGGAAAAGAGGGCCCGCAATTAATGGAGAGGTTTACGGAAAGACCTGAAGCAGGGTGTTAGAGAAAAATCTTCAAATTCATGGAGAACCAAAACTTTGCTATTGCACAGGCTCGCACAGTCTAAGCCATTATCGAAAGCTGTGGATTCATCGAGTTACAACATTCATCTGAAGAAAAACCTTAGGGGCCGAAAATTTTCCTCAGATGATGAACTGAAAACAGCTGTGGCGTCGTTTTTTGAGGTGCAGACAAAATGGAATGGAACAACTCGAGAAACGCTAGTTATGCATAAAAATAAAATGAAAACAAATTAAGCAAGAGCAAAACAGGGAATTACAGATCAATACAATATATTCTATCAAAATGAAAAAAAAGTTACTGAATCAATTAATGGCTCGGACCAAAACCAGTTCGTTTTCTTTACATAAAAATAATTATTTAGAGAACAATATAATAATTATGAACATTCTTAATGAACTCGATTGGGAAAATACATAGGGTAATGGTTATATTTCTCGGTTGAAAAAAGTGTAAGCCCGTAAGCCCCAAGTGATTATTGACAACTTTAAAGTTTAAACTAAAGAGTTTATACATTGTACAGTCCAACAGATTTAAGTATGTTAATGCGCAACCCCACCCCTCGCCAACTTAAATCTCTTGGACTGTACCTGTTTACAACAAAATGTTATTTTCCATAAGGTATATAAATATTAAAGTATTAAATTGTATATATAAACAAGTGTACCTTCTTATGCCCTCTATATTTAAAACTGGTAGGGCGGCTCTCATGTCGTCCATGCGCTTTTTCCGTTGTTCTTTTCTGAAACATGTGCGTTTTTCACGTGATACTTGTAAGTGGTACGGTAAATTTAACATATCAAAGTCCGATTCCCGAAAACCGAAGTAAGACATCTTTAAAATGAAATGCGAACGAATATTAAAAAAATAATGAAAGAAACGAAATGTTAACATTACAAAAAAAAATAAGTGAAACACTGACGTTTCAATGGCAGTGTATTGCTTGATTAAATTAAGTAGGTAATGTAATTCTTTCTTGTATTTCAAAAACTATAATTTATCTACTTCAGAAAGCCAATTTGTGGTAAATCAATGAGCACAGCAATGCATCTACATAATTTTATTATATTACATCTATTTTACATACATCTTAGAAAAAGAAATCTACACAAATAATCATTTATGATTCCATTGAAGTACCCTACGATCTCGTATGTCAGTTAGCAGTTCACATTGGCATACTCTATTGCGTATATGCAATAATCTACAACATAGATAACTGTTTGAGAAGTATTCCATAGCTTGGTTCCGATTCGTCTTCAGTAAGAACATAAGATTCTGAAGGGATCTCACGTTCTAATTCTTCGTGTTCTATGGTTTTAACTTCTTTCAGTTGCATGTAAATGCGCGCTCTCTGTGCTGCAGTTCTCTGAAAAAAGTGATGAAGGCGACTAAAAGCTTCTGAAAGAGGAGGAAGATCGCATTAGACTTACATGTTCGGGTGTCATCGATGGAACTCTAAAGTTGTAGTTGGTGTCCATTGCGAAGACGTCGCTGTCTTCAAGTCCTTCCTCTTTGAAAGAGCGAGAAAGTTTTGATAGTGTCGATGAAGCATCATCTTTCCAGAAAAATTCCCTGGAGTTCTTCCAGTCGAGAAGCTTGAAAAACTGTTCTCTGCTAACTGGATCGTCCATTTTACCATTATTTAGAAACAAGTTACTGTATTCAGATAGCAACTCTTGACCTAAAATAACTCATGGTTATCTACACGCAAATGCAGGAGGAACCAAAGAAGTTTGTTCCAAATTCAACGGTACGACCATGTTGTAGAAAGAGGAAACGGGTATTGAGACCAATTGGGAAGAAATTGCATGTAAGAATAGCAACTTTAACTGGTACCTACTGGACTAGAAGTCCTTTAAAATGAGGGGCGACCTATTAATGAGAGCACGAGAAAGCTCAGATGGTAGGGAAGTGCGTCGTCGTAAAGAATTCGAGGGGTTCATAAAGAGTGATCACAGTGATCAAGACAATTAAGGGCGGGTCCATAATGGTCGTGGAAAGGCGAAGGTTGTGCATGTGAATCCTTTGATGCCATATTGGTCGCTGTTATAGTCGAATGAGAATGATCTACTCTGAGGAGGAGGTTGTATCGCAAATATATTTATCCTGAAACATCTGGACGGCAATATCTATTCATATAAATGCTTACCGGCTGAAATGGCTGCCAGATTCCTTATTTGATCCGTCTCATTGACACAGTTCATTCTATGGAAAATATATAACGCCTTGATAAGAATCGGGGTAGCGTAATTTGAAATGTTCTGATTCAAGTAATATTCTCCTAGGAATCTGTACGCTTGTCCTTCATAAAAATATAGTTCATGCGTATGAGCAAAATGGTGGAGAGCTTTCAGTTCCTCCATCGCTTCCGCCCATTTTCCTCCTCTGAAATAAGTGATTAGCATAAGCCGGTCTATGTCTGTGCCAAATTTGGCTTACGCAAAATAAGCTAGGGCAAGTTGAATTCGGACTTCACACACGCTGATGATTTGGTTATTTGCCATATATGTCTTTAATGATCTTTTGAATGATTTGATTGCTGCCACGTGATCTTTCAGGATTAGTTCACATTTTCCTTGTACCATCAAAACATCTGCTTCGCCAAGATAATCACATGCTGTAGAGCAATAACTGTGGCAAAATTCTCATAATTTTTAATGTTAGTGACTCACGGTCTATTGCTCTCCTTCGCGCAATCTTACAAATAGCTACAGCCCTTTTAGGGTCAGTTTTCATTAGTTTCTCAGCCACCCTTAAAAGGCACTTATAGAGAAGTATACAACTAACGATAAAAATGGTTTGATCCGTAGTCTCTTTCACTCCACGTAAGACCCATGATTTTCCCATAGCCGACCTTCTGCTCGTTTCCAAATAATTCTTCGCAACTACTAAGTCTTGCACTGAAGAAATAAGAATGTAATGTTACTTTACTTATGTTGAAACTTACAATTTTCCAAAGCAAATTTTCCATATATTAGTTCCGCTTTAGCCTTCCTTCTACCTCCATCACCTCGGTAATCAGAGCAAATCTGAACACACTGTATCAAGAATTGCCGGCCCAACCACCACCAACTTTCAGTCCCAAACGCATAATGCAATGCCAACTCGATAAAAGCATCACATTCCACTGCATACTTTTCTATTAATCAATATTATGATAACCAACATACTTTTTGATTATTTGCTCATTCATACCTGCATGATGGGCATCTTCAGCTATCCTAAGCTTGCTCACTATATAATCTATGTCTTTCTTGTTTTCTCGTAGACGCGGCATGGTCCACACTTTGGAGTCGGGACCATGCTCTAAGCGGAGAGCTTCTTGAAACTGAATCAGTTGTCTCAGGTAACTTGCTGAACTAGCATATTTCTCTTCATCTAGGTCCATTAGAATGGCTTCGTAATAATCCATTCGATGCCTAGATGCAAATGTAAGTATCGCAATAAATTATTTATAAATATTTTCACATCTACCCGTACCTTCTGATGTCTTCTTTGGTTAGAGCTGGAAGAGCAGCCCTCATCTCAGCTCTCAGTTTGTCTATTTCCGCCTTCTTATGCTGTTCTCGTTTTAAACGAGAATTACAGTTGAAATAAATGGCTGGAATATCAAACTTAAACATCTCAAAAGAAATAAAAAAATAATGAAATAATTATGATGAAGACAATTACTATAAAACTTCAAGGAAAACAAAATTGACGTATCTATTGACTGTACAGTACTAGATTAGAAATCTAAACATCTAAAATGCGCGCATTTCACTTTTTAAATATAAATCACAGACATGAAACAAAATTATAAATGTAGAATTTACTGGATATAGTCCTCGACAGGGAATCTGATCTTCGAGTTTTCAACTCCTGATGATTGCAATATTCACCGGAAAGAGGACGAAAAGTGAACAAAATATCAGCTCCTACAATTGGATCTGCAATTTCTGCGTCCGGAACATTCTTTCCAGCTGATGGGAGCCCTAGGTGCGATGCACTAAACATTTCTGCAAGAACTCTAAAGTTTTCCATACAGCAAGACATCTGTGCAGTTGCTGGCAGGACGAATGCAGCAGTCGGTCTTCCTAGGTTTACTCCTTCTTGCTTCTTGTAATGTTTTGTTTCTCTTCTTTCTCGCTGCTACTGCTTACTACTATTACTACTTACTGAGTTCAATACCAATTTCTCTAACATCAGTGAATAGATTCTGGAGGATACAACCAAGCATCTTTTCAAATATTTTATCTCCAAGGTGTGTGCGAATGTAGCTGACCTGTCTAAATTTCATGCAGTTTTGAATGAACTTATCTTGGATGTTTTGGTGAACTCCCACCAGGGGAAGAGTGAACTACCAGTAGCTATTTTGCGTTGCTTCGACGAGAAGACCTTGCTGAATTCCACTGCAGTTTCTAAAACCTGATCTTTCCCAATAATTTGCATGTAATCTTGACAATAAATTAAGCCTCCTTTCTATTTTCATTCTATACGCCGCAAGATGGGGGATCCTAGTCATCTCTGAGAGAGTGAAGGACATTCGTAATAATATACAAGGAGAATTTTTGACCGCCTATTAGAAATATCTAGAGGAACGAAAACAGATATTGATTTGAAATTTTGGCTCTGGCCTTAATCAAGTTAGATCCATTTAATGAAAATATTTCCAAAATGGTGACATTTCCGGGAATACCGGAAGTTGACGCCAACTTTGTTATCTTAAATGGGATGCTTTCATCTTTATTTTTTTAGAGCCCACGGAAAATTTTAATGTTCATTCAGTAAAGGTTCTAAAAAATAATATTTTCGGAGATATTCGTTTTCGAATATTTTGATAATTATGGTAGATAAGAGTCCGGCAAACCCCTTTAAAATGAACCCGAAAACTGACTTCGTAGTGCTATGCTCATTTCTAAACGGTGAAAATTGAAGTGTTGAATTTTTGGCAATTTATAAACGAAACTTTATTTTATGTTTCCACTGAAAGAAAATTTAAAAAATTTATCTTAGAAAGTGTCAGTTCACTCATGAAATTGACCAACTTCACGCGTGCATAGCGCCAAGAGATTTACAGTTTTCGAAAAATTGTTTCAATGGCGACATAAAGTATACCTTCTTCTACCATAATCAGGCTTTCGTGTTGCTAAATTTACTAGGATGAAGGTGTAATCATGGTAGAGCGAGAGCGCTGCAAACGCAAAAGATGGCTTGGTATGTGCTACCGCCCGGTGTCGACTGAGCGTAAACTCAGAGCGGCGTTGTCTCATTTACTAGGTACCGAACGCGCGGGCTTTGAATGTGCGTTGTTCTTGTGTCCATAAATGTGTTTAGCGCGACGGTGTTGCAACACAGCTGATAGTTTGCTCCGATTTCTAACGGATACCTCACCGACCCGATGCCCCGCAGGTGTAACTTTTGATCTGCTTTGCCGGACTCATAATGTAAAAATTAATGTCTCCATAACGTTTAACAGTAAGATGTTCGATTTTTTATAATAATAATCGCGGCGCCTGAAAAAAGAAACATTTGGAAGTACATCATACGCGTCAATGAACCGAAGAAGGAAGAAAAGCTGAGAGAGGGCATTAAAGGCCGCGCGCAGCAAGGTCTGAGTCGATAGATGGAAGGAGCCTAGAATACGAACGGCCGTTCCCGAAGAATGACGGAAAAAGTAATAAAACCGCTTATCGACCGGATGACCGAGAGCTTCTCTACCAGATACGAACCGAATCACTTTCCGAACTATTGAAAGTACCTAAGTATCTGTCTTGTCTTTCGTTGCGTGGTGTGATTTACTGTTGTACAAATATATCTGCGATCGATTGCCAGAAGTAAGTGCCGGCGTTTAAGTATTGTTGCTGCCAGGCTACCAATAATTAAACATAACTTAATTAATCGGTTATAGAAGCATAACAGACTGATATTAAGGTTTATTCTGAAACCCAACGGATGCCATACATGCTCAGTCCAAGAATTCGTACTGCTTGAATATACTGTTGTGAAAATTCACACGCCTTCATTCAGCTACTGCAGTGAGAGATTGAACATCTCGCACGGTTCAGTTAATGAGCGGTTAAATAATTAAAGGCCATACTAATAAGGAATTGCCGCTAGTGACTGACACGTACATCCCAGATCTACATCCCTTCTGGATTGCACATCCGTGCGGCGACGACAAATCCAGACACCTAGTACACAGTTTAAGTCATCCTACGGGACGGCCGGCGGTTGCCAGGATACCGTCACTGGAAGATTGCTTGCGAAACCTGGTTCAAGACCCAGTGCTCGTTTGCAATTGGCCCTTCATTACAAGTCGCCACTGATTTAAAGACGGTGTAGTATAAGTGCTTACTTTCCTTTGTTCCGTCTTTTTGGTCCTACTAATAAATAGTTCGTTTTGGAAATTTTATTTCAGATATTTTTATTCTAGACTTTGTCGATACGATTTCGACTAGGTAATAAGAATAAGTTCAATATCGTCTGGATAATACTCGTATGTAAGTAAAGCGACAGGTCTGGATTCAATTCAGATTCCCACTCACATCACTAAATTATATAGATACACCAGCAGCCCTCTCTTGTTTAATAACATAAAACAAAATAGTACCCTCATCAGTCATCAGTTTAATTCAAAACCTATTTGTACATACGAATTCAAATAAAATCACCAAAAGTATATTCTACAACTCTTACTCCATTTTTATTTATTTATTAACTACTCTAAATACATAAATAATTAGATGACAATTTTCGTAATTCATGCCTTAGCCATCGGCTTCCTGGGTTCCAACCTAACCCTGAACCCATCTTCCCTTTTTAAAATAATATCACCCTGTAGTCTGAAGTCTTTTTCCTTCACATCTGAATAGACTCGGTAATTCCTCAATATGGTGGACAGAAGGATTTTCAGTTTCAGCATAGCGTACTTGCGTCCTTGAAGAAAAATAATAAGTTTTAGAGTTAAAGACTTGTAGTAAAGAAAACGCATGACATACCGACACAACTACGAGGTCCTGCACTAAAGGGGATAAACCCATAATAATGTCTGTTGGCTGTGCGTTCAGGAAGGAAATTATCGGGGTCGAAATTGTCAGGATTCTTATAGATGTCGTCGCGACGGTGTAGTTTGAAAGTTCCTATTACAGCGGTTGCACCAGCTGGTAGAACGTAATTTCCAGATTCTAAAATGAACAGAATTACATGCTTTAAATTATAATTATTTTGGAAGTGAAAACTTACTAAGAGGAATATCTTGCTTGATTTCCCTAGCGATGATGGGTACTGGAGGATACAACCTAAGGGTTTCCATTAAGCATCGTTCCAAATATTTCATCTCCAAAGTGTCTGCAAAGGTGGCTGGCCTGTCTGAATCTCCAAAGATCTCGTCCATTTCTTGAATGACCCTATCTTGGATGTGCTGATGAACTCCCATCATGCAGAGGAAGAATGAACTACCGGCAGCTGTTGTATCGTGACCTTCAAACATAATCGTATCTACCTGTTCCTTGATTTCTTCGTCATTGATGACTACTCCATTTTGGGAGGCTTCAACGAGAAGATCCAAGAAGGCCATGCGTTTCTTCTCTCCAATATCATTATCCTCAACATCCAAATCATCCTTAAGACCCGCTGATTGACCGTATGATAATCCCTCAACAGTTGTCTTCTTATCTGTTTTCGATTCACTCGCTTTAGTTTGAAGTTCTTTAGGAACTTCAGCGGTAGACCCTCTGATACCCTTTTCGAAATCAACCTTTTTTCGTTGGATTACTTTGCGCGTTAATCCATGAATGGTAGCGAGGAGTTTCTCCTGTGCTTTGCTGTACGAGGTAAATTTGAAAATTAATTCAGGTCGAAGCCAAATCTTTGAATGACGAAGATGAAGTATCTCGCACATTTTCATTACAGCCATTGCATAATCATACCCACTTTGGTCTTGAGTACTCTTGCTGACACCCATTGCAGTTTCTACAATATAATTTTAAGAACCGTTTTATGATTAATTGTGTAGGTGTTACCTAATAAGATTTCAACAGTTGCTTCGGACATGTAATCGTGACAATCAAATTCCTTTCCATTTTCTTTCTGCAGTTTCTTAACAACATACCGACTGTTAGCATTGAATAAGTCGATGAAAGATTTGAGGACATTCAGATGGAAAGTGGGGGCGATTAATTTTCTATGCGCCCTCCATTTAGGCCCAGTACTGATAAGCAGGCCGTTGCCGAGCCAGGGCTTGAAATATTTGTATTCCGAAGCCTTGTCAATGTGAACTTGACTGCTGAGAATGATCTCAATATCGTCTGGGTGTGTAAGGAAAACCACGAGTCTTGGCCCAACCCAAATTCTCACCACATTGGAATATTCAAAGGAACGGCTGTACAGTTTCTTGAACATGTCTGAAAAGTACAGATCAGCGTATTTAAATTTGTATGACACAGTAATTAAACTCGACACGTGTTTCGCTGGCAACGTCAGCATCCTCCGGAGTATGAAGTTAAATTTATACTCCTGGGGAGAATCGGAAGCAAGTACTTAATAAATATGTCTATAAATATATTGTTAACAAATAATTCCATAGGTAATATGAAATCTACAAAAGCTAAAACGAAATAAATTCATTATATAAAACGAACTTTACGTCAAATATTGTTAGTTTATTTTTTCAACTTTGTCAAAAACAATTCTTTGTGCCATTACATGCTATTCGGTACAGACTACAGAAATATGGTAGAGTAGAAAATAATTTTAAAGTTCTTTGGAGAAAAATAACTAAGAATACCTACCGTACTGCGGATACTGCGTAGATAGTGTGTAAACAAATTGCAAGTAAGTAAAGGTTATCGGAAGTCAAAAAAAGTAATTGTCTAAGTAAACAAAGTTGCAAATTTAATAAAAAAAATTAAGTGACCAAATTAAGTGAGTATTAGGCGCAAGGAATCATTTACAATTAGTTTATGAACTTCGAGTAAGCTTTATTATAAATAGAAGTTAAAATGGTAATTTTATTTTTATTGCCTACTTAAAATTGGCCGCGGATGTTTAAGTTTGTTGGTTTCATTCAAAAAGCGGCAAATTGCGCAAACCATTCTAATTGACAAACAAAAAATTAATATTTTTTCATTGTGGGCTCCTTTTTTTAAATTACATTAAAAGTATACAGGGTGTACCTATTCAAAGTGCAGCACTAAACATATGTTTTTTTTAAATGGAATGCCCAGAATGTTTCTAGAAAGCAACTTCGGTGCTGATCAAATTCATATAATTATTGTATGAAACAATTTTTAACCGTTCTCCTGCTAGAGCGGGTTTAATTATAAAAATGTGACCCATTTCAAACGCCTGTAGTTGTCAAACAATATTGAGATATTGATGTTGGGTTTTCACAGAAAAAGTATTTTATTAGTGTGGATAGATAAGGGTAGCAATAGGGAGGTACTAAAAAAGAGTTGGGGAAAAGAAAAAGCTATGAAAGACAGTAAAGAATAGGAGAGATAGGATACCGATGGGACACCCTGTATACATAAAAATTTATATTCCTAAATATAACAATATTTTAAATAAGAAAGTTTCTTTTAAGTTCTTAAATTCTCCCTTTAGTCATTTTTACTAGTGGTATAGGTACATGTATCTTGTATTAAATGGCCCGATACGAAATAAAAAATACGGGAACCCGAAACAGCCCGAGCTTCTAAAAAGTCCAACAAAATAGGTAGGTCAGGTCAACAAAAATAATTAAGTACGTGTGTCTGAAGAAATCCCTGTCCACATCATAACTGAGCCTTCACCCAACAGATGTCGCCCATCAATATATTCCTGGGCATATCTTTCTTCTGATTTTCGCCATACACACCGAAGTCCATCCGATTTAGTTAGACTCGTCCGAGAATAACACCCGCCTCCAATCGTCGTTAGCCCATGCCAAGTGATCTCGAACATAGTTCAGTCTTTCGACACTATGGCGACGGAGAAGCGAAGGATCCATAGTCATTCTTCCCTTTTCGGTCCTGATCCTGGCTTTTCGTTAGCCTACCAGTTTTTTGGAAGGGTTGGGGGTCCGTGGCCATTCTCCGACAAGATAATCCAGCAGAATGAGGTCGTCTTCTAATTGTCCATTCGCTAAAATTGACATTTCTGACTTATTGAAGGTAAGGTCGAACCGAAACTGCCGTAGTGGTCCAATTCTCTAAAACCATGGAGGCAAGAAAACGATAATCCCTTTTTGTAGTGGTCCTTTTTCTACCTGATACAAGTCTTGCTAGCCCAACAGATTCTTAGGAACGTTAGGATAGTCGTTAAACTGTTGAAAGGCTTACACCAACCATTCTTCCGTTACATGGTGCCTCCGATCATCGCATCGTGCAATTCTTGCTATCGCAACGGGAATTAAAGCCGTTATAGGGAAAAGACTAGACTTTTCGACAGTCGAATTTTAAGTACTTACCCAAAAAGTCGATCAATAAATGAAGAAAATTTGAAAAATAGCCGCCTAGAAACAAACTTCCAAGAAGCGTACTTAGGTCTTAATACTCCTGAATATTATATAGGCAAGCAGAGTGTTTACGAGTAACCAAGTTATTTCGTAGGCCGGTACCAGTTAGGTATATCAAATAATAGTTGTGGTGATTGTTTTATTAGGTAATGTTTTAGAAGATGAACAAATTTTTCCACACCAATATAATCGTACCACAGTTATTTACGTTTTTATCTGAATCCCTAAACCAGATTTTTTAACGATGCTAGTTGAAGTGTGATTACCAACACTTTAAATGTGTATTGTCCAGTCCGAAGGTTTTCCAAATGTGTAATTTACTTCAGAAACTAGTTAAATTGTTTTTAAGAAGGAGATCTTGTATTTTAGCATTGTTTTTTAAAGGACCTCACTGTGAATGTCGCACGACAACAGTTAAGGGTAGCCTTGAATTGTTTTGAAATTTTATTTTTGTGTATTTCAGTGAAGTAGTTAAAATAGTATTGGTATCGAAAATATTAAATATTAACGTTTGTGCGATATTTTTTGATATCTTTTGACTGAAAAATGTGTCTCAAATACAATTTAAAATTAAAATCACGTAAAATGAAAAATATTTACCGTGTGAAGAACCGGTGAGCTCCCAAGCGTTCCCAATGAGCGGCAAAGCCATTGGTCCAGGTAACTTTTCAGCTAATTCGAGCATGTGTTTTCTGGACACCCTCCAGTAAATATACCATAATGCTAGGGCGGGAATTAGAAGAGAATAAAACAGCGTCGAGGGTGAAATTACCCCCGAAGGAGCCGATATATTCGGAATCGCCGATTCGATCATTTTATAATCTAAATAAACAATAATCAATTAAACAAACTCTCAACTTGTTATTAAAATAATTACTTTTGCACTACACAGTTGCACCAAACTTTTCTTGTCCCCCACTATTAGTTGAAAATTTGTTGCGGGTTCCGTTCAAAATGGTTGCATTCGACCGATGTTTTGATTTATATACCGAAAGATGTCGGAGTTAAGTGACGCAAAATGCCAGAATTGTAATAGAGTAACATATAGTAATAATTCTACCGGATTTGAACTTGTTTTGACGTATAGAATGACCTGCTTGTTCTATTGTGCTTATACGGGGTGTTCGCGTCTATTCATTTTACGGAAAAATCTTTCAATTCAACATAACTTGCCATAGAAGAATGTTGTTGCAAACCTATTGAAATATGAACATCCTAAATTAAAAAAGTATATATTTTGTTGAAATTAGATAATATGAGAAACAAATTTAATAGCGCAACTTAAAAACAATTCGAAAAGTTGGTGGTGCAATTGGTAACATTGCTAATAGGTATATTGAAGCTGGTCCTCATTTCCAGGGAATAATACTAGCGATACTAGAGATTCTGAAAGTGATGATTAAGACCTTAATTATTATTGTACTATTATTTCTTAATAGAATTTGGACAAAGAATCTAATATCAATGATTATTCTGCAATAAATCTCATTACATTTTTGTCTTATTACATTCTGAATTGCCTTTGAAACTGACAGTTTTCTTAATACACGTTGAATATTATTTACTAAATTTTTATTATTTAATGTTTATTCCCAAGAGTAAATAAAGTGCACGACACCGTTGCGCTGAGTTAGAGAGTTAGATGCAGGCTGTGGCAGGCGCCAACGCGTCGCGCCTCCACCGCTCGCCAACTTAAATCTTTTGGACTGTAATCGACAACCAAGTACTCGAATAGGTACTACCCAACTCTGACTTGTAATTAAATACCAAGATGGCTGCCAAAAATCCACATTTTATTTATCTTCTGGCTGGTTGATTTTCGGGGCAAACACGTATAGTTACCGAGTAACACTTTGAGGTCAAAATCAATTTTCTTTATTGCCTATGTTATTCAGAAAGGTGTTAAAGGATTATGTTAAAAATTCATTGTTTTTATGCATTTATTCGTCTATGGCAGCTATATGCTATATTTCTGTAACACATAAGCTTTAAAATAATAAGGCCCAAAGTTTTAGAAGTAATGTTTTAGTCTTCTTCTCACCCACCCAGTCCAGTGCACGAAATCTCGATTTTTTTTTACATTTGCACTGATATCCCCCAAAATGTCACAATATGAGCTTAAAATACACGGTGTCCCAACGAAAACTTGTACCCCCGTAAAACTCGACAAAATAAACGTTTTGACAAAAATCCAAAAACACGTCGATTTTTATATCAAAGGGGACCAATTTTTATGCAATAATCATTCTTGCAACTCTAGCCCTGTGCGGGGGGTAGCGACCCCCCCCCCAAATTTTTAAATGGGACGGGGGTCAAATGATCCCTACTTTGGAAGGGTTTTTCATTACTTCAACAACCGTATTTGTTTTATTCAATTCGATCAATTTGTTACCGAGAAATTGCTTCTTGAAGTTTCCAAGTTAAAAAATTAATAAAAGCACAAAAAGGTTTAAACTATCGAATGTATTAGAATGGAAAAATTACAAAATTAAGTAAACTAATAAGAATGAAAAGTAAGAACAAAAGAACATCAGAACAAATGTCAAAATAAACTTATTCGCCACAGTATAAAATCGTGTTTATTTACTAAATCAAAATGGTTTATTCCAAAGAAGAATGCCGGCTAATAACTCCTGAGGTCTTGAGAAATGTAAGATCTGGATTTGAATACAGAATATATTATTGTATGACAATTGGTGGAGGTCATTTCGAGCAATACATTCGATAGTTTAAACCTTTTTGTGCTTTTATTAATTTTTATCTTGGAAACTTCAAGAAGAGAAATTGCATAAAAATTGGTCCCCTTTGATATAAAAATCGACGTGTTTTTGTATTTTTGTCAAAACGTTTATTTTGCCGAGTTTTACGGAGGTACAAGTTTTCGTTGGGACACCGTGTATAAGGAAAAAGGCACTTGCGCGAATTTGACAAAAATCAGGCAACTCCACCAATCACATTTGTATAGACTGATCTTTGTAGACCAAAAAGAACTAACATTAAAACCATTATTCTAAAAATTAACTATGTAGTAGGCACATATAAGTTAAACGGGAGAACAACATGTGAAGAAATAAGAATAAAAGAAAAGTGAGGTAAAAAGAGAAGTAAGAAGAAGACAAGTATAGTCCTGTACAATCCAGGCAGACAAGATGAGAAAATGGCTGTTGCTGGTCAAAGAAAATTTTGAATTTGCTCCACGGTAACACAAGGAACGGTCAAGAACGATTTAATCTAATTTAAACAACATTGCAAGACGTTAAGAAATTGTGAACATGATATTTTCGACGAGTGGCGATGCTCAGATTAGATGCCCACCATCAGATTCCTACTCTTCACTTCATTAGAAGAAATTCACTACTGGATTTTACCGAATCAAGCAGTGGTACTCCTGAATCTGACACAAGAGAGATCCTTTAACCTTTCACAATCAAGGTAGCACTGCATGTTGAAGATGCTCTTATTTCAAAAAAAAATCCCTACAGGAAAACATGTCCGTCCTTTCCAGGGTTTCTTTGTTGGAGGCACACCGCACACTTCCAATGGAAAAAAGCCGGACAACTAACGGGATGGATCAAAGATGTTCGTAAATCTACTCAAATTTATCTGTTTTACCAATAAATGTTTTCCTTGAAATTTTGTCATACAGTATTCATGCTTTCGTACGTTCTATTTTTCGCTTTTCCCTATATTGTTCATAATTCTCCTATTCAGTTAAAAAAATTGCAATACATCAGACAATAGTATAAACATACCGGTAAAACAAGATATGACTACAGTTTTTAAAAACCACTCTGGAAGTTAGTATTGTATGGTAATTGTTTGCCTCTGCCAATAATAAAAAAGAATTGTATTTATTTTGTTTATTGCTATGGAAATTTTAATTTGAATTTCGATTGTGCAGTGGAAAAGTAATGTCACTTGAATATATTACAGGACTTTATTTAGGGAGGTACTGTAATTCTTCAAGAATTTGGCAAGAAAATATAATTACAGTTCAATCGTCGTAAATTAAATTATTGTTGTTCTTATTGTTCGTGTGGATAAGCAAAATGTTTAGGTAAGTTCTTAACAGAACATGGACGATTGAATGGAAGTATTGTGATACTGTCAAAAATTCGTATTCAAAATAAAGCTAGGTTCAAAACGAAAGGAAAAGTTGTTTTTAGCATGTCGTCTGTGTGCGCTCGCGGGATTGTCCGCCCGTATTTTCTTGATTCACGATAAATGAATTTATAACCAGTTCGTAGCTCTTAAAATTTTCCTTGGCTATCAAGTAGGTATCATGTGCGGATTTTGATGAAAAAAAAATGTTGCCACTTAGCTGTTGTCACAGATTACTTACGTTGATAAACAATAATTTATTTGCATACAAAACATAAATGTAGGTACCCGCGTTAAGTATTGGCCATGCAAATAATGTTCAGTCCAGACGTAGATTGTATTTATAATTATTGTTTTCATTATTTCGAAGAAGCAGGAAAATTACCAGAATGAAAGACCATGTAAATTTGAGACTGGGTCAGTTAATTGCCGTACGTAATTATTTACTATAACGCGTGTGTGTATTGGTGGAATTTCACGCCAATATTCGGAGGCTTTTGCTGTGAAGATTCCATGATGTAATGAATACCACACTTACGAATTTTATTATACAGTGTGGCAAAGCAGGTTTCTTGACTGTTATACCCCCAATTTCGGCCATTAGCTTTCTGGAAAATATAGGTTGAAAAGGTACAGTAAGTAGTCAGACGGCTGCTCGCGTAATTATTATGCGTTTCACAGTGGGACGGACTGTGACGTAGCCGGTGCAAAAACAAGTTTTCCTGGACGTACCACAGTTGCCAGGCAGCAAAGACGCGACCATCCATTTTCCTCTCGCTTTAGTCACATCGTTCTATTTCTAACAATTTCTGACTTAGGTAGCGCGCCATTGGTGCCACCGCTGATGAGTGACGCTATTACTTTTGCGCATTGACAAAATTTTTCGTTCTCCTCTCAAACGAGTAATATGATGTTCCGAACAACAGAGATTGAAAACGCGGACTCAGAATGTCACTCTAGATATAATAATGCTAAAGTAGGTAGGTACATATTTAGTTTAATTCTTTGTCAGCAACTTCTAACACACAACAGGTTCACTAAAAGTTTTTGAACTTTTAATTTCATTTATTTACTTATTTATTAAAACTTGCATACAGCATCGAATTGGTATGAACAGGATTACAAAGTAAAAATATAAAAGTAAATATACCTAATAATAAAAAATATAAGTAAAGCGACGTCTTCAAATTTAAGATACTTACCTATAGAAACACAATAATATATCTACAAAAAAGAATAAAAACAAATAAATATTTAGGTGTTAATTTTCTAATCATCTAAATAATATTTCTTTATTTCTTTATTTCTTTCTTATATATCTTTTAAGCCATCATCAAAAAGTTTTCACTCCCAAGGCTGGTTGGACGCATACCTCCATCCTTGGGCAAACCTATGCAATTCTATAACTGTCGTTTGCTCTTTTAGAGATTGTGTATTATTCTTCTGTCCCTATATTTCATTTCATCCCTACTTTTCTAAGTACTTCGAATATCTTCCCTCATTTTACGTTGTTGAAGACTTTTTCTAAATCTATAAATCCTATATAGGCGCTCTTTCCCTTTTCTGTTATTTTTTCTATTTATTTTATTTATTTTTTCCCAGTTCCTGATGTCAAAATAAGGAAAAAGTTTATATACTTAAACATGGGCCCATAAAGTTGTTTTTCAAACATCCTGTAGGTTATACAACACATGATGAGCCACAATAAATGTAAAAAACTTCGAGGTAAAAATATAATGAAAATTTGTGTGAACAATATTCTGAAATTGCTGCTAACAATGGATACAAGGTGTCGAGTTTCTAGAAAAAAGAATATCATTTTTAATATCTGGAAAATTACGAAAGATATTAAATTAAAATTTTTTATGTGATTATTTTTGGTTTCTACTGATGAGGTAGAAATTTTTGGATTTTGTGCTCAATTTGGAAGCAAGAAAGTATCCTTGAATTTTTTCCTCCCCAGTAAAATAGCATTTTGTGTATTTGAAGAGTGTCATTTTCGTTTTATGACACACTTTATTCATATAATCTTTTCATTTTAGTTTGGCTCCTCTATCACCCCCAAAAAATGTTTACACTCTTTATAAATCACCCTTTACTATAAAAAAGAAGTGACTTTATAGCAAAAAAAATACTCGATAATATATTTCTATAAAAGTACAACTACAAATCTTACAAATACGACAGTCTTTAAACTATTTTAGTTTGCAACAGAAACAAAATATAAATAAAATAAATCGGCTATAATCAAATCATTCTCTGGTCTCTTCTTTTTTCTTCTCACCAACATCCTGGCATTCCTGGCATTCCAGTCCTTCTGGGTCTGAAAAGAAAGAAAATATTACTATGTATTAATAAGTCGAAAAATTATATTTAATCATAAACGTGTTTTAATGTTAATAGACTTACCAGAGGATTCTTCTTGGTGCGGATGTAAAAATTCGTCAACTTTTTGGGAACCATAATTTTTAATTTCGTACGCTTTATCAACCGCTGGTTGCACATAGGGCTCAACAATGTCGCGAACTGTTTGTACGGCTGGTTCTACGGCAGTTTTTGCGATCTCAACAGCCGGCTCAACTATGTCTCTGACGGTCTTTACGGTTGGTTCCATCATGTGCTTGGCAGTCGCAATTGCTGGATCAACAACATGAAGAGCTGTGTCAATCGCTGGTTTGGCGTACGCACAAGCAGTGTTGACGACTGGTGTCACCGTGCTACTGACGTATTCCTTGGTTGTGTTATAAATCTGTAACAGTATCTACATAAATAATATTATTTTAGGGTCTGCGATAATGGAATGACGGCACAACACGAAGAAACTGAAGGAGAAGAAGTTTAACATTCTGGAACCTGGGAAGTCAATCGAAAAACCTCACATGCTGGAGGTTTATGAACAGAAAAGACTATTTACCAAAAAACGAAAACAAAAAGTGTTAAGAAAGACGTCATGCAGCACTTATTTTATACCTATAAATATTAAATACCTCTCCTGGTGGTAGCTTGACGGATGGAACTTTTGCTTCGACATAATCAAGGCCGGAACAAAGCAAATCATCTACTCTCTTAATGGGACCTTCCAGCTTTGTTACAACTGGGGCAGCGATGGGTTTACCTACTTCCACAGCTTTATAGACTGTGTTTTCAGCTGTTTGTAAAGTCCAGTTGGTCATACTGTTGTAGTCCTAAAATTAATAAATGTGTTTTGCAAATTTCATTTGTACTTCATTTTTTACACACCTTAACTTTTCCGTAAATATTCGTTGCAGTTTGAATGGTAGATTCAACTACAGGTAATTTCGCAATTCTGTGAACAGATTCCATGCTGACGGTACACATGTTGTCTTGGTTATTTTCTATTTGCACTGGCTCTGAAGACATCCTAAATCTAAAACACGTTTTATCAAAAACATGCACAAAAACAACTAACAAGAAAGCATAAAATTTGACATAAAAACCAAATAAATGTAAATACTGCCAGAAAATTTTCCTTTATGACAATCTTATATCAATAAAACTTACAAAGTTAAGAGTAAACAGCCTGGATTTGATAAAAGAAATTAGGGCCACAGAATTGTAGGAAGCACTAGAGCGGTGTAGACTGATATGACTTATATTTAGTGGGTTTTAACGGTTATAAAAAACCTGCTGATAAGATTTCTTGTTATTTTGAAATGTACTTTGAATACTGATCTAAGGTCAAACGGTACGCATTTGTGAACTTGGAATATGAAACGAGTTTATTCACATTTTCAAATACGTGTTTAAAAATACATTCGGCCAAATTGCAGGCAAATATCAAGAAAAGAGTTGCGACACAGAAAACAATTTAGTTTTCAAATTTAATGATAGCTGTGAGTGACAGTTTCAACAAGTCCAATCAGCACTCTGAATAATACAGAGTGTATTAGGTATGACGACGAAATATACCCATGATACAAGGATAACAAGATACTTATGATATGACCGATGGAAAATCTTTGCGAACCGGCAATTTCCCTCATACGAGGTGGTTTAATGTTGCAGAGGCAGGTAAGAAGTTGTTGCGCGCCGGTAATTTGAGTATCACCACCCTGAATGACATGTGAAATTTTGATAACTTTTTGGGTCATTCCTTTTGGGCGGTATCTACACACACTTTAAAAAGTATCTTCAGCGGAATAAACCTATATTTTTATTGATGAAAACTTTCCAAATTATACACTGTATTCAGTTAATCACAAATAAACAAATTAGAAATTAGTCACCACAAATTATTAGAAATTCCTATACTTATCGGCGAACGTCATTTCTACGATAATTTACACAAAAAAAAACATAGGCTTTATTTTCTATTTTCTATAACCAACAAACATAACACTGTCTTACTAAATAAGTAGGTGTACTTACAAGATACAGGTAAAAAACGAGTTGAACAAGCAAAAACAGTAAAACACTACAATTGCTCGCGAACGAGAGAAAAATCACGTTGCCGGTTGCCGGTTGCCGGTAGTATTCGTTTAAATATTGTAATAAGCTAAGCTGCAATATTCGAGTTAGTTGTGTAAAGTACAATCGTATTTATAGAAGAGGCAAGGGGAACGCTAGCACTGATAGTTGACGTTGAACCTAATGTTGTACACAAGTATGAGTCAGTTTTACTTTTCGATGTTGCACCACATGATTTATCAGGAGACAGTAGAGGACCCTTTGCGTAGCAGTACAAAGTCCTTCCTACTCATTAAGATGATATATATATATAGTATTTCACCTTCATAGTGGACTCTGATTACGAGTATGATCACAAACAATGCAAGTCCACATACATCCTTCGAAAGGCCAGCAGCTCTAAAACGATTGCTTTTGACTGCTCTTTGAAAATATCATTTTATCTTTAAAAAAGAAAAGTAACAAACAGGGACGTAGTTGTGAATTTGTGGGCCCCTTAAATAACGTGCTGAGTTGAAATTTTCCAATGCAATGCGACAAAACAAGATTAGTTACCATTGGTTTCGACTTTATGGGGCTCATCAGTCTTAAGACGCTTGAATCGTTGATTAACTATCGATGATAATCATATGCATAATATGCATATTAAGAAGAAAATATATTATACAACCCTCACAGTAGAATCAATTAAGGAATCCAAAAATTCTATCGATTACAGGTGTTCAATTAAAAAAAAAATAAGATAGCCTATGTATAGAAGAAAAGGGACAACGTGTATAAATGGGAATAATTTTAAAGTATGGAGAACTAAAAATAAGGGGGGTCTCAGATATTATAGCTATCTCTCTCTCTCTAAAATGCATAATAAAGGCGCAAAACTCCACTGCTGCAACCTGTAGATTTGGAATCTTCTGCAAAAAAGTTAAAACCTGCATTAACAAACATTTTTTGTAAAATTAAAAGTAAAAAAGATATATGGGGTGGTTTAAAATATATGTGAACATCTTGGGCATATGCCATTTGTAACTTTCAAAGGTTTCCAATCAATTTATTGCACAATTTTCTTGTTAAACTATCTCAAAATATTTGGTACTGATCAAAAATTAGGCAGATTTCGTGCATTCAGGCACATGTCAACAATGTTTTTAGTTTGCAAAATTAGTTTTATTATTTTACACTTTTAGATCTTATATTGGATTTATATAGTAAAGTAAATTAAGAATTTTGAGAGAGAGCAGATTATGCTACTTTTATGTATTTGGAATCTGTGCATAACCTAAAATATTTTTTAATATGTAAGAAATTAAAAATAATTCTTCCGACAAAGTTAATTAAACAAATTTTTGCACTATCAAAAATTATGTCAAATTTGTACTAGTAGTGATTGGGAACCAGGCGTTTGTTTTTCAAAGATTGCACAAACAACTGTCCGAAATTTTGTATACCTAACTTTCTTGTTATGTAAACATACGCTATGGTCCCAGTTTTTTGTGATTTTAGAAAGAAACATCTTTTTGCTTTCTTAAAAATTGATTTTTTTCCTATTTTAATTTGGAAACAGGGCATTTCTTTCTGATATTACAAGAAAACTAAGGTCATAGTGCATATTTACACAACAAAAGAAGTTTAAGTAAGGATACAAAATTTAAAGTAGAAACTCCGAAAATTGTTCGTGTAATCTTGAAAATCGAACAACAAGTTCCTAGGGGCAATCAATGGGGCGTGAGCGAGACTTAACTTTCATAATTTTTAGTTGTTAGTTGCCATTCTTAATTGTGTGCGTGCAAACGCTTATAATGTCATTTAGTTCTTAATTTTGCTTTCATAAACCGCTCACTAGATAAAAAATATTTTGCAAAAAATATTCTTTTTCACTTATTTATACAGGGTGAGTCAATAGTGCGGGATTCTTCGTTATATCCTTTACAGTTAGAAATACGAAAAAACTTTCCATACAAAAGTTGTTTCCAGTGACATGTTGCTCCAGCTGAAATTATTTTTAGCTATACGACTTGTCCCATATTTTCTGTATGCAGGTCAACTTCGTTATTTCAAATGAAACACCTTGTATTTGACTTAATTTCCGAATTCCTTGATCTATTTTACTATGAGGTTATATGAAATAATTTTTTTCTAAACTTCATATTTTTTGAGTTATAGGCATTTTCTTGCGAATATTGCAGATGCAGAACTATTTTGAAATTTTAATATCTCGGAATTGAATAAAGCTGTAGCAGTAATAATTTGATGGAATGAAAGCAACATTTTTAAGAATAACAGTTGCTGTAAGAAACAATCGAAAATATTATACGGGATATTAGTAATTACAGGAACAAACTGGAAAATTTGAAAAGGCAATAACTATTGTTTTTCTACTATTGTTGGATTCCCCATAAAATTGCCTTTCTTATTGCAATACACTTCTCTATCCCAAAATTAGCCGTTTTTGAAATATTTGTATTTTCCAGATAAAACTAGCAAATATGATTTTATAATACTCAGTTGGCTATGAAAAAATTTAAGTCATAAATTTTGTTTCGCAGTTAATATCGCTTTGTTTAAGTTTATTTGAGAATTAAGTTTTCTTAAGTAAAAATTAATTTTGTAAAACAAGAATTAATAGACACGGTTTACACTTTGGGCGAAAGTGAAAGAAATTGTTTGTTAGGTGCCAAAATGTATGTACAAAAATATTTTGTGACGAAGGGACTTTCCATAGAAACGGAAATGTGAACAAACATAATTTGCATTATTATGCGACTGAAAATTCCCATTTTGTACGATATATGCACCACCAGCACATGGTTCATCAACGTTGTATTGTTGGGACACCTGTTGTTGGGACACCTGTTGTTGGTTCTTATTTTTTTGGTAATGTGGATGAAAACACCTGCCTCCACTTTCTGGAATATGATTTGGAAAATATGTTGGACGAGTTGCCATTACGCGTAACGCAAAGGTTATGGATACAACACGACGGTGCCCCTGCACACTACAGTGCGTAGGCAAGAAACTACCTAGATTCCTAGATAATCAGTTTCCTAACAGATGGGTTATTGACTTTTTAAGTAATTGTTACTGTTTAATTAAATATTGCTATGGTTTGTTTTTATTTAGTTGTCTGATTAAGCACTTTTTCAAGGAAATGCAAATTTGGCAAAAACGGTTGATTTTGGGTATAGGGAAGCCTATAGCAAAATGAAAGGCAATATTATGGGGAATCTAACAATGACCCAAAAACAATAAAGTTCTATTCGAAATTACAAAGTTATGGTGTTCTTAAGTTTTCTAATTTGGTTATGTAATTGCTAATACCCTGTATGATAATTTCAATTTTTTCTTACAGCAGAAGTTTTTCCTACATATTGCTTTCACTCCACTAAAATATTACTGTTACAGTTTCATGCAATGCCCAAGTATTGAAATTTAAAAATTGCTCTACATCTGTCAATATTCGCAATAAGATGTCCGCAACTTAAAAAATATGAGTTTAGACAAAAATGATCTTATACAATCTGATACAATCTGATAGTCAAATCTATCAAGGAATTCGAAAATGAAGTGAAATACAGGATGTTCCATTTAAAAAACCAAGTTAGGTGCTGTGCAGAAGAAATGGGACAGTCTGTATAAGTGAAAATAATTTTGTATGATAGAGAATCACAAATTAAAGGGGGTCTCTTATGTAACATTTTTCTCTAAAATGTACAATAGAGATACAATGGAAGAACCCCACACTATTGACTCACCCTGTATACGAATGACAAGGTATTTCTTTAAATTACTTCTTCCTTCGTCATCTGAAGTTATATTTCTCAGCAAAAATTGAATTTTATTTTACCTGGTCCATGTTAAGTAAATAGGAGTATTATATTATCATTATCCTGTAAAATAGCTTTTCCCGTTTGCGCGATTCCTCCACTCAGCAGTGTTATTTATCTTTGTTATCTAAATATGCACAGACAGACAGTTGAAACCCAAATATAATGTGATAAATATTTGCACAGGCAATTTGAAAATTTCTTCGCACCTTACTGTAAATCTCAAAACACCCGGAAAGCCGAAAATAAAATATTTATTCGAATAGTGGAATAAACAGGATGAACCAAGATGATGGCTCATTATTTTGGAAGATAAAATGTTTTCCTTCGAAATAAGGAAACACCGAGCTGTGTTAAATCTGTTAGCGATGCCGCAAAAGCAACGCCTTATCTCGGACAAAGAAATTTAAGTCAAAATATCGCACTTCCTAAAACTAGACGTATCTCTATATAGGGTGCGCCACCTAAGGGTATTTCTTCTGTTGCACCTTTATTGTGCATTTTAGAGAAAAATGTCATATGATAGACCCACGTTGAGTTTTGGTTCTTTGTTATATAAAATTATTTTCACTTATACAGGCCGTCACATTTCTTCTGCACAGGGGGGTGACCCTGAGTACTATTGCTCTGATTATATTTTAGTGTTTTTTAGAACGAATACAATTTGGACCATAATAATTATTTTCTCTTGCAACTATTGACTGTTTCCAAAAGGATGCAGATTGCAGATTTTCTAATGTTTCTACCCCTCTAGCACATAATGCTGTAGACACATCCCTGAAGACGAGCTCCAGAAATGTTTTTATAGCAGTCAGTGTTATCTAACTAAGTGATAACGCAGACCAAGGAGGAGGAAGGGAAGGAAAAGTGATGAAGATGTAGGAGGAAGAAGAAAGGAATAGAAGAAGGAATAGGAGGAGGAGAAGCAATAGGAAATGGAAAGGGGGGAGGAGAAAGAAATGGGAAAGTAGATCACAATTAAAATGTACCAAAGGCAGTTCAGAATTCCCCTTTGGTTGTCTTCCAAATGTGGGACATTTGAAATAGAAAATGAGTAATCAAGGATTGAAACTATGTTTTCTTAAATACACCTCGTCGTCGTTTTAGCAATGTTGTAGAAGTTTTTTAATTTACGTTTTATATACGCTGTTTTCTCTTCCCTGATATTTCTCCAAAATGACATAATTCTGCAATAAGCCTCTCATAAATTATATTGCTGCTCCATCCTGAATTACCTGTATTATTTATGTCAGTCAATACCTCATGTACTAGAAGAAATAAAACAATATTTCACTGGAAATTCTTTATAAAATCACACAATGACATTAAATCGGAGTAAGTTTTATTTCCATTCATTTCTTATCTGTAATCCCCACGTGTACACCCGATCGTAAAACTTATGTAACACTGTAACACTTAAAAATAAAATTATCAAAAAATCCATTTCATTGACCCTTTTCTCGCAAGGGGCTTCAAACTGAACTCTCATAAATGACGATTTGTAAGACAGGCGGCGACTGCTTGGTGGATGCATTCGCTGTAATGTCTCTTATCACTGCTTCCACGGCTGCTTCCCATTCTTTCTGTCTGTTCTTCTTATCGCTTTTGTTGTCGTGACCTCCTATTGACTTCCGTGACATTGTTACCTAAAAATATCAATTATTTTCGACTAAAACAAATGAATACCGAAAGATCCACTGTAAAATATCTTTTGAAAAAAAGTTGGGATTAAAAAATAATTGTCTCTCATTTAAAATTTTCAATTTGGGTTCAATTCCGGTAGGACTGGAAGTGTCATAATAATTTAAGTTATGTATTTTAAACAGGGACTGAAATCGAAACCGATATTCACCGTAACTGTAACCGTAACCGTTTAATATTCGAATAACCTTAACCGAAACTGTAACCGAAATTTAAAATATTTCTTTTACCGAAACCGTCACCGAAACCGTTTTATTTTATTTTGATTAACCGAAACTGTAACCAATATACAGATATTTGTATCGGTTTTTGAAGGAATTGAAACGCAAACCATTAACACTAACTGAAACCGTAACCTCGTCAAACCGAATCAAATTGAGCCAGTGATTGGTTAACAAAAAGAATCAGCACACTACTGACTTCAGCTGAACGCCGCCATGTGGACAAATTGTTAAAACAAATACCTATTCAACCTAGTGTTGCGCACAGTCACAGAGTACTGGAACCTGAACGGTAATTTGATTTTTTAGTTTTTCTTTTTACATACCTACCTACCTACCTGCAGTTTATAATTTAATAGTATTTACATTTGTTGTCCCTTGTTGAAGGGAGGAAGAAGATAACTATCCGAGGAGCAAGCAGATTAAACTTACAGATATATTTAATAAACAATAACAATATGTACTAATGTTAATATGTAAATAAATAATTACTAGAAAACAAAAGAAAAGAAGAGTTTTGGTTCGTTCGCACACAGCAACCGCATATCATGATTTCACTCTGTGCTCATCTCTGTGCTCATCAGTACGGTGCAGCTGTGTGCGAACAAACTAAAAACAACATCTAATCTATAAAGACGAGCGGGCCACATCAGTAAGCGAGCGGCAACTCCGAAAAGTTGGCTCTCGCTCACTGATCGTCCCCTCTAGGCATTACTGGTACAATGCCGAAGAACACATGAAATAACAATTCGACCCGAACTTGCTCCAACAACTACTCCTCGGGCAAACACCCCGACAGGCATTGAATTACAGAGCAAGTCCTTGACGAGGGCGTGTACTGGACGGTGGCAAAACATCTGGAAACAGTCTGCTATCAACTAATGCAGTATTGAGAATCCGATGTGCCCCTAGCGTACACAAAAGCGGTACAAGGCCCCGCTGAATACGGCCTGAAAAATACTAGAAAACAAAGAAAAAGAAGAGTTTTTTATTAATAAATAATTGTTATTAACAATTTGTTAATGATGATATTTTTTCATCATCATAAGGTTCTCAGTCCGAAGACTGGTTGGACGCGTACCTCCATTCTTTTCTGTCCTGAGCTAACCTACGCATTTCCCTAAAAGTAGAACATCCTACATCCCTAACTATTTGAGAGCAGTAGTCTAATCTAGGCCTACCCCTACCTCTTTTTATTCCTATCTCTGACTCTAGTATGTCACGAACTATTCCTTCGTGTCTTAGAAGGTGTCCTACCATCCTATCTCTCCTACTCTTTATTGTTTTCCATACCTTTCGCTTTTCTCCAACTCTTTCTAATACTTCCCTATTGCTAACCTTATCTATCCACGGTATCTTCATCATGCGTCTGTAGCACCACATTTCAAACGCTTCTACTCTTTTTCTATCCGCTTCTCCTATTGTCCAAGTTTCGCACCCGTATAATGCCGTACTCCATACATACGACGTTAAGAGTCTCTTCCTAGTCTCTATATTAACCGTTCTCGAGCATAACAGTTGTTTCTTTTTGTTAAACGCAACTCGGCCCTGCGCCATTCTTTGTTTTATATCTTTAGTGCTCCTACCGTCTTGAGTTATTTTACTTCCTAAGTAGCAGAAATCCGCGACCTCCTCTATCTTCTCATTTCCAATTTGTATTTCCATTTTAGTTCTATTTTCACATCCCCTACATACCAAAATTTTAGTTTTCTTTTTATTGATTTTCATGCCGAAGCCCTGTGTCAAAACTGCTTCCATTTCATTCAAAGCCGCTCCTAATTCTTCTTTGCTAGATGCTAACACTGCTATATCATCCGCAAATCTGAGCATGTTAATAGTTTGGCCCTGTACATTGATCCCTGAGGCTGTTCTTTCCTTAACAATATTAATCGCATCTTCGATATATAAGTTGAAAACTAGAGGTGACAATGCACATCCCTGTCTCACTCCCTTCCGGATATCTACTTCCCTTTGTTCCTGCTCACATTCTATAACTGCCTTTTGCTCTTTGTAGAGATTATGTATTATTCTTCTGTCCCTGTATTTCATCCCTACCTTTCTCAGCACTTCGAACATCTTCCCCCATTTTACGTTGTCGAAGGCTTTTTCTAAATCTACAAATCCTATATAGACGCTCTTTCTCTTTTCTATCGTTTTTTCTATAATTACTCGTAAAGCTAGAATGGCCTCGCGCGTTCCTCTATTTCGTCTAAATCCGAACTGATCTTCTCCTAATATTTCTTCCGCCTTTTTCTCCATCCTTCTTTGCACAATTCTAGTTAAAATTTTTGACGCATGGGAAGTTAAACTGATAGTTCTAAAATTTTCGCATCTATCCGCGCCTTTTCTTTTTGGCAAAGCTACTATGATGTTCCGTTTGTAATCTTCTGGAATCTCGCCTGTCAGGTATATGCGACTAACTAATTTAAATAAACGATCTATTACCTCTTGACCTGCGCACTTTAAGATTTCTGCCTGCAAGCCATCTATACCTGGTGCTTTATTATTCCTTAAACTTTTTAGTGCTATCTCAAACTCTTCTCTCATTATAGGACTCCCTAGGTTATCCCCCTCTACACTGCTTTCGCTTTCTAATATATCTTGCACTTCCTGTCCCGCATATAAGTTTCCTAAATATTCTTTCCACCTATCTGCCTTCTCCCCACTTTCGATTAGGATATCTCCTGCCTCATTTCTAATGTTTTTGGTACTAGATCCAATTTCTCTAAAGTTTCTCCTGATTATTTTATATGCTTCATCAGTCTTTCCTACTTCGAACTTATCTTCCACTTCTTTGCATTTATTATCGATCCATTGCTCTTTCGCTTTCCTACATTTCCGAATAATTTCCCACTTGATCGCCTTATATCTTTGTTTCCCTATTTCATCTAACCTATTTTTATATTTTCGCCTTTCCTCTATTAGACTCACAATATGTTTTGTTATCCAGGGTTTCCTACTTTCATTCTGTTTATGACCCAAAATATCCCTAGCTGAGGAAACTAAACTATTTTTAATGCATTTCCATTCTGCCTCTATGTCCCTAACAATATTTCCACCCGTGCCCTTTAGTGCTTCGTTTGTCTTTTTCTCGAACTTATTGCGCATATCATCATCTTTTAGTTTCTCTGGGTCAAGATACCTTCTTCCGCTTCTTTTTTTCAAAATCTTAAATTTAAGATTGGCTTTCATAAGGACTATGTTGTGATCAGTATCTATTTTTTATTATATTAATAATTATTAAAGTAGTTTTGTTTTGACCTCTGTTAATTTTATAGTCTTGTCATTAGGTACCTGTAAGAAACCTACGCAAAGTTTAAGCGAATCGAAGTTGAAGCACTTGAGTCTTGTCTCGAACTTTAAATTGAAATAAAATGTACGTGACTTATGTAATTTTTTATTACAATTATAGTCAGCGACCTAAATTTACATATGTGAAATAGGATTTGTTACTGTTTAACTCTATTAAAAGTGCAGTTAAAGTTTTTCAAAAACCGATATTAACCGAAATCCATAACCGAAACCGTTTGAAAAAGGTCAAACTGTAACTGAAAACGATACCGAAATTTGCTGTGACATTTAAACCGAAACTGTAATCTTAACTGTTATAAATCTTAGTAACCGTAACCATAACCGGAATAAAAAGTGAAACGGTTTCAGTCCCTGATTTTAAATAATACAGTGACCCAAATTTCATATTGGTATCTTAGTAAACCCAAATGTACATAGGGATGAACCTGACTTCGTGATCACCCGGCATACCATTTGATACAATCTGTTCTCGTCATTGTTTTGATTATTTTTTGACGTTTTATAGAACTATTGAAATGTTTAACATTTTTGGTTTCGGCCATTCATGCCATTATTATATCGAGAATAGGATCTTGGGATTATTCCCGATGTAATAGTGCCTGTAGTTTTTTTTCTTACTTGATAAATGTCAGTTAAATATTGTGTCAAATATAACAATTTGCAAACTACCTAATAAAATGCAGTTTTTATGGTTATATTATATGCAGGCCGTGCCGATAGAATCTAGTGCGCACGTAAGTGGGGGAACGTGACGTCAATTGGGAGCGCGAACCTGGGAGCCGGGCATTTATCTTTACGGCAGCGGCGTTATCGCCCGAAGACTTTACAGACTTTACTAACTTGCCAGTATCTTTGACAAGTTTATAATGCCTAATTATGCTATCGTGGGTTGTTACAACAATAACTGAAAGGGAGTGACTACTGAACAGTCCCTAACTGAAATACAAATGACGTTAACTTTTTTAGATTTCCGCAGAATTCTTCGCTAGCAACCAGCTAGCTCAACTATGTAAACGTGCAGAGAAAGTACTGCGCTGTCTAGTTCGGACGCGCACGTAATTTGAGAATCAAACAATTAAGATTACGATTTCAGGGTTTATCAGAAACTGATAAGGGTAAAATTGTGAAGAAAATGGGAAAATAGCAAACTAAAATTAACTTTGTTGTGATTGTGATTCGCGCCGTATATTTTAACGCACGCATTAAGTATTTTGTAAAACAAAATCACCAAGCAAGAGCTACAATCGGTTACTGTTGAAAGGGACTAAGCATTTTAACAAATTTTAGACTGGACAAAAATACCTTAAATATACATAACCTAATAAGTTGAACTAAAGTAATCAGAAATGTTTACAGATAGGTATCTCTGTTAATGTACTAAAATTCCTCTGAAAAAAAATCGCTTTCGGAAAATGCAATGTTTTCTTGTCACCTATTAAATTTATTAAATATTTAGTTAGCTCCTTTCACAAATAATCGATTCTGTTAAAGTAATTCACCGATTGAAATAACAGTTGTCATGTGAATTATCGTTGTATGGGGTGGCCCACTGAAAACAGTAAGTGCGATTTTATGCCATTTAGCATCATTCGATGTTTTCATTCATGTAATTTCAACCCCAAAGCGGAAGGGGAAAGCACCATTAAATTTTTAAATAGGAGGTAGTGTCAAGATGCACAGGCCTTTAAATTCTCTTTATAACAGTTTTTCATTTTTTAAAATTGGATCACTAACCTCCAAGAAAATGCACTTTAAAAATAACATTAATTGGAAATGCCTTTTGTTTGATTTTTAATAAACTATACCTGGAAGTTCATTAGTTTATTGCCGGACAGAGCCAAAAATGGAATTAGTACATTTATTTTTTTTTATGTTATTATTTTATGTCAAATTAGTTGCTTAGGTAATTTTTAAACATCATGGATATAATGATACTAAAAAATAGATTGTATAATTATTTGTGCCATTTTTTTAATAATTTTAGTAATATTTGTGAAATTTATGGCAAATGAAACACTATGTAAAAAATGTTATCGACGTTTCGCCTCTGGTTGGAGGCTTTGTCAAGATTATATATTTAAAAGTTTACAAAATGTATAAAAGTGACAAAATTTTTTCTTAATAAAAATGTAAATAACAGTAACTAAGAACTTATATTAAAAATAGAAATTATACGTAGCACACATGATTTTGTAAAAAATATGAAGGAGGAAAGAAATGTACATAAATTATAATCAAGTGGTAGAGAACAGATTTACGTTATTATGTCACTGTAAATTTGACTTAAATTTTGAATGTCAGATCTGTCATTCAAGGAATTTTTATCTTTTTGGATGTGTATCATTTCTAAAACCAGTCTAGCTTTTAAGTTTTTTTCTTGTTCTAAAATAGTAGTATTGTGAAAATCGAAATTGTGTTTAGTATCTTTTATGTGTTTACTGATAGCTGAATTACTATTTTGGTAAGTATGTTGTTTTAACCTAGTTTCAAGGTGATTTTTGGTTTGCCCAATGTATGTTTTATTACAGTTATTACAATTAATTTTGTATACAATATGAGTTTTCATTAATTTTGGAATTGGAGTTTTTAAACGAGAATATAAAAATTGTAAGTTGTTATGCTTTTTATGAGCAATTACAAAATTATGTTTTAATAATAATTTATTAATGTTATGTGATATGTGTTTTATATATGGTAAAGAAATGTAATTTTTAGGTTCTTTTTGGTTTTGATTGTCGTTATTGTTATTATAATAATGATGTAGTCTATTTTTTATAAAAAAATAGACTACATCATTATTATAATAACAATAACGACAATCAAAACCAAAAAGAACCTAAAAATTACATTTCTTTACCATATATAAAACACATATCACATAACATTAATAAATTATTATTAAAACATAATTTTGTAATTGCTCATAAAAAGCATAACAACTTACAATTTTTATATTCTCGTTTAAAAACTCCAATTCCAAAATTAATGAAAACTCATATTGTATACAAAATTAATTGTAATAACTGTAATAAAACATACATTGGGCAAACCAAAAATCACCTTGAAACTAGGTTAAAACAACATACTTACCAAAATAGTAATTCAGCTATCAGTAAACACATAAAAGATACTAAACACAATTTCGATTTTCACAATACTACTATTTTAGAACAAGAAAAAAACTTAAAAGCTAGACTGGTTTTAGAAATGATACACATCCAAAAAGATAAAAATTCCTTGAATGACAGATCTGACATTCAAAATTTAAGTCAAATTTACAGTGACATAATAACGTAAATCTGTTCTCTACCACTTGATTATAATTTATGTACATTTCTTTCCTCCTTCATATTTTTTACAAAATCATGTGTGCTACGTATAATTTCTATTTTTAATATAAGTTCTTAGTTACTGTTATTTACATTTTTATTAAGAAAAAATTTTGTCACTTTTATACATTTTGTAAACTTTTAAATATATAATCTTGACAAAGCCTCCAACCAGAGGCGAAACGTCGATAACATTTTTTACATAGTGTTTCATTTGCCATAAATTTCACAAATATTACTAAAACTAAAAAATAGAAGTGATTGATGCGCCTACTACCATAGCTACTAATACTATTTCAGATGCCTACTATTATAATATTAAAAACACATTATTTGGTAAAAACAATAATTCTGTCCATACCGGCCGCCTTGAATGTTTCAATACAAAAGTAAAAAAAAAAAAAAAAAAAAAAAAAAAAAAAAAAATACAACAATTAAATTGTTCAATAATTATCATTCACTGTTCAACAACAAACATAGTTTATTTACCGCCCGTTTCACTGAACCGGTGGATGTTTTGATTGTCACAACACGCACAACACCATCAAGTCCAGGATGCAGGTCCGTGATGATTCCCATTTTCCATAACATTGGAGGTGTTGGTTCACGTAGAAGGACGACTGCTCCTACATTCCAGTGTGATTCGGTTGGATGTTTCCATTTGCTGCGCTGTTGCAACAAATTAAGATAATCGGAGGACCATTTCTTCCAAAATGACTGTTGCAATTGTTGAACAAGTTGGAACCTTGAGAGTCGATTGGCAGAAATATCCGTGAAGCATGGTTCCGGAATAGTGTATAATGAGTCACCAATTAGGAAATGGGATGGGGTCAAGGAAATTGGGTTGTCTGGATCAGTGGATAATGGTATGAGCGGACGAGAATTAAGTATTGATTCGATTTGCGTAAATAAAGTGTGCAATTCCTCGTACGTTAATATAGTATTTCCTATTATCTTGTGCAGATGTTTCTTAGCTGATTTAATTGAGCTTTCCCAGATACCCCCGAAATGCGGTGACCTAGCTGGAATGAATTTCCAGTTTATCGATTGGCTGGACAGGAAATTCGAAATGTTTTTATTATTTTCATCGGTGGAATACAAAGTAAACCATTCTGATAGAAGCTCGTTAGCTCCAACCAGATTAGTGCCATTATCTGAATAAATCGTATGGCATAAACCTCTTCGAGCTATAAAACGCTTTAAGCAGGCGATGAATGCTTCAGTACTGAGATCGCTGACAATTTCTAAATGTACAGCCTTTGTGCTGAAACATATAAAAATACAAAGATATGCCTTGTAAGTTTTTTGTCCTCTGCCCTTGCCTTGGCGAACTATAAAAGGGCCTGCGAAATCAGTGCCACATGTTATAAAAGGGCGTGATGGAGTTACCCTTGATTTAGGCAAATCTCCCATTATGGGGTTTATTATAGGACTGTTTATACGTCTGCATATGGTGCAATCTCTGATTATTTTTTTAACTGACGAAAGACCTGAAATTGGCCAATAATTTTGTCTAATGGCATTTAAAACTACTTGAGCACCAGCATGCAAATACTGAATATGAATGTGTCGAATTATCAAAGTGACTAGATTATGATTCTTTGGCAAAATCAAAGGAAATTTATGATTGTATGGCAAATTTGAATGTTTCAATCGACCACCAACTCTAAGTAAATTGGATTTATCGAGGAATGGGTTCAGTGACAATAGTGTGCTTTTACATGGTAGCTGTTGGTTATTTTTGAGATTACTGATTTCCTGTGAAAAAACTGACAATTGAACAGCTTGTATTAGAAATAACATGGATTCGTCAAGTTTATTAACTGTTATTGAACCCGATATGCGAGTTTCAGGAGAAACTCTACAATTGGAAACGAATCTGAGAACAAATGCAAGAATTCGTTTTAGTCTGCTTAAATGTGAATATTTGTTTATTAATTGTGAAATGAATTCTATATTTAAACTTGAAACTAATGATATTTGATGATTTGATTTTAATTCTGGCAAATCCGCTGCAAATTGTGTTAAATTCGAAATTGGCCAGTAAGAAAAATCTTGTGATAACCATTGGGGACCGTGCCACCAGAGGTTTGATTTTGCTAATATTTTTGGTGAGACTCCTCGCGAAATAATATCCGCTGGATTGTCATATTTGCGAATGTGTCTCCATTGATGGATCTCAGTGGATGACATTATTTCTGTTACTCGATTAGCAACAAATGTTTTTAGTTGATTGGGAGATTTTGCTAACCAAGCTAGGACTATTGTTGAATCAGTCCAGTAGACAAACTCATTGATTGTTATGTCAAGTTGTAAAATTAACTGTTTCACTAAAGTAGCAGACAACAGAGCTGCACATAACTCTAGTCTAGACAGTGTTATTGTGTGAATTGGTGCAACTTTACTCTTAGCACACAATAAATTAACAAAATGATCGCCATTGGCATTGGTTGACCTGAGATAAATACAACAACCATAACTTGTCTCACTTGCATCTGCAAACGCATGTAACTGAATATAAACTGATTGATCACATAAAACGTACCTGGGAATAGAAATATGTGTAAGATATTCGAAACTTAATTTGAAATTGGACCATATTGTGAAAAGTTCTTGTGGGATTGATTCATCCCAGTGTATGTTCAGTTGCCATAACCTTTGTAATATGATTTTAGCTGTTATTGTGATAGGCCCAATTAAACCAAGAGGATCAAAAATCTTGCTGATTGTAGAGAGAATTACCCTTTTTGTAACCTTGGCTGTAGTTGATTCAAATTGAATGGGAAATTGGAAATGATCTAATTCGGAGTTCCAACTCAACCCTAAAGTTTTTGTGGTTTTTAGTTCGTCATTGAACTGCATTGTAGTTGCTATATCAGGAATACCCCCTAAAAGTCTATAATCGTTTGATACCCATTTTCTTAGAGAGAATCCTGCAGAAATAAATAATTTATTTAATTGGTTAATGATGAGTGCTGCTTGATCAAATGTATCCACGCTCGCTATTAGATCGTCTACATAAAAACAATTTTTTATTATCTTGCTAGTGTCGGGATACATAGCTTAATTATCTAATGCGATTTGCGTAAGACATCTTGTTGCTAAGAAAGATGCGCATGAAGTACCGTATGTGACAGTGTTAAACTGATAGCATTGAATTGGATCGCTGCGATGTTTGCGCCATAAGATATTTTGATAAATTCTATCATCTGGATGAATTAGCACCTGACGGTACATCTTTTCACAATCACTGGTGAAA
Organism: Xestobium rufovillosum; assembly: GCA_963966045.1. Lineage (NCBI taxonomy): Eukaryota > Metazoa > Arthropoda > Insecta > Coleoptera > Ptinidae > Xestobium > Xestobium rufovillosum. The sequence continues at coordinate 41,442,660 of OZ014492.1, forward strand.
GCAAATTTATGTAAGCGAAATCTGATAAGAATTGTTATTAAATCTGGTTGAATTGTTGGGCCAATTAATAATGTTTCGTTTAAACAGATATTTGATGATGTTTTGCATGAACCATCAAAGACAACACGAATTTTGGTTGTACTACTCTCAGCCTTGAAAACTGCATGATGTGGGAAAAAATAGGCCCTGAATTTTTCCTTCTCAGTATACTGAACAGGTGACATGTGGCCTAGCTGTTCATATTCTGACAAGAAATTTGTATACTGTTCTTTTAATGTTATATTACGTTCAAAACGATTTTCAAGCAGAAATAATCTTTTTGCTGCTGTATTGTATGATTCTCCTAACTCACTTATGTTGTTTTTAAATGGTAATCGAACTATGAATCTGCCATCTTTGTTTCGAGAAGTGGTTTGAACGAACAATGATTCGCATGGATTACTTGGGTTTAAATTTGCGTTACTTATGTTGATTTCTTCTAGTTTCCAAAATTTAGAAAGCTGATCGTTTACTGATAAACATGAAATTTTACGCTGATGAACATGAATCCTTTGTTGACTGAATTGCCCTGCTATGACCCAACCAAAATGAGTTTTTTGTGCTATGGGATAGTGTTTGCCTAATGAAATTTGACCTACACATAGTACCTTGAAAAATACTTCAGCTCCCAACAAAATGTCTATATTGTTGGAATGATTAAAATTTGGATCTGCTAACTGCAAGTCAGGTGGTAACTTAAAGTTATCAATTCGAAATGATTGTTGAGGCAATTGCTGAGTAATTGATGGGAGGACTAAACAAGAAATGTTACAACTAAATGCATTTATTAATGACGACAATTTTATTTGAGCTTCTCTATTTACCGCTGATGTTATGCTATTTATTCCAGAAATGGGAAAATTGACCTTAAGTGTTTTAACACCCAAAATTCGAAGAAAACCTTCTGTGATAAAATTGATTTGCGAAGCTGAATCTAGTAGTATACGACATTGAATCTTGTTTCCATGTATGTCATGAGCATAAGCTAATGCTGTTGGCAGTAAGACATTTGTGATTTGTTTGTTGGAACAATTAAGACCTACTGGAAATATTTGATTATTATTTGATGAATTTGTTGATTCTTGAGGAAGATTATTGCTTGTTGTTTTACTCAAGTGTAAAAGAGTGTTGTGAGACTGGTTACATATTTTACATTTATATGTTGATTTACAGTCCCTTGTGGTATGATTTGATCTGAAACAATTCTTACAAAGTCTTTCTTTGGTGACCTCATTAATGCGGTCTGGTATTGATAATTTTAGGAAATCTTGGCACATAAATAAAGGATGATTTTGTTTGCAATAAAAGCATGTTGGTTTTTTAATTGTAATGTGAGTGCTACGATGTGACCTTTCAGGAACTGATTGTTTTTTAGGTACTTGGAGCGACTGTAAAAATTGACAGCGTTTCATCAAAAAATTTGCAAGTTCCTTAAAAGTGGGTGTATCTGTTAAGTTGGATTTTATTTTCTCCCATTCTCTTTTTGAAGAGACGTCTAATTTGGAAGCTACGAGATGCACTATTATAAGGTCCCAATGCTCTGTGGGAACTTGAAGCTTTTTTAATGCTCTCAAATGTTTTAATGTATTGGTTAATAATTGCTGGAGGGAAATATGAGATTCTTTCAAAACTGGTTCTAAATCGAACAAAGCCTTGACATGATTGTTGATTATTAATGGTTTGTTTTCAAACCTATCCTTCAACAAACCCCAAGCTATGGGATATGTTTCTGCTGATACCTCCAAAGATTGTATTACCAAGGCTGCATCGCCTTTTAAGGAAGACTGCAAATAGTGATATTTTTGAATATCAGATAAATCTGAATTTTTATCGATAAGTGAATTAAAAGTGTCATGGAAATTAAGCCATTGGTCGTAATCTCCCGAAAATGTGGGAATTGATAAAATAGGTAAATTGACACTGGAACTGCCTGCTCGAGGAGTATATGAATTGCTATTAGAGTTATCAGTTCTAGAATTTATTGTAATGGAATATTTTAAGTTTTGAATAATTTTGATTGCTTTCGATCTTAAAGAATAGAACAGATTTTCAACATATTCTCTTTCATTTTCATGATGAGCTGTTAGATCGGATGGATCATAAGATTCAATATCACACTGAATTATATTAAAATCATTTAATAAATTTTCAATACCTGACAAACGAATTTCCAATTCAGTAATCGTTTCTGGATCTTCCATATTTACTTTTTCTACATAGGTTTTAAATCGAGTGAGAGAACACTTAATGACCCCACGTTTTCTAACAAGTGCTTTTAACTCATCATCGGCCATGATATTCTTTTGTGATATGTTTATTATGATGCGAAACTATTTTGTACTAACACTGTGAAGACAACAGGAAATACACTAATATTTTTAAGCAGCAATGCAATTGTTTACATTTACGCACATGAATATGATGGATATGTTTGGTATGTTTGATTGATATGCTTGATCTGTATGTTTTATATGTTTGGATAAAGGAGGGTAAGCTTTTTATTGATGACTCACGTGGCTGACCAACGCAGTGTGTATGATAGACTCTTCCGACTGTCTTGATATTTCGGCTTCTGTATTTGCTGGATGTAACATCCGTTCTTCGAAGGACCAAATTTGGAAATGCCTTTTGTTTGATTTTTAATAAACTATACCTTGAAGTTCATTAGTTTATTGCCGGACAGAGCCAAAAATGGAATTAGTACATTTATTTTTTTTATGTTATTATTTTATGTCAAATTAGTTGCTTAGGTAATTTTTAAACATCATGGATATAATGATACTAAAAAATAGAAGTGATTGATGCGCCTACTACCATAGCTACTAATACTATTTCAGATGCCTACTATTATAATATTAAAAACACATTATTTGGTAAAAACAATAATTCTGTCCATTAATTAAGGCACCTTTTAACACCAGTAAGTGCGATTTTATTTCTCAGAAGTCAGTGGTCCGTTTTAAAAAAATGAAAAACTGTTATAAAGAGAATTGAAAGATGAAAGGCCTTTCAAACGGTGTTTATCTTGATACCACCTTCCATTTAACAATTTAAGGGTGCTGTCCCCTCCAGCTTTGGGGTTGAAGTTACATGAATGAAAACATCGAATTCAGATGTCCCCCTTACAACCAAAATCGTAAATCGACGTGTCTGGGCTTTTTGCTTAAAAATTATGCCAAATGGTATAAAATCTCACTTATTGTTTTCAGTGGGCCACCCTGTATAATGTCATTTTATATTAATTTTTTGCACCGATATCGATCAATCAGGAGGCTAGATTTAGTAAAGTCATCTTGCATAATATATGTTTCTATTGCTTATTAGATGAGGGAAATTATAAATATAATATACTGCAATATCATTCGACCTTCCTAGTATGCATATTCAAATACTTTTTCTAACAAAATTAGTGTTGCTTTTGGGAAACACCCCTCGCGTTAACTTTGTTTTCAAGTTTAGAAAATATTTTTCTCGAATACAGTAAGGTAGTCTTCTGATAATTATTACCGAATTGGTTTTGTAATTAATAAATAAAAGTTTAAGTTTACTCGAAAATCAAAGTTATGCTTCATATTTGAATAATTAACCACGTTTTACAATATTGCACGAACCATAAGTCTTCCAAATTCATCATTTATTTAGTTTTGATTTATTTCTTTCAAACATCTTTAACTAATTTTATTTTATTTTGTGTCACTCTATAATAAATTAATTATTGCAACAAATATGTTTAATTTTTTCTTGGTAGGTGTACAAAATCATTCTAATATAAACGAGAAAGGCATAGATACGCTTTGCCGAACATAGCGGACCGTATATATTCGAGGGTTTGGCGCTCCCAAGCAACGTCATTGCGCGCTCCCGACCGAATAGCGTCTGCCTGTGCACTCACCATATATATTTACGCCATGGTTATATGAAAAATTTGGGTCAAAAAATAATCCTCTCAAATACCACTGAAGAGTTCGATAAACAGAAAATAATTCTCCAGTTTTGTTTCTCAACCTCGTCGCGATTCGGCAACGTGTTTTCGAAAAACTGTCGAATTATTTTCAATTTATTCTTACTCTCTTGTGATCTTACTATCCGTTGAGAATAAAATCCAAAACTGCTATCCTGCTTACATGTCTTGAGGCTTTAATAATTAAGAAAGAGTGTGTTCAACAATAATTGTGCTTATATCCGTTTAAAGAATAATTTATTATTATTCTTCAAACGGATATACTGGTAGAAGTTAGGGGAGTCTGCCTCATGTAGTAAAATTAATAATTATATTATGAATTCGTTCCGCCAGTTGTTCGCAAGGAGTATACAGGGTGTGAGATTTAAGCGTGGGTGGATTACTCAGTTCAAGATCAGATTTTATATAATTATTCGTGCCAATTTTTTTCTTTAAGTTTATAACTTTTGTGAATTTTTTGGCAAAATTGAAACTTCTTTTTGTAAAACACCAACGTTTCGCCTCCGTTAGGGGGCTTTATCAAGGTTTTATTCAAAATTGTATAAAGTATAAAAAAGTGACATTTTTTTTCTTAATAAAATTTGTAAATAACAGTAACTATGTTAAACTTAATAATAGAAATTATATCTAGCACATTTGATTTTGATAATTATGAATAAGGAAATAAATAATGTACATGAGTTAATTTAGAATCAAGTGGTAGAGAACAAATTACGTTATTATGTCACGGTATATTTGACTTACGAAAACAAAATGTTTAATCTATTAAATGACAAACTAATATATACAACTCTTCCTAAAGATCCCACAATAAGTTTACAAACTAAAAATAACAATTTTATTTCTAAATTATTAAATGAAAATAACATTTCACCTAATCTTAGCTTTAAACTTAAAATACAAAATTCTCTCCCCCCACGTATATATGGCCTCCCTAAATTACATAAAACTAATATTCCACTTAGACCAATAGTATCATGTATACAAAGTCCTTTCTACAAATTATCGAAATTTTTATCCAACATTTTATCTAATATTACAGGTCAAAATGAATTTTATATTAAAGATTCATGGTCATTTAAAGAAAAAAGCAAAACGTTTTATATTCCGGAAAATTTTACTTTAATTTCACTGGATGTTGTATCACTCTATACAAACATTCCAATAAATCTAGCAATTACCACTATCAAAAAAAACTGGAATAAAATCGAACCCTTCACATCACTTACTTTAAACAATTTTATTACTGCAATTGAACTTACTTTAACTACTACATACTTCAAATTTAAAGATAAAATTTACAAACAAACTGATGGCTGTGCTATGGGTTCTCCAATTTCAAGCACTATTGCCCAATTAGTCTTAGAAGATTTAGAAAGCACTGTTATTCCCAAATTATCTTTTAATTTACCATTTTTTGTAAGATATGTGGACGATTGTCTCACTGCTATTCCTCCTGGCAAAGAAAATGAAATACTATATCAATTTAATAACTATCATCCCAAATTACAGTTTACTATAGAAATTTCAAAAAATAACCAAATTAACTTCTTAGACTTAACTCTTTACAAAATTAATAATTCTATAGAAACAGAATGGCACACTAAACCCACTTGGTCTGGCCGTTACATTTACTTTAATTCTAAACAACCAATTTGTCACAAAAGAAGTATTGTTATATGTTTAGCCGATCGAGCAATCAAACTTTCTAGTCCACAATTCAGAAAATCTGCAGTTGACAAAGCCATAAATTGTTTAATAAAAAATAACTACCCAAGATATTTTATTGACAAAATTATAAAAAACAGACTACATCAATTTTATAATAACAACAATATTAATCAGAACCAAAAAGAATCTAAAAACTACATTTCCTTACCCTATATAAAAGAAATATCACACAATATTAGTAACTTATTAAGAAAACATAATTTTGTAATTGCTCACAAAAAGCATAATAATTTACAATTTTTATATTCTCATCTGAAAACCCCCATTCCAAAATTGATGAAAACTCACACCGTATACAAAATTAATTGTAATAACTGTAATAAAACATACATTGGACAAACCAAAAATCATCTCGAGACTAGGTTAAAACAACATACATACCAAAATAGCAATTCAGCTATCAGTAAACACATAAAAAATACTAAACATAATTTCGATTTTAATAACACTACTATTCTTGAACAAGAGAGAAATTTAAAAGCTAGACTTATTTTAGAAATGATACACATCCAAAAAGACAAAAATTCTTTAAATGACAGATCTGACATTCAAAATTTAAGTCAAATATACCGTGACATAATAACGTAATTTGTTCTCTACCACTTGATTCTAAATTAACTCATGTACATTATTTATTTCCTTATTCATAATTATCAAAATCAAATGTGCTAGATATAATTTCTATTATTAAGTTTAACATAGTTACTGTTATTTACAAATTTTATTAAGAAAAAAAAAATGTCACTTTTTTATACTTTATACAATTTTGAATAAAACCTTGATAAAGCCCCCTAACGGAGGCGAAACGTTGGTGTTTTACAAAAAGAAGTTTCAATTTTGCCAAAAAATTCACAAAAGTTATAAACTTCAAGATCAGACAGACAGATTGAATTCATTTCAGAAGTACTATGTTCTAAAAATGTTTTCAATCATACGAGGTGTGTCCAAATAGGGTAAACTGAATGCAATTATGATTTTTCTTATAGAGGCAGTATCATTTTATATTTTTTCAGATTCTTCATAAAATTTTAATGGCACTTTATTCATAATACTTTATGTCTATCTTTATTAGTTTTCTAGAAAAAAAATTTTTTTTGTGAAAATTGGGCAGATAAGTGGTACAGTTTAAAAATTTGTATTTCAAGAATGGTAGCAAATGAAAAAAAAATATCAGGAAATATGCCTGCGATGGTGTAGTTTATTACTGGTTACTCATTTTTTTAAAAGTTATACCGGGTCCGACCAACAAATAATTATTTGTAGATGACAAGAAAATTGCAGAGATACCTAATTTAATTTATATATACGCCGTGGTGTTTTTGTCAGAATGACAGTGATAATTTTTTTATTTACCTTTTGCTACCATGACGACCTTCCAAATTTCGTATTTTTGATTGCAAAATGTTTAAAAATCGAGTCTCCCGTATGCGTATTCTCATATTCATTAAATTATCTAGCCGAATTTGACTCGAACTTTTCATTTTGCCTCAGTTTTATTTGTCAAATTGCCTGGCAACAAAATTTCGGCCAAAACAGAAATTTATCCGGCAAAATAAAAAGTACTCGTCAAATTAATGTTGTCATTTTTTTAAACAGAATGCTGCATTTTTTCGTGCGCCATCGGAAAAATTATAGGTTTTGCATAAGAATCACTACGCATTTGCAAATTGCAACTAATAACTAATTTTTTAACCGAGAGAGTTGCCAATAAACACAAATCGAACTTACCACTGTAAGGACCTTCCGAAGATCCTGTTGAAAAGCTGTTATGTCAAGGCCTGGAGCATTCTCCGCGAGCTTACGTAGGTTATCCGCCAGTGGTCCAGATAGTGCTTGAAGCTGCCTCCAGGACTGTGCGTATTGTCTTCGAACTAGTTCTATTATAGTGGAAGTCAGGGCTAAACCAACTAAGATGTATAATGTACACAAGAACATGTACTTCGGTTTCTCTGTAAGAATGAAAAACATAAAATGTCAAGGTAAATAAGAAAATAAGTAAATTTTAATATGCCTGTGTAGATAATGAACATCGCAGGAGCCATAGAGAAAATATTACAGTTTTTTCACCTTAGTAAATAGGTAAGCAAGACAAAGTGTAGGTTCAGCATAGTACAAAAGATATTCTCAATTCTCAAAATACATATTTTAAACAAAATGTGGTTTCTGCAAACTCTTGATGAAGTCTAAGCAAACAATCTTTACATTTCATAATATAATGTGCCTACAAATCTTTCCACACTCCAAAAACCCTTTGAAAATTGCCTAGCAAATCATGGAAGTTGATCTGGCATAAAGGCCAATGTATATAAATGACTACTATCTGTGTATGTCACTCTAAAAACTACAAGGGTGAACGCTATATGTATACACAAAAAACTTATTCATTTTTATCCTTTCCGTCCATTCTCGTAGAGCAAACATAAACACTCTAAGTTTGCCTTCTCTGTATTGTATAAAATATCGGTTTCAGGGAACAGAAAACCCTACATTTGGATAGAAAAGCTGATGTAGGAAATAAATTCAAATAAAACTTAACAAACTCACTTGGAACAAGATCCCCGAATCCAATGGTGGTCATAGTAATAAAACAAAAATAGAAACCATCAAAAAATGTCCAGTCTTCCTCCCAAATCATGAATAATCCTGCTCCTGCTGCCAGGTACACGAATAAAAAACACACTGCTGATAATGCATAAGAAGACGTTCTGCTAGCTACAGTTGCATTCCTGAAAAATTATAACAAAATAGAGTGAGACCGTTTTGAATATTTAGCATAATATTAAATAATACAAACTTCAATGTCGTTGGTAGGGGAGGAAGCCGTCGCATTAGGGCAGAAAGGGCTGTTGCGAATAACCTACCCCAATCAGCAATTACTGTAAGTGTTAAGGGGATGCCGACTAGAGCGAATACTATGCAAAAAGCTTTACCACTTGTTGTCATTGGCACTATATTTCCGTAACCTGCAAAAAGTTGATTCTAAACTCTTGTCATTAAGTCTATAACGGAGAAATTCGATTTGTAGATGTACCTAGAGAAACTCTTTTGGTTAGTCAAAGTTTAATCCTTAATTTTTTTGAAGATTATGGTATTACGAACCGTTATAATGATATTCAAATGAACCAGAAAAAAGGGTGAAGTGGTGACTGTGAACACCCCATCCACGCACTTTCGGAGACTTGGGAATCATTAAGAAATTTGATGATAACTATTATATCAATTTTGTGAAATTCTGGCATTTAAAAATTTTACTCCAAAAATTATTTACCATTTTTATACTTCTACAAATTTTAATAAATCTTAAACTTAACACATCTTGAAAATAATCGATTTTTTTGTTGAAGTGCAGAGACATGATATTATTCCAAATTTCACAAACTATATCAACCCCCAAACAAAATTAATATTGAAAATTCTTACTATAAATTTAAAATTAATATCATTTTTTTAAATGCCAAAATCTGGCTTGAATGTTCTCATTTCTAATTATCACAGTAATATTTATAGAACAGGAATATAGAATTCGAAATTAACAAACTTACATCAATTTTTTCTATCATTCATGAAATCAAAAATTTCGTTCTAAATTTATTAGCAAAAAAGAAAAACAACAACGCAAATTAACAAAACTTACAAACAAACATGAAAATAATAATAATACTATTAAAAAACCAAAACCAAAAGATACAAATTATATTTTAATACCATATATAAAAATATTTCACATAGCATTAATAACATATTTAAAACATACAATTTTCAAATAGCACACAAAAACACAATAATTTGCAATTTTTGTATTCTCATTTAAAAACATCCCAAAATTGATGAAAACCCATACAGTATATAAAATTAAATGTAGCAAATGTGACAAATATAAAAACAGTAATTCAGTCATAAGTAAACACATCAAAAATACAAATCACGATTTCGAGTTTCATGACCCCAAAATTTTTAAATAAGAAAGAAATTTAAAATATTTTTTAGAAATGCTATATACATATAAAAAAGACAAAAATTCTGTGAATGATAGAACATATATTCAAAATTTAAGTCAAATTTATAGTATATACAGGGTGATTCAGAACGGGCGTGCCAAATTAAAATGGGTGCTATAGGAACTCAAAATAAGACGAAAAGTTTATATGAACATATGATATAAAGTGACTACTAACAAAGATACAGGGTGTAAAAGTTTTAATATCTTTTTTAATATCGTAATGTAATAATTGACATGCTTTCTCGTTTTTCTTGTTAGTTTTGTTAGTGTTATTCTTAATAAACTATTTTTTTCCATTTTCACTCTTCTTGCATTTCGGTGAAGCCATTATTGCATTATAGAAAATTTCAGTGCATGTGCACGATTTCACAAAAAACTATTTCATTCAAAAACTAAGCATTTTACGAAAAATTTTGAAGATACCAATTTCTTTCAAAATTGACCGTAGATTTCAAATACATTAATATCACGTGCATTTGCCAGTGGCGTAACATTGGATTGGGGAAAGAAATAAACGACCTACCCCGTAGCAACGCTACTGATGGGGCTAGCAGAGCAAATTTTTTTGGAAAATTAGAACTTGGCAAATGAAAACGACACCTTAAATTTAAACTCGATAACTTTACTAGTTACTAAGATAATAAAAAAATATTTAAAAAAATATTAAAACTTTTACACCCTGTATCTATGTTAGTAGTCACTTTAGGACATATGTTCATATAAACTTTTCGTCTTATTTGGAGTTCCTCTAGCACCCATTTTAATTTGGCACGCCCGTTCTGAATCACCCTGTATAGTAAGAACCTAATAATATAAATCCATGGTTAATTATTATTATTGTTAAATTAATATACATAATATGTACCGGGTGGTCAGATAAGAATGCAAAGTGCTGTATCTCGAAAGCTATTCATCATAGAGTCTTGCTGTAAAAAAATTTATTACTAAAGTGGCCAAGAGAAGACCGTGGAAAATATTTTCAGATTTCCAAGATGGTCGCCAGGGAGCGTAACCGCCATCTTAAACTTTTAAAGTGATTTTCACTGAAATCCACCTAATAAATGTACCAAAAAAATATGTGTTTTTTAAAAATAACCTTTATTCGAGTAATTCTTGTTTAACTCTTTTTGACGTATCTATTAAAATGAAGTGGTGGGGGGTGATGTTTTTTTACATAAACAGCTGTAACTCCTAAACGACTGAACGGATTTTGAATTCTTAATAAGTTAACCCCACACGCCAAAAGACAGTGACACAGTAATTAAACTCGACACGTGTTTCGCTGACAAATTCAGCATCTTCAGGAGTAGAAGATTAATCTGTCTTTTGGCGTGTGGGGTTAACTTATTAAGAATGCATAGTGAATTTACGTCAAAGTTCTTGATCCATCCACTGTGTGAACGGATTTTAACAAACTTGGTCTCGTTGGAAAAAGCATTTATTGCTCCATCAAACCCATCTTACCTGTGATATGTCTAATTCTTAGTGATGCCGCTAGAGCGCGTTTTTTTGATATAATAACAGAAAATTGCAAAATTCTCTAAAAAATTAAATGCAATAATACGACTTTTTTTCATAAAAATGTAGTGAAATGATACCTAAATAGGCTAGTGAAGACCACATCTCGATATCTTATTCCTAGCCAAAAATATCGAAGAAAGAAAATTTAGTTATCATAAAATTTTAGAGAGACGCTATTACACCGGTATTTATTCTTATTTATTTGTCTTTTTTCAAGATTCAGTGATAAAATTTCATAATTTTATAATTTTTAAATAATAAAAGTATTCTTGGTTCAAACAATTAAAAAAACGTGTAGGGGCATAAGAAGAAAGAAGGACCGATTTTGAAATAAAACTAATGCCTCCTTAAATGCTCGAACTGTCTTCCATCACACTCAATGCATTGTTGGAGCCGCTCATGCGTAGACAATACAGCAGCTTCAATTTCTGCTCTTGACAGGCTAAGAATGGCCTCTTGTATTCGTATGTTCATGTCGTCTGTCGTTGTTAGTGGAATTTGGTAAACAATATCTTTTAACCGACCCCATAGATAGAAGTCCAAACAGGCGAGGTCTGGGGATCGGGGTGGCCAAGGAAATAAACTTCCTCATCCAATCCACCTCTGGTTATATATTCGATCTAACTACTTTTATTATTTAAAAATTATAAAATTATGAAATTTTATCACTGAATCTTGAAAAAAGACAAATAAATAAGAATAAATACCGGCGTCTCTCTAAAATTTTATGATAACTAAATTTTCTTTCTTCGATATTTTTGGCTAGGAATAAGATATCGAGATGTGGTCTTCACTAGCCTATTTAGGTATCATTTCACTACATTTTTATGAAAAAAAGTCATATTATTGCATTTAATATTTTAGAGAATTTTGCAATTTTCTGTTATTATATCAAAAAACGTGCTCTAGCGGCATCACTAAGAATTAGACATATCACAGGTAAGGTGGGTTTGATGGAGCAATAAATGCTTTTTCCAACGAGACCAAGTTTGTTAAAATCCGTTCAGTCGTTTAGGAGTTACAGCTGTTTATGTAAAAAAACATTGAGTCACCCCCCCACCACTTCATTTTAATAGATACGTCAAAAAGTGTTAAACAAGAATTACTCGAATAAAGCTTATCTTTAAAAAAACATATTTTTTTGGTACATTTACTAGGTGGATTTCAGTGAAAAATCACTTTAAAAGTTTAAGATGGCGGTTACGCCCCCTGGCGACCATCTTGGAAATCTGAAAATATTTTCCACGGTCTTCTCTTGGCCACTTTAGTAATAAATTTTTTACCGCAAGACTCTATGATGAAATAACTTCCGAGATACAGCACTTTGCATTCTTATCTGGCCACCCTGTACATCTTTTTCTATTTCATAATTTTATCAAATGTGCTAAATCATAATTTCTATTTTTAATTCTATATCTATATACATATACAGTTACAGAAAAATAATTTGCCACTTTTGGACTTCTACAATTTGTAAATAAATCTTGACAACTGCACAAATAATTATTTTGATGATAATATCATCCAGGGTCCTTAATTTTTATGCCTGCGACAGAAGGTAGTAAAATGTGTAATCGACAAACCCTCAAATGCTCTGTTCTTTACGCAACTCGTTCATCAATGTCCATACGATTTTAACAATAGCGAAAGTAAACAAATCTGTGCTTGTTGTGATTACGAATTGGCACCGGGGTATTTTTTATTTTTATCTGACACATACTCTCCTATTGTTTAATCAGAGATATTAGCAGAACATCACTCTCCTCCCACGTTTTCTTCGGTTTGAGATTGACAGTAATTTTATCGTTTACTAATTGCATTTTGATTTGTATCAATAAGTTGTACCTACTCGAAGATTTCGACGTATGCACGCTCAGTAGAACATAAGGTAGGTACCGTTTCTACGAGTAACAGAAAATATCATTCTGAAAGTATTTCTTTCACGACAACATTATGTCCATATGTATTGTACAATATACCACAATATCCAATTATCCGTGTCTGCTGTGCTCTCTTTTCTACTAATTTACTGACAAACAACACAATTACTGGACGCTGCAAATTGGTTCGTATAAAAAACATGGGAGGCGAAAATTTGATCTATTTTGAGCTATAGTCCGAGTCCCTAGGGACCTATATCGAGAAGATGCTCTGGGAAATGGAACAAACTTTATATTCATCGATATGAAAACCTACATGACATTTTCTTTTATAATAAACTTACCTATCGTGGTCAGAACAGTGGAAGAAAAGAACACAGCTTTCAAGATTGTCCATTTTTCAATTATTTCCGGTTCATATTCCGAATTTCTTCGTATTGGGAAACCAACAGCGCACGCTTTATGTAGCACATATTCATATTCTTGCAACTTTTCGTCCCAATCTGTTGAATTAGAACCTTCCCTGACGATATCACCCAGAAGGATAGTGCGCATTAAATTCACGGATGCGTTCACGGAAGACATCGTTGCTAATTCTGCTGGGTACTCGAAACGTCGAAATATCTGGAACAAAATTTAATTTTTTGTTAGTAGGTGAAGGAAATCGAAATAAGTATGCTTTAGAAGTATAGGTTTGATGGCGTAACAAATATTTCGATGAGTGTGACAGCTCACAGATATATGTGATCTTCAATTGATGAAATCTTCTAGAGAAATTGTCGTCAAATGACAAAGAATCTGACGCCACCATTTTTTGCAGTTTAACTTTCCTTAGATGCCCCTCGACTGGGAACACCCAAATTGTCGACTATCGCTGTTTTGTGGATAACACTGATAGGCCCAGGTTTCATCTCCCATAACATTCTCTATTCTCGAATTTTGAAAGTAGTTATTTTGTCACACGAGTTTTGTTTTTGAACCACAGTGACCAACTGGGTGCATAACGAGAGCAAAGATTTTGACATGGAGGTGTTGGTGCATGATTTTATAATTGATGGTGAAATATTGAAGATCTCTTAGATCTCTTTATAAGCGGTTTTTGAATCTGCATGTAGCATTTTGGTCCACAATCGACTGTAAGAGTTGGAGAAATTTCCAACAGTGAGAGAAACGCCTTATAAAATAATATTTCAAGGACAAAGCCTAAAAAGCAGAAATCCGCGACTTCTTTTATCTTCTCATTGCCCATTCGAACATCTTCCCCCATTTTACGTTATCGAAGGCTGTTTCTAAATCTACAAATCCTATACCGACGCTCTTCCCTTTTCTATTGTTTTCTCTATAATTACTCGTCAAGCTAGAATGGCCTCGCGCGCGCGTTCTTCTACTTCGTCTAAATCCGAACTGATCTCATCCTAATATTTCTTCCGCCCTTTCTAAAATTTTCACACCTATCTGCGCCTTTCTTTTCTGGCAGAGCGACTATGATGTTCCTTTCTAATGCTAGCTCAAACTCTTCCCTTATTATACGCCAGCCTAGGTTATTTATCCCTCTCTACGCTGATTTCCTTTTCTAACATATCTCCTAGTTCTTGTCCCACATATAAGATTCCGCCATTACACATATAGGTTACAGAAAATATTTCTTAATACAAGGTTAGAAGTGAAAACTATAGAAAGCGAAAGAGGGGTGTGATGCGAGTGGAGACCAATTTAAAAAAATGGGAGGTCATAATAAAAATTTATGGAAGTATTTATGTCTTGGGTGGTATTTTCGAATGTATTATTGTTATGCCGGTTCAGGCCATTAGCAATCTGACCCTCTCAGTTTTTGCGTCTGTTAGTATTTCTATAATCCCAGAAAATTATGAACCGAATCAACCGGATGCGGAAATTTTATTACCGCAACTACAAAGAGTTTCTATTACTGCCTAGGTACCCATTACTCTTTTATTTCTTCCAAGTATTTGGCACTGTATCAGAACAATAATCAAAATATTAACAAACACTCTCAGAATAGCCATTGTGGTACTTCAAGTTTACTACGTAAACTTAAAAAAACCTATAATTCACTTCGTTATTTTTTTATTGTGTACTGCAGACATCGGGAACCGTATCTGTGACGCCTTTTGAGACGGAATAAGAAAAGTTAGAAAAGTTTGTGGCCAATGGCTCGGTCAACAAATGTTACATTAAAGAAAGAGACCCGAAACAATATATATATCATCTCGTTTTCTACTTTATTACGATTTCCTCTTTCTTTTGAATTCTTTGGGTTAATCTGCTTATTACCATGCACATGCACTAAGTCATTAAGATAATATTATGGACGTGATGGCACTAAGGAGTATTAATACCAGCTTTGCCTAGGCAACTTTCCAGGCACAAAAGAAAGTTCCGTGGTTGGTTTCCCCTCAACATTAGTACATATTAGCAATAGCTTTTTATTAATGCGGACAGATAGTTTGTTATACTTCATACTTTCTAATACGTATGTAGTTAATATCTTCTTGTTTTACTTTTTGGTAGAAGTTCATGATTTAACAAATAAATACTTCGCGAACTACCAATATATAACGTTTTATTTAAATATTTTACCGGTTTCAGGATTCACAAAGATCCCATCATCAGAAATGTACGAAAAATTGTAAACAAATTATTATGACAGTTGACAAGGAAACTAAAATTGACAAAACAATACAAAGAATAATGATATCCATGAAAAAAGATAACTAGATAACTGAATTTCAGTATTTACCTACGGGGTATAAGAAAAACACAAAGGAAAATCGAATACCTCGTAGCTTGAAGGGAAAAAACAATGAATTTAAAGAAAACCATATTGGAAAAAACAATAAATTCAATTGAAAAAACCTTCAAGTGAAATATCAGAACAGAAAAAACTAAATAAACAAACAAAATATCCATGGAATCTTGACAACTGCCAACTGCTAATCTTGAAATAAACTCTGTGGTCAAGTCTATGTGTTCTGTCTTGACAACTGCCAACTGCTAGAATTGTAATAAACTAAAAAAGAGAGAAATAAGTCAAAAAACGGCATAATGGCAAAAAAGAAATAAGTCAAGGATTAAGATGGAGAGACTGTTGTTGAATAATTAATTCAAGAATCAATCCTAATAATACCAATAATAAAACAAAAAGAAGAAAAAGAATCCCATATTGCCAAATAACCTCGAAGGTCCATGGTTTATATGGGCTAGCAAATAAACTGTAATTGATTATTGAACTAATGTCATAATGGCAATAAGAGAACCTGTCCTACCGAGACATGAGAATCATTTTGATCAAAAGACATTTACAAAAGTTTAAATAAACTAGATTGTATTAAATCTACTTGGTCATTAAGTAAGTTACAATTTTTATCATTTTTATGTTTATAAATTTCCATAGACTCTAATATATCTAACTGATAACTTTTTACAAAATTAAACAATAATTTAGTATTTTCTAAAGGAGGGAATCGATGATTGTTATCAAAGAAATGATTAGCAAAACTTGAATGATCGTTTTTTAAACGAAACGATCGTAAATGTTCATTATATCTAATACGTATAGATCTGCCAGTTTGTCCTATATAAATGCTGTTACAGTCTAAGCAATTTAGTTGATAAACACCTGTGTGGTCAAGTTTATGTGTTCTGTCTTTACTGTTAAATAGAATATGTGATAATATATTTGAAGGTTTAAATGTGACCTGTATGTTGTTTTTTCTTAAAATACTGGCAATCTTTTCAGAAATATTTCCAAAATAAGTAATTCTGCAAAATTTGGTAACTTTATCATTACATAATTTAGGATATATGTTGTTACAAGCAATTTTAAATTTTTTATTGTTAATGATTCTATTGATGATTTCAATTTTAAAACCATTATTTATAGCAATTGTTCTAATTACATTTAGTTCTTTATTCAATTTATCCAAAGATAGTGGTACTGTAAAGGCCCTGTGTATCATAGAATTGTAAGCAGAAATTTTTTGACAAAATGGGTGAAATGAATTTGATGAAAGAGTAATATCTGTATACGTTGGCTTCCTAAAAATATCGAAAGTTATTTTATTATATTCATTTATTAAAGTTAAATCTAAGAAATTAATTTTGTGTTCAGTTTCTATTTCTTTTGTAAATTTTATTTTTGGGTGAATACTGTTCAAAAAATTTTGAAAAGTGTCTAATTGTCTTGTTGTTCCTTTAAAGCAAGCAATTATATCATCTACATATCTATACCAAAATAGAATATGTTGTTTGCCTAATTCTGAATTCATAATTTTTTCTTCAATATCTGACATGAAAATATCTGCTAATAAAGGACTAATTGGAGAACCCATAGCAAGACCTAAATTTTGAGTATAATATTTATTATTAAACTGGAGATAATTTTGTTCAATACAAAGTTGGAAAGCAGTAATAATATCATTTTTTATAACAATATTAGTATGAGTTTTATCTAAAATATTTTCAATTAATTTCAAGCATTCATTAGGAGGAATATTAGGGAACATATTTGTAACATCAAAAGAAACCAAAAAAGACCCTGTAGGAATATTTTTATTTTTGATATTGTTAATTAATTCTAAAGAATTTTTTAAACTAAATTTGGATTTAAAATTTGTTGTAGTTTTAAATATATTATTAATGTTTTTAGCTAAATTTCTTGTGGGAGCATTAATATATGATACTACTGGTCTTATAGGTGTATTAATTTTATGGTTTTTGATTAGTCCATATAATTTAGGGGCACGTGCATTCATATTAATTAATCTTAATTTTTCAAAATTGTTATCAAAAATACTGTTGCAATTTTTTAACCAATCCTTTAATTTAGTTTGAAAATGTTTTGTTGGATCTTTTTTTAGTTCAGTTAAGTTTTCATTTCTAATAAAATTTTGCATCTTTGTTATATATTCATCTTTAGGTAAAATTACTATAGCATTGGATTTGTCCGCTTTGGAAACTATCAAATTATCTTTATTAATTTTTTCTTTAATAGAATTAATGGTACTTTTATCAATTTTATCAATTTTATTAATGATTAAGTTTTTGTACTGAAAAGTATTATGAATTTTATTTCTAATGTTCTGAGAATCATCATCCTTTTTTAAAGCTACCTCAATTTCTGAAATTAAAATTTCGGTTCTATTAATATTGTTTATATTAGGGGCAAATTTTGGACCTTTTGATAGTAATTCTGTTTCATTTTTGTCAAAAACTGTATTACTGTAATTGATAAATTTGGAACTAAATATTGATTTATTAGAATTGTTGTTATAGACGTCAGTTTTGTTACAATTTTGAATATAGTTTAAATTTTCTAACTTCTTTCGTTGTGTAAGGTATTTTTTATGTATGACTTTACTAATACTGTCTCTAATTATGTCATCTAAACTGTCAAACTCTATAGCGTGTAATTTGTATGAAAGTTCAGAGTGTAAAACTTTAATGTAGTGATTTAATACGTATCTTTGTTTATATTGGGTTCTACATTCTTCTTTCAGCCAAGTTCTCTGGGCAGCTTTAAGTGCCTTCTCTGCTGCAATAGTGTTACTTCTCGTTGTGATATGTACATATTTGGGAACAATCTTCATTCTTAAACATTCTTGATTAAACCAAATGTTTTGACTTATTTTTCTCTGTTTAAGTTTAAGCTTCTTGTATAGTCCTTCTTGAACTGCCGTGCTGGCATTTTTTATGTAGTTAATATCTTCTTGTTTTACTTTTTGGTAGAAGTTCATGATTTAACAAATAAATACTTCGCGAACTACCAATATATAACGTTTTATTTAAATATTTTACCGGTTTCAGGATTCACAAAGATCCCATCATCAGAAATGTACGAAAAATTGTAAACAAATTATTATGACAGTTGACAAGGAAACTAAAATTGACAAAACAATACAAAGAATAATGATATCCATGAAAAAAGATAACTAGATAACTGAATTTCAGTATTTACCTACGGGGTATAAGAAAAACACAAAGGAAAATCGAATACCTCGTAGCTTGAAGGGAAAAAACAATGAATTTAAAGAAAACCATATTGGAAAAAACAATAAATTCAATTGAAAAAACCTTCAAGTGAAATATCAGAACAGAAAAAACTAAATAAACAAACAAAATATCCATTCGATTTTCCTTTGTGTTTTTCTTATACCCCGTAGGTAAATACTGAAATTCAGTTATCTAGTTATCTTTTTTCATGGATATCATTATTCTTTGTATTGTTTTGTCAATTTTAGTTTCCTTGTCAACTGTCATAATAATTTGTTTACAATTTTTCGTACATTTCTGATGATGGGATCTTTGTGAATCCTGAAACCGGTAAAATATTTAAATAAAACGTTATATATTGGTAGTTCGCGAAGTATTTATTTGTTAATACGTATGTCTTTGAAACTTCAATCAGTATGCAACACTAACGACTTGAGCGAAATTCGTTAAGGGTGTAAGGCATAACAAAGTTACCTAAATAATTCCATTAAATGAATGTTCTTTAATAAAGAGCAGACAATGCCTCTTTAATGCAAGTTTTCGTGATCCCTTGCCTTGAATATTTCTCCTGCTTTACATTTTGGATGGTTTCCACTTTCGTGTCATCTCCTCGATTACATTTTTAATGAATAATAAATATACTTATCGCGTATACCTCCAACTTTGTAAATCTTAATGGTTCTCATATTCTACAAACATTTTTGTTCTTCCTTATTTTTTATCAAATATATGGAGGTTGTGATGCATCGATAAACAGATACCTCTCTTTACATATAAAAGGGTCGTAATTTACACCCGATTATTTAATGCATTTTGCATACTAAAAAATAATTAATGCTCGATATAAAATAATGAATGCTCGATAAAATATAAAAATACCGAAAAAATTGGGGTTAACAGAGTCCCTGTGTGTAGAGATCCTTCGGTAGTACCTGGTTGCAAAAATCCACCATTAAACGGACCCCAATAAGCACAGAAACTATAGTCTTCCTCTCTGGCTAGGATGTTCAAAATTTTTTGACCTCGATGAATCTGGCTTATTGAACTAAGTTTTGGTTTCAGGAAGAAAAATTCTTCGGTAGTCACTGTTTGATACAAAAGTAACTTGCGTTTGGAGAAAAGTTTTTACATTAATTTTTCTTCAAAATGACTAAAGATGATAAAAATTCAAAGTATAATATTTTAGGGACACTCTTATAGAAAACAATTTTATAAGACCACCCAAACTTCATTTTTAATTAAATTTATACGACAGCTTTTCCGGAGACAACATATATAACAAAAAATATTTCTGAAGATCATGTCATATTATTCATACCTTACGTTTTTTATCTTCTGTTATGATGTAGATGACTTGTAACCTGAGATTTGCGGTAAAAAGGAAGATAAAAATATATGGGCCCAGTTATTCAAGTAGTAGTGCATTCCACGTGCTCTGATCAATAATATCCACCAAAGTATGGTATGCTTTCTAATGCAAGGACCTATAAATTAAACGGAAATCATTTATAAAGTCTTCCAAGTGAATTTGCCAGCAATTGATGGATATTAAATTTTTTAAATTTCTCCAAACACCCATCACTTTTTCAAAATTGCATTGCTTTAAATATACCCTCGGCATCCGGGCAAAATTTTGTCCTTTAATTACTTATATGAATAACGGATGCACCTACCAGCCAAATTTAAAATGAAACGCCCACGCAATAACAGTAATAGAAACATAGTTTGGAATTATCGAAGGACAAACAAAGCAAAACTTTCAAGAATAAAAATATAAAGTTTAGATTAGAAACCGCAAATCTTACTTCTTAGATGTTAAATTTTCATGATAATTTGCAGAAATAGATGCTTTTGACATTGTTATTGCTGTATCTGGGTTCTGAAATTCGGACAGATTAAATTAAAAATTGAGAGAAATATTTTCATAGCATGAGAGCGTGTTGCACTCGGTTTTTGTGTTTTTAAAATTAGAAGCTTTAATTATTAATAAAAGAAAGTTGTAATACCCAAGGACACTGAAAAAAGGGGAGTCAATTATTTGCATTTAGAACCGAAGTACCGATGGTGATGATTGTAATATATTGGAGGAAAACATAAACAAATTAGACCCACAACCCCCTCGCCTACATCTGCACGGGCTCATCATCATAAGGTTCTCAGTCCGAAGACTGGTTGGACGCGTACCTCCATTCTTTTCTATCCTGAGCTAACCTACGCATTTCCCTAAAAGTAGAACATCCTACATCCCTAACTATTTGAGAGCAGTAGTCTAATCTAGGCCTACCCCTACCTCTTTTTATTCCTATCTCTGACTCTGCACGGGCTATCTGCCGGTTATTCACCAGTACTGTCTCACTCGGACTATCACTTCTCCCCTCAAGTAAACGACTTTAAAAGATCGTAATTTTTTTTAACGAAAATGTTTGGCTGACAGAGCAAGAAGCATGTGATGAATAATGATGACATTTTGATTTCCAAATTGTTGTTGTTTTTGTAGTAAACTAAGAATATATCGATAAACCCTCGTAACAAACAATATCATTAAAATATTCGCAACAATACAATATTGTGTCAAGAATAGTACTGTCCAAAACGCTAGAAAACTTGTACTTGTTTCGTTTACAAATTCTACATGTTGCTTTGAATCGAAATAAACATTTTATTTCCACTCTTACATGTTTATTTCCAACTTTAAACAGTTTACAAAATCAAAAATTTTTGGAAGCATTTTACGGGCTACTAAATCTTAAATTATTACTCATACCTACAAAAATATAAGCACGCGGAACTGAATAAAATCTTACCAGTCCGCCCATGAAAGTGTACACCATCAGAGTTATCAACAACCCGACGTGTTTTAACGCCATTATCAAGTGCAAGTTATTCCACCAACTTAGAACTCGCGATTTAAAATTCATATCTGAACTGATACAAACACTAGTCTCCATATTTCTGGAAGGATTACGGCGGCATGCTATGAAATTAAAGGAACACAAAACAAACCAAAACTGGGACTGAGTTCCTGTCCGTTTCCGCGCGCTTTTGTGATTGTTGTGTTACCAAAGACGCATGTGAAGACGTAAAAATCTCGACGCCGCTTCAGCATTCGACAGCGACGACTGGCGTCTTCTTTTATCGCAATATGATATGCAAAAAGTACGTCGAAAAGCATAAAAGGTTTATTTTTAACCCAACTATTATACAAGTAGCATTGTAACATAATTTTATCTCTTTCGTAAAAAAGAGAAAATGTTGATGGGATTTTATTCAAATATTCCTACATGCTTACAGATTTATTGAAAAACGAAGTAAACAACACATGTATATGGAACAATTTTGAAATATCAAAATACATAAATAGATTTTGTGATTATATGGCTTTTATAGTTTCTATAGTTTTATAGTTCTATAGTTTCTATAGTTATTATTTATCCATCAGCTTCGTTTGATAAATTTGGCACTACGACAGTTTTGTAAGGAAGAAATTTGAGCTAAACTATTCCTTATATTTTCACCCCTAGACATAACGATAATGTTAACAGTTTTTGATCACGCACATAGCACTGCGTAGCACCAAACATTCAAAAAGTTACTTTCTAATATACAGTTTAGTAACTGGTGTAAAAAATGGGGAAATGAATCATATTAAAAAGAGCCGCAAAAATCTGAGGAAAACACGACAGAAAACCATTATTTTGAACATTTTATTCAGAAATTTCAACATTTTTTAATTAATTAGCCAGAAATACAACTATATATAGGTACTCAAAGTTTACAGTATAGTCATGTGTAATATATGGTAATACATATAAGTAATAGGTATGGAATCCTTAAACAGGGTGTTCAAGATAGAAAAATAAAGTACACCACACGGTAAATAGATATGTATTTAAGATATTAGCAGCAAGGTTAAATGACAGAAATGTATTTTCTCAGGCTCCTAATGAGGCGCTGAAAAATTTCTGCCTCCACTTCTGCAAAAATTGAAAGTTTCAGTTTTTTAAATAATTCATGATTTACTGATAACGAATGTCAAACTTTGTGTAAATGTATTTGTAAATATGAATTACTATGAAATAATAATTTACAATATAATAATAAAGCATTTATCGCGATATTTTTTACATTTAAAAGTGATACAAATTTCGATTTGGCATTTAAGAATTCTTCCCGACGAGTTAAGTTGTTTTTAATTTAATTATTTTTTCGTCCCCATTGCCAATAGTTATGGCGTTGTTTAACTATCTAAACCATTGTTAGAAGAACTTTTGTATAAATTTCCAACTATGGATAACGCAATGGAAGGGGGAACCACCTACGAATTAATTCGGGAGATAAGTGGCGCGTCACAAACGTCAGATTTTCATTCCAAACAAAACAAAGCCACGTGCTTTCTGACGTTTTAACCTAACCTCTAAAATATAATTATTGTTGTTCTCAAGCTTTTACACGTAAGCCCAACACACAAATTGAAAATAAACTGTTTTCACTGCAAAACGGCTATAATTATATTGCAAAAACTAGTTTAAGACGTTGTAAATAATATCGATAAACGTCAAATGGCACGTGCTTTTGTTTTGTTTGGAATGAAAATCTGACGTATGACGGAGGCACTTAGGTCCCGAATTGGTGAATAGCAACTAGCAAGGGGAGGGTTATTTGGAATGAAACTACGTCACTACTGTTGTGGTCAATTAATATTTCCGTTCACTGCTTATTTGGTCCACTCCAAAATTTCGAATCTTGAAATCGGTACCAGAAAATGAATAAAAGAACCAGGACACTTTGATGCCGCATTTGATTTATCCCTTTTTCTTTCTACTAGAAATAAAACAAATATTCTTCCAGTAAGGAACAGAACCACAGATTCACAGGTATCTTTTATAGCCACCGACGCGACGCTTCGGAGAAATGACATTTGAGATTTGAGTTGTCAATATGTCAAATATTGGTTGATTGTTGTTTAATGGTTATTTGAGAGTGTGTTTTTGTTTATAAGTAACAATTACTCCACAATGGCAACACATATAAATGTGAAAAGCGACGTGGACATTGAAAGATTACCAGTTAACACAGAAGAACACAAATTTCATGATTGGACTATTAAATACACAAAATCCCATATCCTTCATTCTCAGTGCAACACAGTTGAAAAATGCAGCGACAAAACGCAAGATCCGTGCCAGTTTTGTATGTAGGTTTCTTTATAATTCAGGTGTACGAACATATGTACAAGATTTGATGGTTTTTAGTTATACAAGAGAATTAGAATTACCACATTTACCCGAAATGGTATTTCCAAATAATTTATTATATTTAACACACGCTAGTGGATTTCAAATTCAGTTTAATGCTTTAGATGCCCTGAGGATAGTTTGTACGGGAATACTGCCTTGTCAAGTCGCATGTGCAGAAGCCTGGCAAGAATCTAGGTACATTTTATTTATTTTTCCATTTATTTTTTTTAAATTGTATACAACACTATGTTTTCCTCTGGTATTTGCTATTTTTGCTATTTTCCTCCATTTGTCATGCTTCTGTTGGTTCTCGCTGGACCGTGGACCCAACAGCCATTTTTGCCAAATCCACCCTCGCCATCAATAGAGTTGTAATACTGAACAAATAATATTTTTGTAGATCAATTGATAGCACGGAGTCAAAAGTTAAACCTTTTGATTGGACTTACAGTAGTGCTTATAGAGGCACTTTATCTGGAAGTTATACTATAGAGCATACCACAGAAAGAATAAATATGGAAAGGTTGAAAGAAAGAGAGAAGATATTGTTTTATCATGAGCTGATGCTGTATGAGGATGAGTTACATGATAACGGAATAGCTTCTATGACTGTAAAAATTGTAAGTATCGTGTATGATTAAAAATATAACTTTAAAATTCCCCCCTGTTTATGTTTTTAGAGAGTAATGCCCAGTTCATTTTTTGTCCTTTTACGTTACTTCTTAAGAGTGGATAATGTTATGGTTCGAGTGAACGATACAAGATATTTTCACGATTTTACAACAGATTATGTGCTAAGGGAATATACGAATAAAGAATGTGGAGTCAAATATTTACGTCTTCCATTACCGATGTTTGGTGATCCCAATCTACTTTCACCGCATTTACCATTACGTACGAACTACTACGAAAAATTATCATGGGTTAAAAGTCCCACAAAATCGGTGGCTGTTGATGGTAAAATTGCAGATAGTAGCACTAATTCAACAAAGTCGACTTCCACTAGCTCGTAATAAATTTTTTTATCTAATTAAGATTGTTTTTTCTTGAATCCATCTATCCTACAAATTATTTGAAAGATTGAAATTTGAGACGTTCTCAAAATATAAACTAAGACAAAAATTATCATGCATCTATAGTTTGGTTGTTCATGAAAAGTAACATCGGCTTTCTGATTGGTTGTCTTGTATCATGGCAACTGTACCAGTGTGGGTGTTACATTTTTCGAAGAACATGGCCTAAGAATAAAATCTAAGCAACCTCAAATCTCATGTTTCCAAAGAAAGACATTCTATACCAATAGACGCCAAGATTTCTAATCTATGATCTCATGTATTGGGCATTATACTTTATTTCTAACATAAAAGATGTGC
Source organism: Xestobium rufovillosum (assembly GCA_963966045.1). NCBI lineage: Eukaryota > Metazoa > Arthropoda > Insecta > Coleoptera > Ptinidae > Xestobium > Xestobium rufovillosum. The sequence continues at coordinate 41,468,411 of OZ014492.1, forward strand.
ATTTTTCTCCCTCTTTTTCTACCTACTTTGTCGTGTTAACGTCATCTCTCTTGACAAAAAGTCAAAATGATTTTTTTGGCGTTGTGCACTACCTAATATTGCATGAAATTTAAACGTCAAATCACCTTGTCATTTGAATTCTTATTTTGCGTACGCGAGTAAACTTATCAATTGTCGCTATTCAAATTTTGCATAAGAAATCAATCCTGCTAATAATAATTTACTTTAACAGCGACTTGACTAAAGAAACTAAAGTACACGTACATATTTCAAAATATTCCTTAACAATATTTTAACTTGCCTACTCGATGCACACTCTCCTAAAAGATTTAATTTTCTCGTATCTAATTTGACAACTCCGAAACTTGTGAAATCAAAGGTTTCCCAGTGAATGTCAGATTTAACATTTTGTCTTAAAATATAAAATACCTATGCAAAATCCATTTTCGCGTGCTTCAAACTAAGATGGAAAATATTTTCTTTTCCAGATTTATGTTGTCATCTTAGATGAGGGAAGAGTATGGATACACAACGCCCGATCTTTGCCTTGCACATCATGTACATCATTGCTTGCACCGTTGATTGAAGGAATTCCTTCAATCAACGCTTGCACGTGAATGTTACCAAACCTTGAGCATATTTGGTGCCAAATAAAGTGACAAAACAATGTTACTGTTTAGAATTTATGTAGTTTAATGCAAGCAGCGTTTGTAATAATACAATCACTCATATTATTTTAAGAATTTTCGGCCTAAAGAGACTAAGAAATTTAGGTTACGCCCCTTTTTTGGTGCCAAATGGTAACACATACACATGCTTAGTTACTCCTCCTCTTCTTCCCTCCTCTAAGGTTGTCATTTTGAATAAAAAAATCCCAAATATCCCTGCTTCCTAGTTCCAAGATTTTCTTGAGAGCATGCTTTCCAATCTGTCAATCTCATAAAATATTTGCATAAATCTGTGTATTACTTATGATATATCATAAAATTCGTGTTTGTATTAGTAAACTTTTAAAAACTACACAATGGGTAAGGCGAAAAAGGGCCGTAAAGGAGCAAAAGGAGAAGATAGGTAAGAATCAAACTTGATATAATCTGTCAACGCCGAAAATGTCACATTTTCAATATTTTTGATATTACAGTGATTCAGAGCTCGAAATAGGCACCCAAGAACAAGTAGATAAAGTATCATCCAAGAAGCCAAAACCGGGAAAGTGAGTATCATAATATTAACAAAAGTTAGGTTATGCTAACAGTTGTCTTTAATTTTTTCCATATGTGCACATACAGAACGAAGCAAGCAGAAGATGAAGTCGACACTGAAGTTCCCAAGAAACCTGTTAAACAGAAAAAAGAAAAGAAAATAGAGCCTCTTAGTGACGACTCTGATGTGGAACCTCCGACGAATGTTAAGAAAACTGCCCCTAAATCTTTTGCTCTGTTAGAAGTAGATAGTGGCCCTGAAGTTAATTCGGATCAATATGACAATGATAGTGATAGTGATTCAGTTCGAAATGTCAAAAAGGACAAGAAAAAGGTTAGTAGTGATGTACGAACTAAAGATCAAGAGAAGGGAAATAAAAAAGGTAAAAAAAGTAGACGAAAACGTGATGATAGTGATGAAGATATTGAAAAGGTGCTAGCTGAACTTGAACTGGAATATTCTGGTGGAAAAAATGAAGAGGCGGCCAAAATGGAAGTTGACGAACAACCTCGAGAAATAAAGAAATCAAAAGAGAAGACTAGACCTATTAAAGAAGCTTCTTTTGAACCAGAAGAGGCTGATAAGGATGGCGAAGAAAGTGGTACTATTAAAACAGCTGCTCAAAAGAAAAAGGAGAAAAAAGAACGAGAAAAACAGAAGAAATTAACCACAAAGAAACAAGAGGATGGTAAGAAAGAAGAAGAGAAGACTGAAGCAACGAAACCTAAGGAGGAGGAGGACGCCACGGAGATGAAACCAGTTACTGAAGAAGCAACCGAAGATGGTGAAAAGGATAGCAGGAAGAAGAAGAAGAAGGGCGCTAAAGCAGAAGAGAAAGAATCAAAGGAGCCAAAGAAAGGTATGTTGTGTAACTTTATAATACTCGTGATCTTAACAGTACATACTTTCCAATAGGACCTGGAAAGAAGACTATAGCTGCTATGCAGGAAGCTTTAAAGAAAATGCAAGAGGAGGAAGAGAGGTTGAAACGGGAAGAAGAAGAGCGCATTCGTAGAGCAGAAGAGGCGGAGACAGCACGATTAGAAAATTTGAGATTGGAGCAAGAACGAAAAGACAAGAAGAAAAAGAAAGAAAAGGAACGTAAAGAACGGTTGAAAGCAGAAGGAAAACTTCTTTCGGCGAAACAGAAAGCAGACAGGGCTAGAGCGCAGGCTTTAATTGATAGTTTAAAGGCTCAAGGGATGTCTTTGCCTGACGTTGGTGAAAAGAAAGCTCCTAGGCCTGGTACCAGAGTGAAACCTTCAAAACTGAAGCAACAAACAAGCACAGAGAAAGGTACAAATACATCATTTATTATTTGTCTGGGGTGTAACGTGCTTTGATTTTGCAGAAGCTGAGGTGAAGCCAGTAGAAGATCCAGTCAAAACTGAAGAAGAAGAGGAAAATCCGGTTGAAGTTGAAATTGTAGAAAAACCTGCAGAGAAAGAACCAGAACCGGAAGAGGATGTCAAGGATGCTTGGGATGCAGAGAGTTCCGAAGGAGAAGAAGAGGAAGAATCTGAAGAAACTGCTCCAGTATCTGGTATGTTAGAAGAGAGCTTTTTAATTGACTATTCTTGCTTTTCAGGAATTTTCCTGGCTCATAAATAATTTTGTGTTCCAGAAAAAACTGCCCTTGCTGACAAAGATACAAAGTCGGAAGAGGAGGAAGATGACGAAGAAGATAGTGATGAAGAGGATTCCGGTAGCGAATCAGATGATGAAAGTATCGGAGGTGAAGATTGTCGGACTGATGCTGAGAAGAAAAGGGAAAAAGCGATGCTTAGAATACAAGAAAGGAAAATCGCGGCAGAAAAAGGAAAATCACTGGACAATCTTCGTGCTGCCATAGTTTGTGTTCTTGGGCATGTAGACACTGGAAAAACTAAAATATTGGACAAATTGAGACGGACGAATGTGCAAGATGGTGAAGCTGGTGGTATAACCCAGCAGATTGGTGCTACAAACGTACCCATAGATGCTATTAAGGAACAAATAAAAATAGTAAAAGGGGTAAGCTACTTATGTTTGTTCCATCAAGAATGCTAATTGTTCCCTTACAGATTTCAGAGGTGGAAATGAAAATTCCCGGTCTGTTGATCATAGATACACCTGGTCACGAGTCTTTTAGTAATTTGCGAAGTAGAGGTTCATCACTTTGTGATATAGCTATTCTAGTCGTCGACATTATGCATGGCCTCGAACCCCAAACGATCGAATCCATAAATCTACTTAAGGCAAAGAAGACTCCGTTTATTGTAGCCCTGAACAAGATTGACAGGTTGTACGATTGGCAGACGATGAATAGAAAAGACATCCGGGATATTGTCAAGGTAAAAATGATATTATAATGAGGGCTGTGTTAGTTTTGAAAACGTAATAACTATTTATTATGATGAACTGGTTATGATGACTGATTACTAAAACGGGTCAGCATCTTGAAAGATATTGATGTATCGGTTCGGCTTTATTTTCAATACTGGCCAGATAAAAAGTGAAAACAGAAAAATGGTTATTATGCGGAGACTACATTTACTAGTAATAATTAGGCCTGTGTAATTATTACATTTCATAATCGATTATCGATTGTTGTAAAGTAATCGATAAATTTGATTAATCGATTATTTGATCGATTTTTCGATTATTTGATTAATCGATTACTTAATTAATTGATTATTTGATTATCCGATAACATGATTAATCTCGATTAATCGATTACATGATTAATTGATTATTTGATTGATCGATTATTTGATTAATCAGTTAGACGATTATCAATTAATTGATTGCTTGATCTATCGGCTTATTGATTTTTTAATTAATCGATTAATCAAATACCTAGCCTGTCGCCTGTCGGACATATTAAGTTTATACAATTACTATGCTTTCTACTAATTATAATACACAATATAATATGCGATATATCAGTAACAAAAATACCTCTAGGATAGCTTACCATAAGAAAGTACTCATTTAATTAATCTATGGAACAAAATATTCAATTAATCGCTTAATTAAATAACAGATTAATTATTCAAGTGAACAATTGATCAAATAAATGAATAATCAAATAATCGATTAATCAAATAATCGACTAATCAAATATTCGAACAATCAATCAGCCGATTAATCGATTAATCATATACTCGATTAATCGATTTTGAGCCGATTAATCGATTATCTGATTAATCGATTAATCCATAATTTGATTTATTGACTATTCCATTAATCGATTAATCAGATAATCGATTAATCTGTTTTTTGAGTAATCGATTATTCGATGAATCGATTATTTGATTAATCAATTATTGTAAAATCTGTAATCAAATAATCGATTATATTTCGATTAATCGATCATTTTGCACAGCCCTAGTGATAATGGTGACATGGTTGCGACGAGCCTTTGTAATATTTTCCTCATCCTTGATTACAATTTGCAATTGAAGTAATTGTGAAAGTGTTAAAAAATTAAATTCATAAACGTGTTGTGTTATAATAATAAATAATAATAACAAAAACAGTGTTACCTTGGGTGGTACCAAAAATTTTTACTGAGCAAACAATATAGCTAGATACGCAAAGATGTGAAAAAATTGAAGGTCTTGTTGTTCAAAAAAACCAACACCGGCTTAAGTCTGACACCGGCTTCGTTGTTATGATACCGGCTTTCTGATTGGTTGTATCATAGCAACAAAGCCGGTGTCAGACTTAAGGCCTCGCAACATAGGCCATGCTATGCTAAGCTAATGTAAAACACAGAAGTAGAGACGATACTGATACCGATACAAGATACTGATACCAATACTAGGTATCGGCCGATACTGATCAAAATTCAGATACTCGCCGATACCGATACTGATGGCAAAAAGTATCTGGAATTCAGATACTTTTTATTTCCTAGCTGGAAAGTTGGGATTCTAACATTTTGCACTTTGTACACAGTAAAAAATGTAGTGTTAAAAATAAACACTAATCAACACTACCTAAAGTCTATTTGCGACCCACTAATAGTGTCACATATTAACACTAGAATAAGCACTAGAATAGTGTTACATGTAGTGTACATTGTACACTATAGTAGTGCAAGTAATCACTGGAAGAGTGCCACATGCAGTGCACATTTTACACTAAAGAAGTGACAATTTTCACTATATTAACAGTAACTTAAGGCACAGCAGTGTTAATAAACAGAGTTAATATTCACTAATAGTGTTCTTATCAGAAATACACAGTGTTATAATTATCACTAGTAGTGTTTGCAGTTTACTACGTAGTGGTTAGGCAGGATAGGATATTTCTTGTTACAATGAAAACAATATTATATAGAGAAATAAGCATACATTTTATTTAAAAAGTGTGCAAAGTACATTATTTAAAATAAATGGGACATACATATATTTATATAATGTATATAGGTAGATGTATGGAAATATAAGTACAGTACAGTACACTGTAGTATAAGTACACTTTCCAAAACTTGCTCTTGCAAAATTTTACAGCGTCAATTTTTATTATCCGGAAGTAAGAGCATATTGGCTAGTAAATATATAACAAAAAATAAAAGCTTACACTTTTATATAAATACACAATCTTCACTTTAAACTGCAACCCGGCACCTTCCTATTCGTATTTCTATTTATACCACAAACCACACCAACGACCGAACAAACATGCAGCAATGGCTGGCCTCAGCAGAAAACACGTGTGTTTAACGCATGCGTAACGTTCTATAGTGTTAAATAACACTAAAAAACGTTCGCGGCACTTTTTACTGTACCTGATAGTGCAGTTGTAGAGTTTATTAGCACTAGAATCCAAAAACAGATTGAATATGGCGCATGCGTATCATATCTTATTTACCCGCTCGCATTCATACAACACTAATAGTGTGTCATAAATATAGTGCACACTGCTTATACACTACTAGTGCTTTAAACTGCAGTGTAAACATAATTTCCTGTAGTGCTAAAGTACAGTGTTTGCCAACACTAAAATTTAACACTAATTTATTAACACCGAACACTACTCATTTAACACGGACCAATTTTTTACTGTGTATGCTACTTGCCATTACCAGGCGGTAGATGGTGCTCACTGCTCATTCTTGACTGAACATCCAACCATAGATAAAAGCTTAGAGGAGGGAAGAAGAGGAGGAATAACAAAACAGATGTTTCTGTTACCATTTGGCACCAAAAAAGGGGCGTAACCTAAATTTCTTAGTCTCTTTACATCGAAACGTGGACGAAAATTCTTCAGTTAAATTACATGAATCCTAAGTAGTAACCTGGTTTCACCACTTTATTTGGCACCAAAGCTGCTCAAATTTTGGTAACACTCACGTGCACGGCAAAGATCGTGCGTTGTGTATTCATACTCTTCCCTCATCTAAGGATAAAACGTACGACCTAACCTACCAAATTGTACTAACATGACACGTGGTTTGGTTAGTTGTAGCCGTTGTTGGTTATTTATAGACTGTTTTAGAATGGCCTGATTTTGACAGGCCGCCATTTTCTGTTGGAGGGCTGAGAGCATGGATAAACAACATTACACACGTGAGTGTTACCAAAATTTGAACAGATTTGGTGCCAAACAAACTGGTGATGTTTAGAGTTCATGTAATTTAACTCAAAATAACGAAACAACGTTTGCAATAGTGCAACCAGTCATATCATTTTAAGAATTTTCATTCAATTCTCGGCGTAAAGCGACTAAGTTTAAGTTACGCCCCTTTTTTGGTGCCAAATGGTAACACAAACATCTGCTTCGTTATTCATCCTCTTCTTCCCTCCAATAAGTTTTAAAACAAACAAATGTGTGCCCTCCAGCTGTCAATTGTGTGACGTCATTCTAAAATGATCAATTGTGTTGTGTGTGAACTACTGAATATTTGAAGATATTTTCATTTTCACCTTTGTTGCGGGCATGAACTGAACTGAAGTTTGGAAACAGTGTTGCTCTTTTTAGTACAATCGTACTAGATTCAGTACATCGAATGGCAGTCTAGTACGTCAGTACACCAAAGCCTATTTTAGTACAATTTTGCGATTTGTACCCAAAACTGAAAAGCGACCGCTGCCGCTTGTCACGAACTGCAATGCCAAGATTTGTTTCTTTGTTTCTAACATAACACCTAGATGTCGTAGCGATTTGGCGAACGAATGTGTAGTACGTACAGTTCATTGAGTGGCGAGCACTGAAAAAAATTAGTGGTGGCGAGTGCGAGTCGCGTTCACGTTCTGTATTGCCGCCGCCGTGCCGACTGATCTGAATTTACGCGAACATCCATCTTAAATAACGAAGAAACCTTCTTTTAGTACAGTTTCCTGAAATCTAGTACAATCTGGCGGTAGATGGCAGTACGAATTCGTAAGGGGTAGGAGCAACACTGTTTGGAAACACTTTTCAAAACAAAAGGACAATGAAAGTTTTGTCATTTGTAATTATTCCAGACAAAAATATTCTCGAGGGTCGAGGTGGAAAAAATAAACATTTTAATACATGTAAATGTAACTTTATATAATTGTTAGTGCCAATTTATAAATTTAAATGTAAATGTAACCTAACAAAACATTTTAAAAGGTGTGGCAGTTTCATTGAAAGAAAAGAACTGGTTGTAAAAACTTATTATTATATTAAAATATACAAAAATTAGAAAACTTTTAATTGAAAAGTTAAAGAAGTTAAAAAAGTTACAGGTATCTGAATTTCAGATACTATCTGGTACCGGATTAAGTAGTATTGGAAGTATCGGTATCTGAAACATGGTATCGGGTATCATATCATAAATCATAAATTGGAACCACTTTTACTGCATTCAAGCATGCAAAATAAAATATGTATTGCATATACAGTGCCCGTCTAAAGTCCGTTCCCCCCCTACTAATTTTTGAACCATTTGAGGTACATCAATGAAATTCGGCACAAGGTAATCACAGGTCACAATATATTTTTTGACGTAACAATGGCAGCTGTCAGTCTCAAGATGGCGGTCGAGCGCCATTTTGAAACAAAATTTTAAATGGGAGGGAGGGTCATGTGACACCTCGTTTTAAAGGTCTTATCGAGTGCAATATCATACTAAAATATGGCGTCGATGTCTTTTGTTAAATTTTTAAATTTTAACATTTTTCTAACGAAATTTTATTCTAATTTGTAGTGAAATTTCTTAATGAAGTCGACCAATAAGAGGAGAAAAGAGAGTTTATTAAGGAAAAACTACCGTTAGATGGTAATTTCTTCCACCGTCTCCAAAAATCAAAACCGCTTCAAATTTATCGTTTAAGCTACGAGCCATGGTCACACTTTTCCTAAATGAAGGAACTAAACATGCCACATTTAACAAGTAGAAAACAAGATGTTACCGCGACAACGATTTTTTTTCTCATACAAACGTGATTGAGAGCAACATTCATGGTTATTTAGAAATTTGATTAGCCACCATTTTGTAACGTTTTCAGGTATCGACGCCATATTTTAGTATGATATTGCACTGGATAAGACCTTTAAAACGAGGTGTCACATGACGCCCCTTCCCATTTAAAATATTTTTTCAAAATGGCGCCCGACCGCCATCTTGAGACTGACAGCTGTCAATAATACGTCAAAAAATATCTTGTGACCTGTGACTACCTTGAACCGAATTTCATGGATGTACCTCAAATGGTTCAAAAATTAGTAGGGGGGGAACGGACTTTAGACGGGCACTGTATGTACAGGGAGGTGTGCAGCGCCACCTACCCATGCGTCACTTCAAAATGTGCCTAATGAAAATTAAAAATCAACGTGTTTGAGGATTTCAGTTTAAAACTTCAATTTTAGGAAATATCGAATTTATTCCATACTTTTGGGGTACTCTATATATCACTGAATTCGTAAAAAGGAACTATCCAAATATTGCCGCCATAAGAAAAATTAAAGTTGATGATGGTTTGAAAGAAACGAAACGTGGTAAAAATTTTCTGTGTACTCCTCCATGATCCATTTTAAAAATTAAAAATAATGTGCCTATTGTTTTCCATTTTGTTCAAAAACTACGGAGTTACTCATGAAAAAAGAAAATGAAATATTTTTGTTGTTTTCAATGTCTCAAAAATTACAAGTGATGATATAACTTTCTTGGTGGCATTATTCAACTCCCAAACATTCAACTTTTCCCCCATTTAAACTACTTTGTATCTCTTCAGATAAGTGATTTCCCCGTGCATATACTCGAATTTGAAACACCCTCTACATAAGTACTTGAATAGCTTAGGAGCTTGTAAACATATTAAGAGTTACGATTCTCATACACTGATGCAAAATATCCAATGCAAATGAGGTGTATGACCTCACAGTTTAGGTACCAGTATCTGCTAGTTTTACTTAATTACCCTTATGGGTAAACTACAATGTTTTCTTTTTAAGATAAGACCATTTAATCAACTTTTCTGGGAAATTCTTGATGCTGAATTTTGGTAGTGTTTTCAGGTGATTGGTCCCACTGTGCAGTGCAGTTTTTATCTATCTACATATATTTGCTGTTATATCAGATTTTTTTCCCACTCCGCTCTTGTATCTGCCTATGCTCTTCTATTCCATAACCTCTCTCCTTGTAGAATGTTTCCCTGATCCTCTTCCCACTTCGATTTTTCGATCGCTGCCTTTTTTATCCCATTTTGTGCAGATAATAATATATACTTCAATAATAGAACTAAAGGCACAACAACTGAAATATGTATTTATATCAGAGACGAGATTAAAGATGTAGGTTAGTTATAGTAACATAATTATTATTATGTTGGTAATATTAAAGAAATTTTCTTCATATTTAGCTTCAATTTGACTCTTGGTTTTTAGATTTACATTTTTCTTGTTTGTCGATAGAGATGTTGTAAAATTTGCCAACTTTCTGTTTCATTTTGTCTTGATGGCCCGGCACTGACCTTATGTATTATTTAGTAATGAAAATTATTTGTCTCAGGCTCAAGCAGCGAACACTCAACTAGAATTCGAACAACGCACAAAGGAAGTTGTCGTCCAATTTGCAGAACAAGGCTTGAATGCCGCGTTATTCTACGAAAACCCCGACATCCGTAGTTATGTGTCTCTAGTGCCCACGAGTGCTGTAACAGGCGAAGGAATGGGAAATCTTCTGGCGTTAATAGTCGAATCTTCCCAGAACATGTTAGCGAAGAGACTTATGTACTCTGATGAATTGCAAGCGACTGTGTTGGAAGTAAAGGCTATTCCTGGCTTAGGAACGACCATTGATGTTATTCTAGTGAATGGAACACTTAGGGAGGGGGAAACGATGGTTCTTGCGGGTACCGATGGTCCAATTGTGACGCAAATTAGGTCGTTGCTTATGCCTCAACCGATGAGAGAATTGAGAGTTAAGGTAGCATGTTCTTTCTTTACCTGTACAATGTGTGTACATATTTTGTTTTCACAGAATGCTTACATAGAATACAAGGAAATAAAAGCAGCACAGGGTGTAAAACTAGCTGCTAAAGAATTGGAAAAGGCGATAGCAGGATTGAATCTTTTTGTGGCTCATAAACCTGATGAAGTGGAAATTGTTAAAGAAGATGTGGCCAAGGAACTTAAATCGGCTCTGTCGAACATAAAATTGCAGGAGAGGGGTGTGTATGTGCAGGCGTCTACTCTTGGATCTCTCGAGGCGTTGCTTGAATTTCTACGGACCAGCAAGATCCCGGTAAGTCAACAATATTATCAATTTCATTCTTTCTTGCAGTTCAAAACCTCTAAGTCGCGACTATCATTTTATCAGCGACAAACTTCTAGTGTGATTTTCGTCAAGTCTGCTTATTTATAAATTTATTTAGTAGTCCGTAGAGAAACTGAAAAAGTCATATGTTTTTAGCAATCGAGGCTTAATTTCCAGTGACTATCAAAAATTGATTTCCCCAAATTAATTTCGACTGCATTCTGCATTTTTCCTTGCTGAAAATATAAGTTGATTTTTCTTATATCTTAAAAGAAGCAAACGCAATCTATTTCCAACTCTTTGCCGACACTTATTCGTTGATTCAATAACGAATTTTTCCATTCTCGGATCGCAGCCAGCGGTTCACAGAAAAAAAAAATTGTTTGAATTAGAAAAAAATTCTATCTTTAGACTCTATTAACCTTGTCCACTGCTGCATGGAAATAACTATTTCTGTTCCAACGAATTTCCTAGTAAACGCTAAGTGAGTCATCCGATATAGCGCATCAATCGACGGTAGAAGTGGTCGTTGAAATGGCAGTTTCCGCTGTTATTTCTCTCCGGCACAGATAGACATTTTTACGCTGTAAAAGAAATGTTAAAAATTGCATCTTCTATAATTAAACATGCACAGATATGAAAACAACTTCGGGGCTAATTGTTTGTCTTAGGTTTGTTGGATGAGTTGCATGGAACTGTTGTTTTTTTCGTTTATACTCTTGGATAGATTTTATGTAATATGCTGCCCTAATTTTAAATGATGTCGGTATATCTTAGTTGTACAGTACATTTTTTCAATGACCCACTAAAGAAAAAATACAAAATTTTAAAAAATTTCTTAATTATGTATATTACAAATTTATTTTAAAAATAATTAACTCGATCTTAATTTGTCAGTATAAATGTATAAATCCGCATTAGGTAATTTTAATTTCCTCAATTACTTTTGGCTGATTACCAATTTTGTTGATTCTCACCACTTGTTTGGGGTTTTGGTAGTTTTATACAAAGTTGTTCCATATCTGGTGGTCTAAGCAAGATATATTTTTTGGACAGCTCGTAAATTGTACCAGGAATTATGAACGATCGGTCTGTTTTTGTTTTTGTATCCATTAATCTTACTTGGAGCTCATTTCATAAATCTCACATGATTTAACTTCAAATTTTTTAGTTCTTAATATCACCCAAAATTTTGACAAAATTATTATGTACAGTCAAAATTTATAGATATAACTGGAAAATAAAAAGTTACTTTAGGTGGGGTTTGAACCAGGGACCTCTCACTCGAAGCGAGAGCTCAACCATTGACTATCACCGCTTGTGATTACAGTTCCTACTTAAAGCATAAGTTAGTTTTTTGGCGAGTTTATGGCAATTTCAATAGATTAATACATTTTTATTAACGTTTCGACCCCGTTTAGGGTCTTTTTCAAGATTTTTTTTATTTAATTTAATAAAGAAATTTTGAAAATACCCCATACGGGGTCGAAACTGTGATTAAAATGTATTAATTTATTGAAACTGCCATAAACTCGCCAAAAAACTAACGTTTATAATTACACAAATTCCGTAAAAAAATTAAAGCTTGAGGTTGGATAGACACCTACTATTTTGTATGTTAAAATTTGATCAAAATTTGATCATGTCGAGTGTTGAAGTGCTGGTGACAAATTGATGACAATAACTAAACAACCACTTTTAGTACTATGAATACGAGTTTGCCCCCTCATTTTGCTACCTTTTTGCCCCAAAATTTTGCAGTGCGTCGGGGCTTTCGGAATCCGCCCTCGAAACTACCCTGCGACCCCCGTTCGAGCCAGTATAAAAAACTACCCTTATTTTGGGGGCGCCGTAACTCGGAAACAGTTCGAGACGGAGAAGCCGGATCCGGAAAATAACACCCGCCGACCCTCGGAAATCGCCCCCTCCCCGAAATCGTCCCGTTCTCGGATCAAAAATGTTTAGACCGGATAAGTTTCGGGAGCGGGGGGTGCGCCGAGTTTGTTATCGCTTGGAAACGGGGTGTTTTGACGAAGTTGAAAAATCTAGAGGGTTCCCGCGTATCCGGGACGGATTCGCCCGCTCAAATTTCGAATTTCGTCCGGATCGCCGCAGTTTTCGTCGAGAAAAAAAATATTTTTTGTTTTCGACGTTCTCGCCACCGCTCGCTCGCAGCTGTGTCGTGTGGTTTTATCTTGTGGAAAATAGTGTTTTTCGGGTTGTCAATATTTTTTTGGGGTGGGGGTCAAAATACGTTTATACTTGGGCCGCCCAACAGACGGAGTGATCACCCTGCAAGAACGTGCTCTAGCGGGGCCAATATTAATTTATGACGACTGAATTGGAGCGATGCGACTTCGTTGGATCTAAAGAAAGCGCATCACTGGGGTTCTGTCGTCCTAAATTGATAGTGGTCCCGTCTAGAGCTCATGCTTGCAGGATGATCACTCCGTCTGTTCGGCGGCCTAAGTATAGTAACAGTTAACGAGTTTCTTCCTTCATTTTGGTACTTTTTTGGCCAAAAATTTTGCAAGGTTTCGGGGGAAAAATTATTTCCCCTAGTAACCGCGGTGCTGAAGGGGTGATTTTTGGATATTTTCGGTCCGATCGACGGGGCTTTCGGAATCCGCCCCCGAAATTACCCTGTCGGCTCCGGTTCGGTCGGTATAAAAATTACCCTTATTTTGAGGGCGCCGTATCTCGCTCGTCGTTTGACCCGGAGGTTTGAATTTATCCTAAAACACGCAACTCTGGTGGGCGAAAAAGCGGGCGGCGCCAGTTTTTCAGCAGTCCTTACCGGTTCTTCTGGCCACGATGGAATAGTTTCGACCCCTTCCGGTACGCCGACCTCGTTATCGCTTGACGACGGGGCGTTTTGAGGAATTTCGAAAAATCGCGAGGGCTCCCGGGGATCCGGGAAAGATCCCCCAGGCCCCTCGCAAAATTTCGTCCAGATCGCCGCAATTTTCGCGGAGAAAAAAATTCTTTTCCATTTTCGACGTTTTCGCCACTCCCGCGAGACAGTCGACGGGGGGTAGTTTTATCCGGTGATTTTGACCCTTTTTCGCCAATTTCAAATTTTTGGGGGCGTGGTCGAAATATGTACTTCGAAATTTGTGGTCAACGATCCTATTCCTGCCTGATACCCTCAATAATTTTCATTTCGATTTTAGAGGATCATAGAAACGTGTTACTCTGTGTTAATGACAAAACGCCAAAAACAAATCACATCCTCCACATCGCTATATATAATTTAATTTCGTTAATGGTTAAATTATGCCGTTCGGGCATCACGTAACGTAACATATTTTTAATTTCTCGTCCAAATTCTCGACATGTATGTGAGACGGCGGGGCCGGAGGCCGGTTAATGTCGAACTGTGCACCAAATAGACACCTATAATTATCGTCCGCGCGTTTCGTTACGGCTTCCGGTCGTTAATAAATTAATATTTCATTTCGACGGTCCATATTTCACGTCGAGCAGACGCTGAATAGATATGTGTAAAAACTTCCGCTGATTACACGCCTCCTTGATACTGATGGCATGGACGGAGTACGTAAATATTTGTCGGTACCTGTATCCCATCTATTTAGAACGATTTTCGCTCTCATTTCCGGTCAGAGATGAGAAACGCATGCACCTCGTAAGATAATACTTAGTTTATGCAAACGCGTAATGCGTTACAGATAAACAGGCAACAGTAGAAATTGAAAAATTAGATTTGCAGGAACTCGACTGTCATTAATCAATTCATAGTGTGAAACTGTAAAGCATAAAATAAACGCCGATAATATATTACGTAACAAGTATGGAAAGTGACGAATTTCGTACGAGTTAGTGTCAAATTTTATGCCCGAATCGTAGCCGAGTGCAGAAGTCGCACAAGTGCACGAAAGACGACAAATTAATTTATTTCAGTAAAAATCAAGCTTTCAAAGCAATCCACAATGGGGTCGTTACATAATTTTTAAAAATCATATTTTCCCGAATATCGTAAAATATTTGACCCGCATTTTTTTTTATTTTTCTTATAGCGAACGTTTTAGGCATCTAAACCAGCCTCAAAGTTAAGACGCTGGCCCTTTAAGCCTGTTAAATGATGACGTATCCGGGGCAATGCCGAGAATTGTCGATATTAGCCGGAAAGTACAACCGTTGCTTGTCAAACGTAAACTGAATTAATAAACAATCAGGGCTTCATGGCGGCAGTCTAATCGTTTGACAGATAGTGCCGAGTATTGTTTTTCATTTCGTCTAGTTCACAAATAAATGAAGCACTTACCGTTTCGTTTTAATATTTTTCATTTCAGCGCTGAAATAGTCCAAATTGGATAAATAATAATTATCAATCATTTCACTACCACTAAAATTGTCTGAATCGGCTTTAACGAAACCTTGCTCTATTTTCCATACACAAATATACTAATTGACACAATAAATAGGAATAAAGACACATAAATAAACAGCAGAGAACTATTTATACACCCAGACCCAATACAAATAGAAATGAATTTCCAAATGTCAAATTCTGATTATTCCTAACACTTGCCCGTAGTATCAGGAGGTCATAAATGATCATGATGCGCGCGCCGTTCTCCGTTTAGGTTCAGATCACTTTGCTGACGGTAACTTTTTTAAAACCAGACCCCAGAGTTGACACACACATTTTAAACATGCCCCTTAAGCTGTCCTCGCACCAGACACCCGCATTTTTTGCAAAAGAGATATATGATAATTATGACTTCCTGCTAACAAGGGCAAATCATTATTGCTCCCTACTTTACCTGCTGAAACTCCACGTAACGTTACGCTTTCTGGGTATCAAAACATCAATTTATTCAGATGACCAATCACAAGCGCTTCTAAGCTAATGACGTAACCGGGGCAGCACGTGTTTCTGTTTAATTCTCTAAAGGCGCGCTTCGTGCTAAAATCGCCATTGTTTAAATTTTGAGCTACTGGTGAATAAATAAATGTAACCCAGAGTTACCTAGTTACTTATTTCTATCAAAATTATATCGATTTTCTATTTAGTGCAACGGCCCCATTATGGGAAAAGATAATTTACGGAACAAGCCTATTCCGCGGAACGGCACGGAACAGCTAAGAATTTGGGAGTGGGCTTGAAAATCAATATGAAACGGAACGAATGAGAACCGTTCTCAGAAAAATTGCGCCAATATATTCAGTTTTCTTCGTTTTTTATCCGTTCTGTAAATTATTAAAATTTCGGAACGGGTCTACAAGTCCATATGGAATGTAAATAACCTACAAATTTTTGGGCCATGGGGTACTTAACCATCCTGACATAAAGTACACGTCATCAATACCCGATGTACATCTTATTTCATCCGTTCCGTAAATTATTCAAATTACGGAACGGGTTTAAAAATCTTTAAGGGGAGAATGAAATTCGGAACTGTTTGGTATTATCACTGTTTGGAAATTTCGTGACAAAATGCACATAATAAATCACTTGGTTTCTGCATTTTCTGTCCGTTCCGAAACGGGCCAAAAAGTCCATATGGAATGCAAGCAACTTGGTCATCCAGACTTAAATTACACGTCATCGCAGTGCCCAATGTTTCTCTTATTTCACCCGTTCCATAAATTACTCAAATTACGGAACGGGCTTAAAAATCGTTATGGGGAGCAAATAATTCGGAACTGTGTTGAATACTTTTACTGTTTGGAAATTCCGAGACAAAATTAATATAATAAATCTCCTAATTTCCGCGTTTTCTATATCCGCCTCGTAAATTAAAATTCCGGAACGAGCGTACAAGTCCATATGGAATGCAAACAACTAAGAACCTTCTTGCCCATGTCCCACGTGGAACTTAGTCATCCAAACGTAAACTACACGTCATCAGTGCCCAATGGTTCTCTTGTTTCATCCGTTCCGTAAATTACTCAAATTACGGAACGGGATTAAAAATCGTTATGGGGGGTAAGTAATTCGGAACTGTTGGATTCTTTTGTTGTTTGGAAATTCCGAGACAAAATGAATATAAAAATGCCCTGGTTTCTGCATTTTCTATCCGTTCCGTAAATTATTAAAATTTCGGAACGGGCTTACAAGTCCATATATGGAATGGATTGGTCATCCAGACTTTACTATACGTCATCAATGCCCAATGATTCTCTTATTTCACCCGTTCCATAAATTACGCAAATTACGGAACGGGCTTAAAAATCGTTATAGGAAGCAAATAATTCGGAATTGTGTTGAATACTTTTACTGTTTGGAAGTTCCGAGACAAAATGAATATAATAAATCCCCTAGTTTCCGCGTTTTCTATCCGTTCCGTAAATTAAAATTTCAGAACGAGCCTATAAGTCCATATGGAATGCAAACAACTTAGAACCTTTTTGCCCATGTGGTACTTGGTCATCCAGACATACACTGCACCTCATCAGTGCCCAAATGTTTCTCTTATTTCACCCGTTCCATAAATTACGCAAATTACAGAACGGGCTTAAAAATCGTTATAGGAGGCAAATAATTGGAATACTTTTACTGTTTAGAAATTCCGAGACAAAATTAATATAATAAATCCCCTAGTTTCCGCGTTTTCTATTCGTTCCGTAAATTGAAATTCCAGAACGAGCCTACAAGTCCATATGGAATGCAAAAAACTTATAACCCTTTTGCCCATGTGGTACTTGGTCATCCAGACATACACTACACGTCATCAGTGCCCAATGTTTCTCTTGTTTCATCCGTTCCGTAAATTACTCAAATTACGGAACGGGATTAAAAATCGTTATGGGAGGTAAATAATTCGGAACTGTGTTGGATACTTTTACTGTTTGGAAATTCCGAGACAAAATAAATATAGTTAAAATCACCTTACTTTTTATGCACGTCACCGGCTTCATATCAGCACTGTTGCCACAAGAGTTTATGGTACTCAATTCCAAAATATTAAAATTCAATTTACCTCTCTAACTGAATTCAATGGTAATAAGGGTCCATTATTTTCCAATTATCTTTCAAAATAGTTGATAAGGGACGCTACAAGCTCCTTACACCGACTGTTTAAGAACTTGGGCATTATACCAACAATAACAACACCGATAGTAAATAACCAGGAGCACTATTTTAGTTCTCAAAAGAACAGATTTTTACCGCAAAAGTTGATGAACAAAGAAAACAAGGGTTTAAAACACCAAAAACAACAAAAGTTAACGAAACTTGACACTTTCAGAATATCAGCTGTCAAGTCAACCGGGAAACGTCAACAAATTAAGCGGCAATCATGCAACAAAATAGTGTTGTGTTTAGACATTCAAATATTTCTTTATTCTTTTTTAGCACATTCAATTTATATGACTTGTCATTTTACGTAAGGCGACTCTCAATCGTTACATTTTGTGACGTGCATAAAAAGTAAGGTGATTTTACCTGTATAATAAGTCCCCTAGTATCCGCGTTTCTTATCCGTTCCGTAAATTAAAATTCCGAAACGGACCTACAAGTCCATATGGGATGCAAACAACTTAGACCTTTTTTGCCCATGTGGTACTTGGTCATAGACATAAACTCACGTCATCAGTGCCCAATGTTTCTCTTATTTCATCCGTTCCGTAAATTACTCAAATTGCGGAACCGGCTTAAAAATCGTTATGGGAGAAAAATAATTTGGAACTGTTGGATACTCCCAAGTAGTTAGAAAATGACAATACTGAATCAAACTCTCATGTCTATACTACTAAACGCCTGCATGCCATCCAGTTCTCCAGATGCCATCGACTTCTTCGGCAATGACCTTGGAAGACACCAGTACTGGATAAATCTCTCATGTCTATACTACTACGCGCCTGTAGGCCATCCAGTTCTCCGGATGCCATCGGCTGCTTCAGCAACGACCTTGGAAGACACCAGAGGCTGTTGAAGGAGTCGTTGAAGAAGAGCGGCACCTTCAGCAGCGCGGCTCCCTTCTTCAGCGGTGTCTTTGGTTGTGGTCCAGGCGCCTGCGCCGGGACTCTGTTTGGGGGCAATGAGGGTGTCTGTGGGGCCTCAGCAGCCTGTCTGTGGAGGTCGTTGCCGAAGGAGGGGGGCCCCTGGTGTCTTTGGTTGTGGCTCAGGCGCCTGCGCCGGGGCTCCGGTCGCGGGCAATGAGAGTGGCTGTGGGCTTCAGCAGCGCCTGTCTGTCGAGGTCGTTGCTGGGGGGGGGGGGGGGGGGGGGGCGCGCTGCTGAAGGAGTCCTCGCTGAAGTGGTCTTCAGCGAGGAAGACCTCTTCAGCGGTGTCTGCACGTTGGGCCTTTGGTTGTGGCTCAGGCGCCTGCGCCGGGGCTCAAAAAGTGCACGTGTTGCTCATTGTTGCGCAATGGAAGAATGTTCTGGAAATGCTGATGCAATAGTACACAGATGTTGCAGAATTAATGGTTTTTCTCGGAAATTCGAACGTTTGCAATTGTTTATACCAAATAAATATTGTTATCAAAGTTTGAGAAAGAAACATGTCCGAAGAGATGTTATAATTGTTTTTATTATGATTAAATATTAATAGCTAAGAACGTTCTAGAAAAACCTTTCAACTTTGCCGATAGGATATGTATATTTGTTTGGTTTGACTCCCACGGTCTGCATGCCAATAAGTGCATGTGCACTTAATATGTTCAAACTCTACAAGATGACCGAGATTATGTTATACCCTGTTGTTTGTACTATTACAATAAAATAAGAACATTTTCGAAGCTTACCGCCAGATAAATAAACAATGCTCAATTGATTGTTTTTTCTGATAACTTCTACATGTTATCAAAATTTAGCAAACTCGGCAAAAGCTGCGAAATAAATAGAACGAATCTAATCGCGAGCATTTTATTCAGTAGTTAGTTCAATTGTTCAGTTGATTTCCACGGAATAGGTGCGGTAAAAGTTAGTTTCCCAATATGGATGCGGTAATTAGCCAAGACGATGTTGGGGATATTTTATTGTACCATTTTATCCTGCAAAACTTGCCGGAAAATATAAAAGTAAGTCCATTTGCAGTAATCATTTCTTTTATTGTCCAAGCAGTATGTTAATAAATCTCATTCATAATAGAAGTCATTCATAATAATTTCATTATAAGTAATTAAAAGCATACATATTATCTAATTGTAAACTATTTTCTATATTTAGAACAGACCCAAAATGATAATTTGTGGAAATGTGCCACACATGGCGTCAACAACAACAGAAAATGTGTTATTTTCGGGCCTATTCATGGAGAAAGAAACAACGATAATTTTGTTGGAATCGTGCAGTGAACTTGTGGTCATTTGGGTCAATATTGTAGATCGTAAGTAAAGCATTTAGATTTTTTTAATATTCAGTGATAGTAGTGTGAAATTAGGGATTTTTGATTCGCAATTTTAGTAGTGGAAAATTGGGATTTCTGATTCACAATTATTCTAGTGGTGGAAAATTAATTGTTTTTATAATGAATGAAGTTATTTCTTTGTTTATCCGCCCGTTTGTTTGTTTGTTTGTTTGTTTGTTTGTTTGTTTGTTTGTTTGTTTGTTTGTTTACTAGTACAATTTCTTATCTTTGTTTGTCTGTCAGTTTGTCTGTACGTTTTGTTTGTTTGTTTTGTTTGTTTGTTTGTTTGTTTGTTTGTTTACTAGTATAATTTCTTAATTATGGTATTTTTCTCTTGTTGCAGTCAACGATGTATAAGCAGCGTCACGAGTTTGATTACACTGTTATATTATTTTAATGAATAAAATGTATTTGAATATAATAATATCATATTATGAACAGTATTATATTATTTTAATTGACAAAATGTATTTTAATATAATAAATTATATTATATAATTTACCGTATTCCATGGGAACTAACTAAACTAATGAATTGATTACTGAATAATACTCCCCATTATGTTAGAAATATTTGTTGTGTGCTTTCCAATAAATGTATGCTAGAAGCGTGATTTTTTGACAAGCTGTCTGTTGACACCAGACAGCTGTTGACCCAGACAGCTGTTGACCCAGACAGCTGTTGACACAGCTGTCTGTTGACACAGACAGCTCTATTCGCAAACACCATGGCTGATGACACAAGCAAGAATAGAAAGAGGAAAAACCCCTCTATGTAGATGCAGCTTAGATGCGGCAGTACGTAAACGTCTTGTTGGTGGATTGGTATGCGAATTTCGTCATTGGCATTGAATGTTGTTGTTGACACGAACGGCTGATGTAACAGACAGACAGATAGACAGACAGGCAGGCAGGCCGGCAGACAGACAGACAGACAGACACAGACAGACAGACAGACACAGACAGACAGACAGACAGACAGACACACAGACAGACAGACATCTGATGAGAATTCTGAAGTAGGAGAATAACTATAGATTCCTATTTGTCTCATCGAGCTGGTTAATTTGATACCCTCCATGACCTAAGTGGGCGGGGCAAGGGGGCGTGTGCAGTGGGCCCTAATCTATATTACCGACATTCAATTTGCACTTTCCAGTAAGTGTAACAGAAATCTACATGTGTTCTATATTACCGACACTCAATTAGTACTTCCAGCACTCACCAGATGGTTCCCACACGTGTCCGAAACGCATTAAGATAACAAGTAATTTCAAAACATAGTACGTATCAAAATAAACAAACTGACGAATGTTCTAGAATGTTATTTTATTGTAATAATACAAACAAATAAACGGGTCACCTTGTAGTTCTACAACGTAGTATGTGCATATACAGAACGTGGGAGCAAACCTAAACAAACATAATCCTGTCGGCGAGTTGAAAGGTTTTTTACCCATAATAAAAACAATTATAACATCTCTTATCGGCGGCGAACGTGCTTTTTTCTTAAACTTTGATATCATTATTTATTTAGTATAAACAACTGTAAATTTCCGAGAAACTTCTGTTTACAATCCTAAGTATATATGGATGATTTAAAAGACGGGCATGTAGGCAGCCGATTAGCTCAGTTGGTTGGAGCGAGAGCTCCGGTGCGTGGGGACCCGGGTTCGAATCCCGGTCGGCGTCATTTCCAGAACGTTTGCGAAAACCCCGGCGCATGCGCCTGAGCCACGACCAAAGGCCCCAAAGACACCGTTGCTGAAGACATGACATGGACTGGCCTGAACAGTGAGCAACACGTGCTTTGTACGCGACAGCCCCGGCGCAGGCGCCTGAGCCACATCCAAAGGCCCAACAGAATGAGAGACACCAGGGGGGCCGCTGAAGACCACTTCTTCAGCAATGACCAGAAGCTGCTGAAGGCGGAGCCCCGGCGCAGGCGCCTGAGCCACAACCAAAGACACCAGGGGACCCCCTCCTTCGGCAACGACCTCCACAGACAGGCTGCTGAGGCCCCACAGACACCCTCATTGCCCCCAAACAGAGTCCCGGCGCAGGCGCCTGGACCACAACCAAAGACACCGCTGAAGAAGGGGGCCGCGCTGCTGAAGGTGCCGCTCTTCTTCAACGACTCCTTCAACAGCCTCTGGTGTCTTCCAAGGTCGTTGCTGAAGCAGCCGATGGCATCCGGAGAACTGGATGGCCTACAGGCGCGTAGTAGTATAGACATGAGAGATTTATCCAGTACTGGTGTCTTCCAAGGTCATTGCCGAAGAAGCCGATGGCATCTGGAGAACTGGATGGCATGCAGGCGTTTAGTAGTATAGACATGAGAGTTTTATTCAGTATTGTCATTTTCTAACTACTCTCCCATAACGATTTTTACGCCCGTTTCGTAATTTGGGTAATTTGGGGAACGGGTGAATAAGCATTAGGGCACTGATGACTTGTACTTTATGTCGGGCTGACCAAATACTACACGAGCAAAAAGTTATTTACAAAAAAAGTCATTTACAATACATATGGGCTCGCAGGCTCGTTCCGAAATTTCCATAATTTACGGAACTGATAGAAAACGAAGAAACCGGGGGATTCATTAGGTACATTCTGTCTCGACCGCCTCAAAGGCAAACAACTGAAGCTCAAGAATATTTTCAAAGATTTTCGAAAAGACATACAGAGGTAGAGCATATAACCAACATTGAGCTTACCACTTTTCCTTGACACAGCAATTCTGAAACTAAAAATTCAGATAGACCGGCTTCTGCGAGCGCAAAGCAGACGTGATATTTTTCGCAATTGTTTCTAATATGACCAGCCAGCGGACAGGGACTCCAGTCGTCCCCAAATTTTATCATAAATTTCATGTTATCTGTTATCCAGGGCATAGCAGTACATATTGCTTCTTTTAGAAATACTTAGAGGAGCATGAAGGTTAGCAAGATAAAATAATTTAAGATATCAACCTTACTCTCAACTGTGATATTTTGGTAGGATGGAAAGCACATCTAGGAGTAATTGTTGGGGTGTCGAAAACTGAAAATGTCTTACAACGTATGGGCACAGTGTAGGAAAGGGTGGAAGAATTAAGCGTCCAATCAATTTTCATACAGAAAAAGTTGTGAGGACATTTAATAATAACAATAATAACTGTTTTCGATAACTCTATTGAGTGCAATGGAAGAGCCGCAAAACGGTACATTTTGGCGTTTGTAAGCCTTGTTATTTCAGACTCTTCTAAGGGCGTTATCTTAATAATATAAATTATCTCGTGAATAGTCGCTAATTTGCAGAAAATCGGCCGGTTTCCTCTGAATAATTACACCTGGGTGTAATTAGCGAATTTGCCGGATCGGCGTTGTAAACCCGTCTCTCCTCTTTTTCTGTGCCCGTCTTTATAGTGCACGTACATGAGCGGTTTCGCGTTTATTTACGACTTCCTCTCGCCGACTGACAAACTAGTTCGATGTATTAACAGACAATTTTTACGATGCGTTCACCATAATAGTTACGCATATAGAGGCTGTAATAAAACACATCCTCGTTAGATTGCGCGCAGGATGCCGACGGAGGCGGCCGTCGGAGGAGGAAGAGGTAGAAGAGGGTTGCTGCAATCCTCGAGGGTCGTAACTGGGTCACAGGTTAGGTCGCTTCAACAAACCTCTCGATGCAGGTAATACTGTTAGAATTTAATATATTTTTTGCAATACCTATACCTATAGTTCAACGTTATTAACGAATTTGAAATTATTCAATTCTTCTCTTATTTACGCGTCGCAAAAGACAATGTAATTATCAACCACGTACCACGGACTGTAAGTGCAACCGATTTGAGTGCTCTAAAAGCTGTATCTGCATAACTCAATAGTCAATATCCTTCCCTCATTTTTTTCTATCGGTTACCGTATACGGAGTGTACCTAAATGTCCCTGTATATACTGTCTTATTTGGGTTACTAGATTGAGCCTGATTACAAATATACCGTATGTCTCCGGACGGGGTTACAGAGAGGGAAGACATTGCATATATTATTTTCCCACGACCCCCTAAGAAAGCGACACGTTGCATAGAAATAAGTAGGCGCGAAAGTTGACGGTCGCATTCACCCGTGTGCTATGCCGTAGTTTTGCGCTATAAATAAAAATCGCAGGGGCAGGTACATTCAACGGTAGACAGCTTTGAAATTTTGGAGTTTTCAGAATAAATATCGCGTCGCGTCTCTTTTCAAATCCAATCATTTTTACCAGAAAAATTTCTCAAAAGGTACGGCTTCTCGATGAAAAATCTAAATATTTCAGGTACGAACTAGGCATTTATGAATTGGGGGGCAAGGGAAGAAATCAAAGTGTCATTCATGACTCATCTGTAGTTACCGGACGAGCGAAGTGAGTCCGTCAAACGTCTACAGATTCGCCACAAAAAGTATCACTTTAACTCCTTATAAAATAGAATATGTACTATTTTCTTCAAACATCAGAAAAACACGACATTTCGCGACTGTATGCAGGATGTTTTTTATGTCCCGTTACCATTGCTATCTTTTAATCTTAATAGATACAGTTTTGGTTAAATGGGGAAAAAGTAGCATCTATTGAAGCATAAAGAAGTGCCGTTTGCAGAAGTTGATTATCTCCTTTCGTTTTTGAGATAATCGAAAAAAGTGAAAATTTTGACTTTTACATTTGTGTTCATATTTTTCTTATTTGGCATTCAATCTTCAATCTGCAAAAACTTTCTTGGGACGACTTTTCATCCTCTTTCCATTTGTGGTAGCAGAAAGTATCTACCACGTTTCGTTTCTTCAGAATCATCATCATGTTCATTTTTTCTTATGGCGCCATCTTAGATTTTTTCACCATGAAATAGCCCGTTTTTTCTGAATAAAATTTGTATGTTTAAATCGCATTTAGGCCCAGAATTTTAATAAAACATGATAAAAAATCGTTTTTCTATCAAATCACAATTGCCATGAAAACAAAAATGTATCTGCTTTGTCAACTCAAACGTCAACAAACTTTTTAAATAATGAACACAAATAATGTAAAAGTCAAAATTTTAATTTTCTTCGATTATCTCAAAAACCAAAAAAAGAGATAATCAACTTCTGCAAACGGCACTTCTTTATGCTTCAATAGACGCAACTTTTCTCCCATTTAACCGAACCTGTATCTATTAAGATTAAAAAGATAGCCATGTTAACGGCGCATAAAAAAAACATCCTGTATATGAACTTGAAGTTCACCTTTACTTTTTCGATTTAATAATATTTTCATAAAAATTCCAAAAGTCCAAAAAATGCATACAAATTAACAACAAATTTTTGGTAACCATTGGATACAAAATTATACAGGTTGTCCCATTTATGCTTCAAAAAAACCGTGGGCAAGTTAATCATGATAAAAAATGGGGGTTTGTCTTATAAAGTTTTTCACTTAGACTCTTGTTTCCGACGATACAGGGTGTTAAAAGTTCTGTAAAAGAAATGAATTTCTACTAAAACTTAAGAACAAGAACTAAAAAAGATTTTTATTTCAAATTTTATTTACCTGTTTCAGTTTTCAATGCCCACTGTTTGATAGTAAAATCAAGAAAGAAATAGCCAGTGACGTACCTAACAGATGAAAACAAAGTGTTTCGTAAATGCTTTTTTTCAACTTTTTATTTCGTTTTAAAATCTACGTACTATCCACCAAAAAAAACTATACTTGTTAAATGTTTGTAGATCTCACCGATTTCGAGATAATTACTGCTGAAATTTTCGGTAATCGTAATTGTTGAAAAAGTAGAGGTATTAGAAAATAATAACTTTGTTATTGCAGAATACTGATGCGTATAAAATTTAAAATGTTATACGTAGTGTTATTCAATTTGAAACTAAAGCAGGTAAATAAAATTTGAAATAAAAATCTTTTTTCATACCTTTTATAGAACTTATTTCAACACCCTGTATCTTCGCCAACAAGCGTCTTAGTGAAAACCCCCATTTTTTTAGCATAAAAATAAAAAATTGAGTATTATGAGAAGATTTTAAGAATTTTCGAAGAAAATGCCACTTCTCAATTTTCGTCTAAAGTTGCACCCCGTAGCGACAAAAATTGAAAGCTGAAAATATGTTTGGCGAATTTCTTGTCACTTTTATCAAAAAGGATTTTTTCTGAAAGCTATAAAACAAGTAGTTTCTGAGATATTGTTGCATTATGAGGAGAAATATAAATATTTTGCAGTGGACTAAGAATTCTGTGATGTTTGGAAACGCCTATACAGTACACGCGAGCCCCCCTAAGGAACGACCCTGGATATCAGCTAAAACAGTCTTAACGACCTTGTTATATTTGTCGAGACTTAAGTGGTGATAAGGTTGATAATTAGTTCATTGATAACGTGCGTACATACAACATCATATCCGGCCATTCAAGTACTTTTTCATTAAGGAGGGAGTACACGTATGCCTGAATGAAACAGCCGTGCACTTCACGCGTCGGAAATATCGAGTCCGTCTGGATACACTCTTGAAAGAAAATGATCAATGAAAGACTCAAGTAACACTGTACCTTTTATAAGTGTACTGTACCGGAAATGTCCGTTCGAAGGAACAAAGTTGTTTTATAGTATTAGATTTTATCGTGCGATGGGAGTTTAGACGCACACTTGGGAGTCCGGGAATAAATTGTATGGGCTGGACGGTATCCGGTACATCGGCAGATCTTGCTGAATTTTCAATTAAAGTGTCGTTAACCCAGATCGAGTTTGAGACAGGATGGTAGCAGTTTCTTGCAAATAGTGCATGTTTATTATGCAGGAAATCAATTTCTGGGAGCTTTTTATATGTATTTTTTGCGATGTGAACTGTTCCTATACAAGAAACTATTTAAATGTGAAACAGTAGCTATATTTGCTCACCAAGAAGTTTAAAGAGAGATTGTATATTATGGCTGATTTCGTGGAACATACAAAAATGATTTTACAACAAACAAGTATACGGCATTTTATTTTATAATCAGAGACTATATACTTGAATAATCTATCCAAATACAGTCAAACAGATTTAAGTTGCGCATTAGCGTATATACTTTACGGAAGCAGTAAAATGTTTTGCAGTACCAGCGGCGCAGATAAAATTTTCTGTTACCGGTGAGCTTTTGAAAAGCTAAGATGGCGGGTTGCGAACGGAAAGGTGTTTCACGTAGTCAAGCACTGGAAATAGCACACAGAGTGTATTGTTATTTTAAAAGTGAGAAAAGTGAAACGGAAGCATTGGAAAGTGTGAAAATGAAGACGCCTGTTGCAACGGGCGGGTCTATTAGATCTATAGAGATAATTGATAGTGTGAAGGCAACACCAGCGCGTCGGAAAATAACGGCAAAGCGATCTTTAGAACACCAGGAAAGAAGCGCAGAAGGAAGAGTTCCTTAACGACTGATTTACCGGTGTATAAGACGGCTGATATACATCACATGGTACACGAATTTCATAAGACTGAAGGTTGTCGTGTTACGTTGTTCAGTAGTCGGAAGAATAATATATGGTTATACAGGGTGTCCCATTTATGCTTCAAAAAATGATATGCAAGTCTTCAAGTTAAAATAATGGAGGTTTGTCATATAAATTTTTTCTCTTAGACGCCTGTTGGCTGAGATAAAAGGTGTTAAAAGTTCTGCAAAAAAAATGTTAAATTCAGCATAACTTAAAAAAATCTAAAAGAGATTTTTATTTCAAATTGTACTCACCTTTCTTATTTTTCCTTGCCTACTTTTTGATAGTGCAATCAATAAAAAAAATAACCAGTGGTACGTCACTGGTTTTTACAAGTTTTTTGTTTAATTTTGAAATCTACCATTGTTTCCTCAAAAATTGTTCTTACTTATAAAAGGTCTGTAGAACTCACCGTTTTCGAGATAATTAATGTTGAAATTTTGGGTGCAAAATGGGCATGAAAAATAAAGTAGGCTTGTGCTTAAGTCAGTTGAAACAAATAAGCATTGCATTGTGAAATTTTGATTAGGCTTAAGCTGTCAGTTTAAATAAATCACCGTTAATTTATAATTTGTCTACATAACAATCTTTTCGTAAAATGTCTTACAATCAGTAGGTACCCTTTAAATGAATTAGCCGATATGCATTTAATGTACGGCGAGTGTAAATGCAATTCTTTAAACTCGGCAAGGCGATACGCGGCAAAGTTTCCCAACAGACGGATTCCGCATCCAAGCACGTTTGACGTTTGCAGCAATAGGACTTTTCATTATAAAAAAATGCTGAGGCGCATGCGCGAACGCGCCATGACAATTTCGGACGAATGTCAAAGTCTTGTATCAATATCCCCTAGAGGGGTAGGCGGTATTGCTTGTTTGAAAGTGTTTATTAATTCTTTGGTAAAATTTTACTGCAAACGTGCAAAATTAGTAATAGTTCGGAACTAAAACACTATGGAGCATCCAAGCATTGTGCTTTTGGTGACTGCCAAGGTGATAGCAGTGCGGGAAGGCCAAGTTATCGCTTGGGATTACGATTTTATCCATTTCCTAAACCCTGCCCTGGGAAAAATCGAAGTTAATAACTAGGTTGGTGACCATGTGAGGAAGTGAGGATTAGTTCCACCTATATAAATGATGTTGCTTGGATAAAAATGTGTAAGAGGCAAGATTCGAAATGGAAAAGTTTATTGAACGTTTCCAGGTTTTATGTCATTATTTGTTAGGTCTTTAAAATAAGAATTACTTGTAGCTACATACATACATTTCAGAAAAATACGCACCTGTACCTATATTAGATCCTTTATCTCCGTTTTCTTTTAAAAAATTGATTAATTTTCAGGGCTATATTAAAAACCTACATGATTGAAGTATCTTGGTTAACATTCCCGTATTTCAAGCAAGAGCCAGGAGCCAGGCACGCCTTCGGGATTCAGCCTCACAATTTTACGAGGGATATCACTACTTGGAACTAACATTCGTAATAATTTTCCGTCTTTCAAACACCCTCCGTATTTGGTATTCACTATTTACTTACGAATATTCCACACGAAGTTTATAACGCCTGACAGCTGACAGTGACGCTCGTCCGAAAATCTAAGAACAGCTGATTGTCAGCACATGCGCACTAACGAACACAGAACGAAATGAAAAAGTCTATTATTAATCGACGATTTAGAGAAACGGGGATTTTTTTACATCACACCATAGAGCATGCTCGTCTACGCTCCATTCGAACGGCAAATTTTGAAAAAAATGTCTTAAATGCTATTACAGAAGACCCACAAACAAAGTGTAAGACGAATAGCTTCAGAGTCGGAAGTGCCAAAATCAACGGTTCAGAGATCGCTGAAGGAACAGCTATTACATCCGTATCATTTAAGACGTGTTACGAAATTTTACCCCAAGATACCAATGCTAGACTAATTCTCTGTAATTGGTTCAGAGACACACAAAATGTAAATAACGATTTTGTTGTTTCACTAAAAATGGTGCAGTAAATTTACATAATAGCCATGAATGGAATGATGAAAATCCCCATGCTACCATTGTGAATTATTGACGACACCAGTTTACAATCAATGTATGGGCCGGAATTGTTGGTGATTATCTCATAGGACCGATTCAGCTATCCCCGCGAATAAATGGCCCCCGATATTTAAATTTTTTACAGAATACACTACCAGTATTGCTAGAGGATGTTAATTTGGCTACCAAAAAAGAAATATGGTTTGTGCACTACGGTGGAGGTGAGACAATTTTTAAATATCCAATATCCAAGAAGGTGGATTGGGCGCGGTCAAGAAGCACCAGTAAAGTGGCCAGCAAGGTCGCCCGATTTAAATATGATGGACTTTTATTTTTGGGGGTTTATGAAAGCCAAGGTTTATGATACACCTGTAAGAACTCGAGAGGAACTTTGGGCACAAATTTTGAATGCATCAGATCTTGTTCGCCAAGATGTAGGTAGGAGTTTTATTTCGGGCAAGGCAGTCTCTTATTCGTCGCATTAATTTATGTGCAGAAGTTAATGGACAACAGTTTGAGCATCTTCTTTAATTAATTAGAATTTAAGGGTATATTTTTGTAGTGTTAAATTCATTCTTGTTTCTACTGATATTTTCTGTATTTTTCTTTTTAAAGTTAAGCTTAACGTTATTAAAAAACTTTTTTTATTAAATTTTGATTGATGAAGTTATGAGTTATTCAGTTCAAATGAAAATAGCATTATTTTAAAATTAATTTGTATAATTTTTTTACGTTTGCATCAATTGCCCAAACATTAATTATCTCGAAAACGGTGAGTTCTACAGACCTTTTATAAGTAAGAACAATTTTTGAGGAAACAATGGTAGATTTCAAAATTAAACAAAAAACTCGCAAACACCAGTGACGTATCATTTATTTTTCAAAAAGGATTTTAACTTCATCCATTTTGTATGTCACTGGTTATTTTTTATTGATTGCACTATCAAAAAGTAGGCAAGGAAAAATAAGAAAGGTGAGTACAATTTGAAATAAAACATTTTTTGCAGAACTTTTAACACCTTGTATCTCAGCCAACAGGCGTCTAAGAGAAAAAATTTATATGACAAACCCCCATTATTTTAACTTGAAGAACTTGCATATCATTTTTTGAAGCATAAATGGGACACCTGTATATCAGTCATGACGCAACTGCTTCTAAATTTGGTACCGAGTATACGTACTTTCATTCATATTCATAAGTTGCCTGAAACAGAATTTGGATTCAAAAAGCTTCACAATCACAACCCACGCTTCTGTTTAGGATATGACACTACTCAAAATTGTCATATAATTAGATGAAAGTAACTTGTATGGTCGGCCACCAGGCGTGGTCTGTAATGACACGAACAGCATGTAAAACATCCTCCACAAATTAAACCGACTTCACACAATAACCCCAGTCCGTTGATTATACAGATATGTAAATACAACATCAAATCGGCGTTTTTCAAAAGGATGCAAGACACATTCTCTGCTGTATGTTTCCTTCGCACGGTGTACGAAGAGGCATTTTAAAACTAACGATGTTCTCAATGGACTATAATTAGTCAAGCGGATATCTAAGACATGCATGGTACTTGGTAGGAAGCAACTTCCTGTCGATACCTATATTTCTTACTTGAATGTACATAATTGAACGGAAAATGTCGGTGTTTGCAAATGGACGCCGGTATTTCAAGAAAATTGTAAAAGCTTAAGATTTGTAGACTACTTAATATGCAAGAAACTAAGCAGAGGTCAGCCTAAGTTTGTGAAGACCGAGCGCGCGGTAACCAGAAAACTTTGTCATAGTAAATTATTTGGTGCAGAACATACTGTTAATTTTCTCATTTAATTTTCTTTCCGAGTTTCTGCTCACCTGTTTATCTAGGTACCTTCTCGGGGCTGATTAATTAACCTAATTAAAAATTTACCTAAACCTGTCGAAGTGGCCACGCGATCGCCTTTTTCTACGTTGTGTATTACCTATTCCATTACAGACCCCATTACTTTGATAAGAAAGAATCACAAGTGAGGATGTTAATACAGAAACAAAATTAAAAAATCAAAATGTATTCGCATTTTTCATATTATTTATTATAAAACTAGAATTCAGCCATTTAAGTATAAAAGCAGATGTATGAGTATCAAATTTCCTAACTATGGGGATTACAATAACAACGACTAAAATTTGCTAACTTAATATCTGATGACACAGCTTTCGCCAATGAAGCTGATTCTTAAGTAAAATGATCTGTCGGATTCGTGAAAAGATCGGGAATTGCGAAAATGCCGGAAAATTGTTTTTTCTAAAATTTTCCGAAATAAATTTTCGACCATTTTTAAAACTTTTCTCGTTGTATTTCAGCAACGAAAAGAGTTAGAGATCTGTTTTTTTCGTGGAATATACACTGAAGTGTGCTGACCATCACAGTGTACTCACGTTGCCTCTACAATTTTCCAATTTTATGAAAAAAAATGGTTTCTTGCTAGACCGCAAATTTGTGTAATGTATTTTTCATGCACCGGGTAAGTAATCTTATTTTTCGGAATTAACATATACATATGCGAGACCAAACACGGACAAAGGCTCTAAATTATTTTTGGTGAAGAAACGAAACATTAATGTTGTTGCTGAAAAAAGTTACGGGGAGTTAAAACATAAATAAGTCGTGCGCGCTAGCCACGCTGAGCCGTGTAGTAGTGGTTTATGTGCGGGCGTACAAACGCTGCATTAATATCGAAAACATTTGTATTTTTTATTCCGACAAATTGCATTTCCCTTCACATAAACATGCTATTATAGATTGCACATTAGATTTCATGCATGCACATCGAAAAGAACAGGTAAAATTTTTACATTTACAGAACTGTGTTATATGTAGTAACACAATCCAATTTAGAGCTAGTTAAATGCGTTTTCCGTAGGAGGCAGATCTCTGAAAGCAAAACATATCATTTTTCTGATGAGCCAAAATTGGGTTAGTGAGTGATTATCGACGTGAAAGGGTCTATAGGGTACCGGGACGACAAGAAAGACTTACTTTTGCCAGAGAAGTTGTGCCTTATCAAGGCGGAACAGTGATGTTTTGAGGGGGGTATAATGTATGGTCGTCGTGTATATTCCACGAAAAAGACAGATCTCTAACTCTTTCGTTGCTGAAATACAACGAGAAAAGTTATAAAAATGGCCGAAAATTTATTTAGGAAAATTTTACGAAAACGATTTTCCGGCATTTTCGCAATTCCCGATCTTTTCGCGACCTTAAAATTCGAATCCGGCCGGTAGATCATTTTACATAAGAATCAGCTTCATTTTCTGGTGTGTATTCGAGTTGTATAGAGTGTTTAAAACGCATCTTTCAGGCGGTCTGCTCCCCGACTAATCGGTCTAACGAGACGAGATAGACAACCCAACGTGCGCTTGACTATGCAACCAAACATACGCTGGTTCAATGCCTGGATATTACGAAAAACTATATAGGTCGCTTTCATTTCCCATAACAAGAATCAGTTTTAGATTTTCCTTCAAGTAATAATAAAATTGCGACAATAGAGAAATGCGTAGCTTGTTCAAAGTGCGTTAATAATTGAACACCGGGCGGCGGCGACATTGTTGGCGTCGGTCATTCATGAAAATGCTCTACAAATGCTTTCATTGATTTAGCCCCGACCGACGGCGACGCGCCTTGATCTCGTTCACAAAAATAGTAATAGCCAACAATGGCGTCCTCCGCCGCGTGTTTTCCAAGACAGGGCATTAAATAATTTAAGCCCTTTTCGAGGACATTTCAAAATAAATTTTGAAATGTAATTGTCTGTTTCTTGTGGTCGCTTACATGACATCACTTGCCATGGAAATATGGAGGACAAACATTTATAGTATCTAGAATTGTTCGTATAGTTTAAATCCATCAATCACAACACATATTCGAAAAACCTCAAATAGCTTTAAAGTTCATACGAAACAACTTAGATGGCAGCACCACCGACAGCGAGGCGACAATTTGACGTAGGTATACTTTTTATTTTGACGGATAAATTTCTGTTTTGACCGAAATTTTATTGCCAGGCAATTTGACGAATAAAACTGTCAGTTTTATTCGTCAAATTGCCGTCAGGCAACAAAATTGAGTTTGCAAAACAGGAATGCAAATTTTAAATGATTAAGATTTTTGCTTTGAACCCTTCAAAACTTCTTATGGGTAAAAGGCAGTGTGTGCAGGGCTTTAGCAGTTAGTGGGCACTTATGTAGTTTATTTATTTGAAATTCTGATGTGGAGAACAGTACGGATGTACGAACGTGACGCGTTGCGAATCTCGGAATGAGGCACGGTCGCGGTACGCACGTACGCAGGCACAGGTACGCCTTACACGGGCATAAGGCCCCTTTGTCCGCCGCTACTTCCGACGACTAATAAACAGCTTATTAATTAATATTCATAATGAGGGAGCGCACAATGGTAGAAGATATTATATACGCTTGGAGAGAAGGCGTCGTCTGCGGCCGAGCCAGGCAGACGTGGCTGGGGCTTCGCTGAATTGAGTTTTAAAGTATTGTGCCTACTGTTTCCAGAAAAGTAATGAAGAATTTGCTATAATCTGAATAAATTCATTGGGCTTGCTTTTTGAAGTGGCACTTAATAGACTTAATTCATAATACTGCCCTCTCCTTAAAAGACTGATCGCCCTCGATCAGAAATGGTCATCTACACTTCCACGGTACGGAGTAAACCGGTCTAGATGAACCACCTTCGAAGGCGAAGATCGTTGAATTCGATCATGGTCACCACTCGATATGGTCCTTCTCAATTCTTCAGTACGACTGAGCCCAGTACGACTTCAGGGTCACACTCTTATCGAACACTTCTTCCTCGACCTTTATTTGGGTTTGATGACTTCTGATTGGCGTTACGTGCTCTTTCTTCTCTTGCCTCATGCAATCATCTGCACATGGTCTTCATGAAAGTGCATCAGCAGTGCCATATTTTCGTCCTATTCGGTGTTGGATGGTAAATTCTACTGCTGTAGCCTCTATCCAATGGGACAACTGGCCTTCCGTAAATTCCAACCACCACTTCAATGAAGCGTGGTCAGTTCTAATAAGGAATTCCTGCGTGCATAAATACTTACGAAATAGTTCAATGGTCTTTACAGTCTTTCGGGTTTCGATGGTGTCTTACTGAAATAGGCCACAACCTTCTCTTCCCCATTATCCTCCTGTGATAACACGCCTCCTATGCCAACATTATTCGCATCGGTATCAATGACAAACTTGCTCCAAGTCTTCTTCAGCTGCTCTACACGCCTTGATCCATTCAAACGGTCTCCCTGCTGGTGGAATGTCTTCCCCATCACGATAATATACCGTCAAGGTACACCAGGCAAGTCTTCCAATGCAATCGTCGCAGTATACTGTTTATAGTAAACTCTCAAAAGTAGCGGGTTCCAGCAGAGAACACTGTTTTTTATCTTTGCTCTTTGCATGCAATTCAACTTGCCAATAACCACTCTTCAAGTCCAGAGAGGAAAGTCATTTGGAACCAGCCACCGTGTCTAGGGTATCGTCAATCCGTGGTTAGGAGTAACTATCCTTCTCTGTTACATCATTCAACCGCCTGTAGTCCACATAACAACAAGTCGAGCCACCTTTCTTGCTCACCAATACTACAGGGTAAGTTACTTTGCGGTACTCTTTCTTAATTTAATAAAGTCTGTCGGGTAACATTACAATAAAAGATTAGGAAAAAGTTGTTGTAGTTGAGAATGAAATTTCCTACAAAAACCTTGTGATAGACGTCTGGAATTGAGCAAATACTGGTCTTATTTTCGTAGAATATGCTCAGTCCGCTGTGATAGGTAGGTATAGTGGACTACAAAAGGGGTATATTGATTTTATCAGCGAAATAACATTATTGACAAAGACATTCTATACTAATAGGGACCAAGATAATAGAACGTGTTTGATTATTGACTACTAGACGCGTAACTAGATACGTAATGATATTGGATAGTTCGACAACTACTCTTGGATCAAGTACTATCATGAGTTTGCAAACCAGAACATTTACCTCGCATACCATAAGAATTCAAATATGCGTACCTATACAACACGGCATGACTACGCGTAATAATTTCCGAGTCATAGCGTAACGCAACTCGCACCACAAAAACCATCGATTCCATCCTACAATATACACCTGAAAATTTTATTTGTGACCAGAGAAAAAGTATTCTAATCACGAATTCAATACAAAGATTGTAAATAATATACGCCGCGCGGTTTATCCCTTTTTCTTTCACCGACAGTCGAAGCTCTCGATTCTCGTTGTCCAGCGCCTGTATGTCTCGGCCGGTGCTCTCTCACTTAAAATGTTTAAACAAAAACTTTCCTGCCCAAAAACTATAAATAACGAACAGCTGTGCGTTGCAGATGTTGTGTTCCGTGGCGTACAATAGAATTCGTAGAAGAATCTTTCTGACCGCGCCAGACAACGAGGCACGGCCGGGTAATGTAATATGGCCGCTGGTGATTTCTGTCAAAATGTTGAGAGAATGCTGCAGAGCCGGACTGGACAAGACGCTCTTTTTACAGGGTTTTAACTGTACGGACCAAATCGCACGAACTGGACTGCTTTTTTGGTGACTGCAACGTTGACAGCCAAGTTATCGCTTGCGGCTACGATTTTATCCATTTCCCAAATCCTGCCTAACACTGGGGAAAATTTAAGTTAATAACTGAGTCGGTGACCATGTGAGGACTTGTTCCACCTATATAAATTGTGTTGCGTGGATGAAAATATGTAAGAGGCAAGATTCGAAATGGAAATATTTTGTATTTCTTTTTGTTTCAGTATTCTGGTATTCGTATAGGACCTGTGGTGAAAAAGGATGTGATGAAAGCCTCCATTATGTTGGAACACGAAAGCCAGTAAGTTATTTTCTTTGTTTCCGATGTAGTATTTTTGTTTTTTTTCATTTTTACCAGATATTGATCAGTTAGTTCGTTAAAATTTGTAGTGCTGTGTGCGTAGAGGGTAGGTGAATGCAAGTTGACAAAATCTAAGATACAGAGCTGCTACTGTACTAGAAATTCTCACACAACCTGGGTCCTAAACAAACAAGAGATAAGGAGAAAAGTCGGATTCAATAGAAGCATTTATGTTTGCTACCGTTGCATATCCGCTGTTTGACTTCCTTATTTTAACCACTTTCTTAGTCACATCAGAGGAAACGTAACCTGTAAATTATTAATAGTTTTTGAACTTCTCGTCAAAATACCATACTTTTCAGTATGTTTTACTATTATTTAAAAAGATCTGGGACGATGAAATTTTCTTAAACCACCCAAATACAACAAATCGTGCAGGTAACCGAGAAAAATCACACTTTTTATTTATAAAATTCGCCTAGGTACCGTTCGACTTCTAAGAGAGACGGTGTGCAGCCACAAGTTATTATTTGACGTCGGTAATCATGCGACACACGTATAACAAGAATATTTGCTTTCAAGTGAGGATTGTTTAAATGGTCCCGTTGTAATTAAAGGATTTTACATCTTCGCGACTTATAAGATGAAGGAATTTTTATGCCAGATTTGTTGTCAGGCATCCGCGAATTTCTCGTAACGGTAAAGGTGCGGTTCCGTGAAGTGTGCCCTGTGTTTTCCATAACACTCGTTGATCTTTCTGCATGGACACTGATTTATACTGATTAATATGATACTAGTATATTATACAATCCATGATTTATATATCAAATTAGAATGCCTGTGACTCGCTCCGGCCTGACAGCCTACGCTCAATTGACGAAATTCCTGAATTCATATGAATCCCGGAAACGGAAGCCTAGTCATGACTTCTTTTTGGCCAATATCTGAAACAGAAAAATTATTATTATGTATGTGTGCTGGCTACCACGTCATAACGTCACTTGAAACATATTAATGTTTAATTAATATGTGACCAAAAATGTTAATTTCCTACGTCTAACTCTTCCCTTACTGTAGGACAGCCTAGGTTATCCCACTCTACACTGATTTTCTTTTCTAATATCTGCCTTTTCCTCCCTTCCGATTAGGATGTCTCCTGCCTCGTTTCTAATGTTCTTGCTGCTAGATCCAATTTCTCTGAAATTTCTCCTAATTATCTTGTACTCTTTATCAATTTTTCTCTACTTCGAACTTATCGCCACTGTTCTTTGGCTTTCCTATACATTTCCGAATAATATCATGATTACTAAAATTAAAATGAATTGTGTTGAGTAGTAGTATTTTTTCCATTTTATTCACAGTCTGACCTCGGCCGAAACTGGAGAGACTTGCCTCAGACGGAATTCGAGTGAAACCGATTCACAGATAGGTGCGTGCCCTCCTATCATGAAAGGGGGTTTTGTGTTGATAGTTACGTATCGGAGACCTGTTATGGCGCTGTTCTCGGAAGCCCACATAACAATAAAAGCGATAATAAAACATAAAATACCCACACTAATTGCACTTTTCAAGAGTTGGCCATAAATTATCGTTTTCTCGGAACTTCTCTCAGCGCTTGCAGTAAAATGACAAAAATCCTCGATTGTCTATCCATTTGTTTGTTTGATCTGCTGGCGTTGCGTTTTAAAATTTAACTGCACCCCTCTGTATTCCGCAGTCATTTATTAGCATAAAGAAAA
This sequence comes from Xestobium rufovillosum, assembly GCA_963966045.1. Classification (NCBI taxonomy): domain Eukaryota; kingdom Metazoa; phylum Arthropoda; class Insecta; order Coleoptera; family Ptinidae; genus Xestobium; species Xestobium rufovillosum. The sequence continues at coordinate 41,506,799 of OZ014492.1, forward strand.
TAACAGATGTTGATATTGTAACGTTTTTCAATTTAACAATTTTATTTACAAATAACTACAATTGATAAGTCATTTGAATTCGCAAAATTTACAATGAACAATCAAGCAGCAAAACAGCAAGCCATAAGCAATTAATCAACAATCAATTAAACAATAAATTTATGAACTCTAAACAATTTAATACACATTTGACAGTCCAAATTTCTCTAAATTAACTTTTCGAAACAACGGTCAATATCACCTCGAATCAAGCAAAACTTTCTCCCGCATCGTCAAATCACACTTCTTTCGCCTGTACCATCAACACTTCACACGTATATTCGCTTGAATCTATCGCCTGCTAATTCTTTCGCCTTCTCTTTTCAATCGCTTCTAAAAACTGAATTGAACTGTCTCTCGCGGTCGCGGCCACTTGCACGACTTTTATACCTTTAAGAAGCTTCTAGACCATATATTTGATCGGTGGTTACATCTTCCTCGATCTTCACTTGGAAGGTGGAATTTCCGTAGATATATTCCGTGCACTTCAAAGCGTATTGACTATTCAAAAATGTGACGAATCATATTGAAATGGGGAACAAAACTGTCTTCGTAAAAGTCAGAAGTGCAGCCGTTGCAATTTTAAACTGATTAGGTTATCCGTAACATAAATTTCGGCCCTATGCGATTTATTTGAAGCCACCCCCTTACAATTCCGTCCATTACCTGCCTTCTTTTTTCTCAGATATGCCACGATTTTGGCTTTCGACGTGAAAGTGGAGCGGGACGCACAAGAACTTGCCGATAGTCTTGGAGTGAAGATATTCCAAGCGGATATCATCTACCACCTCTTCGACAAGTTCATGGCGTACCGGGAGGAATTAAAGCAGCGTAAGCGAGAGGAATTCAAGCACATCGCCGTGTTTCCCTGCAAACTCAAGATACTGCCTCAATTCGTGTTCAATTCGCGAGATCCCATCGTAGTGGGGGTCATGGTGGAAGCTGGGATTGTGAGGGAAGGAACCCCTATCTGTGTGCCAAGCAAGGAGGTAAGTGTTTTTGGTTGTGAACATTTTGAGGTCGTTCTCCCAGTAAAAGACTGTGGCAAGTCAACCGCTTTGCTGGATGAACGTTTCTCTTTTGGTCTCTTGGTGTTACCCTCTCCTGTCTTCCTGGCAGTCTTTGTTGTTCTTGCTGGTTGGTCTCTGGTAACTCCAGTGAACATTCCCAGTTCTGGTAAAACTTTTCTCTGTAGATGCAATGATACCTGAACTGTTGCTCACACTTTTCCCCAGAACTGGATCTCCTCGACATATTTTCAACCGTCTTGAGTGAGTGAACCGGAAAATTGTGATAAGAAAATCTTTTATAATTTATTCTACGGCGAATTTATTTTAATATTCCTTACATGGTTTCGAAGAATGTCAAAGAAACATTACTGGAGAACATGATCAAACTATGTACGTTGCAGAATGAACTTCGTGAGCGTAAATATTGTTTCTTTCAGTTTGTAGACTTGGGCATCGTGACAAGTATAGAGAGCAACCACAAGACGGTGGAGAACGCGCGCAAGGGGATGGAAGTTTGCATCAAGATCGAACCGATACCCGGAGAGTCGCCGAAAATGTTCGGGAGGCATTTCGATGAAACTGATATGCTCATCAGTAAGGTATGCAGTATTTATTTCTTTCGTTTTGTGTTCTTCGAGTTTTTCTGGATGATTCTACGATAACAAAACAGGATGTTCCGGACATACAAATGGTTTTGTTCAATTTTATTATCTGCCGTACAGTAGATGAAAAGAAAAGATTTGATTTTCTTTTATTCATTTTATTAACTGTAAGGTAATACAGCATAATACAGCAGTTAAAGTTCTTGGTGGTGTCTTTGAACTATTTTAGCTGCATTTGGTGACCTCCAACTCTAAGTGATTTACTACCGCGGCGTTTTATCAATCGGTTTGACACTGGTATTAACTCGGCGACGGACAAAAAAGAACACGTGCGTAGCCTGAGAAGTTGCGCGGGCTACGCTGCGCGAGCTAGAAAATTTAGGGAGAGCTGTTCTGCTGTATTATTCTGGGTAATACCATGGACATAGCCACCACTGTATCAATAGTACACAAGCCACTTTATTTAATTTTTTGAAGCTGTCATCTGACGTAATGTGTAGTTCTTTGCCGCGGTTTTCACACTTAATTTTTTTTAAATGAAGTGCTTTAGAAGCCATTTTAAAACATGTTCAAACAAGAAATTTTACTCACCGCAATATTTGACGAAAATCCCAAATCCAAAAGGTTAAACTTTCGTACACAACTTTTACCGCGACCTTTCGAAAAGCATTTTATACTTCGCACAGGCTTAGGACGTCCATTTCATTTTATTTCAAGTTTTTCGTCAAAAGTCTATATTTAGATAAAATATTCATTTTTAACTGAATGAAGTATTACAACCCAATAATAATTTTGAAAAATGCAAAAATCAGGCGACCACTTTGTTAAAGTTCACTCCACAATGTTTAAGTGTTCACTTGAACCAAACTACTACCACTAGCCATGCTATTGGAAATTTCAATATTTAAAAATAATAAACACGATAATACAGCTAATTACTCACGTTATAAGCAAAGCAACGAGCCAATCTCAGACCTAACCTAAATATGGTAAACAAAAACAATAAACAATACCGCAGAAGTACCAACTCCCGTGTATATGCTTCGCCCAACTGTAAGTTTTAAATTTCAAGTTACCAAGCGCTCCAAGTTCACCTAAAAGCACATACGACGAAATTTTCCCGAGTCGCCCCGATCTCGCTCCCATATCGAATGTGCATTTGCCTAGAGCGCCAGACAGATCCACACCTCACAGCACTCAGACGGCTGGCTGCGTGTGTGCTAGGCATTTTGAAACAGACGACGCGGGATGCTTAGAGCGCGTACTATTTATTATCTCGCATAATAATTAATATAATATTGCGGCAGCTAAACGCTGGAGATTCAAAAAGTTTTAAACTTATTAGTTTATAATTATAACAAGGTTTGAACCTTATCAAAAAAGGTTAGAAACATATTTTTGTAGGCAGTGCGCGCGCACGAGCGCACTTAATGAGGAGCCGCCCCTGTTTCGTCTTTAGTACAAAGGTGTACCTCAAAGTCAGGGTTTCAAAAATGTTTTAAATGTTCAAGTCGCCAGATTTCTTGGAAGAAATAGCCAAAATATTGCCAAAATAAACGAATATGAAGCAAATCAAAGCTTTCGACAGTAGATTTCTATTAAATTGTCACATTGTCAGTGAGAAAATGTTATAGGTATACATAGTATAAGTGCAATATTTGAAAAAAAATGTGACTACAAGAGTAGTGAAGTAACCTTGGGGCAGGTTACGTTTTCACCCCAAATAAACACGTTCTCGTGTTCATGAATCATGACATCTGACAACTACAAAACATCTTACTAAACTGTTGCTATATAATTATAGTTTTTACGCGCAAGGCAAGCACATCACTCAAATTGAAAATAAACTATTTCCACTGCAAAACTACTATAATTATATTGCAAAAGTTACATCAAGATGTTTTGTAGTTGACATTGACAGATGTCATGAAGACGAAAACATTTGTTTGTTTAAAATTAAAACCTGATCTGCCTCAAGGTTACGTCACTTCTTTCTTTGTAGTCAGTTTTTTTCCAAATATTGCACTCTTACTACAGGTCCGGTTATACCGGAAATGGCTATCAACTTTTTTATTTTAAATGGAACATCCTGTATATGATTACATTTTTGAAATCTACGATAAATTCTAATAATATTTCATCTGGTACAAAACTCTATTTAAAATTGAGTTTTTGAAATATTTTTTTAATTCTCTATTTTTTGCCCTTGTTAAAAGTTAAAATGTTTGTCACTGACTTTCTTCATTTATTCTTAATTATATTGCCCATTTCTTTTGTCTGGCTGTTTCACAAACCAGGGTTTATGCATCTATTTATAAATAATAAAAGGTAGATATCTATGTGGGTGTTCCGCTTTTAACGGAACATTATAATAATTCAATTTGCAGTTCACAAATTATATTCCACAACGAATAAAAATGTTTAAAATGTTGGGCTTAGTTTGTAATTACTGGCAAGTTCTTATACTCAGATGTACTGAGGCCGACCTTGGTGCTTGCTGTTTTATGCCGGCCGGAGAGATAAAATATTTATTCTCCCAGCTTAAGCTAGGTAATATGCGCCATCTATGAAATATGTCGATTACTATGAAGTAGAAACCTCATCTGCGTTTATATTAGGTCTTGAGCTCTTGAGTTATTCAGTCTACTCCACAACAGATTCTGAAGAACTTCTTAGCCGAAAATTGCAGAATACAATACCAACTAGAGGAGGAATTTTTGCAGCAGCAGAACCCAGCGGCCACGTGTTAGTTTATGCAACAAATATATTGGTCGCTACTGTTTGGTGTAACCGCACCAAAATCCTATTTTCGCAGCCGTTTCGCGTTTTCTTGGCGTCGGCCGTTATTAAAATATGACGAGCTTTGATGTGGTCGACGTACCAAGTCAAAACAGGATATTACAACTTCAATTCGAACATAACATGTACAGGCGATTGTGCCGCAACGATTAAACAAATCGTTTTTAATGGCCGGGCATCGAACATAATGCGACAAACAAAAATATGATCTAATCAGTGGCCGGGAGAGCGCCGGAAACGGCAGTAAAGATTACTGGCTATAAAATGACAAGCTAATTAAATCCTGGCCGCAACTGGAATATACCGAACGCGTCTCCGGAGGCAGCTCGAGGGGTTTACGGTAATTTTGCATACCCTCGATTCGCTATGCATCCGCCGATTCGAATGTTTTGAAGAAATCCTGGCAGCGTAATAAATACTGTCATCAGGCGGAGCTCGTACATTCCGTGATATCTAGGCAATCAATCGCAGGAAAATCTGGAAATTAGAGTTACAAACCGGCTACTAATCGCTGTAATCCTGATTTAGATGCTGGATGAATAGTTGCATCCGGCTCGAAGGACCATATCCTTAGTTTCTTATATTAATTAACTTAATCTTCATTTTTTACCGTTTACCTCTTTTATAATACTTGAACTTCGCATATAATACGTACATAAAATGCGTCCTCTTAAATTTAAAAATAACAATTCTCGATAGAAATAAAAATGTGTCAGAAATGTCCACCCTCTATCTAGAATAGGTAGTTTTCCAACATCCTAATACCGCGAAGGCAGTAATTATAGCACGGCACGAATTTTATTAAAATGATTATAAAAGCGGGCGTGTTTGCTCTCCATTCCCGGCTCCACCCCTCTAGGAGCGCTATTTTCCTGTTTCGCAAACAAAGCAAAATAATTTTCCCGAAGCCGTCCTTCCTCTCCGGATGGATAAATATTTACGGTAGCGGCCTTTTATCATTACCATTTATTAAAAAAGAGTAGTTTCGCATTTCGCTAGACACACACACACACACACACACGCACATACACATACAGACAAAGTGAATTAATATCCTTCAACTCCGGCAGTGCCCCTCGCCACGCCGCCTCCCCGCCAACAGTGAATAATTAAAACATCCTCCGCGATCGCGATAAGTTTATGCAAATAATTCGCCAGACGTGCATTATTAATAATCTATCGCGCTTCCTTTCGGGCGAAGGTGAGAGCCGCAGATCTCTGTACGTTGCACTTGGACCCTCAGAGCTTGGAAAACATACCACACCAAATACATTAAGTCGGTTTGCAACAAGTTTAGTTACTCCAAGTTGAGGGGTGGCTGAGATACGACACCCTCAAATCGGGGGTATGATCTATTTCGACGGAACGGGGCGGTGTAGGACACACTGGAAACCGGATTCCGTTACATGAACTCCTCAGAACACAAAAATCAATCGCCCGAGACCACAGTTACCAAGCTAAATATTTTTCCCCAAAAAAAAATTATTATGAAAAATTGATTAGAAATTTTTTTCCTAACCGATATATCGTTCGACGCCCAAGGGCTTCAGGAATCACACAAATGTCGAACATTTTGAAAACTTGATTTGCTGAAAAGTGACTCCGACCAATCTCCAAGGAAGCCAGAATAGCATCGTGCCTTGCATGACTATCTGCTTCAATCATGTGACGGGACAGTTAGAAAATAGCATCGCGTAAGATTTTGGACGGCACTTCAAAAAAAACATTCCTACCCTATTGTAAGGGGTATTTTCCCTACCAGTTATCAATTCACCCCGAACTTCCGATGACTCGATCATACTTTGAAGTGTTTTACAAATTGGACTATTTTCAAACTGGAGAGTTAGCATCCTAATTTGATATACCTGCCTTACCCTAGATTGCCTCCCACCAGCAGTCACGCTACAACCACGAAGAGAAACGCAAAGCCCATAAAAACGGGCAGAGAATTCGTCCCACGTAAAATCCACCCTCGCGCCGGATGACCTAGAGAACGACATTCCGGCGCCGACGTGGCCGTTTTTCTTCCTTTCACGCGAACTGCGATCAATGAAAAGGGCGTATCCCGCCGCACGCTTACCCCAGTTCCATTCACAAAACGCCCCCGGCCGCCCCCGCTTTATCCGGAAAACGCCAAAACCATGTCACGCGGCGCGAAAGCGGAAGGAAACAGACAGAGCGCAGAGACAACTCGTAGTCGCATCGGCGGAATGGAGAGTTTTTAGTACTTTCGTCATTAATTTTGGGATGAATGTAGAGAATTTGTCATAAGTATCCAACTGACATTGTTGAAAAAAATATGCGAAAACTGCGCAGCCAAAGTTTTGCGTATTCCAGAGATATTTGTGACCATCCTAATAGTATAACAATGACAATGTTGGTTCGCTTATTGCTGAAACAATCTAAGTCACATTTTGGCCATTTTGAGTTAACTATTGCACCATTGATGCTGGAATGACCTAAATGTTAAGTCAATTCAACTATGTTGTTACAAATAAATGTAAATCTATATGCCCACATTCGTGAAGATCGAAAAACATGCAAAGCTTCCCTGACCGGCTGGCTATTGCATCAGACAAGTAATGCCTTGAGCCAGGGGTCGTTCCTCCGCCGCTGCTGCTTCTTTTTATTGCGTTGATTCCACTTATTTTTTAATGGGTCGTCTGTTCGGTTCTGCGTATCCAGTTTTTGTCAATTTAGCGGAGGCAGGTAGGCCTGAGCGGGTTTCCAATCTTCGCGATTGGGTATATACCTATCGTTGGAGGAACCTTTTGAAATATCCGTCTAGATAATAAATAGTAAACATAAAACCAAAATCTCGGTATTTAGAGGGTGTGAAAAGGGGACTTTATTCTGTATAACAATTACCTTGGTCCATGTATTACCCTAAAATACAATGTCCACTTCAAGAATCTCCAACTTCTGACCAACAGAAGTCATGAAACCTAATAGATAGATAGATGGTAATTTGTTTGTTGCCTTTCGACCTACAAATTCACCTCTTCACTTCCCTCCTCCATTTCACCTTTCTTCCATTCTCGTGCAGTCAACCCTCTCTCCCTTTGTGTAGATACATTGTCTTTGTTCGAGGGTTTCTTCGTTCTCTCCGCACATTCTTCACTTTCTTTCTTCTACCCTCATCCAATATCTTCTTGAATTTGCTCATTCCCGCATCTAAACCTTGCCATCATTTTCTGTCTACCATTTTCTCCATCTTCCCTTAGGTACTTTGGCAACTTCTGAGTTAGAATTTCTTTGTACTTAGGGTTGTACCTTGCATTTTCCAACTTTCCTCTCTTCTACAATTGAAAGTTCTCTCCATACCCACCATTTCCACTTCCACGGGACCTAAATTCTGTCAACCTCTTCTTTTGCATACGCATTCCTTTCGCAATTTTTCTGCTCTTCATCTCCCACTTTGAACCACTGTTTCTTCTTATTTCCTCCCAACACTCTGCTGATAATTTGTTTGCCGTTCCTTGCATACAATTTTCCTCATATTCAATTGCTGTCTTCCCCGCTTCCATTCTCATCTTTTCTCTTTTTGTCTCCTTAATCACAATATATCATGGGATCTGTCTCTCCATGTCTGTGCCATTGTCTTTGTCGAATTCTTCGCTGTCTTCCTTATGAGTGATTCCTCTCCATTGTATCTTTGAAACCAATATCCGAAATACTTGAATTCCTTCACCTCCTCGATCACTTTTCCTTCCCATATCCCCCACCTTTTCTTAATCTCGTGACTTGACTCCTCTATATTTATTCTCGAGCTCTACTCACTCAATTACTTTTCCAATGGTCTCATCATCTGTCTGAAAAGTACAATTTCTTCTGCGTAAGCCAGGGACCAACATTCCTAGCTGTAGCTCTTAATATATTGCACTTAGTAATGCCGAAGACATTCCCGGAAGCAGTCCGCTCTCGAAGATGGGATGAGACTATTTTGTTCCCGGAATATTTCTCTCCAGAAGGCGCCATCAAGGTTGTGGCAATATTTCTAGTTTAGAAATAAGTTGCTATAGCAGAATTTTTGCAAACGCCGAGGAACAGAATGAAAACAGCACGGTGTTCGTCGTTTGTAGCGATTTGGATGACTTGTTTAGTTTAATTTCACTTGATACAATGAGAGTATACAGGGTGGTCCAGCGTTCTGGAATTCTTCTCCCGTGTCTTTATTATACATTTTATCATGTATTTTAGAGAAATATATGCTGTATCACTGATTTTCGATTTTGTGGTATTTTCACTTGTGCCCGATGTCCTTTTTCTTCTGCACATCGCCTAACGTTATTTTCATATAAAAGTTATATGACATTTTTTGGTGTTTCCGGCATTTTTTTAAGGCGGCAGATGGAAATGGCGTAGGGACATTTAGATTGAACAAAGCTGTACATGAAAATTGCTCTACTACCTCTCTACCGACAGAAAATGCAATCAAAGTAAATATACCGCTCCTGGCTCACACTGTATATGGTGATAATGATAAGTAGCTAATCTCGAGCAATTTAAATTGTTCTACCTGCGTCATTAATTTGACTAATTTCCTGTCGATAAGTAGATTAAAAATACCTTCTTAATCGCCCTCCTCAAGTGGCCATCGCCGTTTTATTTATCATTACCACTCATTTGATAACTGCCGATTGATTTTTGTTCAGTGACAAAACTCATTGATAACTTAATCCTGCAGCTCGGCAACTGTCGCAACTTCCGGCAAATAAAAATAAAATTTTTATCGATGTGTCGTTTTGCGGCACTCTGCTCTGAATGGGCAATTTTCCTCAAACGCTGACCTCACCGAGTTCGTACATAAAAATGGGGCTTTCGAGGTTCCGCCGTCGCCTATCGATTTATCCTGTGCCCTAGTAGTGCAACACTGTAAGGGAGGGTGCAACGCCGTGCTGGCAGATATTTGTACAGGATATTATGTCCCGCATTACGCGCAAAGATGTGCAAATTTAATTGAGTAATTGACAGTTGGGCATATCTGGGTCGTGATGATTTTAGAAACACTGGTTTATGATTTAGGATAAATGGGAGAGAGTAAGGCGAGTAAGGCGACTTACGAATTCGTCGACTGCAAGTCTAAACCTCAAGCTGAACTCCTAAGCCAACAAGCAGAAATGGTCCATAATAATAAGAATTAAAATAAGAATCCGATACACGAACATACCGCCTACCAAAATTAAGTGAAACGGTATATACCCGTATATACCTCGCATTTTAGAAAATTTATAAACTTCATTTCAACTAAAACTATAGAATAAACTGGGAGGACTAACAAAGGTATTCCGCTAGAGGAGCTCAAAATTTTGTCGCAGATATCTTTAGATTTCCATTGGGCCTTTCAATACACGAATTGGTTTCTGGGATGCATGGGAATAGCCTTTTGGGCTGACAAAATCCGGCTGCTCGAAGTTCTAGTTTTGGAAAAGTTATTTTCTGCCATGGACACATTTATAATTTTGCACAAATAAGCCTAACAACAAATTGATCATCAAAACGAAGACGGACAGACCAGAACAGAAATTTACTATAAGGTACAGATACTTGTTTGGTGTTTCTCACCCCTTCGAATGCAATTTCAAATTCTATCCAGTACTAGCAATAACATCAGCGCGGGGGTTGCAGTGCAATTATTAAAATTTTATCTCACCCCCCTTATAGTTGCGCCGCGGCCAAACTAGAGTCGTACGAGAGAAGTTTTTCGGGCAAACGAACTCGAAGTGTGTTATCGCTCGAAACTGGGACGACGGGATGGAGCGCCTCTGACGAGGGGATGCCGGGGGGTCCATTATCGCGGAGTTCTCGGTATGCGCGTCGTCGACCACCGGAACCGGATGTTCGAGAAGCCGGAAGTAGGCCAGGGCTTGCATCACTGTCTTTATCAGTATGCCTCTGTCTCTCTCGTTTGCGTTTGCCATTGCTTACTTACTCTGTAGAATTGGAATTTGACGGGGCGTTTCCTTATTTTCTTTGAGTATGCATTTTCAGTAAGAAATTGTATCTACGTACTTCGCAATTTATTAATGGGATGAAGAATAAATGAATGGGCACTAGTAATGTGGGTTCTTGTACGAGATATTAAATATTAATTTTTATTTGTTTATTGTTACTTATTTTATATGTGTACTTATATTAGAAATCTTTTACTAAACGTTCTGTCATAAAGCATACGGATACGTGCTATTTTAAACTTAAATTGATTTTATATTATATACAGTTTTATTACTAAAAGAAGTGTAATTGCACTAAGTATAAAAAAAAACTTGTGTGTGTCAGCTCCGATGCACGACTGGAGTTTACTCCTTACGAACGATTATTTTAACTTCAATCACTTGATAATAGGGTACACACGAATGTCAGTTTTATACCCAAATGTGTATTTATCAGATGGTTTATATTCGAAAATGTTCAACTACATCAAAATATAAATTGTTTATAACTTCAGTAATTAAGTGACAATCTGCTAAACGCCGATCCCACTGGCAATGAAATAAATACTTTTCCTGGTGTTCGAATAGGCGTTGATTCACATTTCGGCACTAAGCAATATTTGGAGTATTTAATATTAGGTATTTCCATATTAAATCAAAAGATTCAACAAATTTAGGAACGAACAAACACTGCAAATGCTGACTGACTTTACAACGCCAACTGTCATATCTATGCTATGCCACTCTATTTTCACTATTTCCATGCTCTATGCAGCCAGACATAAACCGCCGTATCCATAGATACGTACATAATTTCAATGTTACAGGTAACGTAACGCGTTACTTAGTTACTTACTACTCATACAATTTCCGTACCGCGGGCTATAACTGAAAATCGATTCTTAAGGAGTAAACTCCAAAAAGTAATTTCGTAATTAACCCTTGTAAGTTTTAAATGACTTATAAATAAAATATCATGTAGACTATATAACAAACAAGTGCGCAAAAGAAAGCGAAAGAGAAAAAAATAAAATTTGACAAAGAACGAAATACAGCGTTGGTGTAACTCATCTAGATATATGGTAAACTAGGGAATTTTACAAAATGAATAGGTATTTTCGGCACTGTGCTAGATCACATCGTATTTCTTGGGTCAGATCGGCTTATACCAGGTTGCGTGTGATTATGCCTGGTATACAGGCTAGACAGTGAACGCAACGTAACAAAAAAGGTTAAAATATCACTTTTTTGCTATTATGACGACGTCTTGCAAAAAATCGGTTTATTCTACATACCTGTGACATAGATACGATTGTCTATGTCGCAGTCACATCGCAGAATCAAGCTTTTTGCGTAAAGCACATGCGTAAAACAACATATTGTTACGAATTTGGATTTAAACACAACCAGAATTCACTTGAAGTGTTCTTAAATCAATTAGGACGGAGAATATACGAGAACACGTATGGAACTAATATATTTACTTTAGCCTATGACTCACTGTGATTGCGCGATACAGCTACGCTTTTATTCATCAAAAGAGTCTTACTTAATATACTTCATTCATAACAATATTACAAAACAGAAGTCCCCCTAAAAACAAAATCGACGCTTCTGAGCTTTTTGCGAAAAATTATGCTAAATGGTATAAAATCGTACTTGCGGTTTTCAGTGGAGTAGTAGATAAATGACAATACTGGGCCACATCCCTGGCCGAGGCGGTTGACCGCCTCGGCAGGAGGAAGCCGGGCGCCCGTCTTTCTGGCTGAGGAGCGATGGGGCGCTCGAGCCAGCCCGCCGAGGCGGTTGACCGCCTCGGCGGGAGGAAGCCGGGCGCCCGTCTTTCTGGCTGAGGAGCGATGGGGCGCTCGAGCCAGCCCGCCGAGGCGATCGATCGCTTCGGCGGGTGGAAGCCGGGCCCCCCGGCTTCTCCAGGTGCCATCCACTTCTTCAAGGAAGCCGGACCCCCGGCTTCTCCAGGTGCCATCCACTTCTTCAGCAACGACTTCTGCGGCAGCCTCTCTCAGAAGAAGCGAGTGTCTTTGCCGAAGAGTGCGCCCCCCAAGCCGCCATTTTGGGCCCCCTTGGTTGTGGCTGAGGCGTATGCGCCGGGGCTCTGAAAGTACACGTGTTGTTCAGGCCAGTCCATCCAGGTGCCATCAATGACCAGAGGCTGCTGAAGGAGTCATGTCTTCTGCCTCTGGTGTCTTTGGGGCCTTTGGCAGTGGCTGAGGCGCATGCGCCGGGCTCTATGAGAGTGGGCGGGGCAATAGCCAATGAGAGAGGTTGTGGGCGGCATCCAATGGGAGTGGTTGTGGGTGGTAAGGTTCAACTACTGCTAGATGCCTTTGGATGTGGCCCAGGCGCCTGCGCCGGGGTTTTCGCAAAAATAAAAACAATGAATATATTTTTACATCAATATAATTAAAACTATAATCTGTATACAGAGTAGGCATGCGTTCACACCACTCTCCTGACCGATTCATTACCCGGTGTATACTCAACGATGCGGTCATGCAGGATGAGACAGTATGCGGTTGTGTTGGCCGGAAAATTCTCGCTCGACTCAAATTCTAGACGCATATCTATGGGTCCAGACTTGATGCTTTCCGACTACTTTGATGCGTCAATCACCACGATGGGAGCTAGATCCTTGAACTGTTCCCTGCCGTATAGCGGCTCGCCAACTTTTCCATAGTATGAACTCTGGAAGTTCTCGTACATTTCGTATAGCAGGGCGTATTTCCCCGTGGAGAAATCCAAGTTTAAATTCTCGTAGGGGAAGCACTCAGAATTCAGGTACAGTTTGACGTTTGCCAGATTGCAGTGGTCAAATTTGCTTGAATCCGTATCCAAATTCGCTTTGCGATTCGTCTGGAAGGCGACAATAACGTAGCGGGGTTTCTCTAACCGTGTTGCAGTCTTGACGGCCCACGTTTGTTTCGTAACTTGCGGCAACACCGGATACTCGTACAGCTCCCAGCTGCGAAAACATATCTGCAACGTTCTCTCATCCTCGACAATATTGAGAAGTTTTAGGTATTCAGCATCCGATGGATAGACGTACGGCACCCTCCAATGAACCTTGCTCAAATCAATTCTGGTGTCCTCGTTACCCACGAAAGCGTTCCTATCGTTTTTCGATCGAGTCAAAATGAGCTCGTGACGCACATTCAACAGCACCTTGTGGTAGTTTTCTAGGAATCCGAGTAGGATTCTTCCCGGGATGCACACGTTAAAGTTCCCGTTCTCGTCGATAAGGTGGCTCGGTGAGTCTCCCGTATTCGTCCAGCCGGCATTCTCCAGAGCACACACCTCACCCTCATTCAGAGAAACTACACCTTTCAGTGTGCTCGTGATGCCCACGTTTTTTGTTCGATCCACCTCCACTCCGTTGATTTCATAGCGGACGTCGTCAAAGATGAAACTGAGGGCGTTATTTGTTAAAGCCGCATCTCCGCCTCCTGCACCCTTGATGAACCTGCCCTCTATGTAGATGCAGCTTAGATGCGGCAGTACGTAAACGTCTTGTTGGTTGATTGGTATGCGAATTTCGTCATTGGCGTTGAATGTTGTTGTTGTCACGAACGGCTGATGTACGTGCACCTCGACACGGCGTGCTGATTCATCCACAGCAGCACCGTCCAGAACACGAAACGTGTCTACGTTTATGTGTGTCATTATTCAAATGCGGTTCCCTTGTTGAAGTACAAGTACTAACTGACAGCACCGCTTGCTTAAATACTCTCCATACAACCGTGCGCATGCGCAGTCTACGAAATTCAACGGCCTTGACAGACAGACAGACAGACAGACAGACAGACAGACAGACAGTCAGTCAGACAGACAGACAGACAGACAGACAGACAGACATACAGACAGACAGACAGACAGACAACTACTGATAAGAATTCGGAAGTAGGAGAATAACTATAGATTCCTATTTGTTTCATCGAGCTGATTAATTTGATACCCTACATGACCTAGGTGGGCGGGGCAAGGAGCGTGGCCGGGGGCGTCCTAAAAATCACCCCTAAAAACAAACCCCAAAAACCACCCCTAAAACCAACCCTAAAACCACCCCTAAAAACCACCCCTAAAACCACCCCTAAAACCACCCCTAAAACTACCCCTAAAACTACCCCTAAAACTACCCCTAAAAACAACCCCCAAAAACAACCCCTAAAAACAACCCCTAAACAATCCCCAAAACCATCCCTAAAAACCACCCCAATATTCCTATACCTCTCGTTGAGTCCTTTAATTTGATACCCCACATGACGCAGTTTTTACGTAGGAGTTAGCCTAGATTTAAACTACTGTTCTCAAATAATTAGCGATGTAGGATGTTCTACTACCGAGAACTAAGATGTTTGCATATCAATAAAATGGTCTCTTTAAGATTCTACATGCGTTCTATATTACCGACATTCAATTTGCACTTTCCAGTAAGTGTAACAGAAATCTACATGTGCTCTATATTACCGACACTCAATTAGTACTTCCAGCACTCACCAGATGGTTCACACACGTGTCCGAAACGCATTAAGATAACAAGTAATTTTAAAACATAGTACGTATCAAAATAAACAAACTGAGATTGTTCTAGAATGTTATTTTATTGTAATAATACAAACAAACAAACGGGTCACCTTGTAGTGTCTGCAACGTAGTATGTGCATATATAGAACGTGGGAGCAAACCTAAACAAGCATAATCCTGTCGGCGAGTTGAAAGGTTTTTTACCCATAATAAAAACAATTATAACATCTCTTATCGGCGGCGAACGTGCTTTTTTTCTTAAACTTTGATATCAATATTTATTGAGTATAAACAATTGCAAACGTTGGAATTTCTGAGAAACTTCTGTTTACAAGTATATATGGATGATTTGAAAGACGGGCATGTGGGCAGCCGATTAGCTCAGTGGGTTTAGCGAGGGCTCCGGTGCGCGGGGACCCGGGTTCGACTCCCGGTCGGCGTCATTTCCAGAACGTTTGCGAAAACCCCGGCGCAGGCGCCTGGGCCACATCCAAAGGCATCTAGCAGTAGTAGAACCTTACCACCCACAACCACTCCCATTGGATGCCGCCCACAACCTCTCTCATTGCTATTGCCCCGCCCACTCTCATAGAGCCCGGCGCATGCGCCTCAGCCACTGCCAAAGGCCCCAAAGACACCAGAGGCAGAAGACATGACTCCTTCAGCAGCCTCTGGTCATTGATGGCACCTGGATGGACTGGCCTGAACAACACGTGTACTTTCAGAGCCCCGGCGCATGCGCCTCAGCCACAACCAAGGGGGCCCAAAATGGCGGCTTGGGGGGCGCACTCTTCGGCAAAGACACTCGCTTCTTCTGAGAGAGGCTGCCGCAGAAGTCGTTGCTGAAGAAGTGGATGGCACCTGGAGAAGCCGGGGGCCCGGCTTCCTTGAAGAAGTGGATGGCACCTGGAGAAGCCGGGGGGCCCGGCTTCCACCCGCCGAAGCGATCGATCGCCTCGGCGGGCTGGCTCGAGCGCCCCATCGCTCCTCATCCAGAAAGACGGGCGCCCGGCTTCCTCCCGCCGAGGCGGTCAACCGCCTCGGCGGGCTGGCTCGAGCGCCCCATCGCTCCTCAGCCAGAAAGACGGGCGCCCGGCTTCCTCCTGCCGAGGCGGTCAACCGCCTCGGCCAGGGATGTGGCCCAGTATTGTCATTTATCTACTACTCAGTGGGCCACCCTGTATAAATAGTACAAATGTGTCCTTTACTTGTGTAAAAACTAGACACCACTGTACAGGGTATCCCACGACGACCTTACACGATCTGTATATAGAAAAGTATATATAGTAGAATTACATAAATTTGCACAAATAGGTAATCGAGGATGCTCAATTCGACTAAAATATTTTTGACTTTCTGCGACTTCCGGTTATACCGGAAATAGACACCAACTTCCTTATTTTAAATGGAATGCCCACAATTTTATTACGGATTTAGATTTTTGGTCGAATTTTAAGGTCACTTTATGCAAAACATCATATGCGTAAAGTGCACCCTCTTGGAGATATTAGACGTTAAAAATCGTCATTTTTCAAATTTCATCAATTGTAACTTGGAAACGGTACGAGATAAAGAAAAATTAACTACATGTCCCTATCCTAGTTTTTAATTCTCTATCTAATGGGTCTGGAAAATACTGCTTCCCGATTGGCAACTTTTTGTCATTTTTTGACCAATCAGGAGACAGTATTTTCCACACTCAATAGATAGAGAATTAAAAACTAGGATAGGGACATGTAAGTCATTTTTCTTTATCTCGTACCGTTTCCAAGCTATAATTGATGAAATTTGAAAAATGACGATTTTTAACGTCTAATATCTCGAAGAGGGTGCGCTTTACACATATGATGTTTTGCATAACGTGACCTTAAAATTCGACCAAAAATCTAAATCCGTAATAAAAATGTGGGCATTCCATTTAAAATAAGGAAGTTGGTGTCTATTTCCGGTATAACCGGAAGTCACAGAAAGTCAAAAATGTTTTAGTTGAATTGAGCATCCTCGATTATTATTTGTGCAAATTTGTGTAATTCTACTATATGTACTTTTGTAAATACAGATCGTGTAAGGTCGTCGTGGGAAACCCTGTATTTAAAAAATGAACTATTTTCTGTTTTTGTTCCAGATATCTCGGCAGTCTATTGACGCGTGCAAAGACTATTTCAGAGACGATCTGCTGAAGACTGACTGGCAGCTGATGGTGGAACTAAAGAAGCTCTTCCAGATTTTGTAGCGAAACGGCCGCTCTTATTTTTTACTGATTTGTGTTACTTTTATTTAGTAATAAAAATAATGCGAGAAGTTTTAAAATGTGGATCTGTTCCTTTTTACTCACACTTTTAATTTTTGTACTTTTTTTCTTGAAATAGGTGTTACTATGAAATTTTTCTCATGGTTATTTATCGTTTATTTCAACGCTTGGTTTCTGATGTGGGAGAGCGACTTCTTTCATGTTTATAGTGTATCCTGCCATTGTTTTTTTTTAGATAATTCGAAGGTTATAATGGTTATTTGGGAAAATAAAGAAGACACGAGGGGCTTAAATTATTTCTTGAAATTAATGTATATTTATATATTATGATGTAAGCAAATAAAAGTATATTATCAGTTTTTGGTGTGCTCATAGCTTCCCGGAAATGCCTTCCATGTTGTACAGTTGTGAAGTGAATTTAATTTTCTTCGGTGGAAAGGTAAGTCAAATTATTTTAAAGTTCTATAACCTACAAAATCAAAGCAAGTAAAGTCTCGGCTATCGTCTTATCAGCGACAGACTTTTCTAGTACGATTTAGTAGTCCTTAGGGAAACTGAAAAAGTCGAAAAAGTCATGTATGTTTTTATTAACCGAGACAGAGAGCCATACATAATTTCCAGCGGCTATCAAATATCACAATTTATTTTACTATAGCTGACCGCACACAATCAATATTATTGCCAACCCAAATTTGACAATAATATTGTTGAAATAATATATTGATAAAAATATTGATCACATCGCACGCTAAACAATATTATTGCCAGGAATATTTAGCCCGTAATGACGTGAGCAGCATTGATGAACTGACATTCTTCATAAGAAATTGATTTAAAGAAAAAAACATGTTGCCGTAATTTTGGCATTTGGAACAAAGAAAGAAAGGCCAAAAAGAAAACGGTGGATTCTTTTTCATTTGCGTCTTCGTCGCTGGAGTCATTCCATTTTAAACTCGCTCAAGTCGGTCACTTAACCTAAAATAACCGTAAGCGTCAGCACCCACACGTTAATTGGTACAAAGTCGGTGCCTGGTGCCCGCAAACGTTAAATATTATTGTCCATATCCCTTCCTCCCCCGATATTGATGCGCGGATTTCAAAGCTGACCGCACACAATCAATATTATTGACAATATCGATATTTGACCAATCCAAACACGGTATTATTGGTCAAATCACGATATTGTCAATTATATTGACAATATCGTTATTTGACTAATCAAATCACGGTATTATTGATCGTGTGCGGTCAGCTTAAAGGGTTAAGCTGACCCGCACACAATCAATATTATTGATAATATCGTGATTTGACCAATAATACCGTGTTTTGATTGGTCAAATAACGATATTGTCAATATTATTGTCAATAATATTGATCGTGTGCCGTCAGCTTTATGTCATACTGTGCCATATTTGGCACACGTTCAATTTATTTTTCTTTCTAAGTTCCCAAACAGTTTAAAACGCAAACTCAAGTTGTCCCATATATGAGACACTCGCTTCTTTAATGGTCAGCCGCTAAAACCCCTCCACCAGCGAACGCGTAAGTTTTATGCATCATTTAGTGAACAGCTGGCTGGTGACGCGCTCAATTGTCAATATTATTGTCAATAATATTGATTGTGTGTGGTCAGCTTAAGAAATCTGAATTTTCGTCAATATCGATCATTAGTTTATCAATACGCTCCGCACATCATCAATAATAATCACGATATTGTCAATATTGCTGTCAATAATATTATTATGTGCGGTCAGCTTATAAGAAAAAAGTTGGCTTAGAATCCTTGAAAATGTCATTTAAAATGAAAAAAACAGCCGTAAATGGAGGGCAAAAAACGTTTTGGTATGCTTAATTTAATAAGCTATTTTGAAGAGGAGCAAATCTTTAGAAAGCGGTGACTTAGAAAATAGTCTGTTTATAAAAAAAATAGCAGAAGCCCTGAGAAGCATCTGGGATTTAGGTATAAAACAGGCTACCAAGTATAGCTAGCCAACTAGTCACTTTTTTAAGAAAATATGTTGAAAATTTAAATTCAAAATTTAGAAAAGTTTTTTTTTTTGACGAAACATTTTTTTTTCGAACGGGAGTGGGTCAAAATGACTAAATTTTAAGTGAACATGGTCATGAAGTTTTGCGCTTGCAACCCTACCACTGCCGTTGGTGCGGAACTTACGTCAGACGATGTTCTGAAGGTATGGCAAGACTCTTTTGACCACATTGCAGGAAGGTGGTAGAACATATGGAATAATTAATTAGTGAACGATGGGAACGAGAAAAAGTTTTAGATATCCAAGTCAATCGAATAATTGTTTCAGTTTCTGATGAAGAAGACCGTGATAAGTGATGTAAGAGCACTTTTTTCGCTCTTGAAGCTGGTGTCAAATTTTGAGAAAACGTTCCGCTCCGAAGAAAACATCTTCAGGCACATAAATAATTTAAAGGTGAAATATATAGTAGGTACATACCTATAGTATTCTAGGAGCGAGTTATAGTGGCTATTATTCATGAGGATGAACATTTAAAGCACGAAAACCGGTCAAAATACTCCCCGGCCAGAAGTTCCTCACGTAAAAGCATTGTATGAATGCAAACCTTTAGAAGTCAATTATTTCGGGGGTGTATCCCTTGGCGTGGAGGGCTGAAACTTCCAGGAAACGTATGAGAATGTTAGAGCTTTCGAAAAATGATAGAATTTTAAGTGAATATTTATGGCGACCGGTGAAAATCACTATTTACACCAAAAAGTGGACGAGTTTGGTCAAGAAAATTACTTGGGGGGGGGGGGTAAAAGTTTTAACGGATAGATGATACTCGGCATTTTCCAAGCACGAATAATCCAGAATTTCCCATAAGTACAGGTCGAAAAATTTCGTTCAAGTTTGAATTTTTTTGCGACTCCGTGGAATGTAGAGAATCACAGGTTAATTCAGGAAAGGGCACAAATTCATTTTCCGAACACTTACTTTTGAAGCAAGAGAACCCCGGTCTTATATCCCTTAGCAACTGTGGTCTGAGGGGGAAGATTTTTGAACATGTTCGGTCCTAACGAGGGAGCTATCGGAATCCGTTTCCAAAACTACTCCGCACCCCCGCCCCTAACTTGAGGCTGCCGTGTCTCGGCCGTCACTTTACTGAAGCGATGAAACCCGACTCAGATCTGTAGAACTTTTTGGCAAACAAAATCCCTTATGCGTTCCGAAACGCTCAAGTAAAATACCTAATGAATTCTTAAACTAAAAAGGTCTACTCGCAATAAGTCTTTGGCTAAGTAAGGTAGTGTTGTTGAATAAGGCCCACCTAATTTTTGACAATGTTTTATTCGAAGGAATACAGCCATTAACTAAAACTTGCACTATTGGGTAACATAACATAAATATATATTTATAGAAAAAGGCAACAGCTAATAACAATATCAAAATGAAAAAGTGGCATTGGGCCTTATTAAACGACGCCGTGGGCTAATGAGGCCCATATATAAAAACGCAAAATTCTTTATACTGTACTAAGGGCCAACCGAAAAACCATTTCAAAATACAAAAATGCAAAAAAAAACCACTAGAAAAGAAACCGCAAAATACATAATTAAGCAGTACCACGTACTGCAGTGTTTGCACTGTCTCATGTCCAAACGATCTTCAGTTTGGCATGCGTGGCAATACCAACTTTCAGAACTTGTTTGGCCCTTTGGTTTCTTTTTGCCCAGCCCAGATCGACTCTCAACTGATCTTCGGTCCAAATTGCCCGAATATTTTTAGCGGTCCCATTTGGATGTCTGAAAAATATTAACTCGCCTGTAGGAAAAATTGCCTGAATGAACGTCCGGTTCTCGGGTGTTTAAAATAAATAGTTACCGAAACGTCCAGACGTCAAAACGGCCTAAGGGGCAGCAGCTTAACTCGAAAGCCAAAGAGCTGTCCACTTAATTGACATTGAAGAACAAAATTAGAGAGTTGGACAATAAGGCCCACCGGGCCTTTTAAACCGACTGAGGGGTGGGCCTTTTTATCGGACAAGTATATTCAACTAGCACATTTGTTTGTTAAACATAAGAAAAAGATTTACGTATTTGCGAGTGTAGTGACACGTACTATACACACATTAGAGTCAATCACAAGACGCGGCGTAAATTTTTTTAATGTAAACTGTTCTAAGTGTATAAAAATACTTAACTTACCTCGCAGTTGTAGTGAAGAGCGCGTAAAACATAACCTTGCCAAGTGTCTACAGCCAGACTAAGCTGCTTACGCTTTTTACAGGTTACTACCTATCCAGTGTGCACAGATGGAACTTACCATGTTTCCAAACGCTGCAAAAAAAGAAGTAGGTTTCCAAGAAAGTGGGGTGGGCTTTATTAAGCGCCGGGCCTTATTCACCAACACTACCTTAGATGTATACCTACAAAATCAGTTTTATAGTTCTCCGTGAATTTAATACCTGCTTTCGGGCATATCATTAATAACTTGAAGGTTTGAATTTCAGGATTCGGATGTTTGTCTGGGTGCCGCAAACGAAAGAGAAGAAGAATGACAGTTGGGAAAAGGTAGGTCCGGGTGGTGTAATTGTGTAGCACACAACATGTTCGAGATGTTTGCTCACCAGTAACTGCTCAAAATTCTATTAGCAGAATATACCTACGTGGAATTCCGCAAGGGTGAAGAATCTTTGCACCACCAACACTAATTCTGTCAAATTTGGTAACGCGTTATATCCAGAGTTTCAAGTAAACAAGGGTCTTAGGCAAGGCTGTTTATTGCTCCCACACTGTTCAAGCTGCACTCAAATGAAGCATCGAAGGAATGCAAGACAGTATGCTGGCATATTAGAATGCGACGTAAAGACGGTGACACGTTTTTCTTCTTGCAGTTTGCCGACGTTTGCCATAATGCTTAGCAAATACACGAAGAGTAAAAGACATGGGGTCTAAATACATGAGTACATGGTAGCAGATGGAATGGATGATGGGTCTGTTGCCAGATTTTGCAGAAGCTACAAATATCTAAGGAAGTAGCAAAGATGAAATTAATCGCAGAGTACGAAAGGATAATGTGGCAATAAAATAGCTTAACCCAGTGTTATGGAAAAAAAACATCCAAAACAAGACATAAATATTGGAAATATAATTTCGGAATACTTGGATAGTTAATTTCAACCTGACCCACGTATATCTTGCCTTCATTTCATCGTATCCAATGTTTGTACCACTGTTGTTTACGTTGAGAGAGCGTCTCGACGCTAGCCGACGGCTGCAATAATTTTAGACTCGGTAGCAGTTTATTTACGAAGAAAAAGCTCGACGTCGACTAGGAAGTCGTCACGCTTCTATCAAAGTGTACGTAAATTGGAAACGATTATGCGCCGCATACATTTATCTTTACTCCTCCAGATGGAGTAGACAGAAATATCAAAATTTCGGAGAAAAAATTATATTTATGGTGTTTATCGTGTCACACCTCTTCCGTTAACACGGGAAGAGGTGACATTTCAGAAATAAGTTAACGTGGAGCTTAATTGGATTTCACTAGATTTATACATATGACGGTGGTATTTGGGTTATGTTGGTAGTACGCTTTACACGAATATGCTCATAAATAAGTAGGAAATCGTCCGAGTGCAGTTCGTAACTCCCTCCAGACATCATGTTTACCATAGAGAAATAAAAATTGATCAGATTTACTTTTTCCATTGGATGTAGAAACATTTTTAGATATAAACTTCATAGACACCAAGCGAATGTTGTAAAACCCGCTGAATCAATTATTCAGTTCTATGGATCAAATGCATGATGTACAAGTTGCTTTTTAGAACTATGAAAAACCAGATAAAATTCTGAAAACAGAACGAAGTTTTGGCGAATTTATACCATGTCTAATTATGGGAAAATCGATGCCATGCTAATATTTAGGAAAGGCGTTTATATCAACTTGAAATTATGTCACTCATGCTGGATAACCTTACACAGTGTCTGCATTTTCCCAAAAGATTAAACTGAAACCAGGTTTGAAACAAACATGGCTGTGGAGGTGATAACTGGCTGGGGATCAAGTTTAAAAGGATCAAAAAATATTGTTTTCGTGTCGACTCCTACTCACGCGATAAACAAATAAAAATCCAAAAACAATAAAACCAAGTATTGTGTTACACGATTCGAGTTTTGAATTAAACTGATCGTTATTTGATAACCCAATA
Source organism: Xestobium rufovillosum (assembly GCA_963966045.1). Taxonomy (NCBI): domain Eukaryota; kingdom Metazoa; phylum Arthropoda; class Insecta; order Coleoptera; family Ptinidae; genus Xestobium; species Xestobium rufovillosum. The sequence continues at coordinate 41,530,161 of OZ014492.1, forward strand.
AATTAGATTAAATTTTCTATTTACAATGGCATCCTTGATATATAACATCCGGTGTGTGTCGAAACACCAATTTAGATAGGACTTGTAAAACAATATTTTATGAATGATTTTCTATCTCGCTTCACAGTTTTACAGCATTCGAAAACTAAACACACGTATCTTTTAGAATAAATACAGAATTATTTGGATTTTAAAATTAGACTCCAATTTACAAATTTGAGGCAAAATTAAATTTTGTTGGAAAACCTTGGTCGACTCGCATTTCAGCATGAATAAACTATATTTAGATATATTTATTAATAGCTCTTTGAAGATTTTTTATTGAGTTCGTGACGGTGTAAGACAACGGTGACGCGTCTATGACACCGAGACAGTTGAAAAAGTTTTGATAAATTCATTCAGTTCACTTAAAAGAGCTTAAAGTTTATTTAAAACTTAAAATTAAGATGACTTAACTCAAGGCAAGCATGATTTCTGCCAGTTCACAGTTTGTCTGACATTTTTAGGTTACATTTCTCGCTTTTCTAAACTCTCCTTGGAATAACCCAATTCCGGACGAATTATAATAAATATTTGGCGAATTTTTCTGACGAATATGAAAGTTGTATGTGCATCTACTAAATGAATACCACAAGACGTCAAAAGAGCTATAGTTTGAGCAGCTGTGTGTTGGTGTTATCATGGTGATTTTTTTAATGTAGCCTATGGTGACATCTCTTCATAGATAAAAAGACAATCTTGAAAACCTCTTTTTTTAATTTTATTGGAGCGTCTGTAATTTGTTGAACGGAGGTGCTTACTAATTTATGTAAAAATACTTGTGTAAAAGATGGGTGAGCCTATATCAAAGTAAGCTTACCTGACACCAAAACAAAGAATTGGTAGTCACAGTCACAATAAGAAACTTTGAATACCTAAATCTTATAGAAATCGTCCAAAAATAGGTTAATCTAAAACCGATCATCTAGAAATGTGTACGTTGCACAAGGCAACCCTGTAGGCATTAATACTTTAAATGATATTGTGGCCAGAGGAAGACCTGACCTACTATCACGAGTACGTTTTTAAAACGTTAAAAAGTTGTTGAAAACCATACGTTGCTTTTTGGTTATTTATGACGCTAAATCAACGGAAAAATGACGCGATAAAAAACGTTTTATTAACTAAAAGGTTGACGTTTATTTATAGTCATTTCTCAACGTTTAAAAAGCTGGTACTCTTGCTTTCTGATGGCGATGTTGAATAAACGAAAAATATATTTATATATTTATTTATAGAATTTAAGAATACAATAACGAAGGAATGTAGTAAACTATAGGCATCTAAATTTTCTGAAAACTGGTTTGAATCAAACAAAAAAAATCTCAAAAAGTGTAAAACGAATATTTATTGTATACATACTAGTAGTTTAAGAATATTATATAACAAAGAAATAAACAATATTCGGGTTTAAATAAGACATTTTTGACAGTTTGTACCTTACATCACCCAAAAATGTTCACAAAAGCGTCCATCTGAAGTAATTTTTGAGTGACGTCACGAGACACTCATATTACCTTGTTTATGGACACGCACACTTGAGGTGGGTCGTTCCTGTATTGATGGGCAGAATCGAATACTTCCTATCCTATTCGAATATTTTTTTCTACTGTTGTTCTTATTGAAAAAAAAGTCACACAATTAAATGTTGAAAGTGTAACTAATTTTCAACTATTTTCATGTTTTATGTATTTTCAGGCAGAGACGTGAACTTTGCAATGAAAATATACAAACCAACTAAAATTAAAACGAGATTACTAAGATCTTGTTTCCTACTGCGATTCTAAAAATAATGCGTGTAAAAAACGTCTTTATAGCGTTTAGTAAAAACGTTTAAATAGTAAACCATTTATAAACGTTGAAAAAGTTAACCCAAAACGTTTTAGTAACTATTACAACGCATTAAATACGTCTAAAATACGTACTCGTGCCCATTGAGGAGACTGAAATAAATTCCATGTACAAGGGTCAGTTCTTGGATCAATTTGCCTAAGTGAGAACGTACGGAGTTGTCAGGATAGACCGTGACGTCATCAAACGAAAGCTCTCGTCTATTAGAGTCACAATATTCTTTGTTATCCAGGGTTTTCTACTTTCATCCTGCTTATGGCCCAAAATATCTCGCTGCATAATCTGAACTTTTCGTAATGCAATTCCATTCTGCCTCTACGTCCGTAACAGTATTTTCAGTCGCACCGTTTAGTACTTCGCCTTTTACTCAAACGAGAATGCCATGCGATAAAAATAACCTATCTAATCTGTCTGATGGAAACAATTATCACACGGCGATTTTTAATTAGTCGGCGACAGCGACCATGTATTTCGCTTGACATTGGCCTGGTTACGAATTAATAGTGAATGAAAATAGTGCGCAAACTCGTGTTACCGATCAATGGACTTATTCAAGTCTATGAATGATTCCACTTCCGGTCGCAGATGCGATGTCTATTCATCAACAAGCGCACTTAAATAATTATAACGACTTGCAGAAAACCGGGCTCCATTACAGTGCATGAATTTATTCAGGGGATTTGCAATTCAATAGACGGCAGAACGCGTACTTTGCGCCATTCATATTTTTTCATCGATTTGTTATTCAGTCTTTTGAATTACATGAATGGCGTCTCATTTTTTATGTTACCTTCAATGCTTCACTAATCGTAAAATGAGGTTTCGCGCTCTGTGAGCACTGCTCTCTTTCAATCGGGATTAGCTGATATTTAAACAGTCTAAATGCTACGCTGGTACACAAAACCAACGGTTACATTTACATAATAAGACGTTCCATCCCACAAAAACTATGACCGAGACTGATGCTCGAGTTGTAACCTTTTTTATAGTTCCTCTTCTTCAAACCTCTCCTTCTTCCCATTTTTTCTATATCATCTCTCTAAATCGTCTCTAGCCTTTCCTCTTCTGCTGTGTCCTTCTGGTTACTTTGATCATGCTTTCTTTGGTTATACTTATGTAGTCCTGTTCACCACAACAAAGGATAAAGTAGATATTCCGACGGCCGCCGAAACTGCGTACGAGAACATGTAACAATTGAAGTGCGAGAGAGAACAAGAATGCAGGCCGACCGATTGTAATATTTGCTTTTGGGATGTGACTATAAAATTACATTATGTTTTTGTTTCACTTTTCTTACTTTTGAAATCTAAGTCCTAGAATTTCTTCTATCATTAATTTGAAAATAGAATAGAATGTTGCAAGTGTAGCTAAATCAAATATAAGCAAGTTGCATAACACCGAAACCTAACCACACATTTTTTTTTATGATAAAAGCACGTTTTTACGAAGCTCAAAATGCCTCAAACAGAAAAAGTAAATACCTAACTAAAGAACCCATATACAGAAATAGTTTTAACGATTTGTAAACATAAAGGAGTAAATATATACCTATATGTATATTAAAAAACTATCATTGATAGTGCTCGCCATTAAATAAATAAATGTTAAATGGGTGTAATAAGTACTTCAAGGTTGTTTTAATAAACGCTCTTTTGTTTATACAGTTGATTTACTAGTGCTAATGTAGAGAGTGTCCAGATAATGTGAACAGTATGCAGTAATCTTGGCATCACTTCGCCTAAATTAATATATAGGATTTTTGGTTAGCACTATACATCCATCATTGATTTTGCGGTAATAGGGCATGCACCCTGTATACCAGGGCCCCTCTAAAATCGGCATTATTTATATTAAAACCACACCATTTGAGTTTGTACTTAAATGCTAAAAAACGTGTTACAGGGGTTTGTCAATTTTTACTGAGAGTTGTAAAAGTGTCGTGATGCCCTTGTCGAAATGCCATTTGCGTTTCAAATTAATCGTTAATTATGTTTGTCTGTTAAAGCTGTTTACTGACACGTTGCTGTACAAAACAGCTTGAATTCTAAACTTTTATGAGCCACACATCCGACGAGAAATAGTTTTCGTCGGCTAAATTCCCGGCATTCTGGCTTTTGATGAATATTTCCGAATTTCTGAAAGTCCGCATTAAAATTCCGCTTGGTTTTGGAGGTAGAGAATGTCATACGCTGTCCACCAGGAAGGGTCATCAAAGGCCCATTAATTCACGGCAAAATAAAACGCCAACTATTTGAGTGGAGAATTTTCTAAATGAATTAATTGTTTATTGGTTTTAATTTATCTTATTTTCATTTTACAGAACTGAAAAGTGAAAGAGAAATTTTCAATTTTAATTATAGAAATGCACACTTTACTACCTTGGTACATACAAAATTTTATGCACGATCGGACAATTTTAATATAATAGTATTCAAAGAAAATAAAAATACATTAGCTGTCAAATAAAAACAAACAAAACAAACAGAAACAAGAAAAACAACAAACAACAAAATTATAGGAACTGCTCAAATTGATTGCCATATTTTTAACACATAATCTACGTCTTAATAGATTGATGGCATTAATTAAAAAATAGGATGGGCTTGCAAATATCGGAAAGCTGCATGTGTTGCCTCTGCTAGCTCGGCTTGATTATTTTATCCTCGTATGTATATTTTTTCTTTTAAAAATGCCCAAACAAAAAAATCTAATATACTCAGATCCGGTGATCTTGCAGGCCACGGTATAGGTCCATTTGTACCCAACCATCTACCCGGAAAATAATTTTCTAAATAATTTCTAACAATTACTGAATTGTGTGCATTGGCACCATCTTGTTGGAAATATACCATGTTTATGTTTATTAACGGAACATTTTCCATCATCGCCTCTGATGCGTTAATATTCAATAAATTAATGTATCTCAATCCCGTTAAGTTTCCATCAAAAATTTGGTATGCTAGTTGACCACCCAAAATAAAACACGAAACGTTAAATCCAAAACTTCCTTGCCTCTAACGTTCAAAAGTTTGGTGCTGATTTGTATCAGACCAGTGACGCATATTATGCCTGCTAAATAATCCTACGCTGGTTATGTGAGTTTCATCTGTCCAAATGACAGACCGCCCAAATTCTGGATTTTCTTGAATTTTATTTAAGTACCACATACAAAAATTAAGTTTTCTTTCTTGATCTCCCGGGAAGAGATGATGAATAATTTGAATTTTATATGGCCTATATTTGCCTTTTTTAATATTTTTTGAACTTTTGTTTTGGAAACATCAACTTGTGATTCGATTTCGCAACAAGAAGTTTATGGTGTCGCCTCAACCAACGATAAAACATTAATTTATTTAATCCTCTTCCCTATTTTCTTTATTATAAATTTTGTTTCTAGTTTTATTGAATGACCCATAGTGAATTAAATTTGATTTTAATCTCGAAAACATAATTTTGCTTGGTTGTCTTCTTTCTCGGTATCTAAATTTAATAAATCGATGGATCGGTATTATATTATGGAAATATAATGGTATAGGAATTTTTTATACGCCACTGAATTCCTCGGAAAAAGTTCTATAGGAGTCAATCATAACAGTTTTAGTCTGCTTTACTTAGTACAAAAATAATTGGAGAGAGTTTTTGAAAATCGATAAAAATCAACATTTTTTTTCTAGAAAACTGTTGGCCACCTTGTCTAAAATTTTCAATCAATTTAACGTGATGTTCTTGATCGAGCTGAAGATAGGGTAGTATAGACCCAGCAGATTGATGACCTGTGTCCTGTGATTCTGATTAATTCTTGCCCAGACACACCTGCTTTTACCAGCTGTGTTACGGCAGTCGATCGTGTAGAATGATTGGTAATTTTTCTTCTCTTAACAGCCAATCCCGCTCTTTTAACACTAGTTTTCGTCCATTCGCCTATTTTATTGATGCCAACAGGGCTGTTTTTGTACCAGTTTGAGGTTTTCCGTGGAGGATTCTCTGTTAGCAAAAGACGGTCGGATTTCACACTAGACCCACGTTTTTCCAACATTTTCTTAAGCATGTAAAAAACGAAATGTATTAATTATGTATGTCAACATTAAATTAATAAGAGCTTAGTTCAAGGATTTATCAAGTTTTGTCAATAGAAAAAGGAAAATGTAAAAATGCCCACCATGAGAATCGATCACCTCGAGCGCAAGCACATCGAATTAGGAACCCGATACGCTACCTAGGGCTGGGTGACGTCAAATATTTAATAACGATATTTATTGTTTTATCGTTATTACGTCGACGAAAAATTAGTTTTCTTTGACCCTGTATACTTAGTATGAATTAAAAGATGTTGCCAGGTGTTTCATTTGTTTTCTGTTTGAATCGAAAAACAAAAATAAACGCACAGAGCTCTAACTTGGCTTAAAACCAGCCTTGGCTCTAAAATTACCGTGGGTTAAACAAAAATAAGTATACTTGGGAACGATAAAAATAAACCACTTAATTGAAAAATTGTGAATTACGGAGAAGTAGATATAAATAAAGAACCTCAGTGAATTAATTCGTGTTTTCACAAAAGACATTTCTCAAGTTTCCGGTATTTTAGTATAAATAATATGTTGCGGATTTTCTATTGATGTAATGTTTGTTTATTAAGGAAGAAACAAATTCATAACACTGTTCGAGTATTCCAAGAATTCGCGGTGGGAATAAGTAAATAAATAGTTGCCAAAAAGTGGAGAATCGTAAGAATACGTATTGGAAAATAGCACGAGAAAATTTTCGAACTGTAAATACACTCATTCGCAACGGTGACTTTATATGTTATATCGTCGATCAACGGTTATATTGTAATTGGTAGAAAGCATAGTATGTAGTCATAAACTCAATTATGCACATAGATTACCAAATCACTTGTAAAATTATCCGAACTAAATATCTTAGAAAAGTAAAACATCTCCATTCATATTTAGTGTTAATAAAATTGTTGTGGCTTTTTTCACCCCCCATCAATTTTTCACTGCATCGCACCGATATTCTGCCATTGGCTAAAATTTCATGATCAGGTTTATCCAAACAAGGACACGGTTCCTCTTTTGATTATTTTAGTTTAACTCGTTTTGGGTGTGGAGTCGCAGAATTGTCATGGCAACGGCAATGAGAGCGTGGGCCTAAGCCAACCCCTGCGCCCACGCTCCTGAAACGCCTACATGGGGATGTTTACCCGATAACGTTCTGACATCATTTTCAGAAACATAGAAATAGTGGGTTTTTTCTCAGTATTGTGTGTGGGGGTTGCTGGGTTGGAATTGATTTATATAATATATCTACGATGGAAAATTGAATAACGCGAAACGCTCTATTATTATGTATAACTTCTAGAGTGCTATATTTAATAACAATATTATTTATATTATATTATAATACTGGTTTATTCAAAATTGTTCAAAACTACTTCTGAGCATTATTATTATTATTTTTATAGAGTTTATCTCACGGATTCTTTTTCCATTAATTACTTGCAAAATAGGGTTACATTACTAGCCATTTTCAGGTTTTCGTCAAGCGGAGCGAGCGTCTAGCGAGCGAAGCGTTATCAGTCCTAGTAATACACCGTGATATATTTCGATTCCTCTCGTACGTAAACGTCAGATGTAGATAGTTGTTAGTATTTCAGTCGAGATTTTAAAGCATATTGAAATTTGTATTTAGTCACCATTTTGAAGAGTTCGTTCCTTCCTTCATACCTTTTTGGCACTGAATAACACGAATGACGAAAATTTGACAATTTTAATTGAAAAATATCTGGAGCTGTACGACACAGGCTGTAAAAATTATTGTAATCAACAACGCTCTTGAGTGTTGTGGTACTTACGTACGTGGCATTTGCGTACAAGGCAGATTTTGTGGTATTTGCGTACAAAAGAGGAGTCCAGCAAGTGGCACTTGCGTACAACATAAATTTTGCATGCTCAGTCAAATTTTCAAATTCGCAGAAAGAACTTCCCTTCACACTTTGTCCAGGCGTTTCTTGTATACGTAAATGTCACAAAATTAGTCTTGTACACAAGTGGCATACATTCCTCAAGGAGAATTGCTGGGGTGAATCCAAAATTTTCGTCGATTTCTAGGTTGCCTCCCTTCTTCTTACTCAAACAGAAGAGTCATCAAAAACGCTTCTTCCACTAATCTCATCTTTGAATTAAATGAAAAGTACGTATTTCATGGCTAACAAAATGAAATTGTTCGTGGCTAGCCAGCATAGTTCGCGTCCACGACAGTCCAGTCCAGCCCCGTCGGCGTCGGGACCGCGACGTGTAAGTGGGTCCTAACCTTTACTAACTGATTTCTGTGGTGCACTGACAAATTGTTTGTTTTTGTGTGAAAGCCGCCGAAAAGAAAACGGGAGCAGAAGCACACACAGGCAGGGGACGTCATCAGTCGATTGAAATATTAGGCCGTCCAGGAAGTGAGCAGGGCCCAGTTCCGGCCCAGATGTGTCGGTTTCCGCATGTAGGTAAGAAATTTCCGGAAGAGTAGGTCGCGTTGTATAGTATACATGCGAATTCTCGCTCATTCATCGTTTTGTGAGTTGTTCTAATTCCGTATATGTATGCTGTACGGCTTGTTTTGGTTGTTCACGGCTAAACACAAGGATGAATGAATGGCACGGTATCGCCGGGAGGCGGGAGGGGAAACTGCGAGGCGAGGCGCACGCGTGCGCAATGGCGTTGATCTCGCGAGCTCGCTGCCGCATCGTTCAGAATACTCAAGGTTCTGTTTGACGGAAGATCGTAGAGTGATGTGAATTTGAGTGCGAATCAGGAAGGATTGCTGTGTTTATGACAAACAGCCAATCACCACGAAGACAAGTGAAGTGGCCGCCGTGGTAAATGTGCCGACGTGACTGTGTTAGGTTAGAAAAACGCGGCCGTTGACGGAGCGAGGCTTCTGCTGCTACAAACACACTCCGACATGGCTGCCAAGCGAGCCCGTCTGTGATCCCGCGCCCGCTACACGTCACAGTACGCGGCTACCGTCTTCGGATTCCGCGAGTGCTCCAACGGCCGGCCCAACAGTGTGTGTGCTCTTGTGTTTCGCCCCCAGCCACCCGGCACCCCATGATGCGCGTGCACTCCTAAGACCAGTTCACGACCTCCGAGGAACTCATTTACCCACTTACCGGATTGGGATAACCACGCGCCGAGCGAAGAAGGTAAGCCTCACCGTGTCATAATCCTCCCCTTGGCAGGGTAAGCGCGCTCTTTGGCATCTACCGTGTGCGGATATTTACTGTTGTTCATTCAGAGATCTGTAATTCATTGAGAAGACCGTTCCGCTAGTTCGTTAACCCGCGGTCGAAAGCAAAAAGCCGATGATATTAAATAGTCTGTTTCCGGTAGCGCAAGAGGGGGACTTTTTCTCAAATATGTTTTCTCTGCGTTATTTTTAGAACCTCGGGCTTTTGTTGACTGGAAACATTGTTAGGATAAACAACCTCTATAATCGTGACGTAACGGCTGCCGTGTGAGCCGATCGGCTCAATTTATTTTTCGAATTGTGGAAGTGAGTTCAGTCCCAAAGGAGCTGCTGATAATTTTATTGGTTTTCTTATTTCAACAGATAAAAGTAACCTATACCCGGCTCTCTCATCTATCTATCTTTCAAAACGAACGTTACGCGCAACTTTTAAACCGTTTTACATTCCTGAATAACACCCGAATTTGCATATTTCACATTTCTGCCTCGTGTTTTTTGTTAATTACAATGCATAAGGTCAAACCGAGTCGCTTTTTATTTTTGTGTATGGCTAACTAACTAGGCACCTAAGTACTACGTAGACATACTTTTGTGGGCTTTTTTAATTATCGAAAATATCCTAAACCCACCCAGCAATAACCATTTCTGACGTTTAAAGTGAATTTAAAACGTTAGCTTAGCACTTGGAAATAGCTGCCTACGTACCACGGAATGGTCGTTTTTTTTAGCATAGATAATATAGGTAGCCGATTAATTATTAGCCACAGTTTTGAATGAATTTTTCACGGTACAACTACTCCGACACAAATAGGTTGTTTCGCAAGGACACAGCTTTTGTAAACGAATTCCGGAGGAAAACCAAGCTTCAATCATTTCCATGAATCCACAAGTACACAAATACAGAAGAGGCAATATAGGTAAATGATTATTGGGCTAGCAAATATCTTTTCTAAACTGTATTATCAGATTTAAAGAACATCTTGCAAGAGATCAGCTAAAACAGGAGCAGGGGAGTCTTCTACAAGGTATTTCATCAAGACAAACAGAAAGCGTGTTCTTAAACCGCCTCTTTAAAAAGGTAACCTCATCCACGAGTTGGTTCAGCTTTTTGTAGAACCGCCGTATCCAAACAGTAGAAGCCGGAGTTTCACAAGGGTCAGCTATCTGTCCAATATTGTATCTATACGCATGACGTCTCCCACAAAAACCGCGAACAAAACCGAGATGAAAACCTTGAGTAATTCATTGATTAGATGGAAGTTTGGAAAATTGAGATCAGAACGGAGACACTCGGAAAAGCATAAACGAGAGCATAAACGAGTCTATGTCAATAACCTAAGCGTACCTATCTTAGGCTACGGAAGCAAGATATCTTGGTATTAGAAGCTCATTTGGCCAACGCAACAAATAATGTTAGACACGTGGTTTTGGGCGAGGTTTTATGTTTTCAAAGGCCCATGAAAGAATGTCATTCGCCCATCTACAGACACTCTCGTCAAGTGGGCACTTGATTACCCCGAATTACTCTATTTTATGGATGTATTACTTGATCTCCGTAAAAGTAGGAAAATAAACCTGTCATTCACATCGTGTTATCAAGAATCATCTTCAGACCTGTAAAGTCAGCTCAAGATTAGCCCCCACCGAGGTCCCTAGGCTTCCCTCCACTGTTCATGAAGAAATTTTAGACCTTTGTAACGAGGAAGAACAAGAACTTTGTCTGTTGTCACCTCGGTTGTCACCGATTGTGAAGCAGTGGTGTTTTCGGGGTTATCGAGTAGGTATTTTATTATATGGCGCTGGGAGCAAACGGGAATCGATGGAGGATGAGGTGCTCCCAGCAATAAAAGCAATAGTCTCGGCGATAGTCTACATCAACTAAAAATATTGTGACCCCTGTATTTTGGAATTCCAATTACGTATTGATCAAAGAACATAATATCACAGTCACAGTATCAACGCGAGGATACCCTCGGGAGTACCTATGTACTGTTGCAGGCAGGATTAACATTTTGTCAACTTTTCTCGGTTTTGGCCAGGCTAATGAGAAATGATCATATCTCTAGTTTCTTCTTAAGGCTTTTGTGGCCGTTGTCCATGGAATAATGGTTTCCGGGCTGGTTGCCACGTCGTCGTGGCAACCAGCCCGGAAACCATTATTCCATATCTCTAGTCTATTTCCCGAGCTATTTCCCATAGAACCTAGAAAATATGGTAGCACGAAGGTAATATGGGGTAAAGGATTAAACAAAACTGATTTTGATGATTTTAATGTCGTCAATTTGTTTAAATATATTTATAGCTTTATCGAGTTTATTTAAAACCCAAATAAGATCAAAATATTTTAAAAAGTATGACTTGGATGCGCAATTAATTTGCCAGAAAAACTTAATCTTATTTCATACTTAAATTAATTAATAAAATATTCTATCTACCACATGAGGCATCCGAAATAGAATACAGCTCCAGGAATTGTATGTTTACTCAGTTCACGTAACACTATGTTGATTTGTCGAATATGTAATAGTTGATTATGTGAAGAGTCGAGATTAAAACCTTATCAAATCAACACTAGTGCGTATGACGAGTTAGAAAAAGTACCTACTTAAAAAAGTTCGAGTAAAAAATACGGTATTTACACAAGTTCATCCGTTCCCGCATTTAGATAGGGAATGATAAATTCCTCGGAATTCTATTGAAGTTGAACCAAAAATATCTGAAACAACATTCGAAAAATGCCTGAATGTCTGTATTTCCGAGCCTTATACTTTATTAATGTAATCTGATAAGTACACCACTGATATCTTAGTCTAACTTAAAAACAATGTACCTATATACCTACCTAGGTATACAATATATGTATACTCGCACATGATTAATAAAAATGTTTGTTTTAGCTGTTGATGGTTGTGTAAAAGTGTCAATAATGGAAATTTTACCTACCGCGTATTGATACCAACATAAAAAAATGTCTAGATATTTTATGACGTTACTAAATTGACGGTAATTATTACCTACCTATACATATTGCAAATATTTAAATATGCCATAAAGTATGTTTTAATGCCCAAAGAAAACCCTAGACAAAACAATATTAACGTGAAGGCCATATTTAGCAAATGTTGAAATAAAATTTGTTTCGGGTTTTGAGAAGATATGGCATGCTGAAAGAGGATAGAATTGGAAGGAAAAAAAACATAACATACTGTTCACTACTTGTTGCATTATTTGAATATAACTGGTAACAAGAAGCTAGGACTTGAAAAGTTCTTGAAGAGACCTTCCAGTTCAAGGGTAGGTAAATGATTTTAAAGAAATCGCATTAAGTACCCTCTTTGACACTCTTTACACCTCGCTTTACACCGTGATCTACGAAGGGCGCTTGAAAAATTTTGTCGTACGACAAATATTTCCTAGCGCCCTACGAATAGTGTCTTCATTTATTTTAACTCTTGGGGTTGTCCTGCCGTAAATGTTTCTTATCAGCCTTATGTCGATTTTCACTACGTCCAGCTTCTTTCAAGTCGATTAGCTTATTTCCATGTTCATCAGCATCGTAACTCATCAGCTGATGTTTACTTCATTCTTCTGGCCAGACGCCTTCCAGTGCTATAGGATGGAAAATTTTAGAGAAACCGTATGGATCGTGATCTTTAATGTGGTGCTCCTGTAAATGTTTCTAACGAAGTTTTTGTATCCCGAGTGTATTCTCATCCCGTTCGTTGCCTTCCTGCGATTTTCACCAAGTCGAATGCCTTAGTAAATACAAGGTGGATGTGGTCGGTCGTGCTGCATTCTTTCCTGAATCCCGCCTGTTCTACCGGTTGGTAGAAATCGAACTCGTTTCATCATCATAAAGTTTTCAGTCCGAAGACTGGTTGGACGCGTATCTCCATCCTTTCCTATCCTGAGCTAACCTACGCATTTCCCCAAAAGTTGAACATCCTACATCCCTAACTATTTGAGAGCAGTAGTCTAATCTGGGCCTACTCCTACCTCTTTTTATGCGCAACCCCCACCCCTCGCCAACTTAAATCTGTTGAACCTTATTAAAAACCATTACTTATTCAACGGTGTTTTGGTTGACTAATTTTGGAAGTGAATTTACTGGTTTGGAAACGGAAAAATTTTCGTTTTTGCCCTTTACCATAAATCTAGCAAATACATATCTGCATAATTTTTCATTTCTCCCTACCTCCCTACATCATACTCACTCGTATATATTAAAACTTATGCGAGAATTGAGAACCTATCACTCTTCTCCATGCTACTGATAGAGGCCTTTCCTCGTAGAATGGGCAGTTTTTGGCGTCGGCCGAAAACTAGCGAAATCGAAATATTTGATGTGGACAGAATATGGCCGTTATTTTTAGTTTGTTTTCGGGTTGTGACGCTATGCACTGGCTTTGAATATCCGGTGGGACGGATATTTATAAATGCTTGAATTTAGAATAAGTCGTCTTGCACATATTCACTTTGGTGCAGGCTCTGTACATTATACAAACACGAGTACTTACACATTCGCGAAAAACGCAGTCGGCCGTATGCCTCTAGGTAATTATAATGTAATTATTGTGGTCTGTGCGATATTGTGGGCGAACATTATTACTCTAGACGATCGTAAAACGTTATTTTCATTTGTCTGAATGAAAGTTAATTTTACTATGCCGTAGTAATCGGGCCAGCACTAATATTTACATCCATAAACGCACCAATTTATATGAAATCGTCAGAAATTTGATACTATATTTTGATATTGATACCGCGCAGCACCGTACTCACTTATTTTGAGGTTTTATGGGAACACATGGCATTCGAGATAATATCAACATTCGGATACTCATTGGTGATTCTGGCACGGTGCGGGCGGGCGTTATCATTCATAAAAATGAAATCAGTACCTGTGAATGCTACAAACTGGATTACATGATCTCCCAGAATGACGTTTATATACCTTCCTGCAGCCATACTACCTCCATTAACCACCACTAGATCCGTACCGGCCGAGGTACATGCCCAGACCATAACAGAACACCTTCGGTAACTGGTTCTTTCAACGATCTTGCAAATGGCAAATCGCTCTTCCTGCCTTCTGAGAACAAGACGTTGCTCCAGTTAATGAATTTCCAGTGTTCATGACCTCGAGTTAGTTTTTTGGGCATTTGAAAAATCCGAGGAAAAATCTAAAAAATCGCCCTTCTAGGTAGGTATGGTATAGCGCAAGTAATTCTTGATGTCGGTGAAGTTTTGCTTTCCATGTTCATGGACATAAGTTGGTACCTAGGTTGGTATCTTCAACGGAAAATACTACCCGAGACACTGCCTCGCAAGTAAACGGTACCAAAACTAAAACCCAAATTAAATTTACGATTTTCTAGTGGACGTGAGCCGGTGAATCTTCGCAAATTTTTCTAGGCAGGTGCCTACCTATTTTGGTCCAGAAAAAGTCCAATTCCGTGATATGCAACGTGTGTATGTACAGACTGATTTACTTTTGCCTGCTGTTTGCGTTATCATTTCACAGGGATGCGTGAATTTTGTCTTTTTACATAAATTTGTTTGACGTTTAGTTAAGAAAATGTTGATAATTATCCGGTAATTATGACACTGGTGCCCAAACAATAATATATCGATAAGGGAAGTGGTGTACCTATTACTGTATATTGTATACCTACTGAGCGAGTATGGAAATGAAATGGTCAAGTAAACAGATGTTGAAATTAAGTGCTTTTCTAGTACACACGACGTAAATAATCTAATTAAAATTATTCTGTGATATTCGAGAAGATTCGTATATTTTCCCACATTAATAGAACTGATAAATGGAAGAACCATTCAATGACTGGTGCGTATTCATTCTGTCTACCTGGCCTTTAAATTATGTGTTTTGCTAAGAAAACCTCTGGCAAAAGGCAGACCTATTACACCCTGCGGGCAGAGCAGGTGTGAAGTGTCAAATTCTCGCTTACAAACTCTTCTTTGAAATACCCAGAATTTGTAATAGGGTGCAGCAAGTGACTAACTTCAAATTCTTACGAATAGATGGGAATCTGACGTTAGATTTTTTTAGATTAAGTCATCCAAGTTTACCGTGTGATATGTAGTTGTCAGAGATAGACAAAACTGACCAAATCCTATACTTAAATTGTATTGGGGTCAACCGGGGTAGTTGTGAACAATGTATTATTACAACTTTAATTATTATTGTGCTCGAAAACAAAAATTGGATAATTTTATGAGATTTAGGGAGTGATAGAAACTGTGTGTCTACTACTTATCCCCAAAATAAGTGGCTTATAAATCATTAAGTTTTAATTAATTACATGTTTACATTTACCCCACATCTTTACATTTACCCGAGCATTTACCCCAAAGGGGAAAATGGAAACAAATAAATTCTCTTATGTATTCCAGATTAATGTTGGTATTGCGAGGGTAAATGAAAACAAAGTCATAAGAAAAAGTTCTTCTGAGTTTTATTATAAAAATAATCAGGCATTTACATTTACCACTAAATAAAAAAAAACAAGCGATTTTCTCACAATAAAAAACGTAACAAATTTAAAATCAATTCAACTTCAAAAGTTATTTTTCAAAAACCGAGGAAGAGATAGTATTCTATGAAGTCGACTAAAGCTGACCGCACACAATCAATATTATTAATAATATTGACAATATCGTGATTTGATCAATCAAAACACTTAATTGGAGAAGGCGGAACAAGGTAGCAGGAAGACAGCAGCTATCCAGAATAGAAAAATTGAGAATATGATGGAGAAACAACATCCTTGGAGCCAAGGACTGGATAAAGAACGAGTTGTCATCAACCTTTCTCCAGTCACCATCAACGAGGAAGCCAAGGAGGTTCTTGCCAAAGGATTGAACTTCGCCATCGCACCAAAGACTATACCGAAGGAGGGGATAGCCAGTTCTCTGGAGAGTACTCGTCGCCGCCTACCGGAAAAACTAGCGGAAGTGGTACGGTCAGGAGCAGCCCACGTCCTACGGACAGCCAAGCCACCGATACCTAATATATCCCGGACGGAACGAGCAGTCATTCAGAAACTGAAGGAAAACAAGGATTTGACGATACTCCCAGCTGACAAGGGCAATACCACTGTAATCATGGATACCACGGAGTACAAGGATAAAGTGAAGGCTCTTCTAGCGGACCCCATTTTCAAATCTAATCCTGTGAAGAAAGTGGAACAGCCTGTGAACGCCGCCATGAGGACATCGTCAATACCAGAAGAAATCCACAAACATCTAGTGCAGTCGGACTCGAGAGTGCCTCAGCTTTACTGTCTGCCGAAGATCCACAAGGCCGGGAACCCTCTTCGCCCTATTGTGAGTGCCAGAGGATCAGCGACTCACCCTCTAGCCAAGTACATCGCAGGAGTTTTTCGGAGTCTAGTAGGGGAGACGGAGCACCACATCAAGAACTCTGGACATTTCATCGAGAAGATACGAGGGATACAACTAGACCCAGGAGACATTTTGGTGAGCTTCGATGTCACTTTGCTCTTCACGAAGATACCCATCGAGGACGCTTCGGAGGAGACCCGATCCAGACTGAGGCAACGAAAATGGAAGAACTCGCGGATTTGGCTCGACTCTGCACGAAATCTACGTTCTTCGCCTTCGACGGGGAGTTCTATGAACAGACCGATGGAGCAGCGATGGAATCGCCTCTATCACCAGCATTAGCCAACATCTACATGGAAAGCTTCGAGACCACGGCCCTGGACACAGCGACTCTCAAGCCGAAGTGTTGGTTCAGGTATGTGGATGATACCTTCATCGTATGGCCCCATGGATCGGGCGCCCTCGGAAATTTCAAGGACCATCTGAACGGACTGCACCCCAACATAGAGTTCACGATGGAAATGGAGAAATTTGGCGCTCTCCCATTCCTGGACGTCCTCGTCAACCGCAAGACTGATGGAAGCCTGGGACACAGAGTATACCGGCAGCCCACGCACACGGATCGCTATTTAAATGCCGCTTCCCATCATCACCCGGCACAGAAGTAGGGAATCATCAACACCTTGGTGCACAGAGCCTGCCAAATCAGCAAACCGGAACACTTGGTGGAAGAACTAGCGCATCTGAAGACAGCCCTAAGGAAGAATGGATATTCTCTACGAGCCATAGAGTGGTGCTATCAGGAAGAGCGACCATCGGCGAGAGGAATCAGAAACCTACATTGCGACGGCCTACCTTCCTTACATAGATGCGAGCATAGATGGATGCACGGACAAAATCGGACGCCTTCTCAACAGACACAAGATCAACGTACTGTACAATTCGCCTGGAAAGATTGCTGCAAGTTTCCCTAGGACAATAGGAGAGCAGAAGAACCAGGAGTATACAGCATCCCATGTATCTACGGTAAGGAATACATCGGAGAAACGAAGATACACATCAGCACGAGGCTACAAGAGCACAGGAGGGACGTCAGGAACCAACGGACGGACAAGTTAGCAGTTGCGGAACACTCCTCTTTGCCAGGACACGGGATTCGATTCCAGGATGCTAAGGCGCTAGCAAGGATTCCGAATTTCTGGCCCAGACGGATCAGGGAGGCTATAGAGATCTTCAAGAGACCCAACTTCAACAGAGATGGAGGAATGGATCTACCGATTACTTGGAAATCATTGTTCCGTGAAAGCGTCGCGCTTCAGTGATTACCGACGAGTATAAATAGAGTCACCTGCGATAGATTTTTAGTTTCAGAGTAGCTTCTGAGGAAGACTGCGATATGCGAGTCGAAACGTCAAGTGTTAATGTTAATTGTAATTTTAGTGTTACAGATTACCAACGACAACATGGTAACCAGCCCGGAAACCATTATTCCATGGACAACGGCCACGAAAGCCTTATTATTATTCTCAATAATATTGATTGTGTGCGGTCAGCTTAAGACAAAAACGAAAAGAAGTAGGTACTTTTATTCCTGCAGTTTGTCAACTTCCTGGAGAAAGACTTGAGGAAGTTTGGTTTCAACAAGATAGGCCACCTACTGACAATTTAGCAATGGGGTCGTTCACCATTTTCTGGAAACCGGATTAAATAAAAGATTTTGTCATCAAAAAGATTCCGTGTTTTTTCTTTTTTGCAATGTCTCATGTTAAGTTCAAATAAAAAATATTAATTATTATTATATTCGTTTGTGACGTAATATGGGGACAAAGATATCTATTCTCGTTTTTCTTATGGATATCGAGCAACTCGGAATCATTGAACGTACGTCTGAGCTATTTCCAATACAATCGACGTTACGGCATTGTGGACTGACGATAACCGCGAACGTCGGCAACACTGTCGTGGAATAAATGTCAACATATTAACCTAAATTTTTATACTTGATTTTGGATTTAAAGCAATGATTGTAACACTACTATTTCTCGAAGTATTTTTAGGATTAAATATAAATGTTTTGTGTCTTGAGCTCAGCTCTTAAACTTTATTGTGTTTCGTTTCATTTATTAGTTGTGTGTTGTTTATGTTTGAAAGCCTAGAATGTTGTTATACCTTTTAAGTTATATTCAGAAAATAAGTTTTGGAGTCGTATCTACTTTTAACACCCAAGTAAACAAACGAAAACGCCAAAATCCCGAATTATAACCTCAAAATTTGAGAACTAATTTCTGAATTATTGGATGGGATCGAGATGGGATATTCCAAAGCATTTTATTCTGCAGTTGTTTCACCCTCTTCAAACAATACTACTGCTTGAGGGCGTTAACCTCTATTTAAATTCATATAGATTCGAGTTCCGTGATGAAAACTTCGCTCTGACAACTGCACCCGTCAATTTGCGACTGTAATAACAAAAATTATTTTACTTTCATGGATTCCTTATTCTTTCTCTTAATTTCTTCGTTTCAGTAAAAAAAATTAGGAATGTTTGATGAACGTCGTAAACAGGGTCGTAAACGATAGAAATTGAATATGAAACCTGGAGAAATTTTAGTAGGTATCACTGAGTGCCTGTGTGATGGTGAATTTCACACTTCAAACTTCAATCTTAAAACACTGCATATTTCATCTTTAATGGTCATTGAAAATCCTTCATAAAACTCTGAGCCCTGGGATGTCTTGCCCCTGCCCGAGATTACATTTGGGGATCTTCCTTTATACGCATAAGGTTTTTAACAAAACATCATCAGATCAGAAAAGGGGCACATATACATATTCAAACACTCATACATATAAGTTTTATAATAATGGCTCTTGTGGAACGTACTTACATACATAATAATAGCGTATGTCCTTTTTTATATTACGGTCTCGAACTCGGCAAAATGTTCACTATTGCATTCACCCACGTGGCTGAAACCAGTTTCTATACTACGTCCACGTAAGCTGATAGAACATCGCCAAGGAAATATGCAAGACGAAGACGAGGATTTCAACAGTCGGAGAAATTCTTGAAATTGAATCGCACATGGCCGTGCATCGCTTTAAAGGCTTCATTTTATTCACATATGGTTTTGCATTTGAATATACATTACATATATGTATAAATGAACACATGTTGAGAGTATTTTTTAATGTACAGGGTGACCTGATACAAATTATCGCGCAGTTTATCCCGAGGTTTATTCGGATAGAAGCATCGGTCGGTTTTGTTGCACAGATCTTTTAATTTTAGTGCAACTACTAGGTACCCCATTGATTAGGAAAATGATGATTTAAAAACGAGTTTAAAAATGACTGTAGTTAAGTACACCACGCACACAATTATTGTCAATGATTATGTTTATTATAATTGGACGAATTTTCCAGCTAGTCGAGTTAAATTTTCCCAATTGAATTATAGTTCTAGTTGAGCAGTGAATTCGAGAGTGAATTGGAAGCTAACGCCATCCCTGTATCTCTCCTTTAATCTACTTCTCCACGTCGCTGCTCAAATTCTATAACCGCCGGCGTTTGGTCTTTGGGCAAATTATGTTTAGCTTTCCTACATTTTCGAAAAAAATACCCTTTTTGTGCCTAATCATTTTATATTTTCGCATATTTTTTAAATTTTGCTATAAATGCTATGAAATCTTTTGGATGACGTTATTCAGCTTTATACAACATATTTTCGTTTTCAATTATTTAATTTAATAAATTACGTATTAATTTATAAAAATATTGTTTATCTCGACAATTGACTATTGTGATTTACAGTTTAAGTATCCACCTATATCAAAGTGGTTGTTTTTATTTTCGGTCATTTTATTTATTTACAAATAAAATAAAATAACGCCTGAAGTGATAAAGATAACAAGTTGGTATTTTTAGACCTACGAAAGCGAAAACTTTCAGTTTTTTGTTAATTGTTGCGCAAGATTTTTGATTAGGAATTTTTGTCAATGAATATAGGACCTTTGGAGCAAAGCACTATAATAACTCTAAATTAATCTGAATAATACAAATTTGTTTCAGCTCGTAATTGAAGAAAGAGGTGCAAACATGTAGAAAGTAAAAACTCGTGTATTCCAGTATCTGTTTATTTATTTTTTATTGTTGTGTTGTAAAATTGTGCTACAATCTTGCTGGGGTGAGTTATGTCGTAAAGTGAAACAAATAAAGCTATCAGGGGAGATAGACAGAGCACACACATGACAAGGTCACCTGCCTATAAACTTAGTAGACTTGTACATTTAGCAAAATAATCCCGGGCATATAGCATGTATTATAAAATGCGATATGCTGACTATTATTTCTTGAGTACGTAGGATTTCTTATCAAGAAATTCCTTGGGTCAATAGCGTTAGCAGATATCGAATGAAAAATTAAAATATAATAATACTTCTCTTACTGGCGTTCGTATTTTTTACATTCACAGCATTTCACATATCTGTAAATAACTTTCAGACTGACTGTTCTTCGAAAGGTACTTTAACTGGAATGCACCCTTCTAAGTGTGCCACATGGTTGTTGTTGACGAGGAGTCAACCATTAGACATGGACTGCCATACTGCTAATAAACGCCACTGATAATAAGTGGTCGCCAATCTCATCAAAACTAGACTGTAACTAGCTGCAACTGACTGCCGTTGACTATACAACAGTTTGTTAAAGGGGCATGGAACAATATTCCGATGAAGAATGTGGCAAATGGGTACTCCAAAAAAGCCAAAAAGTACAATTAATTAAAATTCGTTTTCTGAGTAACCCAAGGGGTCGTCAGCCACTTTTCATAATAGTCAGCACTTTTGGATGTTGAGGAAAATATTAGGTTGGCCCCATCAGGAACAAATCCGGTGGATGAACCAGCATGCCACTACTTTTCCGGAACCGCAACCTATTTTTCCTGCTAGCATTTCGACCCGCTCCCGTTCGAAGAAACCCATTTTGAATTTAAATTTTCAGCATATTTTCTCAAAAAAAAGTTGTATTTTCAGTTTGCGTTTATAAAAAGTGTTTTGGTGACAGTAAGCAAAACACACGCAAAGTACAATATGAAGAACCTACCACGAAGTAAGTATAAGTTACAAAAGTAAAAATAAACAACTCGCAAGTAAAAGAAAATAGCAATTTATTGAATGTAGTGCATTGAGTAGGTGCTCCCCTTGAACAGCGTGTGCTGTGATGCTGCATCTTGCGGATACAAGTTATTTCAAAAATTCAGTGTAAAGGTCGATCGCTCGCGTGTATGTTATGTAACTAACGGCATTTGAAGAAAAATTAGTGGGCAGCGTTGTGTTCCATTAGCACCAATGCTGTATTAGACGCCCGAAACTGTAACGAACGACAATAAACAAGTGAACGTGTCGAAAACAACTCGCGCCTCTAAATTCGAAAGGCAAACAGAAAAGAAACGTGCAAAACACGTCAGCGCTTCAGCCGGACAACCATCCAAAGAGGGAGGGTTCCGCTTTTTTATTTTTTTAGCGCAGGTGTTAAAATATTTGTTAATTATCCTGTTCAAATGTTTGAGCTTGATAAACGCACCACGCGTTATTATAAAAGACAATTTTATTTATCGACGGCGCGACAGGGAAAAAAGGTGTAAAAATATCGATCTGGTTCAGTCTGCGTTCTTGACACCCAACCTGCTTTTTAGAATAAAAATATTCCAGCAACGAAACAGAATGCCAAAATAATGTAGCCCTAATTAGAATATTGCTGTTTCGAAATTTCTTAAAAAATATGAAAGCAATAAACGAAGCCGCATATTACAAGTGGCGAAAAACTCCTTTTTATAGAACCCTATAAAACTTTCCTGAAAAGAAAATCTTAGAATCTGGTTAACGACAGTAGTATGCTGAACCTCTGGCTTGTAAGAAGACGCAAAATGTTCAATTTCGACCGAAAAACAAAAAAGTTATGAGTAAGCAGCGGTATCGTTGCATTCGGAGTTTTTCGTCGTAGCTCGTGCTCTCGCCTGTCTTTCGGCTACTAATCAAAGTCGCTCGGCTAAGTCAGCCAATCCCGAAATAGGGAGTGCGCTCAACAAGTTCATTCTCAGTATTAGTTTGGCCGACTAGTTCCCTGCTTTTCCAGATAATTTTTGCCACCCGCAGACATTGTTACTCATCATATGTGCAGGTATATACATTGCGCTCTACTACGTGAAGTATTTTTCAAGCTGTACTTAATTGCTTCACCGTACCCCTGAAACCCTCGCTTCTTAGTAAATTGGTGTGTCTGTCTCTTAATAGACCAAAAAAGCACCCAACGGCGACGCTTCAAATTACATTTGTACCCGTTACCCAGTTTTATTGCAAGCCAAAGTATGTACATGAGCGCAGCACTGCCGAGTCCCACAAGGACGAAACCAGTAGCCTGCTGTTTCTGTATACATTTGGAACGCAAAATATTTAGATATCACTTTCTTAAAGAAAATGATTTTGGAGTTTTTGACTGCTCAAATAAACACGTTGTAAATTTTCCGCCAAGGCGTGTGGGCCGGATGTTTGCACATTCATACATTCGACGATTCTACCAGGTTTTTCTCGTAATTGATTTACAATTGTGCATAAAAAGTTGCAGCTTTAATAAAATCTCGCCCCCGAGATCAACCAGCCGCGTATTAAATAACACGGTCCACTAATGAAGTAATGATTGATCATTTCGTCACAATTTTTCTTAAAACTTCCAACACAATTAAACAAATTCATTAAAATACCATTAAACTGCTCTTGAATAAATATTTGTCGGTTATTATTAAAGAGTCAACATTGTGAAGGAAAAGGCGCTTTGATATTAAGGTGTATCGGCCATTCAAAAGCAATTTATTATGAATGAACAAATTTCTTACGTAAGCCCAGTTCGCTCGACGACGTCGTCGTCGGCGTATCAACTTTCTAATTTCAGAAGGCGTAAGCGCACTTTGACGTGAAAATAACAACTCGTGATCGGTTTTCGTACGAAAAATATATTTAAAGCCAAAACCACATATTTTTAAATTAATAACAGATAAAGTTAAGTTTCGGTTATTTTCTGCCTCGTTTTCTGCTAATACAGGGGAAACATGCTAATAATAAAACATAGTTTCAGAAGGTTTAATTTTAATACACAGTGACAACTGTCCCACAGGTCAGAGGAGTTCTCTACAAGCCCCTACGTGTAGTTGAAATTTCCAGAAAGATTTTTAAGAAGGTCAAACGTCAATGGATCGTTCTTTAAAAACAAAAGTCTGGGAAAAAATCGTTATTGATGGATGCATCTACCTAATCAGAAAAACGCAATGAACGAAAAATTCGGATTACGTACCTCTATAATACGATATTCTTGCAGATGAATCGAGATGAATATTGCGCTGGAGAAGTTGCAAAATTCAAAGATAGACAGTTGAACTTAATTACTACCATAACAGGAGTAGTAATTTGAGAAAAATGTCGAGGAATTGTCCCTACGAGGAAACCACTAATTGAGAATTTATCCTGCCACGAACACCTCATTTTGGGGGATTGTGGGAAGGGCCAGTATCTGGGAACCCTGAATTTAGTGGGGGTTTTTTCCCTTAGGGCCTGCCTGCCAGTAGGCTCAGATGCACTGCAGCCACAAAATGGGCTTATTGTGCTCACCCTAATTCTAAGTCACACCCATTCCACGATCTTGGTGCCTTGAACCAAACGGTACAAGTCATACATTGAATGCGTGGAAAATTCTTCCGGTTCCATTAGACATCGCCCGAAAATTCGCTGCTTCTTCTGGTCTAGAGCTTCACATCTGCACAAGATGTGCATAGCTGTCTCCCGTTCCTTATTACACAAGCGGCAGTTAAGGTCTCCGTAATATTTACCAATCTTCCACAGATGTTCTTTAACGGTCGTGTGTCCCGTTAGGAAGCCTGTTACGATTCTAATTTGCATCCTACTTAGGCAAAGTAGTTCAGAGCATCTTTTCCTGCAAGGTCCCTTTATATACAACTTGCTGTGCCTGTGTCCTGGAATCATGTTCCAGTAATTGTGATGTTGAGCGCGAATCCATCCGTTTACTTGGGGTCTGACTGCACTCTTAGTTATGCCTAGGGCAGGTTCCGGTCCAACGAAAGGGTCGTTGGAGCCCCGCTTTGCTAGTTTATCGGCTTCCTCGTTCCCTATCAGCCCACAGTGACCTCGAATCCAACGCAGTCTCACTGCGTTCCGCATGGCTAGGATATTAAGTTGCTCGAAGCATTCCCACACCAGTCTGGAAGACCTCTTTGGGCTCAAAAGAGCCTTCAAAGCTGCCTGGCTGTCTGATAAGATAAAGATCCTCTGATTTTTGTAGCGCCTCTTAATGTTTTCCCGCGCACATTTTAGTATCGCGTAGACCTCTGCTTGAAAGACAGAGGCATATTTGCCCAGAGAGGAGCTGAGTTTCACTCTTGGTTTATCTCCAAACAGTCCTGACCCAGCACCTGTGTCGGTCTTAGAACCGTCGCGTCGGTATACCAGATTAGACTGCCGGAAGGTATGCTGTTCAGAATTTGGTTCTCCACTCTAGGGTCATCGATTGTGACATGAAAGAGTGGTTGTGTGGTGTTCTTGGGGACCATGTAATCTAATCAGAAAAACGCAATGAACGAAAAATTCGTATTACATACCTCTATAATACGATATTTTTTCAGATGAATCGAGATGAATATTGCGCTGGAGAAGTTGCAAAATTCAAAGATAGACAGTTGAATTTAATTACTACCATAACAGGAGTAGTAATTTGAGAAAAATGTCGAGGAATTGTCCCTACGAGGAAACCACTAATTGAGAATTTATCCTGCCACGAACACCTCATTTTGGGGGATTGTGGGAAGGGTCAGTATCTGGGAACCCTGCATTTAGTGGGTTAAAATTAAAAGTAGTTTAAGATAGTCCGGTTTTACAAGTCAGCACTGTCAATAATAAATAAATTCTATCTGATTATGATGAATATTGTGGACATTCCAATAATATACAGACAGCGTTGCTAAAATTCACTTATATACAGAGTAGGTTACTCCACATTATTCCTGAAGTAGTTGCTGATAGATAGGTAATTCGATTTTTGACAGTCGTTTCAGTCCTTGTTGTTTTGTCCTTGAGGACATTCAGTGAAATTATTTAAATCGTATTGAGGCTTTGCTACGTCGTATTGCATAATATTGTATATGTATAAAGTTGAAAGATAACCAACATTCACAAGCTTACAATCGCGTCTAATCAAAGATGAATTTAATATGATTTTCAGCACCCTCTTGTTGTTTTAAAACATTGAGCAACAACATTAAACGTTTCATCGGCGGGCATTCAGTTTTTTCAGCAGGCTCCTTGGTTCGCCTTTACAAATGTGAACACCTGTCTTCTAAAACCGTATAGTTCGATAAGTATTTAACGCGTCTAGTGGGCTGATGTGTGATGTAAATAAAAGTACAGAAAAAGAAACCAGTCTTTAAAAATAGCAATCAGAATCTATTTTTCTAGCGCCGTCTGTGCATATCGTATTATAAGTATGTACGGTGCGTGCCAATTATACCGGCGCATTCTGCATTGTCCATTGTTTTCTTTGGCGTGTGCGCATTGGTGTGTCGTTCATACACCACACTTTACATTTCCGTTTTCTGTTTTGGTAATGCACGCCAGTTTATAGTCGAGATATCGGCGGCGACCTTGGGTCAGCCTATTATAGTTTTTTGTCACCCAGCGACACCCACACTCTTGTTCTTAATGCGTGCGTTCGCGGAATGGACCAGATAAGCGCTGTAATGCATTCTAGAAAGGCACCATTACGGTAAATTACACGGAGGAAAACACGTTGTAAAAGTGCAGGGGCCCCTCTTCCAGCTTCAGCTCTTACATAGGTGATCCATCAACGAGTAACGATCTGTTGGTGAAAAGTGAAATTCAAAGGCACCCAGATACTATCCAAAGTGAGAAGCGGGGAGTTTTTTAATCAACGTTGCCCAATTCAATGAAAATGTTTTCAAAATGGAGGCTCTTAACTTATCTGTCATAGTTTTTGACGTATGTCCTTTATACTGTAAAAAATGCTCATTGCAGATAATCCGTTTCAGAATATTCGCTTGTATTTTGACCAAAAGTTCTTTTCAAAAGGCAATCCATTTAGGATAATCCGTTGGCCGGAGTTTTTGCAGTCTTATAAAGGAGTAGGGATGAAGTTTATGCAAAGACAGGATCTTGTGAGTTGAGGAATAGCTCAATCCCAAATCATTGGCTGCCGCTCTTATCGACGCTCTTGAAAAAAGCGGTAAAACATCCCAAAGCATTAATTTCATTTTCTTCACCTCCAGGTAACTCTAATCCTATTTCTGGGAGGGTATCGTCATAGTTCCGTACATCCCATTTCCGTACAAGGCGAAATCGGTAGCAGTTCCGTACGCGATGCACGTGTCGCGATACTGGGGATTATTTGTAAGAAATAGTGGTACACACAGTGGATAGATCAAGAACTTTGACGTAAGTTCACTATGAATTCTTAATAAGTTAATCCCACACGCCAAAAGACAGTGACACAGTAATTAAACTCGACGCGTGTTTCGCTGACAACGTCAGCGTCTTCAGTTGCCGGTTTGACAGAAACGTCACATTTTGGTAGCTAATTGAAATGAGTCGAGCTTTACGTTCTAAACCTGAAATACTGAATAGTACGTGCATCTAAAAAAACGCTTACGTACTACTTTCATACAGAACAAACCTGAACCTATAATCATATATGTATTCGTTCCAACAAATAATTATACTCCAAACAATTTCTACAATCAAAAACGCAACTATTTCGTAACATCCTCTCAGAAATAACTTGTACACACCAAGCATCCGCATCATTGGGATCAAGTTCTCGTTTTTCATTTCCCGTTACAGAAATACGAAATTATGTTACATTATTATTTTGTTCATTTGTGTCAACGATCTCGGATGGCCAAACAGGCGCGTTTTCTCTCTTTAAAGTTGAGCGCTCTACGCAGGAAGTGGCCTAGAGTAGGGGCAGGACGCGGCTGGGGAACAACTGAGAATTCTGTGTTGTCGGTTTTGTTGATGCACTTTTGCATTCTTTAACGTCATTTATTGACCACTGTTCTCGAAAACGATTTCAGTCCCCACCCAAGATTCGTGAACGAGCTCCCCTATCCTTTGTATCCAAAAGTAGAACATCCCACGTCCTCAACTGTCTGCGAACAGTAGTCTAATCTTTGCCCTACTTTACGTCTTTTTATTCTTGACCCCCCCCCCTTTTTTTTCTTATCCACTAGCGTTCCAAAAGTTTAAGCGCTTGGAATCTTTTACTCTGGAAGATTTTTATGTGTCCCGATGTTTCTTATTTCGCGCCTTTACCAACCAATCACAACTCGGTATAAACGGGCACACGCTATCCCCGTCACGTATTAAAAACAGCACCAAAATAGTGCTTGAAGTAAATATATTGTAGTAAACAGTTATAATTTTAACAAAAACAGCGGTCATATCCCTTCATATCAGCGCAACGGACATCCTACTTACTTCGTAATGGACGGTTTCCCGGGAATTATGGTTACCGTAACTGCTAGCCGAGCCTGCAAACGCGACCGCTTGCCGACAGCATGAAATTGTGGTAATCCGCGGTTTTGTATTTTGCTTTTTATTAATTAGAAACTACTACATCATATTTTTGTTCTTAGGCAATCGGTTTCTCTAAGGAAATGTATAGTAATTACGGGTAATAAAATCTTACGGTGACAGAACGAGTAGTAATAATTGGAATTATCCAATAGAGCTGAAAATATTACTTGTATACTTGGATAGGCGAACAGTAATAAAAGACTGCGAGTTATTTCATTGCATGTGAGCAAAATCTAGATAGCATACTTATTGTTTAAAACTTAGGAGCAATTTCACTAAATTATTCAACAAAATGGACAGTTTCATTTTTTGAAGATACTTTTTAGGGAAGCCTTTTAGGACCGTTTGACTGGCGTATTTAATCTGATTTTCTTGTTCTTCTTCTGGTTGCATATTTGTAAATACGAAGTTCTGTGGAGGGCCTGACCAAAGTCTAAATATTTGTCTCGTTCATAGATAAGGTAATATGCGCTTCGGGAAAGGGTTGAACAGAATACCGCGTTAAATGTGACGCAATTATTCTTCGAGTGTAGCGATGAGAGGACGAGGCTCTGCCTACGTCACTTCCTGTCGGCAGCAAACTTGAACGGGTTAGAAGTCGATTGAAGCTTCTCTCAACGGCTACACATTCACGATTATCGAAAACTTAAAAATAACTCCGTAATAAGGTCAAGATATTTCTGTGGTCATTTTGTAAGAATCACAAATTTGTTTATTTTATACAGTTTTTCACGTTTCTTTCAAATTTCACCGCTTCTGTATGACATAATTGCTTACAACACATCGGGGTTCTGGCTAAGATTGAATTTATCACAATTTATAAATTTTGTGTTTATCGGAGAAATTGGATAATATGTGAGGTTATCTGTGTTGTTACATCCGGGCCTTCCAAACAATCGCTCTTATGTGTGTGTATGTTATTTCCAGTCAAGACTCTGACTGTTCTCAATCGTTCATTGTATTTGGGAATGAAAGCAACATAATTACGAAAAAAGAACAGATATTGACTTCGGGTCCACACAGAAAAGTGTGCATACTTAAACTTACATTTGTTCTGCCTGAAAATTTTTATATTAAATTTTTTAAGGGGTTGCAATTTACGGAACAAGCTGATTCCGCGGAACGGCACGGAACAGCTAAACATCCGGAACAGGCTGAAGATAATTTACGGAACAAGTTGATTGCGCGATGGCGCGGAATGGCATGGAACAGCTAAGAATGTGTAACTAAGGATAACAAGTATACATATATGCGCCATATCATTGCGTAGAAAAACTATTCACAAAATAGACCGCCCGTTATCTTCTTCTTCTCCCATTTCCATAGATTATTTAAATGCCGGAAAGGGCTTAAAATTCGCATGGGAGATAAATACATTAGAACTGTTACTAGTTACTTGGTCATTCTCAAAAAAAATGCGCTTAATATGCCCCGTTTTCTTCGTTTTTTATCCGTTCCGTAAACTATTAAAAATTCGGAACGAACCTATACAAGTCCATGTGGAATGTAAATAACCTGAAACTTTTTTTGCCCATGTGGTACTTGGTAATCGCGACATAAAATACACGTCGTCAATGCCCAATGTTTCTCTTATTTAATCTGTTCCGTAAATTACTTAAATTACGGAACGGGCTTAAAACTCCTTATGGGAGGTGTATCATTCGGAATTGGTGGGTACCGAGGTGAGTACTTTTACTGTTTGGAAATTCCGAGACAAAATGCACCAATGAAATCCCTCGGTTTCTTCGTTTTCTATCCGTTCCGTAAATTATTTAAATTTCGGAACGCACCTACATGTGGAATGTAAATAATCTTAAAATTTTTTTTGCTCATGTGGTACTTGGTCATCGCGGCTTAGAATACACGTCGTCAATGCCTAATGTTTCTCTAATTTAGTCCGTTCCGTAAATTACTTAAGTTACGGAACGGGCTTAAAACTCCTTATGGGAGGCATATAATTCGTAACTGTTAATGCATAATGTTTCTCTAATTTAGTCCGTTCCGTAACGGAATGGGCTTAAAACTCCTTATGGGAGGCATATAATTCGGAACTGTTGGGTACTTTTACCGTTTGGAAATTCCGAAACAAAATGCGCCTAATAAATTCTCTGATTTCTTCGTTTTCTATCTGTTCCGTGAAATATTAAAATTTAGGAACGGGCCTGCAAGTCCATATGAGATACAAACAAACATTGGACACTGATGTCGTGTAGAATATGTCTGGATGACCAAGTACCACATGGGCAAAAAAGTTCTAAGTTGTTTGTATCCCATATGGACTTATAAGCCCGTTCCGTAATTTTAATTTACGGAACGCAGAAAGGCACGGAACAGCTAAACATCCGGAACAGACTGAAGATAATTTACGGAACAAGCAGATTCCGTGTAACGGCAACGGCATGGAATAGCTAAAATTCGGGACAGATTTCCAATAATTTACGGAACAAGTTGATTGCGCTAGATTATTTAAATGCCGGAAAGGGCTTAAAATCCAAATAAATACATTAGAACTGTTACTAGGTACTTGATCATTCTCAAAAAAATGCGCTTAATATACCTCGGTTTCTTCGTTTTTTATACGTTCCGTAAATTATTAAAAATTCGAAACGAACCTACAAGTCCATGTGGAATGTAAATAACCTAAAACTTTTTTTGCCCATGTGGTACTTTGTAATCCCGGCATAAAATACACGTCGTCAATGCCCAATGTTTCTCTTATTTAATCCGTTCCGTAAATTACTTAAATTACGGAACGGGCTTGAAACTCCTTATGGGAGGTGTATCATTCGGAAGTGGTGAGTACCGAGGTGAATACTTTTACTGTTTGGAAATTCCGAGACAAAATGCACCAATGAAATCCCTTGGTTTCTTCGTTTTCTATCCGTTCCGTAAATTATTGAAATTTCGGAACGCACCTACAAGTCCATGTGGAATGTAAATAATAATCTAAATTTATTTTTGCTCATATGGTACTTGGTCATCCCGGCTTAGAATACACGTCGTCAATGCCTAATGGTTCTCTAATTTAGTCCGTTCCGTAAATTCCTTAAGTTACGGAACGGGCTTAAAACTCCTTATGGGAGGCATATAATTCGGAACTGTTGGGTACTTTTACCGTTTGGAAATTCCGAAACAAAATGCGCCAAATAAAAATCTCCGATTTATTCGTTTTCTATCTGTTCCGTAAAATATTAAAATTTAGGAACGGGCCTGCAAGTCCATATGAGATACAAACAAACATTGGACACTGATGACGTGTAGAATATGTCTGGATGACTAAGTACCACATGGGCAGAAAAGTTCTAAGTTGTTTGTATCCCATATGGACTTATAAGCCCGTTCCGGAATTTTAATTTACGGAACGCAGAAACCAGATTATTATGTGTATTTTGTGTCTAAATTTCCAAACAGTGAAAGTACCGAGGGGTGTCTCACTGGGCTAAAATTTGTACACCTACTGCCGTGCTGCCCATATTGCCTAATAATGCAGAGTACTGCCTAATAATGCCGAGTACTGCCTCATAATGCCGAGTACTGCCTAATAATGCCGAGTACTGCCTAATAATACAGGGTACTGCCTAATAATGCCGGGTACTGCCTATAGTAATGCCGGATACTACCTAATACTTCCGTGAACTGCCTAAACAATTCCGCCCAGTTGAGCGTGAATAATTATCTGTATTAATTAGCAAAACAAAGTTGAATTTATTTATTGCGTTAAATCAACAAAATAAGCAAAGTAACATAATTTTTTTGTCCTACAAAATACCTTATTATTAACAGACTTCAAAAAAGGAGGAGGTACTCAATTCGACTGTATTTTTTTATGCGTGTGTTACCTCAGAACTTTTTTCTAGGTGAACCGATTTTGATGATTCTTTTTTATTTGAAAGCTGGTGCTTCTCATGTATAATATAAATTTGATCAAGATCTGACCAGTAGTTTTTGAGTTATCCTTAATAATGCGCATTTAATTGACTTCGACTACATTGATGATGTTCTCATTGTATATTGAAGTCGGTTTTCTATTTTGTAGGACAAAAAATTTATTGTAACATTGTAAGAAAAGCATAGAAATGGATGTGTGAGGCGACCAATATTCAACGACAAAATCAGTCGTCCAGCACCTTGCTCCCCGAAACATTATGTTTGAATTCTCGACTAACAGTTGATAAACATTGAAAACAATAACATTTAATAATGTATAAATAAAAATCATATTAATGAAAAACGTAAATTAAGTTTTATAATAAAAAGAAAATAAAATACTCATACCTACAGAGTAACTGAGAGAACATCTTTTTATGATACACTTTTAAATTATTTTCTGAATTTTAGGTCTTCAGATCTTCTTGCCTTTATATTTATATACACAGTGGATCAATAAAACTGTACGAATTTGAAATTTTTAAACTGTGAATACGCTTCTTGGCGCATTATCCTGTATAATTCAAACTAATTTTGAATTTGTTCTTACGTAGGTACTTACTGTGAGCCTGCTTTAAAAATATTAGAAGACTCCTGTGATACTGATATCGTCGCTGATATCACATGCTAATTGCACTTAGTATTTTTCATATCTCTTGAAATCTCCATTTTTCTTTATCATCTATCCACGTTATCTTCATCATGCGTCTGTAGCACCACATTTCAAACGCTTTTCTTCTTTTTCGATCCGCTTGTCCTATTGTAAAAGTTTCGTACCCGAACAGTGCCGTACTCCATACATACGTCTTTAAGAGTCTATTCCGAGTTTCTACATTAACAGTTCCCGAGCATAACAGTTGTTTCTTTATGTTAAACGCAATTCGACCCTGCGCTTTTCTTTGTATTATATCTCTAGTGCTCCTACCATCGCTAGTTACTTGACTTCCTAAATAGTAGAAATTCGTGACCCTCTATCTTAACATTTCCTATTTGTATTTTAGTTTTAGTTCTATGTTAACGTCCTCTACATACCAAAAATTTCGGTTATCTTTTTATTGATTTTCATGTCATTTCATGCTTCCATTTCTTTCAGAACTATTTCTAATTCGTCTCTGCTGGATGCTAACTGCTCACACTGCTATAACATCGCGAATCTGAGCACGTTAACAATTTGGCCCTGTATATTAATCGCATCTTCGATATAAGTTGAAAACTAGAGGTGACAACGTACATCTCTGTCTCACTCCCTTCCAGATATCTACTTCTCTTCGACCTGCTCAAATTCTATAACTGATGTTTGCTCTTTGTAGAGATTATGTACTATTCTTCTGTCTCTATATTTCATCTCTGCCTTTCTGAGCATTTCGCAAATCTTTTCCGATTTTACGTTGTCAAAGACTTTTTCTGAATCTGCACATAGTCGGCGCTCTTTCCCTTTTCTCGAGCCTTTTTATTTTTCTATAATTTTTTCTATAATTACCCGTAAAGCTAGAATGGCCTCAGGCGTCCCTCTATTTCGTCTAAATCCGAACTGATCTTCTAATACTTCTTATGCTCTTTTCTCCATCCTTCTTTGCACAATTCTAGTCAGAATTTTTGATGCGTGAGAAGTTAAACTGATCGTTCTAAAATTTTCACACTTATCCACGCTTTTCCTTTTTGGCAAAGCGACTATTATGTTCCTTTTGTAGGTAATCTTCTCTCTGTCTCGTATATGCGGCTAACTAATTTAAATAGACACTCCTGTACCTCTTGAGCGGCACACTTTAAAATTTTTGCCTGCAATCCGTCTACACCTAGTGCTTCATTCCTTTCTAAACTTTCTAATGCTAGCTCCAACTCTTCCCTCATAATAGGACTACCTAAGGTTTATCCCCTTCTACACCGATTTCCTTTTCTAATAAAACTCGTACTTAGTTCTTGTCCTGCATATAAGCTTCCCAAGTATTCTTTCCACCTATCTGCCTTTTCCTCTCTTCCGATTAAATAGAATGTTTCTAACGCTCTTGTTGCTAAAATCTCCTACAGTTATTAATAATAATATTGCTGATGTCTCCCCCCAACGCAGTCTCCGCCCGGAGATCCGAATGTGGGACTTATTTTACCTCCGGAATATTTTACTCCAGAAGGTGCCATCATCATAAAATTTTCAGTACACTGTGGTGGGGGGATACAATAATGTGGTGGTTTCCCGTTGCCTTCCACGTCACAGAGTGAGTATCAAAATGCCATACCGACTTGATTTAGTCTGTCTTCTCAATACCCCCCACCCCTCCAATATGGTTAAACCTTTGGTTCGGCTCTTTAGATCATTGAAGCACACGAGCCATCTCACCCGTTTCTAAAATTTCAATAGTTGCAAACCGTCAGATGCCTAAAGTTGCTCATTACCTTACCCCGTTTTCGCAAATTCTGGCCTACATTTCTTATCGTATAGTATTTGGCCCAATTCGGTTAAATCTTCTAGGTTTAGTTTTTCATTCTCGAAGTGAAACATAATGTAGATATTTTATCAAATTTTTGTAACAGAGTGCCATTAGTGCGATGCACACCCTCACGCATTTTAGAGAAGTCCCAAAGACCCCTTATTATATTTAGCAATGAGTAGCAAAGTACATAGTCAAAAATTGTTTTCACTGTATACAGGATGTCCCACTTAAATAGGACAAAGTTGTGCTGTATCTCAAACTTTGAAACTGCATGTGGTTTTCTAGATTTACGTAAGTATATTAATAATATTGAAATAACGGCAATAACTGAAGAAATAACCGAGTTTTTTTTCATTTCTTAGTACCATAGTACCTAACACGGTTATGGTTTATTCAAAAGGCACTGGATCACTCTAATTAAATTTTTTTACAGAATTTGCAATTTAACAACCTTCGTTAAGGCAGGCATTGAAAATGAACTTGTTTTAAGAGCACAGATAACAGTCAGTATTACAACTACATTTCGAAGAACAAACCTCGACATCCCCGCCCTTACTACGCATGTCAGCGCACAGGATGGCCAATGACAACACTTTACATTTTGCGTTACTGCCCAAAAATGCCCAATAATTGCCGCGTACTGCCTAGTAATGCCGCGTACTGCCTAGTAATGCCGTGTAATGCCCAATAATGCCGAGTACTGCCCACATAATGCCGTACTGCCGAAGTAATTCCAAGGTACTGCCCAACTTTTGTACACCTACTGCCTACAGTGAGACACCCCTCGGAAAGTACCAAACAGTTCCGAATTATATTCTCCCCATGAAGATTTTTAAACCCGTTCCGTTATTTGAGTAATTTACGGAACCGTATGAAGTAAGAGGTACATTGGGCATTGATGACGTGTACTTTATGTCAGGATGACCAAAAAAGTTTTAGGTTATACTTACATTTCATATGGACTTGTAGACCCGTTCCGAAATTTTAATAATTTACGGAGAGGATAAAAAACGAAGAAAATGGAATATATTAGGCGCAATTTTTCTGAGAATGTTCGAACAGTAATAGTTTTAATCGAGGATGAACCGCAGGTGAAAATAGGTGTACACCCACTGGAATTTCCGTGGAAGTATGAGGAAGTTTGGTGGAAGTATGTGGAAGTAAGTGGAAGTTTGGTGGGAGTAAGTGGAACTTCGGTGGAAGTAAGTGGAAGTCGAGGTGGAAGTATATGGAAGTGCGCCCCAATTCTTATGGTACCTATTTGAAATGATTGAATTAGCCCATTTTCTTTTAATTTTAGATGCCAAAGAATGTTTGTTATTTTTAAAAATTTTATTTAAAGCAGAATTTTTATTTTTTCTTTGTGCATTTGCTGTTATTTTTCTATCGGTGAGATTTATAATACTGAATGTTCGAATTCATCTTTATTTTTCTAAATTTTGGCAGGTCAGAGGTTTTGAATTTTTTGATATTTTTCTATCAGTTTAAAAAGAAAACGGCAAAGAACGTTTGCTATTTTTTAAATTTTTATTTAAACCAGAATTTTCATTTTTCAGTTTTGTATTTTGTGTTTTGTTTTTTAAAACGCTTTCAAGGATTATTCTAAAACTGCCGCGAATTTCAATTTGAAATTTTGCATACTTATACTATAAACGAATAGTTTATAATTTTTTTTAGTTTTTAGAAAAAGTCAAACTATTTAAGTTATCTTTGATTTTTTGCAAAAATTAATGTACAGTGCTGGGGGCGGGGCTATATTAGTTATATTTCTCCAATAAAGTTTTGTTGCATTTTTAAAATTACAAATATGAACTTTAAAAAACGAAAAATTCAGTAAATTTGAGTCTCGATTTGAGTGAATGTAGCCTATCAATACCAGGGAATATGTTGTACAATAAAGAGTAGGAGAGATAGGATGGTAGGACACCTTCTAAGACACGAAGGAATAGTTCGCGACATACTAGTAGAGGCAGAGATAGGAATAAAAAGAGGTAGGGGTAGGCCTAGATTAGACTACTGCTCTCAAATAGTTAGGGATGTAGGATGTTCTACTTTTAGGGAAATGCGTAGGTTAGCTCAGGATAGAAAAGAGTGGAGGTACGCTTCCAACCAGTCTTCAGACCGAGAACCTTATGATGATGACCCGATTGAAAGACTGATCTGATTACCCGATTTAAATGTACCTACAGAAAATTGTGAGATTACTTGCTAGTTTCTTGAAAGCCGCTGATTTTTTACTGCGTTATTTTACTTTATTTTTTTGCGTTATAAAAGAATACGGAAAAAAATGAAAATGATACAAAAGAATTAAAAGATAACTATGTAGGTAACTACAATATGTATAAACAAAGCAATTGAAATTTATGTAACTTAAACCAACATTATAAATCAATGCTATATAAACATAACACGCACAATGGACAGAATTAAAATAAATAATCCCATATTCCCGACAGAGAGACGGACGACGCTGATTATACTTTTTTGATTGATTCGAATTTGTCCAATTTTCGTATCCGGGTACAGCTCTTACTATATACCCGGGTCATAAAGCTGAACAGGGATACCTGGGTAACAAATATATTCACTAGTTTGTACACGAACGCTGGGTATATTCTCTTCAAATGGCTTTGGTTATTACTCTGATTGAAGCATTATATATTTTCCATAGCTCTTTTTATTGGCGGTACTCCGATACAAAAATCCGAAAAGTTGTCAAAATAATTGCATATAAACAAACTAATCTCCTCGTATAATAAATAGATTTATGGCTCTGGTTTCTAAGCACAAACCACGGGGAATTTTGAAAACGACCTTTGAAAGCATTCGGCATGTCCCCCACAACTGTGGCGTGCCAGACCAGTTTTTATACACATTCTTGCCCATAAAATAGCTTTCCTAGGTGAAAATATAAACAAAAGTTAATAGATAACTCCCGAGTTGATCTTTTTTTACTCAGGGTGTATATCGCGACGTCTGGCCGATAGATTGGCGTTCGAAATATTGATAAAATTTGTATGTGCTGGTGGGAGGGGGAACTCTGTCTTGAATAGTAAACATTTTTGTACTGTGTGTACGTAGAGAAAAATATTTTCGTCGTGTTTACAAATTACGTAATGGACAAATAGTGTAATCTAAAGATGACCGGGATGCCTTTTTTGATTCAGCTACTGCTATCTTTGATAATTGGTTCACTATCAGAATACTCTATTTATTGATATACTAAAAATATTATTCTCAATGAACCGATGCTCATTAGATTTAATGTAAATTAGACGGTTTCTTAAAGTTGTTAATATTGAATACAGTGTGGTCGTTTAAAAACGGGCCATCTTAAATGTTTTAGAAATAAATCGCCGACTACGAGATAACAATTGTTGGGGCTTCTAAATTTTACTTTAAAAAATTATAATCCGTAATACAAAAATTGCATTTTTTGCCTTAGACTATCACTACCTATAATAAATTTGTATGAAGACCGTAACCTAAAGGTTCATTTTAGAAATGTATGGCAATATGTATATAGCAATAAACAACATAGAGTGACAGGTAGAATAAGAGGCAAAATTGAAGGCAAAATATTGAATTATTTCCTGAAGTGTAGGGGAGTGAACGTAAATATTTAGACTTTGAATAAACCAAGTATTTAATCGCATTTTTGGGACTTTTAATGTTCGCAATTCCGTACAATTTACTCTGTCATGCAATATTTTATAGACATTTCAAGATTTACTATAAGAGTGCGCGTTGTTGACGAATTTTTAACCTAATGCAAATATAGAAGGAGGTAAATATGTACAGTTGTCGCCGATTCGAAGGTCAATCTCAAAACGATTTTTTTTCCTTTAATGTACACAGATAAACTTGCCCTATTTTAGAGTTTACCTTGAGAAATAACAACACCATAAGATTAAATTTGAATACGGTATTGCAACGTGAAAAATACAATAAACAAAATGGTTGTACGTAATAACAATTTTTTGACCGTTGTTTCTCATTTGTAATTTACAGTAATTTATTTGTATTTTTATTTTTAAGTCCAAGAAGAGTTCATTATCATCTGAAATATTTTTCGGTAGTGGTTTCCGTCCGTTCGACTTATAAGAAAGTTGCCAGAATTTCCGTGGAGGCTTCTTATCGGATACGCCACGTGCGTACGAGACCAGCACTCTTGGGAATATCCGGCTTTCAAGGAAGAGGTTCCTCTTCCTGCTATAGCGATATCCGGTCGCTGGCTATATACTGGATATCCGTCGCATTCAATAACAAGCATTATTATGCATGGTCATGAAAAAAACATATGTATTAATGCGAAATTGGAAACCACAATTCATTGTACATACATATATATGCAAATAATAGTTTTTACGATGGTGTATTATTTTTTATTAATTGTCGTGTTGTTCAGTAGGTCTGCTGATTTTCGTTCTTGAGATTTCCCATTTGGTATTTCCTATGTGTTACCTACAATCGTTTTATGTACAGGCTGTCCTATTTTCGTTGTGATTTGGGGGTTTCTCATAGAAGCAGCAGAGATAGAGCCTCGGGGTTTTCGCGAATCTGAGCTACTTTTTTGAGCATAATAGAATGCCGAAACCAGAATTTGTATACTTCACTTCAAAATTATCAAAATTTCGAAAAATACGACATAATTGCTGTTTTTAACGAACGTCGTGAGAATATAAATGAATCAATGGATCTATATCTCAACAGGTACACAAAAAATTCCTAGATACGCTTTTCCAGTATAATACGTATCCATCGATTTATTAAATTTAGATACCCAGAAAGAAGACAACCAAGCAAAATGATGTTTTCGAGATTAAAATCAAATTTAATTCACTATGGGTCATTCAATAAACCTAGAAAAACAAATTATAATAAAGAAAATAGGGAAGAGGAAGAAATAAATGTTTTATCGTTGGTTGGGGCGACACCAAAAACTTCTTGTCACGAAATCACAGGTTGGTGTTGCCAAAACAAAAGTTCAAAAAATATTTAGGGCAAATTCAAATTATTCACCATCTCTTCCTGGGAGATCAAGAAAGAAGGCTTAATTTTTGTAGGTGGTACTTAAATAAAATTCAGGAAAATCCAGAATTTGAGCGGTCTGTCATTTGGACAGATGAAACTGACATAAGCAGCGTAGGATTACTTAACAGGCATAATGTGCGTCACTGGTCTGATACAAATCAGCACCAAACTTTTGAACTTCAGAGGCAAGGACGTTTTGGATTTAACGTTTCGTGTTTTATTTTGGGTGGTCAACTAGCATACCAAATTTTTGATGGAAACTTAATCAATCAATCAATCAATCTATTAACTAAAAGATGTAGATTATGTGTTGAAAAACATGGCAATCAATTTGAGCAGTTCCTATAATTTTGTTGTTCCTGTTGTAATTCGAACTTTTAAATTTATTTATTTGTTCTTGTTTCTGTATCTTTTTTCTGCATATCTCTTCTTTGTTCCGTTCTCTGCAGCATATCTGTTCCGTCCGTAGTATTTGCGTTTCTTGTTCACTCTAATTTTAGCACGCCTCCAGTAATTTATTTTCAGTTCACTCTCATCTTTTCATCAAATTCAATGCTTTTATTCTAACCTCCTGTAATCTTATGTACCTCAGCGTTTGCTTTTCCAGCCCTCACAACGACCTCAGTTGGAATATAATCGCAAAAAGAAACTCCCCCAACGCATGGACCGATGATGTGGAACTTTCGCGACCTTGAATACTAGTAATACAATTAAGCGGAGCACGTGTTCTTTGCCAAAATGTTGGTAAATAAATCAGAGATTCCTAGTAATTTAATTTCCTGGTAATTTAAGGAATGTTTCTCGAAAACAATCGGGAGTATACAAGTAGCTGCATCCTTGAAGCAACAGCGAAAATTTTTTTATTAAGAATTGGTTGGTTGTACCCGAATGCCATTGTGTTATTGAATTCACCCCTTTCTTATTGTGGCATATCCTAGAATGACGTTATTATTCCGACCCATAATAAATAAAGAGGAAGCTGGTAGAATTTTCTGTGGCGATATAACCACATAAAGTTGACCAGTAAAAACTGACATTTGATAATCTGTAGGCAACATTCGTAGTAACGCTAGGTATTAGTTGAAATACGAAAAGAATGCGGTCTAATTTCTGGAAACTTATTATTAAATAAAAGCAACCGTAAGTTCACGACTCCTAAACAACACGAGGCATGACTTGATCATTCCTGGGTATTTAATTCTAATTTGATGAGGTCAGTTTTTGTTGTTGCGTTACGTAATTTCCCTCAAAAAAACAACTATAGCTGAAATATTAACGATGCTCGTGTATGACGACGACGACGACATGGAAGCAATTCCTAGAAAAGACCGCATACGTTTGACGACCAAAAACGAAGTACAGTTCCGGGAACTAATGGTAATGTTTATTTGTCAAGGAAGCTGTCATACTTGATTCATAAAAATTAGTGGTTCCCGATATATATTTACGTTTGTTGTTGCCGGTTTTTCATGAGTCTTCGTAAGTCCAAAGTTTACGAAAATAAGTCGATTAATATATTTTAATACGTAGTAGAAGCTAATATAATAAACAATAAATTATAATAAAATGTTCGGGAAGTTCGCCTAGGTTATAAGCCCACATTTTTCGGGCGATTATGACACAAATTGAGGTGGAACTATTATTTTCTTCAGTCGCGGAGTTACAGGATCATAAAGCTTCGGGATATGATCACCATCATGTGCTTGCTCCTCATATTCAGTAAGACTGGCAGACTATAAGTAGATTGTATGTATGACCTCCGAACAGCACCCGGGTACATATTTCTGACCCGGGTAGTAAGAGTTGTATCTGGATACAAACATTGGACAAATTCATATCCGCAGTTTTCAAAATAATCTGTTAATTTTATGGGGGTACTCGGGTATATCCTTCTCTCCATGCAACGAAATACCCGATTCCAGTACAGAAGAACTCTGTCCTTACTAAAAATGTTGATGTAGCCATGAACAGGACGTAGGTACGTATATCCATAACAAGATGTATGAAACCAACCACTGTCTAAAAGATCTACCACTATACGGCGTCGCACCACCCGAAGTAAGGAGAGAGGTAGCAACCGACGTGAAATTGATGGTTAATCGAATACATCTGAGAAAAGAGTTTCCTCCTACATACCGAGCGACTTGAAATAAATCCAGGGAATGCAGGGTTGAAAACTGGAGGGATAGAGCGCCAAAGACTCTATGAAATAGAAACAGAAGGCAGAAACAAGAAGCCATGGCAATAGATCACGCTTGGGCGCCTACCGCTCTTCAAAGGTAGAGTTCGTTGTGCATACTCTAAAAAATTGTCATCAAGTGCTCCTCGAGCAAGTAGCAGTATAATAGTGGATCTAACAGTTGAATTCGAAGCATTTCGCTTTGTGTACCCGACCAATTCACGCTCCATTCTGACTTCTGGGTCTATTTAATTTTGTGAATAAAAAATTCGTTTCGTTTAAATACCTGCCCCGTCGACATTGACAATTTTCGTGCCGGAGTATCATCACAAGTACCGTTCCAGGAGATCGAAGTCGGCTGTGTAACGCCATTAGAGGTGGGCGAGGGTCGCATTCTTTTGGAACGTGTCCTAGAGATGGGAACAATAGTCCATAATTAATAATGATGCATATGGAATTTTCATTCAGCGATACTTTGAGAACGTCAAGCGGATATGTGTGTGTTTTTATGCTTGAACTTTCACAATGCGCATTTAAATTCAAATTAAACGATGTAAAAATCGATGTGGGCGATTCCAGTCCGTGTTTGCGCGTATTTTAATGTCGGTCGCTCCACGGCTCTACAGATATGCCAAAAATTGTACGAGCATATGAATATTTTTACAAATTTTGAATAAGTTTCCCCATCATCATTTTCGTCCATTAAATAGAATTCTAAAAAGTACCGTACGAACCCCAATCTACATTTACCCCTTAAGTTCATTGAAATTTTTAAACAATACCCAAGTTACTCAATACTCGCACACACATTAAAACGAACGCTACAGGTACATGTTTCATTTATAAAATAACCTCTTCAGGGTATTTTCTAGTAGATTACTTTTAAGTGTGTTTGCAGTAACTGGAGTTACTTTTTATTGTTTTTTGTTCTCCATACTATCTAATATTCTCAGTTTGTGCAGATGTCGATTGAGATGCCCATGTCCCGTCAGGAGGCCTTGCTGATTGCAGATAGCAAGAACAACAAGTCTTTTTGGAGAAGGCCCATCGATTAAAAACAGTCGTCTGCTATAATAGGTATGTATTTTTTTTTCTTTATACATAGAAAATAGATCAAAATGTTAGTTAAAAAATCTTCCAAATTAGAATCAACAATAACTACAGATAAGTATAAAAATTAGGTCATCATCATAAGGTTCTCAGTCCGAAGACTGGTTGGACGCGTACCTCCATTCTTTTCTATCCTGAGCTAACCTACGCATTTCCCTAAAAGTAGAACATCCTACATCCCTAACTATTTGAGAG
The DNA here is from genome assembly GCA_963966045.1 of Xestobium rufovillosum. Classification (NCBI taxonomy): domain Eukaryota; kingdom Metazoa; phylum Arthropoda; class Insecta; order Coleoptera; family Ptinidae; genus Xestobium; species Xestobium rufovillosum. The sequence goes on from OZ014492.1 coordinate 41,573,180, forward strand.
CAGTAGTCTAATCTAGGCCTACCCCTACCTCGTTTTATTCCTATCTCTGACTCTAGTATGTCACGAACTATTCCTTCGTGTCTTAGAAGGTGTCCTACCATCCTATCTCTCCTACTCTTTATTGTTTTCCATACCTTTCGCTTTTCCCCAACTCTTTCTAATACTTCCCTATTGCTAACCTTATCTATCCACGGTATCTTCATCATGCGTCTGTAGCACCACATTTCAAACGCTTCTACTCTTTGTCTATCCGCTTCTCCTATTGTCCAAGTTTCGCACCCGTATAATGCCGTACTCCATACATACGACGTTAAGAGTCTCTTCCTAGTCTCTATATTAACCGTTCTCGAGCATAACAGTTGTTTCTTTTTGTGAAACGCAACTCGGCCCTGCGCCATTCTTTGTTTTATATCTTTAGTGCTCCTACCGTCTTGAGTTATTTTACTTCCTAAGTAGCAGAAATCCGCGACCTCCTCTATCTTCTCATTTCCAATTTGTATTTCCATTTCCATTTTCGATATATAAGTTGAAAACTAGAGGTGACAATGCACATCCCTGTCTCACTCCCTTCCGGATATCTACTTCCCTTTGTTCCTGCTCACATTCTATAACTGCCTTTTGCTCTTTGTAGAGATTATGTATTATTCTTCTGTCCCTGTATTTCATCCCTACCTTTCTCAGCACTTCGAACATCTTCCCCCATTTTACGTTGTCGAAGGCTTTCTAAATCTACAAATCCTATATAGACGCTCTTTCTCTTTTCTATCGTTTTTTCTATAATTACTCGTAAAGCTAGAATGGCCTCGCGCGTTCCTCTATTTCGTCTAAATCCGAACTGATCTTCTCCTAATATTTCTTCCGCCTTTTTCTCCACCCTTCTTTGCACAATTCTAGTTAAAATTTTTGACGCATGGGAAGTTAAACTGATAGTTCTAAAATTTTCGCATCTATCCGCGCCTTTTCTTTTTGGCAAAGCTACTATGATGTTCCGTTTGTAATCTTCTGGAATCTCGCCTGTCAGGTATATGCGACTAACTAGTTTAAATAAACGATCTATTACCTCTTGACCTGCGCACTTTAAGATTTCTGCCTGCAAGCCATCTATACCTGGTGCTTTATTATTCCTTAAACTTTTTAGTGCTATCTCAAACTCTTCTCTCATTATAGGACTCCCTAGGTTATCCGCCTCTACACTGCTTTCGCTTTCTAATATATCTTGCACTTCCTGTCCCGCATATAAGTTTCCTAAATATTCTTTCCACCTATCTGCCTTCTCCCCACTTCCGATTAGGATATCTCCTGCCTCATTTCTAATGTTTTTGGTACTAGATCCAATTTCTCTAAAATTTCTCCTAATTATTTTATATGCTTCATCAGTCTTTCCTACTTCGAATTTATCTTCCACTTCTTTGCATTTATTATCGATCCATTGCTCTTTCGCTTTCCTACATTCCCGAATAATTTCCCACTTGATCGCCTTATATCTTTGTTTCCCTGTTTCATCTAACCTATTTTTATATTTTCGCCTTTCCTCTATTAGACTCACAATATGTTTTGTTATCCAGGGTTTCCTACTTTCATTCTGTTTATGACCCAAAATATCCCTAGCTGAGGAAACTAAACTATTTTTAATGCAATTCCATTCTGCCTCTATGCCCCTAACAATATTTCCACCCGTGCCCTTTAGTGCTTCGTTTGTCTTTTTCTCGAACTTATTGCGCATATCATCATCTTTTAGTTTCTCTGGGTCAAGATACCTTCTTCCGCTTCTTTTTTTCAAAATCTTAAATTTAAGATTGGCTTTCATAACGACTATGTTGTGATCACTATCTATATCTGCTCCTGGATAACTTCTACAATCCCTAACTTGATTTCTAAATCTTTGCCTAACGAGAATGTAATCTATTTGATATCTCCCTAAGTCTCCTGGCATCTTCCACGTATAGCATCTCCTAACATGATGGTGAAATAGAGTGTTCGCGACCGTTAAGTTATGTTTATCGCAGAACTCTATCAGTCTAACTCCCCTATCGTTCCTATTGCCTAATCCAAAGGGGCCAATTAGGTATAAAATATATAACTTAACAATTAACCAAAATGAAATTTTGTGTAAAATCTGGCGGCTTCACTAGAGTACGCTTTCTATTTATATAATCTCGAATGAGATCAACCGGAAATTACAAGTAAAATACATCAAACATCTCAAAACGAAGGAACTGGTCCAAATTGCGTGCTTGACGTTAATAATTTCAATTGGTGTAGCCAATTGGCGCTGTTATTACATAAACTTGTTTCAGAAATGTGGTGTGTGTTTTAATTGTGTTGTTTTCACTTTATTGTGGTTCTGAGGAGTTTCAATAGTTAAATTAAGAGGTTTCTACGGGACGGTGTTAATAGAAGTTAGGCAACAAGTACAAACAGAGAAAAGGAAAATTAAATAATGTAGAAATGAACGATGTAAAAGTAAACCATAAATATAAGCAACACAGAGCAAATACACAAAATTGTCCAGGGATGATATCTTCATACCGTCAATGACGTAATTGCTTCCATATCTGGCACTGGGTATAAGTACAATAATTTATTTTCGCTGGACTGAAAATTGGATAATAGCACTTGAATAATCAATATTGTACTCGATTTAATGCAGAATTAATTTTTTGATTTAATGAAATTTTGAATAAGATATTCAGAATGAAACTTTAAAAATAGAGGTTACAATTTCCCGCGTCAGTCACAAACTAATATACTGGCATCCCGGCTGTTTTTCTCGCATCGAGAGCTCTTTGGAATATCCGCTGCTATTATATTATATATTTCTTTTCGTTAAAAATTCCAACGTGCCCACCTTTACCATATTCGCCGTAGGCGGCGAACAGCGCTTCCCTCCCCGCGCAACTCCATCACACTGGGCTGCGTAGCGCGGTAGCCAAACCGGTAGGCAACAGGTCAATACTTCCCATCTTTCTTTTACTATATCTGTTTTCTCCCTCCTACGTTCAGAACTCGTCCTTTCGGGCAGGGGCGGACTGGAATTCAGTGGAACGCTCTCGAATTTTCGTTAATAGGTTGTTGTTTCAACCGGATGTGGTTGGTCTTGATTGTCGAGAGATAAATTTATTGTTGGTTCTAATTGACTTTTTAGAGTTGAATCGGAGGATTTTAGATTCGTATATGGTAAGGATAACAACCTTACAGACAAATTAGTGCAACTTATTTTGTTTTAACGTATGTAACGTATCTTTGGTTATTTTCTAATTAAATCAAGAAATATTATACTTACTATTCGATGACCGTTCTTTCTTGAGTAGAGATGATTTTTGATAAATTTTATATTATTATTATTCGTCTCCAGCCCAGACACCACACTGACAACAATAAAACAATAACTACATAGCAATACATCACAAAAATTAAATTGGTTTCAGTAGTTCTGACAAGCAAGCTCTGTTGGCTTGGATTAGCCGTTACAAGGTCACTCATTTAGGCAATGGTATTGGAGATCACTGCAGTTGAGCATGTGAGTTGGCAACAGATTGTCTATTGAAAAAATAGCTTAATGAATCCTTTACTGTTTCTGTGCGCCATGGACGGAGCAGGAGTGCTAGAGGATTGGCATAAGAAATTGAACCAATATATCTGGATGTCTGCAAATGATTTTGTACTTTTTCCAACTAACTCAGAAAGGAATTGGAAGGAAAACATAACAGTTTGGGCCAAGGTACTCGCTACACAACAAAAAGATGTAGCCATCGGGAAGGAAACTTCGAATTCCAGTAATAATGTCAGGTGGCCAACTAGACATTATTAGACTTAGTGATTTATCATGCCATAAACGAATTCAAAGAAGTAACGACGCAGATTATACATTTATGACTCGAAATAAATTATTCGTGGTGTGCGCCCAGCCTTGTTAGGGCATCTTCATAAACTACGACCAAATATGAAACACAAGGTAAATGGAAGTACGTACAGAGAATAATTAAGAAGTAAATTGAATAATTTACTCGAAATTATGGCTGTGGAGTGATATCATGTTTTATTAAGATCTCGTCATCACACGTTGGATAAGGGAGGTAGTATGCCTTTCAATTTGTGTTTACGTGCAAAGTACATGTACAAGACATTGTTTTCAGGTACACATTACATTCCACCTACTACTCTAAAAAGCATTGCCTCATCCATATAATCATCTGTAATAAGAATGTTCTTCCAGTGCTCCATCGTCTAAGTTTAAGATGATCCTACAAGAAGAAATCTATGGCGTACTCAAATACGAGGATTGGGTTGGTCACTCGATGCGTCATCTGCTTCGTTTGGAAGAAATTTAGCTAACGCAGCAACCCCAAGAAATCTAAATACCCATCGTCATTTGTTGTATCTTCAAAAAAGAAAGATCCAAGAGTTCTTTTTCCTACCATTTCTGCCCAAAAGTTGGGCTTATGTTGACCAATAACGTGTTACTCCACTTGGAGAAAATTTGACTTCGTCAGAGAGAGAGCAATATACGATTATTTCTTCACAAAACTGAAACAGTTTAAAACGGAACTAATTTTACCTTAAAAGAGTGAAACTTGTTTTATGTTTCTTGAGAGCAGCCAGTTGTCAAGTTGCAGCACTGGGATTTTCAGTAACGTCCAACATTTGAACTTCTGTTACTACTTTCGGACGGCCACTTATATCTAAGAATTTATTCATTCCCATTTAAAAAAAAAATCACACAGACCTCGCATCTTACGCAAGTATCATAGGCGTATTGAAAATACCGATACAACTGCTCGATTTCTAAGATGTCCAACAAAAGTGATCTGTGCCGTTTCAAGTTGGTATATTATTGATACAATAAAATAAAAGAAATGATTTGTGACAAGCACAAGGCACATAGTCAAACTGACGCAATACGTTACAAAACATTAACGCATCCGTTTTGTACAGTTTGGACTTTTATTGCAACTCGATATCCCTCTCAAACGGTACTCGCGCTCGCCGTACCTTAGTTTACATCTGGCTAGCGCTCTTCATGCAATTTATTAGCGGCCTCGACTGCGCGCGCCGCCAACAGAATCTGTCTCGTGTCGATACATTTTTCGTAAGATGTGTCCCATATACACGAGCCCAGAAGTATTTTCAATACTAAAATGGATTACGTCAAGACTTAAGGGAATGATGTCAGTTAAAACATTGGAAAACGTCAAATTGTGATAAATAATCATCGTTGTGATAAGAACTTTTTGTTCATCCTGTATGATAATATCTATTGTACATTTAGCAGAATGAGAATCGTCAATATCCAAATAAATCAATAATAACAAATTTGTGACAATCAGGTCCTGTGCAGCATCGCTGTTCAAACCACTCATTCCATTTCATTCCCGCCCGTGTTTTCGTCTGACCCTCTCTGTCCACCCCGCGATTTCATATGGGTTATCGGGACACGCTCCTTGTCGCTCTATTTCTCTCGAAAAACTGAGCGTCTTCGTCTTGCCGAGCAGCAGCCAGGCTATTTCATTTCATTTAGATATCGACCGTATTTTGGTGCCGAATGTAGGTGCTATATCAAGGATTTTGAGGTGAATACCTTTTCTGTGACGTTTGGGTGGATTCAGCGTAGGTGTGTTGATACGAGGACGAACTGTCCCGGCTTCAGATGTTTGTTTATGTAACGTATTTTGGATTCTTAATGGTTTTAATATCCCGCCGGTCTTGACATTATTTGTAATCGAGAAAATGGATGTAACAAGAGGAAAACAGTGCCCGTTTCCATGTATTTTTTTTATTTTTCTTTGCTGTGTCGGAATTTTCCAGGCAGGTTGGCGGAAATATGCCGTCAGATTCTCAACTACCTGCGAAATGAGATACATATTTACAAGTCGAACAACTTTTTCTATTATGGATAAAAACGAAATCAAATCAAGGTTGGATGCTGTTCTTGAAGATTCATCACCTTCATTTTTCGCTGCGAGTTTCTGTATTTCGAAATTTAAGCGAGGCCGTACGCACACTTGTGATGAACCACGTTCGGGACGTCAAAAAACGGCTACCACACCAGATATTGAGAATGAAATCCATTACATGGTTTTGGCAGATAGCCGAATAAAACTACGTGAAATTGAGGAATCCGTGGGCATATCTTATGAACGAGTAGTTCATATTTTACATAATGAATTGAAACTAAAAAGAACTTTCTGCAAGATGGGTCATTTGCTCAATCGGAGCAAAAACGCGTTCGAGCCGTAACTTCAACCAATAATTTGGAAGTGTTTAATAAGAATCCAGTGGATTTGAAGAGACGATCCGTGACCACGGATGAGACCTGGATTCACCACCATACGCCAGAAGCGAAAAAGGAAAAAGACATTCAAAACAGTGGATTGGACGTGAATCGGCTCCGAAGAACCCAAAGACTATTCACTCTGCTGGAAAAGTGATGGCATCGGTTTTTGGGGCGCTAAAGGAATTATGTTGATTGATTATCTTGAAAAATGGACAACTGTTACTGAATAATACTACTTAAACGACTCTTTTGGACAAGCTGAAAGTTACAATTCAAGAAAATCGTCCGAGAATGGTAAAAAAAGAAAGTGCTGTGATTTAAATCATTTGATTAAAAAAGTTAGAGAAACGTTGGACCAAGTGTGTTCAGCTTCAAGCGGATGATGTTGATTAACGTAAACCAGTCAAAATGGATAATTTTTTAAGTTTCCGTCAATGAAATGATTATTTCAGCTGCAAAAACCTAGATCACTTTTTATTGCCTTCTTCAGGAACTACAAAAACAACTTTTACATTAAACATCACTTAATACTTAAGATTTGCTTACAAACTACGGTGAGTGAATAAAATTTTTGTTAATAAAAAAATTCATACATGAATGTTATGACATATGACAAAATGCGAAATTTGATGTGATGATTTTAGCCAATTAAACATAAGTGTATCAATTAATACAGTAACATAAGTGTATCAAATGATTCAGTAACATAAGTGTATCAATTGATTCAGTAACATAAGTGTATCAATTGATACACTTATGTTACTGGTTGGCTAAAATCATCACATCAAATTTCGCATTTTGTCATATGTCATAACATCCATGTATCAATTGATACACTTATAACATATGACATGTATATCAATTGATACACTTATGTTGTTAGTTGGCTAAAATCATTACATCAAATTTCGCATTTTGTCATATGTCATAACATTCATGCATGTATTTTTATATTAACAAAAATTTTATTCACTCACCGTAGTTTGTAAGCAAATCTTCAGTATTAAGTGATGTTTAATGTAAAAGTGGTTTTTGTAGTTCCTGAAGAAGACAATAAAAATTGCCGAAAGCTCGAAAAAATACAGAGTTTTTATTTATATACCATCAGACTGCATTCCCGAAAAATATAAATACATAATATAAAAAAATTCGAAGAAGAAAAAATATACACCTTGAAAATTTATTTCATGATAAACGTCAAATTAATTATTTTGATTTGTCATAAGGTCGAGCCTTGTTTTATGAAATAATGCCGTGCATTATCTTTCTACAAGTAACAAAATTGAACATTTTAAATAACGCCCGACAACGCCTGAACAGATCTTAATAAATTATAGCTAAGAACATCTCGATCACGTCAGCTTTCAAACAAAAAAAAAACCTCATCAAAATCGGTCCATTCGTTTAGGAGCTACGATGCCACAGACAGACACACAGACACAAACCGACACGTCAAACTTATAACACCTCTCTTTTTGCGGCGGGGGTTAAAAATGCACTCGAGATTGATTTTCTTGTTAGTTACTTACCTTTGTTTCTACTGACAGCAATACTCTTGAACAAAAGTCGTTAGACAAAATTTTTGTCCGGGATTTTGTTTCTCGACTTGTTATCGTAGCAACAAAACCTTGGTTTAAAAATACGCCGAGACTAGAGAACCTTAAACGGCTCTTTATAAAGAATCGGGAAATAGTCCGCCGGGACATCTCAGGTGTTCTGAATCAAGAAATAACTATTGTTTTTTGGAATGTGATTCCCTTATCTGATGGGGCACCAGACACACAAAATGAGCCCTGAAATTTGAAAAGCAAATTAGGAGAGAAAGTCGGGGTTGAGGCAAAGAAAAAAAAACAGCAGCATGCCGAGTTTGATCCGCGGATATCTCGATCACACATCCAATGCATTAGCCATCCGGACACGAAGGAAGCTGCATGGTATCTTCGAATTAACGTAGAAATAATGAACACAATGTGTTCACTATTATCTAATAGTCAACATGTCATGTTGACTATTTCCCGGGCCTTTATAAAAAGCCGTTACCGGCTCCTAGTCACTGGGTTAAAAATAAAATTATCCCACAAAAAGTGTAAGTACCTATTTACCTCAGGAAAATAAAGTATAACTTGAATTAAATTTATTGTATTTTCATTGTTATTCGGGAAACTTGTCACTATATCGCTCGCTATATCCTCGTATAACCTACACACAGATTACTCATTACCTTTTGAGGAATTGTTTCTTTAGACCAGTTTTTCAAAATTCAGCCCAGCTCTGTTGTAATTCATTTCATTCAGAAGAAAGAGAAATTAACAATGCATCCTATTAACATACTATACATAACAATAATCTAATTTCCCATTTGCCTGCTTATTATCTAATTGCCATTTGCCGGATCTAACTATTTGTTTGAGCCGTATAGGTATGCAATAATTAACATACTGGCTTGTAGAAAGTACCCTAGTTAAATTTGTTCCGCAAACCGTGGATGGATTGATAACCGCCCACAAATGCCAATCGCCTCAAAAATGCGAAGACACGTACTTGGATGAAGCAAGCATATTTCACTAAAAGTACAACAGGAAGTGAGTGCGATACCATCGCTGGATTCTCGAATAAAACGTCTGACGTTGTACTTTTTCCCAAGCCGGTAAGGAATAACAAAATACCAGCATTAAAATAAAGTAAATATAAATTGCGCGAATCCCAAGGCGCAGTCATAATTCCAGTAATTTGTACTTCATTAAGTTAACAAGTTTCAGCGTTACATATTTGGAGTACAAGTAGGCAGGTCGAGGAATTGAAAATGAAGCAATTGATCGGGTGTAGTTCTCGGAAGGAAACCCACGGACCGCTGTTCAACTATGGCTACTACTATTGTGTTGCTTTTTTTTGACAAACGCCGATCTACATATTTTGTATTGCCGTGTCCTGGGGCCATTTGGCATAAAAAGAAAACGCAACTCGTCCAAATAAATCTAATACCAATCTCGTCTGATGGCATTTCTGGGTTTGAATAATGCAAACTGAGTAGGCTATGGAAAGTTTCTTAATCACGCGATAGGAGTCGTTTTATTTTATAGCTTATTATTAGGTAAGAGGTTGAAAGGAGAATGTGCACGAGGGACTGAACCGATAACTTGACATTTGCTCTCTACGTTGAAGTTTATAAAGAAACAGAAGAAGAACAAACAGACAAATATTAACCTAGTTAAATTCGCAAGTAGCTTTGCATCAAATTAAGGAATACATCTGGGACAGCTCTATGACCTGGGTAGTAAAAGGTGTGTCACACGGCGCAGGTGTTTTATGAATAATTATTTAACACGCTATCGCGTATGCTGAAATATCCCAAACGCACAAGGGTTACGCAGTCTCCTTCATCATTTTCAATGTCTCCCCCGGTTGCATATTTGTATCGAGCGTAGCGTATTGCATTCCCAATTGTCGACTTACAGCAACGGGCGTATTTTCTACTTATATACTATTTTCGTACGCTTCCTTGCCAGCACACCTTCGTGGCTCAGTGGTCGATGTGTCAGTCTCCCAAGTCGCAACGTTGAGGGTTCGCACCTCGCAGTAGTTCTTTCTTGTTATGATGATTTCTCTTTTTTCTTTTGAACAAAAAATCGGTCAGGTCCAGAAGGACAGCTAGGGGATTGCCATCACTCGAGACCGACATCCACTCATTTGCCATACCTCTGCGACCACGGTGGTCCGATACGAAATAAGCTAAGTTCGGCATTTGCCAATCTGCGATAGCATACGTATAGTAGGTTGCTATTTTCGAATAAAACTGTATGCACAGTGTATCACATTTTGATGAAGACACCACGATATCTCCATAAGCTGCATTTTTCCCATTTCCAAGTTTTGGTTTGTTGTAAATTTGTATCAGCAATTTTTCTGTCAAAAGAGAATATGGGGTAAGTTGTTCAGAGTCGTCTGTTGTTGCGTTCTTGCATGCAATACTCCGGGTTGTCTACTTTGATTATAGGCTGGAAGAGTGCCATGAAGTATGCATTAATTATACAGGGTGAGTCTGTCAAGCACCAAAGTCCCATTAAAAATGTGAATGAACCGATGGATGCTGTGTATACTGACTTCTCTAAAGCATTCGATAAGGTTCATCATAATTCATTGATGGTTAAGCTAAAGAATGTTGATATGCATGGTAATCTTCCAAGGTGGGTTAAATCTTGAAATAGATCCCAATGTTTTAAAATAAATAACGTCAGTTCTAACTTTGTTGAAGTGTTTTCTGGCGTACCCCAAGGTTCTCATTTAGGACCACGATGCCGTCTAAATAATCTAAGTAATCTTAGTCACTGTTAGTTCTTGGATTTTTTTTCTATTATAAATATATAAGCTTGTTGGTGGTGGGTAGGTTATGCGATTTTTTGTTGATTGCCATTGTATTGTTCAATAGTTCAATGCTGTAACTGGAAACTCTAGTTTCTGTTGGATTGATGGTTTACTATAAAAATAAAAATAATGAAATAGGACTGTCATTACGTAAAAATTAATTTTGGCTCGAAAAGAGCCTCATAAACTCAAAATTCATTTTCGCAGTTGAATTTTTAGAAAAATTGGTACTCTTCATGTATCTGAAACCAGATTATCCATCCTGTACATATATTACTAAAAACTTTAAACTTGAATTTTTCAGCAAAATTTTGTATTGGGGCATTTTAGATTACTCTAAACGACTTCATTGATTTTTTAAAACACTTTTTTATCCAAATAATATAATTTATTGTTCACAAGACGAAGCAATGCCCAAAAAGTCTGGTGCTGCGCGTATATCACAACTGGTCAACCAAAAACATTATTACCATTTCTCCGACGGCCGCTACTGTACACAAGCAGCTGAGTAAAGTCACTTTTACAATTGACTGTGTCCCCCTGTACGGCGCAAGCCCTCTGGTCATATACGACTCTTTGACAACATCGCGATGTGGTGTGTGCCTTCGGCCGACCTTCCAGAGGCCGCATGTACAGTACCTATAAAAACATCAGACAATGCAGGTTTTAAGTCCGAAAGAACGTAACGCCGAATGGCTGCGAATAGCCTAACTCAACCGGCCGTGGTGGAATGGAAGGAACTGGTCAGACATCAGTTATGTCAGGTAATAATTTGTTTGCTAATAGACACAGATAATTGGCATTTGTTAATCTTAAGCATATCTCGGCACATGTTTTTACAATAGAATTATAATTTAAGGAAAATCGTTGAACAATTTTAAGGAATATACTGTGAGGAGGTCTGAATCTTAATGGTTATTAAACGTTTTAGAGAAAAATTTCTTTTTTAATGGAACACTTGGTATAGTTTATTAGAATATATTAATAATTTCATAAAATGCGTTAAACAACGAGCCCAATGTGTAAAACTGCATACACTAGGCTAAAGAAAATACACTACCAGGACACAACGTCCTCAAAAGTTTTCGCAAATTTAAAGGCGGTAAATTTTTAATTAATGATTTATATAAGATATTGGCTCTGTATTGGAAGAAACAGCACGCGACAGATAATAGATTTGGTTCCAGCATGGCGGTTGTCCTGCACATTTTGGTCAACACGTTCGAGAATATTTTTTAAATCAAAGGTTTCCTAGTCGCTGAATTGGTGGTGGCGGCATCATGAACTGGCCTGCCAGATCTCCTGAGTTAACACCCTGCGGGTTCTTTTTGTGGGATCACCTTAAATCCAAAATTTATAAAACCCGGCCCCCAAATATTAATTCTTGGAGAGATTCAATTTTTAGAGGTTGAATAGTGTAGCTGCATTTGACTTCCGAAAATGAATTTGAAGCACCTGTGTTTTGGCCCTTCAAGTTCTTGATCAACAAATTTAGTGACCTCTCATCCTCAAAATTCCAGTCTTGGACCTCTAAATTGTATCTGTTGGTTGGGAAATTAGACGCATAAACGTAGTCGGGGTCGGGGATAGTTTTTTTGTTAAGCGAGAAAATTCCTGTCGCTCTAAAACCATTGGATATGTTCATGTTAATTGGTCTTTCCCAAACAGGAATGAATACATCAGAAAATCTTTCCAGGGTGGTTTTCCAGTTGAATACAACCTTGTCCGTGGGTAAGCACAATAAGTGAATTGTCCACATTAAATATGTATGTCCATTGTGGCAGGAAGCCCCGCCAAAAATTAAAATTACTGGGGGAACTGATATTTGAGAAATTCCCAAGCCATTTTACGAAAGCCTCTATCGTCATACTCCCTTTAGTGGTCATAGGAACCGCAGAACCAGCAGGAAGTCCATCAGAAAAAATCAGTTTCATTCCTTCCCACTAACTTTTTATCTTGATTAAACTTATTTAATACCAGACAGACGAGGTGTGAAATTGTGCAAAGAAGGATGGAGAAGAAATAGGGGAACACGCGAGACCATTCTAGACTAGCTTTACGAGTAATAACAATAAAAAAAGGAAAAGGACACCTATATAGGATTTGTGAATTTGGAAAAAGCCTTCGACAATGTAAAATGGAAGAAGATGTTCGAAATTCTCAATATAGGGATAGAAAAATAATTCATAATCTATACAAAGAGCAAACGGCAGTTATAGAATTTGAGGAGGAACATGGGGAAGTAGATATCCGAAAGGGAGTGAGGCGGCGATGTGCGTTGCCGCCTCTCGTTTTCAATTTATCTATCGAAGATGCGATTGATATTGTTAAGGGAAGAATAGCCGCTGGAATTAATATACAGGGCCAAACTATTAATATGCTCAGATTCGTGGATGATAAAGCAAAGAAAAATTAGGAAGGGCTTTGAACAAAATGGTAGCGGTTTTGACGGAGGGCTATGGTATGAAGATCAATAAAACGAAAACTAAAATTTTGGGGAAATGCGTAGGCTAGCTCAGGATAGGAAAGTATTGAAGTACGCGTCCAACCCAGTCTTCGGACTGAAAACTTTATTTGGAATTTTTTGTTTATCGACGAAAGATAAACAGTTCTTAGGGCCTTTCTGCGAATCGGACAATACTTGCTTCCAAGTCATTTTCTAGCTATGGGGTCAAACTGGTGGTCTTCCATATTGATCTTGAGGATGTTACAGATTTTACGTGATTCCTCAGTGTATTACGAGGAATGCCGCGATGCTGGGCATGTACCGCTGAGAATAAGACAGCCCCAGATTTTTTTTCTCTTTAGGCCTATAGCAAGACCCATGGTTTTTGAAAATTTCTATGTAAAAACCCCACGTTATTTAAGTGCATGTGAGTTCCTGTGAACCAAACTTGTAATAACGACTAGAAGGCGACCTTATTAAAGCAATATCGGTAATCGCAATTATTAAATATTGTTATCAATGCCTGATTATGGACAGCCAATTGTCCACAGGAAGTATAAAATTCACTTTACTGCCAACATTACGTTACAGTAAATTATCAACGGACACATAATACTGAAATTAGTTTTCAACGAGAAAACAAGAAAAAAACACGATACGGTCGTGTTTTTTCACAACTATATATTTTGTTTGTACAAAATATTTATAGTGCATTTATGAAACAACTTCCGGTGTGATTTCGTAATGTCCTTCACTGGAGTTCTGCGTTTGTATTACATTACTGTAGCGCGCTGCCGCTGATTTGGATTACGATGTTTGGACATATTAAAAATTTTGTTTGTGTGTATTTCGGTGCTTAATTATTGCGTAATTGTATTTACAATACGCCTATTGAGTCTGTAAATTAGATGCTGGCGTAATTACAGTTATTACTGATGCTGAAAACGTTGGTCTAGAAACGAATAAACTCTTGTTGTATGCGGCTAGTTTTGGTAAATCAAGTCAAATATTCAAATGCTTGAAGTCTCGACTTATTATATGATTGTCTTATCTTCATAAAAATAAAACTAATGCTTTAGTATCAACCTTTTTTCACGGTTCATCGTAGGTATGGCTCTTATTATGTTACACTTCGTTCTTATTCAACCCCGTGAACAAAGATCTCAGAATTAGGTTGGGGAATCTCCAAAAAAGCCGTTATACAGGGTGGGGCACTTAAGAGGGATTCTTCTAAAGCACTTTTATTATACATTTTAGAGAAAAATATAGGAAGGACCCACATCCATTTTCGATTATCTCTTTTATAAAATTATTTTCACTTATACAGGCCGTTCCATTCCTTTTGCACGGCACCCTGGGCACCGTGTATAGTTTATTATGTACCCCCGTCGTATTTATAGCTGTCGAAACGTAGCGAAGTATACACTTTTTCATCAATATTTTATAAAAGTTCTTTCTTTCCCTATGAAGACGGCAGCAGTCAAACCTCGGATTTTTTGCAGTACTTTTGTATTTTTTTATTATTTGGTAGAAAAAATTGCAATGGCTAAATTGTTATTAGTCCGTAAAAAATTACATCAGTTAGAATTTTATAAAAATCATTTATCTCAATGGACTAAACTAAAACGTAAATTACTCAATCAAGGAATACGGTTTTATTGTGTAAAAACTCCGAAATGAAATTTGTGAAGGGACCTTTACCTATCTCACACGATGTTTTGAACGTACCTTTTACCATACCAGTTTAAAGGGACAGCAATAGGCCAGCAACTCCCGATATAAACAGCAATTCAATTTTCGCGAGTGAGGTGTCTTAACAGAACAATAAAACCTTCCGCTTCAAACGAAGATGTTCAGACCTCGGTTCAGACTGTCTCCCAAAAAGCAATTGGCATTGGCCGGCACCTGTGTAAATGCATTGTGGAGTACACTCGATAATTTCCGGCCCGATTCTGTTCATTTCTGCGCGGATCCTTTGCTTCTATTAACGTAAACTCACGATTTTAAATGTCCCCACAAAAAGAAATCCAGCGGTGTTAAATCTGGTGATCGTGCTGGCCATTCCATCGGTCCTATCCATCTGTTGGGTACATAATATTCCGTATTTCTACACCAAAATGGGGAGGAGTTACATCTTGTTGAAACCATCAGTTGCCTTGGTGGGGCACATCTCCATCTTCATTGGTAGGATAAATAATCGCAAGAACTAGAGCTAACTCAAATCTCACTATCGAACGGCAATAAAATTTTCAAAAAGTTCAATCCCAGAAGGCGGCACCCCATCATTCCTATCCAAACATTTACTTTTTATTGAGTCCCAGTATGGACTCTAAGATTGACTTCTCATGAATCCTCCGAGGATTCTCTGCTCCCCAATCCGACAGGTCTTCCTGTTCACGTACCCATTTAGGTGGAAGTGCGACTCATCGATAAAAATGATTTTCCTCTAAAAACCACCGGCCCACTTCTTGATTTTGTGGCACCTAATGATATATTGGCTTCAGATCTTGAGTCAATTGAACCCAGATTCTGAACAGCTTTTCCTAATAAGCTCTTCGTTTGAAAAGCTGTATAGTTTTCGAAAATTTTGGAAATAACTGAAATCATTCCTTTTTTCTGTGATGCAACAAAATGGTCAAACTAAACCCAATTTGGGAAACGGGTTTTTCCTTAGAACACTATGATGTGTAATACGATGTTCCTTACTTGTGACAATTACGATTCCACTTCAGCATACTTATGTATTTGTAAGAATGCAGTTTTCAGTACTAAATGCTATGCACTAACTACCTACTAATTTAGCTCAACTACAGATGGAGCTAAATAGGAGCCATAGAATTTAAAAACCTAGCCTGTTGATCGCTTTGAAATATTTGGTTTATCGTCCGAAGGCAGCGAAATAATGCAATGGTTGTCCTATTTGACCTAAGATCAACTTTGAATACTTTAGATTGTTAATTATCGGGAACCGACCGCGACCGAGTGCAGCCGACCTCGAAGTCGGCGGATTCATTCATAATTTTGCTGATGTGTTTCCCGTGGATTACGAGTAAATAATTCATGCGAGACAGCGTTTATTGTCAAAAATTGTGTTTACTAAGCGTACTTCCTGCTCCCGCAGAGCAGAGATTATTCGTTCGGCAGCCAGCTGTGGTGAAAAAAGCGCTTCGTCCGTGGACGTGACGTTGGTCAAATTGAAGGTAAGATGATATATTGCTCTACGGTCGTTATGGTTTACTTAGCCCCGAAAAGTTACCCCCGAATCTCGCCGGTAGTAGTCGCCCGTCGGTCAAATGTAATTGGATTTAATATACAGGGTATAAGGATACAATGGTACGTGAGCAGGTGATTACAATAACTTGCACTGAATGAAGCCTATTTTTTAAACGTTGTTTTCCTCTTAGAATGCGAGTTCGTGAGCTTTCTTTTTTTTTAAAGTAGGAAAAAGTTGGGATAACTACTCGCGCCGTAGCTTCACAGATTTCCAGCAAAATGAGATACCCTCCGCAACACTGATGCCTCCTCGTTGGTTGGACGTCTTGGAAGCTAGCAGCTAGCTATCTCTCCTATTCTTTATTGTCTTCCATACCTTTCGCTTTCTAATACCTCCCTATTGCTAACCTTATCTATCCACGGTATCTTCGTCATACGTTTGTAGCACCACATTTCAAACGCTTCTACTCTTTCTATCCGCCTCTCCTATTGTCCAAGTTTCCATGCATACGTCTTTAAGAGTCTCTTCCTAGTTTTTGTTTTATATCTCTAGTACTCTGAGTAGTGCTTCTACCATCGCGAATCATTTGACTTCCTAAATAGCAGAAATCCGCGACTTCCTCTATCTTCTCAGTTCCTATTTAATTTTAGTTCTATTTTCACGCCCCCTGCGTGAGTGGAGCTCAAGTTTATGCAAAACTTGGGAAGATAACACGTATGGGAGCCCGAGTAAAAGTCTGGCACCTTATCCAGGCGAGTTTTTGTGCACTTTCCCGGCCTAATCTTATCTAACCTACTTTTTTAAATGACCTTGAGTGTATAGGTCTGTGGCTGCAGACAGATAAAAAAGAAAAAAATATGAGGGGATAGGAATTGTGTCAACTTCCGCGAGACAAATTATGTTGCACAATATTTTTGTTTTAATCAAGTAAGCTTCATAATAAGAGCAGTTTAAGTATTTTGCTGTTTCACAATATTCACAAATTTAATGATTCTGCAGGATCAAAGTGGGTAGGCCAGGTAGCTGTTTACAAGACGGATAGTTTACTACGATTTTTAATATCCTGTAATTTAGTCCCAGACTTAATTATGTGGCCCTGATTTTATCTTGAATTTTACAAGAACATGCATTAAAAAGCGAGACTTCCTTCTAAAAATCGATTGTTGTTGGAGCCATAAATTTCTAAGCAGCCAAAGTTGTTACAGCTGTCTGTCGACGTTTCACAAAAATAAGGGATTAAGGGGTCCTGAAGCTCTGCTTAGGCCCACGCATAAACGATTTGCTTCTTTTATGCTCTTATACCTGAGCCACTTCCGGATCGGGCAACTGTTATTTTCACGGGTAAATGCTGGTTTCCGGTCTAGGGGGTTGAAGATTTTTAACTTAATGCTCTTTCATGGTTCGGGGAAATTCTTTGAATGAATTTGTTTGATGTATGCTAGGGGTGATTAGGGGATATTCGGACGTTTCAGAATGAGAAAATTTTATCTTTGAAATATATAGGTATTTATTTTTTTTAATGTCATAATATCCTATGATTATCTGATTTATTTTCACTTCACTTGCAATGATGACATAAGTTACTGTTTTCCCATAGTGGTTCCTCCCACCAAGTCACCAAGTGTTTTTTTTATCTTACTTGAAATGCCAAATTTACAGTGAAGGCAATGGTAACAAAAAAATCATACGGCATACGCTACAAATTTATTTGCCTTCGTGTAAAAATACGCCCCATAGACAAATAGCACCCTCCAAAGTACAAATTTTATTTGCTTAATCGAGAAACTTGCATATTTACATTTTATAGAATTAACTTGCATATTTAAAGTGACTGATGGTAACCATATCGATTTTAAAAAGTAAACCATGCCATGTAACAAAAAAATCATCGCCGGTTCCAACTAGAATAAACGAAAAAAATTAACTTGTATCCTAAATGATTTCTATAAGAAATATGCAAAGCTTATTGATTTTAAATTGCTTGTAAAATCGCTACAACTTTGGGCATTTCCTCGAATATCTGGGCGACATTCCGCAAAATAAATGACTGTTCTGTCAATGTCATGTTAGAAAGCCAGTTTACATGACAGTTCTCAAGGATCCGACGTTGTTTAATGAGTTATTCTACACACTCCCCATCTTAAGTTTCTTAGGGGTTTCTAGACCATGGACATCTGTTAAAAAAATTATATTTGCGGTAGTTGTACAGAATGATAACCAGGGGGGAACTCGCTGAAAAAATTTGTACACTGAAATTTCCATTTCAAGAAAAATTCCCCGAAATACCCAAAATACCCCGAAATTTCCTTGCAATTCCTTGCCTTGTACACTAAAATACCCCAGTGATTTCCCCCTGGGGTAACTCACTGAAAAAATGTGTACACTGAAATTCCCCCTTTCAAGAAAAATTCTCCGAAATACCTCGAAATTTCCCAAAATACCCCGACATTCGAAATACCCCGAAATTAACCTGAAATTCCTTGCCTTGTACACTAAAATACCCCAGTGATTGCCCCCAGGGGGAAACTCACTGAAAAAATTTGTGCACTGAAATTCCCCTTTCAAGAAAATTCCCCGAAATACCTCGAAATTCCCCAAATACCCCGAAATTCCCTTGAAATTCCTTGCATTATACACTAAAATACCCCAGAGATTTCACCTCGTATGTGAATACATATACGTATACACACTTTTTTGTGAATTATGTAACTAATTTGCAAGGTAAAAAACAATACAAATTTTAAGTGAAGTGGGTGTTTTGTATCACGTCAAATTTTAACAGATATTTCATCGGATATGAATCGAATGGAAACTTGATTTGCAGAAACGAAGCGTAAACAGAATTCGCGCGTTCCTGCCAAAGTGCATAAGCTGCTTGAATCAAATTCGAGCTTCCAATTAAAAACGCGAAACCATATTACTTAGCGGGTACTCCACGTTGTATAACACAAAACTTTCACCGGGATGAATGGGGGGCGGTCGCCAGCCGACACACGCGGTCGCGAATTGTTCGCCTGTTTCCTTGAATGTGTGCCGTTTCATTCATGATGGCTGCCTTCCATTCATGAAAAGTCGAAGGCGACCGGTTCGGCGGCCGTCCGCGCGGCGCGCCACCGTCGAACTCAATGCCTCTCGCTTCCTCACATCGGCAATCGCCGACAGTACACTCCGTACAGTTGGTCGGTTTGTGTCGCGCGTAAAAAATATTCGGCATTGTGCCCATAAATACGTGACACGGGTGAACTCCGTCGGTTGTTTCAAGATGGTACTATTTAGAAGTAAAAGTGAGGTTTTTAAATGCTCTAGGACTCGATTTGGATTTAATCTGAAGGAATATTCCACCAGTGAACGGAAATTAAAGTGAGTTTCGTATAGAAAGCTGTAGGTATCCGTTGCGTGTAGGCAACACTGCCTTCCACCTGTGTAGAAGTGACATTGAGTTGTGTGGGAGTAATTCCATTCAGTAATTGAGCCGGGGTATGCACGTAAAAAACGGTGGTGGCGTGGCTCCGACGTGCGCGGTTTTCCGATTATACTTGGGTTTCTTTTTTGGGAAATGGGAACCGGAAATGCGGTCTGCTCTGTTTATTTTTGTATCAAAAATATTACGTCTTCGCTCACAAAAATAAATCTTTCTCGAATAATTTTCTTTCGGCATGTTTTCGATCCGCAGATCCTGGCCAATTTCTAGGTATAGCTGTTCCGATGGTTTCTATGCCCTATTTCCTTTTGATATGTGTATCTATGTACTTCCCTACCTCTAAAATCAATTCTGAGAAAGTCTCCCTCAGCTAACAATGAAAAGTGTGATTGCAGTGTGCCACATTTTTTTTCTGTGAACTGTGAAGTAATATTTTAATAATTTTCCTTACAATTTTGTTTGTTTTCAAGTTATTATTGCACTTCAATTATTTCCATACGTACATATTCTTTTTGCCATTTTCAAGACGTGCGAACATAACATGTATTTAATTTTAGTTTGTCAAGTAAATACCAGTGTGTCCACGTTACGGCATTTTTAAGACCGTCGGTTCAGGGATTTTACCAAGAATTATTTAGTCGAAACAATTTGCCTAAAAGCAAAATTTTGCAAAAAGTTTGCCTACCCAAATTTCTAACTTTTATTTTAAAATAATCAACTTTATACAATAGGTACAATACAACTAATACAACAAAATAATAATTATTAATAACAATAATGATGGAATATTGATTGGTTTCCAATTAGATAGAAATGATAATGAATCATTAGGTTTAAAGTTTCAACAATTAATTAAATTTTTGTACCATTCTCTGGTACTATGGTTGATCCAGAATCGGTTGCAAGTTAAAAATAACTTCTTGACATGGTTCTGATTATTTTAGCGAGTAGTTTAGTGAAAAGTCGTACAGGGCAAATTTCTTCGTTTGATTTATTTAACACATCAAGTAATTTACTTTCGGCTAGTTTTTTCGCTCCTCCCAGACTTGTTTAAGAAAAAACTGAATTAGGTATATTCAATTCTGCCTAAAAAGAAAAATATTTAGTAGGTACCGCACAGTTCGCATAGGTTTTTATTTTCAAATAATTTACCTTTAATAAAATGTTCGCGACCCCGAGCTTTAATTCTCCATAAAGAAAATTTTCAATTTCATGATTACTTTTGAGTTTCAGTATCCCTGTTTTTGACTCATTTTTGGTGCCCAGGAGAACTTCATTCAACAAGGATGTAACAGAAATCAAATAACATATAGTAAAACAAGTAGGTACTATTTTAGAATGCATACCTATTGAACTAGTCAGAGATAGGAATAAAAAGAGGTATAGGGGTATAGTTAGTGACGAGGTTAGGGATGTAGGATGTTCTACTTTTAGGGAAACGCGTAGGCTAGCTCAGGGTAGAAAAGGATGGAGGTCTTCGGACTGAAAACTTTATGATGATGGCCTATTGAAACGGTAAAAAATTAACATTATTTGAAGTCGTTTCTCAGGTATTCACCATTTCTTCATGAAGAAGGCTGTGGCACTTCATTCATGAAAACTTGTTTCCAAAGTAAATATGTTACAGCAGATCATTTTCATTGCATCCAATACTTTAAATTGGAAGGTATCTAGCAAAAATATTCTCCTGTAAATTGTTATTATTGCTAAAGTTGTTTTGTAAATCTCGTTAAGGACATACTATTTTTAAAGTTAAAAACCGCATGGGTTACAATATATAGGTCAAGTTATGTTATGATATAGTAAAGATATATAACTTTATCTAGGTATGAATGAAATTATTACAAGACGACGAACAGTTATTTTATTTTCATTTTAATTTTTAATTCTCCCCCGTATAGAATTTTGCTAAAATGTTTTCTAGCACGAACCATAATGTTAATGAGTTATAACGTAATATTTCATAGACCTACATAGTTGGCACTAGTAGTAGCAGAAACCACGCTTTCCGGCTAGAATATGGAGAGCGGAAAAATTAATTTTATAAATATCCTTATTATCATGTTTTAAAATTGCCACTCGCTGTTCAGCACATTTATCAATGAACGAAAAAACATTCTGCGATGATCATTTTTTTCTTCATAGGCGTAACTAATGGGGAAAAATTGGCAGATGATGGAACACCCACTGTGGTCCTGTTATTAATAGTGTCCTGGATTTTTGCCGAAAACAAAATATCAATTTATTTTTATTTATTTTTAGTAATTTAGATTCGTCCACGCACTTTAGGTATTGAATAATTTTCATGTTGTCATTATGTGGCCAAAATTTCAAAGACTCTGTTTTACCCAGGTACCAGGTTAATACAAAATTTTATTCAAGCGTTTTGGGGACCAACAGAAAAAAACAAGCGTGTGCAGGTGCTGCTGTTGCTTGACAGCCGTTAACTTGATTTTGTTTTTCCCGATCAGGGCAATAATAATTATGGCGGATGCTTATCCAAATATTATTTAAATGAAACGACTTAGATCAAAGCAAGCCTCTACCTTACCTTGTTTATTAAAGTAGAAATAATGTTGATGTTTTGAGTTCATCGATAGAGCAGCTGCAAGTACGAACCTACACCTTTGCCCAAATTTATGGCAGTCCATCACATTTTATAATAAAAAAACGCCCATGAGAGGTCCATCCGGTCCCGAGCGGTTCCAACTTTCGTTAGAAATTGCTGCGAGTAGAATCTGCCCACGCCATCCTTTTTTTTAAATGCCTTTATAACCACGGTTTTTGGTCTCCTTTTGGTCGCCTGTTTTCTCATTTCACCCAACCCCCACACATGCACACACACAGGGATAGATCTACAGTCGACAGCGCTCATAAATATGCATACACAATAATACAAGTCGGACGTGGTTTGGGCAGTGGGACGGCAGCCTACACAGCAAGTGGGTGCGGCGAGGGCCGGTGCCGTACACCTGGTGAGGCCGCGATACCCACGGGGGCCACTGTCGAGAGAAATAGTTGTTACCACGTAACGTTATTGAACGTTTTGAGACCATCTGTTCCATAGAATGACAGAATGTGTTCGAAAAAACACCTCTTGGTCTGCACGGACCCTCTCCCCCAAAAATTGAGTCCCGCAACTACTTTTAGTACTCCTAGATTTATCAGCTGCGAATCTGTCTTATAATTTTTGATTTGTGCCGCAATTTTATACAGGGTATGACGAGGGGTATGACTCAATGGTCTGACTAAACTTCATGAATGTTGTGTTGGTACAGTTTATTCTCGACTTTATTGCAAGAAATCCTCGAAGAAATTGAATGTCACTTTTGACGTCAAGATAAAGAATCTTTTCTTGATTCCGTAAAAGTTTCGATTTTTTTTGTGCCTGTATATCTCTTAGAATTTTGATAATATTCAAGCATAATTTCCGCGTGGCAAATTTTCAGAATCTGCAGACCTGATATACGGCGCCAGAGAGTCTTATTTATTCTTGTATGTTTTTTGTTCTTATAAAAAAATCTATTTATGTTACAGTATCTGGTACAAATTTATGCCCACTTGGTTATTGTATCTTTAGATAAACTTATAAACACGATATTTTCTTAGAAATTATACGGGTCTCGTCAATTAAGTTGTCTCCAAGAAATAGTTGCATTTCTTGTAATATTGCATGCGTTTGATTCCGAAACAGTCTTGTAATTGTTGATATTTTGTTGCAGCTGGACAAAACGATGACGGAAAAGGGTCCTGGAGGCTGGCTGGGCCGTTAGACTTTAGGGCACATGGCTCACCATGGAGGCCCAACACCATTGCCTCGCGCTCACCGACCGCGGGCGCCTATCATGAGCGCCCCTCCACCCTTGACTGCGCCATTGGCTCCGCTGCGGCCTCCGCCGCCCGTTACCCTCGCCGCTCCCCGCCCCGAGTCAGAACGCATCACCAACGAATATGTGGAGACGCCGTTCCGCGCGACGCCGCCCAGTCCGCCGCCGCAGCCGCCCCGCATCCAACGGCCGACTCGACTGCCGTTCCTGCCCCCGCCGCCTGTTGTCACCAAGCAACCGGCCACGACGTCCTTCTGCAAGGACGCGGCGCCCTCGTTGCCGGAGTGCACGACGCGGCCTTCCATCATGTGCCCAGAGTGCAACAAGTGCCGATGCGACGCCTGCCAACAGCCCAGGCCGCTGCCGCACCGGTGGGTTTGCGGAGACGCCTGTCTCCTCTCGGCAGACGCTATCATCGACTACATGTCGTGCTTGTGTTGTGTTAAAGGACTCTTCTACCATTGTTCGGAAGGCGATGGTGGCGAGTCGTGTGCGGACGACCCGTGCGGGTGCAACCCGGAGAGGAGGCCCAGTAGATGGGGCTGCCTCGCCGCGCTCTCCTGCGCACTACCCTGCTTATGGTGCTACTGGCCTTTGCGGGGCTGCAAACGAGCGGTGGAAGTCTGTTACGCGAGACACTCGAGGCAGGGATGCAGGTGTCGACCGCCCCAGACAACCCCCGAAAAAAGACTCCTCGACACTAGCACGGACTTTTGAGAGTGCGCGAGTGTGCGAAACTTATCGGCAACCTACGCCGCGACTGCCCAATGTGTACCTATTACGATACTGTACGATATACAATATTAATTTATTTTTTGTAAATAATATTTAAGTGTAACTTTTGATGTAACTGATGTAAAAAATTCCGTGGTTCGTGAGTCCTGACTCTCCGCCAAGTGCCCCCGAAGAAACACCCGTAGTGTGCGCGCGATTAAAACCGAACTGAACCGAACCGAAGTGTGTGGGTGTGCAGTCAGGGGGCGGCGGGAGTCGGCTACGGCTCTCCAGTATTATCTAGTCCTGCGCGCTGAGACGGGCGCCGTCTCCAATCGTGGTTCCGCAACACCCTAAAGCCGGGCACCTACCAGGTGCGGACGTGGCTTTACTTCGCCAAGTTGGGACGACCGCCCGGTTTGACTGAATGCTGAGTATGAATGGCGGCGAGTGTGTGCAAAATTTTTATGTTACAAAGATTTATAAGTAGGCTGTACTACGTATATTTACAAACTTACTATTTGCAGAAAGATACGTTAATTATTACTATGTAACATGCGATTTGGTCGGGAGGGATTTGTGTCTGTAGGACTCGGCTGTTTTACCAGATTCATTTTTGTATTTTGTTGCGTTTTTTTCAAGTTCGTCACAATGACGTCACCAGGCTCGGCCTATTACAGCTGATTCTGAGCAGCTAGTTTGTACGGAATATTTTGAAGCAATTACAGTGAGCGGTGTACAACTTTCTCTCAGTTTAATGAAATTTTTGAGCTTGAAATCACACTGAGAGAAAGGTTTATTTATATCAATGTGAATTTTATTTCTGGGAAATAAATGGTAGACCTGTATACAGCGAAATGAATATGTGAGTTCCATTAACTAAATCATCTACTTCGAGATTTTATTTGAATTAATTTCATAATTTATTTGACAGAAATAAACCACAGAGTTTGTTAAAATATATTACTTATTTGTGACAAGTAAATTATATATTTGTAGCTACCAAATTAATTATTTGCCTCAAATAAATAATGTATTTTAACAAACTCTATCATTTCTTTCTCTCAAATAAATTATGAAATAAAATCTCCAAGTAACGGATATATTTACTTACTTAATTGAACTGACTTGTTTTTATTTCATTGTATACCTTGTAGGTGGCAGGTCTGCCATTATTTATTCCACAGAAATCAAATACACATTGTAAGATTGTTATGTTGTTCAAACTTTTATTAATAATTAACAAAAGTACAACAGTAATATCTGAAATAATATAAAAAAACGTATATTTTATTTCTTCTTGGTTTTGGCTGAAATCCAGGGTCCTTTTGTATGGAGTGGCTTAACAGATATCAGCGAGAGCTTGGCCCGCGCCATCTAGCGTCGGGTAGCGCTCACTACTTGATTCGCTGGGGCGGCTGGGTTAAGTAGATAATATAAATATACCTTTCTCACAATGTTCAGCTCTTCCTCTAAAAGTCTAAAATGACATTAGCCACAGCCAAACATAAGTGTTTATTTGTTACAAATACATCATGGCTTTTGTTTCAAAGGCAATATTTATTTAGGCGAAATCATAGAATTAGCTTGAATTAAATTGGGAATAATCGTATGAGAAATAATATATATTTTCCACAAATAAAGATACCAAATCAAGCATTTCATAATGGAAAATATACCAAAAAAGTTGCGGTAAATAAGGTTTATCTAGAAGAAGTAATTTTTAGTTTTTAACAAGTCACTGTTATTCTACAGTCATATTTATTTGTTGGGAACTACCCATTTTTCTCAGTGGCAGTTTTCTGTCGTCATCATCGTCCATATAATGGCTTAGTAAGGTTGACCACAATCAGCTGTATTTTGTTATATGACTTGTGCTTCCACGTCACTTTTTTATTTCGACTGTTTTTTTACCAACAGTAAATATTTCTTTTATTAATAAATAATATATTTTTGTAAAAGCCGTTCAGAATTTTCTAAAACTCGAGAAGATTGTGTTAAATTGTCGTCGGCATCCGGAAACAATAATCGGCTACCAGTAAGTCTGAGAACTCCGTCAAATGTTCCAGAACATCAAATTCCAGTTTATATTCCAAACAGGATGTAGGAAATAATAAAATTCGTGGAATGTCTGAATTTAATTGATGTTTGCAATATAGTATACAGTTTGATAACCACGATTTAATTATATGGAGGTTGTTTTCCCGACGGTTATGGCAAACTACAGTAGTGTCATTATGAAGATGGTCAACACGAAAAAAACAAGTTAAATACGTTTGGGTTTAATTAATAAAAAAATTTAAATTAAAATTTCGAGAGAAGAAACATTATAGCGAGTTCTTTGTACGCTTTTTGTTTTTATTTGAAACAAGTATTTCTTTTTACTAATTCTTTGTAAAGTAAACTAAATGATGACGTAAATATTCTACGAATCTTCTTGGGATTAAAAATAAATTATGCAACCATGTTCCTAAGTAGAGAATGTAAAATACTATTTTTGTAGTAAAATATAAATGTGATTTTAATAAAAGAAAATATGTAAGTGTCAAAGTTATTTTCGCTGTCGTTTGTTTGCTGTTCATTTGTTTAAAAATGGATAATTTTCACAAAATAACGAAAGTGACTTTACCGACAGAAACTGGTAAAATGGCCGCATCCTGACGTCGCTGACGGTCTTCCGTGTGTCTGACACGGATTTACTTTTTGTATTCCTGAGAATGTACGTGAAATTACAGCTTCGTAAAAGTGAATTCTTTTTTACGATTCGAGAGTGTATATACCCTGAAGAAGGCATGAAATGTCTTGTTATTCCGAGAACTAGAATGCGTGCGAGAGAGTTCATTTTTGCGAAAGAGTTTTTATGGTTTTTTAGCGGAGGGGGCAGTAACTCTCATGAGAATGGGTGCCAATGGGCGCTTTAGCTATTAAATGAAGTCCTGTATACTACTTGTACATATAAAAATCTGTAATATTATAATAATGTTAAATAACAAAGACCAGTGACAACATTATATATCTGACTTTTATTGTGAAGACCTTACCCAGTGAAACATTGCAGCTGATGGACCAGCAATTTGAGATAAGCGAGTCTGCCCGAATTTTGGCTATTGGATTATTGTAAGTACAGTTCTAACTCTACGATTATTGCTTATTACAGTAGAAACTGATTACAAACAAGCTTCAAAAAGAGAACACTATTCCACTGTCCAGCATCCCAGAGAGTGTTGCACTAAGATTAAGAAATGATCACTTCGAGGAAAATTCAAGACGAGGAAGAGTCTTTTAATATCAAGACCAGATTCAAGTCGTCAAGTGTTAAGATTTCTTGATCGAGAATCAAGATTCTTGATCGAGAATCAAGATTCTTGATTTGGCGTGAAAAAGAAAGCAATTATCAAAAAAAATAATGAGCACTATCACTCGTTCGAAAAGTTTCTTGAATAACTCGTTTTCAACCATGAATTTAAATAGGGTTTCACTAAATTCTTGATTTCCAAGATTTTTGGTCTTGATCTTGTCTTGATTCAAGACAAGAGTGACTTAAAAAGACAAGACTCGCATGGACAAGAAATTGTCAAGATCAAGACAGGTTTCAAGAATTTCTCGATCTTTAAAATGAAAAAATACAAAACATAAATTACATAATATGTAATATTATGAAGTTACTCGTATTTATGGATAAATGGCCTAGTCCAGAATCTTGCAGAAAATCAGAATTATCTTGAGCCTTATCGTAACTATGCAAAGGGCATCAGCTAAGTCGGCGCGTTTGGTTTTTTGCTAGCAAAGTACCTATAGTTTTTTGCAGTCGGCCTTAAATCACGAGTGCGCACCCACTTTATGCGTCGGTGCATCCCTGTTTACGAAGGACATAATGTAGTAGTCAAAGTGCACGTGCCGTTTGCCGCCTACAGACAGTCGGTCAGCATCAAAACAACCCTTTTCTTCATGAAGTTGTCAGTCCGCAGACTGGTTGGATGCGTACCTCCATCCTTTCCTATTCCATAAAAGTAGAACCTCCTACATCTCCAACTATTTGAGAGCAGGCTAATCTGGGCCCACCTCTACCCCTTTTTATCCCCATCTCCGACTCTAGTATGTCGCGAACTACCCTTCGTGTCTCAAAAGGTGTCCTACCATCCTATTCTTTATTGCCTTCCATACCTTTCGCTTTTCCCCAACTCTTTCTAATACCTCTATCCCTATTGCTAACCTTATCTATCTACGGGATCTTCATCATGTGTCTGTAGCACCACATTTCAAACGCTTCTATTCTTTTTTTAAACAAATAATCAAGACAAGAAATATCAAGATTTCTTGAGTCAAGACAAGAACTGGATTTCCAAGAAGTTTACAAGACAAGATAAAGAATATTTCTTGTCTCGATTTTCAAGACAAGACAAGAAAATGTCATCAAGACAAGAAATCTTGTCTAGATGAAACCCTAAATTTAAACAAGGCTGACTTCTGGATGATGGTGGTTGCGTTACTTTTTGGTAATTGGAAAAGAGTCCGCAAATTTAGATTTTGCTACAGTTACAGGCGAACATATAAAAATAGGTTAGATGAAATAGGGAAACAAAGATATAAGGCGATCAAGTGGGAAATTATTCGGAAATGTAGGAAAGCGAAAGAGCAATGGATCGATAATATGTGCAAAGAAGTGGAAAATAAGTTCGAAGTAGGAAAGACTGATGAAGCATATAAAATAATTCGGAGAAATTTTAGAGAAATTGGATCTAGTACCAAAAGCATTAGGAATGAGGCAGGAGATATCCTGATCGAAAGCGGGGAGAAGGCAGATAGGTGGAAAGAATATTTAGGAAACTTATATGCGGGACAGGAAGTGGAAGATATATTAGAAAGCGAAAGCAGTGTAAAGGGGGATAACCTAGGGAATCCTATAATGAGAGAAGAATTTGAGCTAGCACTAAAAAGTTTAAGGAATAATAAAGCGCCAGGTATAGATGGCTTGCAGGCAGAAATCTTAAAGTGCGCAGGTCAAGAGGTAATAGATCGTTTATTTAAATTAGTTAGTCGTATATACCTGACAGGCGAGATTCCAGAGGATTACAAACGGAACATCATGGTAGCTTTGCCAAAAACGAAAGGCGCGGATAGGTGCGAAAATTTCAGAACCATCAGTTTAACTTCCCATGCGTCAAAAATTTTAACTAGAATTGTGCAAAGAAGGATGGAGAAGAAATAGGGGGACGCGCGAGGCCATTCTAGACTAGCTTTACGAGTAATAATAAAAAAAACAATAAAAAAAGGAAAAGGGCACCTATATCTATAGTATTTGTGGATATAGTTTCTAAAAAATCGCTGGCCATTTTGACAAACAAGGAAAGGTAATTTAATTTTTCCAACACCACTTGAAAATTGATTTTTCATCAGCACCGAGACTCCCTTAATATTCATTAAGTATAACTTTTCACTTCAATAGAACTTAAGTTCAAACCATATCAAGCTACCTATTTTTCTCTTCTTTCCGAGATTAATTTCACTCAAATACATGGGCGATTGACATATTGTCCCAGACATAGAAGCAACAACAACAACAATAAAAAACAAGGCGAAAAGTACCCCTGCCGAAAACGAGGATAGGTGGAGTGAAGTTTACACCTCTTCTTATCCCAATCTTCGACTCTAGTACGTCGCGAACTATTCCTTCGTGCCTCAGAAGGTGTCCTACCATCATATCCCTCCTATCCTATTGTCTTTCATGTCTTTCGCTTCTCCCCGACTCTTTCTAATACCTCTCTCTTGCTATCCTTATCTATCCAAGGTATCTTCATCAAGCGTCTGTAGCACCACATTTCAAACGCTCCTATTCTTTTTCCATCCGCTTCTCCTATTGTCCAAGTTTCACACCCATACAGTGTCGTACTCCATACATACATACGTCTCTAAGAGTCTCTTCCGAGTTTCTACATTAACATCAGTTGTTTCTTTTTGTTAAACGAAACTCTGCCCTGCGCTATTCTTTGTTTTATATCTAGTACTCCTACCATTGCGAGCTATTTGACTTTCTAAATAGCAGAAATCCACGACTTCCTCTATCTTCCCATGTCCTATTTATATTTTAGTTTTAGTTCTATTTTCATACCAAAATTGTTTTCTACTTTCATTCTGTTTGTGACCCAAAATATCTAGCTGCAGAATCTAAACTATTTTTAATGCAATTCCATTCTGCTTCTACTTCCCTATTTTCATCCGCACCCTTTAGTACTTTGTTCCCCTTTTTCTCGAACTTATTGCGCAAATCACAATCTTTTAGTTTCTTGAGGTCAAGATGTCTTCTACCGTTTCGTTTTTTCAAAATCTTAAATTTAAGATTATCCTTCATAACCACTATGTTGTGATCACTAACTACATCTACTCTTCGAGAGCTTCTGCTATCTATTTCATATCTCCCTAGGTCCCCTGGCATCTTCCATGTATAGCGTTTACGTGATGTTGAAGTATAGCACATATTCAATATCGCTATAAACTGCTTCTACAGCCTCATCACTATAAATAGATGTGGGCACCTATACCTGGGTTATTTCAGTCTTTACAGGTTTCGAATCTAACCTAACCATAACTATCCCGTCACTTTTCTGTAAGAAACTTTCTGCACTCTTCGCCATTTTCTTCTTCATAATAATTCCTACTGCCGAATTTACACCTATCGACCCTGTGTGTATTACTCTAAAATCTCCGCACCAAAAGTCTCCGGCTTTTGACCATCTCACCTCACTGAATGGTGTTGACGAGAAAAAGTTTTAGATGTCCAAGACAATGGAATAATTATTTCAGCTTCTGAAGAAGACAGTAATTCTTCTGACGACTCCTTGGACGACTCAGACAGCGAATTTGAGCCTTTTTAATTAAATGTACTAAGGGTGAAATATGAACTCCTTTGAAGAACAGTAAAAAAACATTTCCTCACCAGGTCTGGATGCGATGGGGTTCGATGTAATAAATGTGTTACATTGCAGTGAATGTGTGATGTACATAATAAAATAAAGCCTTGTGTAGTTCTATAACTAGCAGAATATCGATCGTTTACTGGGAAATCTTTGCCAATTAACACCCTTGGAGACCCCCAGGGGAGTTGCACCCACTCGTTATTCCTAGAAGGAATTAGGAGAAAATTGCTGAATGGCAAGTGACTGTTGCTATTTTGGTAAGTAGTTGAGCAAGTGTATACGATCAAAGCCAAAGTGTGGGATGAACAACTTTATACACCGTGCTCCAAAAATAAAAGTCCAAATTAAAAACCACACATGTTTAGTAAGTTATAAATAAGTTGATACATTTATTTATACTTATAAAGTACCTGCCTATTTTGCTTTTTACAGTAGGCAACACTTAAAAGTTGTGCAGATCAGGTTTGCTTGTCACAGTTTATTTAAATAAAATAATAATAAGTAGATACTTACCAGTAGCTTCGTGATTATTGGACCTAAGAGGTCTGTCAAATGGCTAAAGAATTAATATTTTTATTGCAAGAAGATGGTGAGACCAAAAATCAACATCGCATTTTCGAGTTGTTCACACAAACAATATTTTTTGCGTGGAACACCCTATATGCTTGCAGATTTAGAAAGAGAAAAAAAATTGACTAAAATGTCTCGATGAACGTCTATATTCCAAAATTAAAAATAACATTACACTTTGAGAATCAAAACTGCTTAACAAAGCAGAAATATATGTATTTCAAGGTAAAGTAAAATAAAGTCAGAAACCCAAAATAATCTTGACTCCTTTAAACGCAATTTAAAATCAAAAATATTATAAAATGAGAGACGCCAAGAGACAATAGTTATTTACGATAGAAGTATAGTAACAGCTCATATTACGATAACAGTATCGTACAACGTTTTATCTACTATCAGCGTGCGCACGGTATCATATTTATCTTAAGGAATAATTAGTTAACGAAAAATAAAAGTAAAGTATACCATTTAATATTCAAATAAATATAAAGTTTGATATTATGTATTGGTAGACAATGTTTAGTTCTAATGATTATGCTTGTTTTAATTTCTGTAATTACTCGTGCAGCAATAAATTCAGAAACATTTAAAATATGGGTACGTTTTCCACTGCCTTTGCTGTTCAGTTAGGTCTAATCTTCGTGTTTTCTAGAACGGAAACCGCCGTAGAGCTTCCATTCCTACTATCAATAGGTAATAGAGATATTCAATAATAAATGATCTGTAAAAAAGGAAACCGATATGCATGACGAACATTTACACGTGTGGTCGAACTAGAAGCGTTTTTTGTTGGTTAAAAATTCCTTAGGAGTCAAAATGAGGATGTAGCAGATGGAAGTCATCCTGCCTATGTATAACTGGCGTTTCCGGCGAGTCACGTGACTCCCCGATCGTCTGTCCCTTGCAGGCGATATAAAACGAGTCCAATTTTGCTTGGAGCCTCGCTTTCTGAACATACAAAAACTCAGTTTTCATAATTCATAATGAGTGCGATACGTGATTTTTTAAGGAAGGAATTATTTCAGGCGGACAGTTGCGTAAAGGATGTGTTTAATTTTTAAAAGGCAGGCCTCTTTCGTAATAACAATGAAAGGAAGACCCAGTTTCTTTTGTGAAGGGTAGTTATCATTATTTTTAGTCTCAGTTGCTCTATTATAAATAATGTTATTAAATAAAAAGTTAGTTTCTTAAAATACTTTAAATATTTCGTTTCGAGTCGCCTACCATTTATATACGAGGGCAGCAAAATACTTATAAGAGTGTTCCAGTAGTTACTAGAAATCTTCTAAAGAGCTTTCTGATTTCTGAATCTGCTAACCCTAACTGGCACAATTAGTCGCCTCAACGTAGCGGTGACTGTTGTAGTAACGGCTCCACTGGCGGATGATTTTTCTTCGACAGCAACGCTCATTTTGGAACCATATAGCACCCCATACAAAAATACAATATAACATATAACTTTAATTCAAAACCGCATTCAGGAACACACATCTTTCATTCAAAGAAATGATTTATTGATTATTAAAATACTGAATTGCGCCCATTCATTTTTCAAAGTATTATTTGTTTGAACCAAGAAACTATTTTCGTTCTTCATCGTTGCGTACTAATGAAGACAAGTTTTATTTAGTTACTTTAAAGTATTTATATTCCTGCATAAAATTCTTTGATTTCAATTCATAATAAGGATTTGAGTTAATCACATATTTTCCTATACAAAACTAGTGTAATTTTTCATAGAATTTTTCAATTATTTCTATTAAAAGTATCATATTTGTTCTAAATTAATAATGATTAATGTTTAACGAATTAAAGCTTTTATTAATAAATAGGTTTTTACAAAAATAACTCACTTTCCTGATAGGTACACAATAACAAAAAAAGTAATAACACAAAAAATTTGAACATAATATATTTCATTCCCTCAAACAATTTGAACGTCTGCGTTGATTTGTTTAAAGCAAGGATATATTATTTTGTATCATTCACAATAATTTCATTTCGTATTAGAAAAATGTAGTTTCAGCCAAACAAATATTTTTTTTTAATGTTAAGGTATTAATAATTTCAAATTAACAGCAGTTTTATTACATCAAACAAATGTGAGAAATTTAATGCAAATAAATGAATTTCTTATTGCAAAGAATTTCGTTAAATTGCTAGAAACATATGTTTCTTGAAAGAAAAGAACTTTATATACATCACGCAAAATCTTGTCAAATAAATTGATTTCTTGAAATCAAGAGAACCCTTTTCTCTATTTGGAAATTTAAACAACCCGCGCTATTAAGAGCAGTATAAGCAAAGTAAAATAAAGAATAAACCATTAAACACATGAAAAGAAAATGTAAAAAATCAGAAGAGACTCTTAACAACTTACGTATGGAGCACGGCATTATACGGGTGCGAAACGTGGACAATAAGAAAAGCGGATAAGAAAAATTAGAAGCGTTTGAAACGTGGTACACACAAATCCGCTGATGTCAAGTGAATATAAGGGGCGTTCTCTGAAAGCCGCGCTTAGCACAGAAATATTGACATTTGGCCAAAATCTGGACGCTTAGTTGTTTGAATATGGGAAAATTTAGGGATCGGCCGCAGTTTTCCTCGTCCATTTTCAGATGCAAGTTTCTACCCTTAAATGTTGACTGATCCAAATTTTCACTTTGTGGACTGCCACGTTTTCCCCCCTTGGACAAATTGAGTCCCTCATTTTGAGTGCTTTGGCCCCGAAATATGTGAAGTTTAGGGGAAAAATCTTTTAGCTTAGAAACTGCAACCCGAGAGGGATGATTTTCGGTCTGAAGAAAGGGAGTATTACATTGAGCCTGTATGAAATACTAGGCCTAATTTTAGGGTGCCATATCTCGGTCGTCCCTCGACTGTGACGTTCGAGATTCCACCTAAACACAACTTTTGCTGCCGAAAAGGGTCCAACGGCAGTTTTTCCGCGTCGTTCGATGGTTCTTCTGGGTGCGATGGAATAGTTTCCGGCTCTTCCGGTATGCCGAGTTTGTTATCGTCTTCCATACCTTTTGCTTTTCCCCAACTCTTTCCTTGTGTACACATCAAATTCCTTGTAAACAAAGTGTCACTAGACCAAAATCTTTGTTCCAAGAGTCTCCAGTTTGCGACCAACGCACTTCACTAATACCATAGAATAAAACAATAGTTACTTAATCTATATGTTAAGACCTCTGTGTCTAATGATAACCTACCCACTTCAGTTTTCAAATTCTCAAGGTGCAAGTCCTGAAGGAATGGCAACTTTTAGTAAAAATAATCAAAAGAAAATTAAGCTTCAAAATGCTTAAGCGCGTTGTGGCAAGCATTTTATACTTACAAGTTGACAAGTCATCAAGCATATGATTTCGGTGTTCACGAAAATCATCAGTTCCGCCGAGTAGGAAGCAATTCAAAGCCTCAGTGTGGTCGCGACTTTCCTGAAATAGCTTACGGAATGGGAGGGCAGGGAGACGTTTCTCAGAATAACCTAACAGCCAGAATCCAACAGCCACCCACTGACGACCTTTTCTTTCATTCAATATACGTATAATCAATAAGCGCATGCCGTGAAGAGACGAGGGGGTGCATACGTCTGGTGTACCTGAGAATTTCGGCAATTCGTTCAAGCTTCTAAACCTGAGTCGAGAGTCGACCCACGCTATCTTGATACAATTGGATGTAGTTGTACCGGCAGCGTGGAAGCGATTCAGAAAACTAGCAGGTTGCTACAGTAACACCCTCGGTTATGGAACTGCAGTAGGTAGTCGAGTCGCGATCACATGCGGAGAGTGTATTGTGGGGGTCTCGCAACTTAGTGCATTAAATTGAAGAACAAAATGCAGCGTTTCATCATAAAGTTTCATGATATCATCATAAAGCTTTCTTCGCATTTCCCCAAAAGTAGAACATCCTACTTTCCCAATTATTTGCGAACGGTGGTCTAATCACGACGTTCACTTACTTCTTTTTATTCAGTTTTCCATTCCAAAACAAATGTGCGTACCATTAGATGTTTGTAGCGGGTATTAGGCGCTCCAACTCGTGAAATGTTGCACTTAGTCAATATATTCATTCGGACAACCCCAATGTAAACCTCGTAAAGTGTCACCCTAGGTAAAAAATATTTACGTTCTAGGGGGACTGTGCCTGGTTCACAGTTGAGGTGGGGGTCGGGGGATGTTACGATCAAAATTCAAGAAATAATTATTTTTCCCAGCATCTATAGTACCTACCTAATAATTTAAAGTTCTCTTGTTGGTTCTTCGATCTCGAAGTCAACTGTCAGAATTTGAGGTTAGAAGTGACGGATAATGAAAAAAATGGTGAGAGTGAATTGAAAACGAAATAAAATACTGAAAGTAGGAAATAATATTCATACAGAAGTGAGTGAAGGATTACGATGAATTACCGGTTAAGACGAAATTGAAATAAATTTGTTTATTAAAAATTTTCTTGGGGTGGAAAAAATAAAATTTAAATAAGGTAAGGTGGGGTAAGTGCGACCTAGAATTTTCATAATTGAAAAGTAAATGTCCGTGAAAATTTTTGTATTGCACCTACAGATTTTCTACTGGAATACAGCAATAAATGGAGTGTTGAGAATGTAGCGGCGGATATTGAACAAAATAAATAGTAGAAAACGAGTTTTTTTATTTTTTTGGTCCATACGCCGCACTTGCCCCGTGAACGGGGGTAAGTGCGTTGCCGGTTCTAGATTCGTATCTAAATTCTAAACTGTCATAAAATCATAACGAGTCAAGTGGGGCACGAGGACCAAATTTTACCTGAATAAAAAACTGGCGTGCAAAAAACTTTTTATTTTCCATTTTTACTTTGACAAAATACAAACTACATATTATATTATAAAATATAGCAAGTAATAATCTAAAAACGAAAATAACACTAAATTCTCGGTTTAATTTTACTTCTTTTATTGCGTTAAACAGGTAATCTCTGGAATAGGGTAAGGCTCTTTGGGACGTTCTCTTTCTTCGCACCATACTTTATCCGTTGATTGAGGGAATTCCCTCAATCAACGCTTTATCTGTAATTGATAGAAAGTCCTTGATGAGAAACTTGTAATTCACAGGGCCAAGAGCGACCCAACGGACTCACTTTCCCAGGTTATTTATGTCGCACTTGCCCCAGTTCCAAATTTTTAGGGGGCAAGAGAGACATAGCAATCAATAGGATAATGAAAAATAACACTTACCAGTTAAAGCACTGCATGAGACGGTATGTCATATATGATGAAATCTCAAATAATTAAATGACAGATCCCTACCAGTGACTAGCTTGAGTATTGGGGACTTAAGTCAAAGCCCACTAGAGGGCGATATCGAATACGCTTGTATAATAAAAATATAGGACAAGGTAGCACTTACCCCAAAGACGCTCTTACCCCACCTTACTTAAAGATTTTAAACAATTAAGATGCCGCACCCGAGGCATATTTTCACCGCTATCCAGAAAGACGGCAAACCTCGTAAAAGTATTTTTGAAGCATTGACAGAAACACTTATCAATTATGGGTCATTTAACAAACCAAGGGCAAGAAATTACGATACTGAAAACGCAGAAGAGGCTGTCATCATTGTAGTTTCAAATCCTTCAATTTTCAGTCAGCAAATTGAAGCTGAAAGTGGCGTATCACGACGTCCAACGTTAAATACACGGTGTCCCAACGGAAACTTGTACCCCCGTAAAACTCGGCAAAATAAACGTTTTGACAAAAATCCAAAAACACGTCGATTTTTATATCAAAGGGGACCAATTTTTATGCAATAGTAGCGACCCCCCCAAATTTTGAAGTCGGAGGGGGGGGGGTCAAATGATCCCTACTTTGGAAGGGTCTTTCATTACTTACACAACCGTATTTGTTTTATTCAATTCGATCAACTTGTTACGGAGAAATTGCTTCTTGAAGTTTCCAAGTTAAAAAATTAATAAAAGCACAAAAAGGTTTAAACTATCAAATGTATTAGAATGGAAAAGTAACAAAATCAAGTAAACTAATAAGAATAAAAAGTAAGAACAAAAGAACATCAGAATAAATGTCAAAATAAACTTATTCGCCACAGTATAAAATCGTGTTTATTTACTAAATCAAAATGGTTTATTCCAAAGAAGAATGCCGGCTAATAACTCCTGAGGTCTTGAGAAATGTAATATCTGGATTTGAATCCAGAATGTATTATTGTATGACAATTGGTGGAGGTCATTTCGAGCAATACATTTGATAGTTTAAACCTTTTTGTGCTTTTATTAATTTTTTAACTTGGAAACTTCAAGAAGCAATTTCTCGGTAACAAATTGATCGAATTGAATAAAACAAATACGGTTGTGTAAGTAATGAAAAACCCTTCCAAAGTAGGGATCATTTGACCCCGTCCCATTTAAAAATTTTGGGGATTCGCTACCCCCCGCACAGGGCTAGAGTTGCAAGAATGATTATTGCATAAAAATTGGTCCCCTTTGATATAAAAATCGACGTGTTTTGAGATTTTTTCAAGACGTTTATTTTTCCGAGTTTTACGGGGGTACAAGTTTTAGTTGGGACACCGTGTATATTAAAAAGCATAAATTCAGACCTTATAAAGTAAGAATAGTACTACCACAACAGCCAGCTGATCCTCCTCAGCGATTAAAATATTGCTATTGGCACAGAAAATTCAACATATAGGCTGGGTTATTAATAAAACTTAGGGAAACGTCATTGAATGTGAAAATTAGCAGTATAGTCGGGGGGTAAACCGCTGGCGTAAAAATGTACACCATAAATCCTTTTTATGGAAATAATCTCTATAATTCACCAATAATTCCTGTAATTCTTTAATAAATACCATAAATCCTCCGTAAATCCTCATAATTCCCCTTAATTCCTGTAAATCCTCCGTAATTCCCCAATAATTCCCATACATCCTCGATAATTCCAGTAATTCCTATATGGATTCCTAAGATTTTAAGTACTTATATACTTAGTCAATTTACTATGCATACGCATATTTACGTATAAGATGATGCACAGTCAGTATACATCCTAATTGGAGAGGAAAAAGCCGATATGTGGAAGGAATATTTGGGAATCTTATATGCGGGACAAAACTGGGAGACATAGGCATTGGAAAAGGAAATCAGTGTAGATGGGCATAACCCAGGCCGCCCTATAATGAGGGAAGAGTTGGAGCCTAGCATTAGAAAAGTTAAAAACCATAAAGCACCAGGAGAAGGCGAATTGCAGCCAGAAATTTTAAAGTGTGGCGGTCAAGAGGTAAGAGAGCGTCAATTTAAACTAGATAGCCGTACGAGACAGGTGATATTCCACAAGATTACAACAAGAACATCATAGTCGCTTTGCGAAAAAGGAAAGGCGCGGATAATTGTGAAAATTGTAGAACGATCAGTTCAACTTCTCATCAACCAAAAATTCAGACTAGAATTGTGCACGGAAGAATGGAGAAAAGGGCGGAAGAAATATTAGGAGAAGATCAGTTCGGATTTAGACGAAGTAGAGGAATGCGCAAGGCCATTCTGGCTTTCCGAGTAATTATGGAAAAAACAATAGAACAGGGAAAGAGCGCCTACATAGAATTTGTAGATTTAGAAAAACCCTTCGACAATGCAAACTGGGAGATATTCGAAGTGCTCAGAAAGGCAGGGATGAAATATAAGGACAGAAGAATAATACATAATCTCTACAAAGAGCAAACGGCAGTTATAGAATTTGAGCAGGAACTAAGAGAAGTAGATATCCGGAAAAGGAAGTGAGACATGGGATGTGCGTTGTCACCTCTAGTTTTCCACTTATGCAATAGAAAATTCGACCAGCCTCAGGAATTAATGTATACCTACAGGGCCAAACTATTAACATGCTCAGATTCGCGGATGGTATAACAGTGTTAGCATCCAGCAAAGAATAATTAGAAATAGCTCTGAACGAAATGGAAGCAGTTTTGATAGAGGGATATGGCATGAAGATCAATAATAAGAAAACCAAAATTTTGGTATCTAGAGGGCGTGAAAAAAGAAGTAATACTAAATTATAAATAGGAAATGAGAAAATGAGAAAATAGAGAACATAGCGGATATCTGTTATTCAGGAAGTCAAATAACTCGCAATGGTAGGAGCACTAGAGATATGAAACAAAGAATAGCGCAGGACCGAGAACGGTTAATGTAGAAACTCGGAAGCGACCCTTAAAGACGTATTTATGGGGTACGGTACTGTGCGTGTGTGAAATTTGGACAACAGGAGAAGAGGATCGAAAAGGAATAGAAGCATTTGAAATTTGGTGCTCCAAGCGCATCATGAAAATACCGTGGATAGATAAGGTTAGCAATAGGGAGGTATTAGAGAGTTTGAGAAAAGCGAAAGGTATGGAAGACAATAAAGAATAGGAGGGCGACATACTAGAGTCGGAGATGAGAATAAAAAGAGGCAGGGTGTAGGGCCAAATTAGACTACTGCTCTCAAGTAGTTGGGGATGTAGGATGTTCTACTTTTAGGGAAATGCGTGGGTTAGCTCAGGATCGAAAATATGAAGGTATGTGTCCAACCAGTCTTCGGACTGAGAACTTTATGATGATGTCAATATACAATGAAGAGAGAATTATAATAGCGCCTAGACCCCGCCACTCTACAATAATTATTCCCGCTCACCACGCGAAACGTTATCATAGTTATACGTTTAAGTACTTCGTTAGCAAAGAGTGGAACCATCAGCGGCGGTAGGTAGAGAGGTATCGCATAGAACTGATAGTTTGGTATCCTCCGGCCGGGTGGGATCGGCTCCCGTAGAGGTTAGTTTTTCTCACATGTTTTTACATTATCTCTTTTGCAAAAAATGCGTGTGTCTGGTGCGAGAGGGCACCTAAGGGGTCTGTTTAAAATGCGTGTGTCAACAATAAAACCGTTTAACTTAAAAATGTTTTTTTACTTATAACAATAAAATCGGGAATAATTGTAGAGTGGCGTGGTCTAGGAGCTAGTAGAATTATGGGCATTTAGATTAATAATTATTTCTTCTACAATTGTTGTCGAATATCTTCTAAAAGGTATTTATTTCTCTCAAATAAATTTCTGAACTTCCCAGAGCGCGAACTAACTTGTCTGGCAACTTGCTGCGAATGTGCAGAAACTGCTGCGCAATGGTTATTTCTCTTGTAATGCCCAATAAATCCCCTATAATTCCTAATAAATCCCTTGTAATTCACGATAAATCCCAATAATTCTCCATAATTCCTTGTAAATCCCCCTAATTCCTTATAAATCCCCATAATTCCTTATAAATCCCGTAATTTCTACATAGTGTACACCATAAATCCCCAGCGGTTTACCCCCCGAGTATAGTATAGGTATATTAAAGAATTACTCACATCAGTATAAAACATATTTATATAAAATCGTAATGCTGAAGGCGAATCCTAACCTCACAAAATTTCTAAAAGCGCGAAAAACGAAATAATGACGTAATAAGGGATCTTGAGCCGAAGACTGACAACTGGCATGCGTATGACTGCGTCAAGTTGCAAATCCAACGAGACAGACAGAGACAATAATGAACAGAGCAGTATAGGGGAAAAAAGACGGGAATAATCAAAAACAAGATGGAAAGTTGAAGAAAAGAGGGAAGAGGGATACAGCACAATGAAATATCATAGCAGTAATGAGAAAACAGGAAATAAAAAGAAATGGAGAACATTAGTTAATCAAGCAATGGGTACTAGGCCTGTAGTGCTAATATAGAATATAAAAGAGGCCAGTGGCCTCCTAAATTTTATTAATAAGTACATAAACTTCTGTACACAACGAGCGTAGTAACCAATTCCGCTTGCGAACATCATACTATACGTTTCCAAGAAAACGCTCCTAATAAGTAATATAAAGTTGTAATTAAAAAGACGGAAGCAGTTCCCAGAAGCGACTATTAATAATTTATCGTTTAAAAAACAAAATTCTATTGTTTGACTATTTATATACGAACTGCACATAATATAGAGATACGTGTCCTCTATTGTTCTTTAGCAGGCGTCCAAACTTTTATCAGGAGATGCGCCGACTTCCTGCGGGGTTGATGTCTGGATGGCCTGCTTCCGGCCTATTCACCGAACATCCTAGCCGAGCTGAGTCATTTGTGTCTCACTTTGCCTGATACTGGCAAATTAATCACTTTCGGAATTTGATTTCTATGGAATCTGTTTATACAGGTGTCCTAGAGCGCAATAGGTCCTTATTCAAGTTTTACAAAAACAAACAATATGCCTTAAAAGCGACAGGACCAAGTGCTATTAGTTAGACCTTCGCATAAAAATCGATTCATCGATTGGAAAACTCGATCCGAAAAGGGAAATTGATTTTCCAATTCGCCAACAGCTTTTATGGAATAATCTGCATATTGACACCACATTAGACATTAGTAAATAGCATTTTCCCACGACCCCCTAAGAAAGCGACACGTTGCATACAACTAAGTAGGTGCGCTCTAGAGGTCGAATCCCGGACCCACTGTAGTTTAGCGCTCTAACTACTAGAGCATTAAGAATCTCTTAGATAAAAATGCAATATGGTGACATAAGAAAAGTATAGTAGGCCTTGGATATCTTGTTTGATTATACATCCTGCCCAAGATAAGAATGCACATCATGGGGTTAATGGGAATAGCAAAATATAACATGGGGATTCGGCTAAATGGTAAAAAGGTTGCCTAGTTAGGGAACTATTAAATCGGTTTTAAAATAGCACTAAAATATTTTTCGTTTTTGATTTAAAAAAATAAATTTATGGAATCCTGTTTTACTGTTTTTTCACGTTAATAACGAAAAACTAAAAATACTTCTTCGTTGTAATTTGTGAGGGCTTTAATGAGGAAATGTCATTTGTCTTTTATAAGAATGGTCGCATTTTAAAAAATCATTATGATGACTAAAACTAGCTTAAAACATAATTTAACCACTATGTGCGATACATTGGTGAATTTAAAATAGAACAGGCTTCCAAAATCCACTAACAAAATCCCAGACCCGTATTTGAAAAAAATGAAGTTGATGATGGTTCCACGGAAACGAAACGATATTAAAGAAAAATGGCATTTCCACATAAAAGTTTATCACAATATGCCATGAAGAAGTATTTTTAGTTTTTCGCTATTTCTGATAAATAATTTGCAAGAAAATATAAAAATTTTTTGAAAATTAAAATAAACATAATTTTTAAGACTTTTTAAGGCCGTTTTAATAGTCCAGTGAACTTCTTCACCGTTTAACCGAATCCGTATCTACTGGCTTTTCCAATCCAACAATGATTGAAACGTTTCTTTATCATCGTTTTTCCATGTACAGGGTGGACAAAATTTCTTGTTCGTATGGAGCAACTCTGAAATTATAGTAGTTATAGAAAAATTGGCCACTCATTATCTCTTTTTTCGAGAGGAACTCAGTGCTGAAAACCGTTTTTTGTTTTCAAGTTTTAGGTCAAAATTCGATTTTTCATATTATTGTTACAACTGAATATCTCGGTTGTTTGTGAAATTGGTGGAAAATTATGAACACATTTTTGAGGCACTTTTTTGAGTAGAATTCAACGGTTATAACATTTTTTTAATAATTAAATTTCAAGTTATGATAAAGTTGTATTTTTTAAATGAAAGTCATAGTTGGCTGTGATATAGTTAAATAGAGCATTTTCACTCCTTTCAAATTTTTATCATTTTCATCCATTTGGATCAAAAATGACGCTAGAGTATTAAGAATGAAGGTACTACAAATGGCTTCATCATTATAAAGTTCTCAGTTGGACGCATACCTTCATCCTTTCCTATCCTGAATTAACCTATGCATTTCCCTAAAATTAGAATATCCTACATCCCCAACTATTTGAGGGCAGTAGTCTAATCTGGGCCTACCTCTACCTCTTTTTATATACACCATTCAATATAGGCAGGCATGCATTTTTTATTTTTTGTACTATTGCGAAATTATTTAATATCGGTATCACAATTGATATCACAAAATAATTGAAATTGTTAGGGCGCCATTTGAAAAATTTTAGACTAGTCATTAACTCGAACAAGTGAAAAGCAAGATCATTACGAGGGTCATTGAAAGATGGCAATCTTAATTTAAAAGTCGACCTGTCGGAGGATTTTGGAAAAACTTTCAATTTCATTCATTGTAAATAACTAAGTAGTTATCTACATAAGGATTATAAAAGAGGCTATTCTTACTATGTACCAGCTTTTTGTGAAAAGCAAGAGATTTCTAAAAGGTGGTTCAGATCCAGCTGTGGTTCGTTCTGATGAGGATAATGTGACTGCTGTAGTTATTCTCAGGTTGTTTCTCGATATTTCTTCACCTCTCCAGCCAATAATTATAGTAGGTACACAGCACCTGCAATTTATTCTGAACTGCGAACCAGCTCCGATGATTTCTATTTTCTAGCCACCAGAACTTGTATAAAAAACATAATTCGTTGTATTCAATTGTTGCTGAATTCTACGGTTTTCCCGTAGATTTATAAAGCTACTTATCCTTAAGATCCGTTATTGCTTCAACTTGACCTAATTTCTCACCGGCATGTCCGTCGACAGTTGTAATTTTAATAAGTGGTTCTACTTATGGACCCATTTTCTTTCTCGAAGTTCGTAAACAACTTCGCCGTTCCAAAAAGGATCATCTTCTGTGGTCCATTCCAAAAGATAAAACCGGAAACATTCTACATTTGTCTATCTGACGAATGATTTGGCTCATGATGACAATGTGGTCCTCTCGAACGCGTGCCGACCTGGCTCCTCTAACACTGAGAAGATATGTTACTTCTTCATCAGCTATATTTCTGACCCAAACCCTCGTATTTCTGGAGTGTCCGGTGATTAGACATGCTCACAGAAATAAGTCTATCAGAAATGGTTAAATATGAGAACGGGTGACATTAAAATTACGAGTAGTTACTATATCGTATGAGGATTGCCTGTAAGTTCTTCACTTAACACGATTT
Organism: Xestobium rufovillosum; assembly: GCA_963966045.1. NCBI lineage: Eukaryota > Metazoa > Arthropoda > Insecta > Coleoptera > Ptinidae > Xestobium > Xestobium rufovillosum. Next base: position 41,617,919 of record OZ014492.1, read on the forward strand.
TTGATAGGAATGCGGCACAATGTAGTTGTAGTTGTCGAAAATGTTGTTTCAAATTGCAATAAGATTACCGCACGTCCTAATCTGGGACAGCCTGTAGATCTAAAAACGAAAGAGACCTAGAATTCTTCCTGGTGAAGTAGGAACGGAGCGCGTGATAGTTCAAGTGGGACAGAAACTAATTGGTAAAAGAACCGGAAACGGTGCAAAAAACAGATCTTCAACTTCACGCATTAAAAATTATGTTTACGAGGAGGAGCGAGAGGAGCTAGGCCGCGGGGCTAGCACTTCCGGTGGAGGGGGTCCGGGCGTGGGAACGCCGGCTGAATCTCTCCAACAAACGGGGCCCGTATCCTGCCTGCGATCCATTCATTAATGGCATTGCTGCCGCTGCAACATCGGTCATAAACCGTTTATTACTTGAAGAACACTAAAAAGTCGGAGGTTCGATTTTAAGGGGCACTTTGGGCACGAAATTTCTAGTTCCGGTCGCCGGATATCATACAAAAACACCAGTGCAATTTCGAACAAGTTCGTGGGCAGGTATAAGGTCGAAATATTCAGAATTTAGAAATACCAATCATGAAACCTACACTACTGGACAAATGTAAAGCACGTTTAATTTTGAAATAGATACATGAACTGAATATCAAACTTAATGTGATTAGTTTTTTAAATAAAAGTACGTGGGTACTGTGCTACAACTAAAAAACTTGAGAAACTACTAAAATGCATAAATAAATCTTTCAACAGTTACATTTTTAAGTCATGCATGGAACTGTTACTAGCGAAAATTAGGGCATTTAATGCAACTTTTCATGATTTTCGGTAGCTATTGGTTTGCACCATTCGCGATATTCCTGCATTTTAGCTGTTGCGAGAAGTTCTGCCATCTGATTAGAGAGAAACTATAAAGTAATTGACCAGGTATTTAATTCAATGTGATTAGTGTATATTATCGCTAATACGGATTCATAAATTAGTCATAACTAGATCAGTTTAGAGTTTGGTAAATTGATGCTTAATGTTTCAAATAAAGTAAAGGTATTTCTTAATGATCGGTGGATATACCACTTTTTGCAGATACTGGCGGTAGACTCGTATCTACGAGTATGGAAAACAGATTCCCATCAAAGTATTTAATTCGCAACAGTGTATTTTGCTGATGCTTTTCACTTGCACTATTTTCTAGCTCCAGGTGTTCACTTAAGTCTCAGAAAGTACACTGACTAGCAGGGAATCGGGACAGTTACTTTATTCAATTTTTTTCGGCGGACATAAAACGCGTAGAGTATTTATGAAATTCATAAGTAGAATTTCTAGGATGACGCGAACAAAGAAAATTCCCTCGTCTAGAAAATATCGCTCCCCCAGCTTTTATTACACCCTGCTGTCTACGGGGTATTTTATCAATTAAATGCTGGAAGAATATTAGCTTTAAGGTTCTTCAGTGCACACGACATTGCCTGATTCGTCTTCGTCGCTCATCTCATACAATGCTCCAAGTGATTTAGGTCAGGACTACGTGCTGGCCACCCCAACGCTTCAGTGCCGATGTAGTTTCTATGTAGTTTATGTTTTCTTGATTTACTACAATGAGCTTGAGCTTCAGTGAAAAGGATCAGCAAACTACCACGTATAGCTAAGACAAGTAACAATAATCGAAAGAGCAATAATTTGTCTTCGGACATTACTTTAGTGGATACATCACTGTACTTTCCAGAAAATACCGCCCTTCCTGTCGGGTTGATTTTGTTGTTGAATGTAATTCCCCTTACATTAGCAACAAATACTTTTCTTACATCAACAGAATTGAAATTGTAAACAAGTTGGCCTGAAAGCGATTTCATTAATAATAAATCGAATTAATTTTTAGTCCAACGTCATCTTGGCGCCATTAAAAGAATTCATACAAAAATTTAAATTTAAATAAGTCATTATAAAGAATGAAAAAGATAAATGCATATTCATTAACCTGAATTTCAAAGTGAGCATTCATTCAATTTAGATTTTTTGTGCCTTAGCGGTAATGACCTATGCAATTTTAAGTCGGTATACGTGTTTCGTTTTTATGATCTTTATAATTATTATTGTTGTATATGGCCAACAGAAGTTTGTTTTGTTTTGAAGTTTACGCTTCTCTTGCGATTATAATTGTACGGTTATAACAAAAGACCAAGACTGAAAACAGGAAATACGAAAAAATACACAAAATTCTTAACAAGATGTGGTATTTGGCAGTGGCAGCTCGTCAGATGACTAGTTTCTACAACTAATGTATGAGGAATTATAGTCGAGAACGATAGTTACAGGTACAATGAGTTGATACTCCTTAAGCATCTTTTTCGAAAAATTTTCTAGCATTGTAGTACCCACCATTCATACATCAGATGATTTACGATTATTGGCACATAAATAGTTGTATAATGGTGTTATTACAACAACTAATCAATCCTGAGATGACAAAAATTCCAGAATATAACCGCAGGCATGAAAATGTTAAAGCGCTAAACGTGATGCTGAAACGCGTAAAAAATCAATGAAAATGCAAATTGATTTCGCGATTCGAGGTATTCCATTGATTATTTTTCAATTCATTTAGAAATCACCTTGAGTGCACGCTCGTCAATGGGATATGGCGGAAAAAACCTGTAATTGTAAACATTCCTTTTCGGGACGGCCCTGAACTGTGCACCGAATACCTGACAGTGTAATCCTATTCGATAATTACACACCACCGTTTCAAGCATCCTTTATTAACAATTCTCATTTAAATGATTTAAAAGGTCTTTGATAGAGACAACATAATAAATACTTATAAGAAATAACTATACAGCGACCGGAAGAAAAAGTGGGGCACTTGCAAAATATTGTATACCGGCCGCTTTATATGAAGTTAACTATATGTATAAGGACATTAATAAGGGAAAATACGTTCTGCAAAATTCCTACTCGGCAATAAAGTACATAATTCAATCATTCTTTAGGCAAAGAATTTTTGAAAATTGTGAATTACAAGTCTTGGAAGAGTAAAACTAATGTTTAATTTGGAAACTTCGCAATAAAAAAATAAAAATTGTAAAAATAAAAAAAAATAAAAAATAAACTTCGTAAATTTCAGCTTTACCGGGGCATACACTCTTTGTTTTTCTTCTTTATGCTGCCAGGGGTAATATTTAAAAATATATCGATTACTAATTTATGAATTAATTTCATCATTAACAAAATATTTTAAGTAAATAAATAATAGAAAAAAAATATTTTTTCACTACTAGCCTTAAAAAATATCATTATTGACTGATATTTTTGCCGTGAAATTAATTGTTTTTCTCCACCTTTTATCGACTGGTCTGTCCTTAACATTATTAATCATATCTTCGGTATATAAGCTGAATACTAGATGTGACAACGCACATCCCTATCTGCCTGTCTCACTCCCTTCTGGATATCTACTTCTCTTCGTTCCTGCTCAAATTCTATAACTGCCGTTTGCCCTTTGTAGAAATTGTGTATTATTCTTCTGTTGCTATATTTCATCCCTACCTTTCCAAGCACTTCGAACGAGCTTCATCCATTTTACATTGTCGAAAGCTTTTTCTAAATCTACGAAGCCTATAGTTTTGGTGGTATTGAGCTGTCAAATTTTTGTTGACATCTATATTTTTTAAGTTTGATTTACGTTTAACACCAATAATATTCCCTGCCTGGATACGCAGAGAATTCAAACTGACAGATGACAACTGAATACTACCAAAAGTTTATAAATTTGCCATATTGAGGCGCTGCTAAGCAATATTCGCTCACTTCCTATACAGGGTATCCCACGACTACCTTACACGATCTGTATATGGAAAAGTGGGTTTAGTAGAGTTACACAAACTTGCACAAACAGGTAATCGAGGATGCTCAATTCGACTAAAATATTTTTGACTTTCTGCAACTTCCGGTTAAACCGGAAATAGACACCAACTTCCTTATTTTAAATAGAATACCCACATTTTTATTACGGATTTAGATTTTTGGTCGAATTTTAAGGTCACCTTATGCAAAACATCATATGTGTAAAGTGCACCCTCTTCGAGATATTAGACGTTAAAAATCGCCACTTTTCAAATTTCATCAATTATAACTTGGAAACGGTACGAGATAAAGAAAAATGGCTTACATGTCCCTATCCTAGTTTTTAATTATCTATCTATTGAGTGTGGAAAATACTGTCTCCTGATTGGTCAAAAAATGACAAAAAGTTGTCAATCGGGAAGCAGTATTTTCCAGACCCATTAGATAGAGAATTAAAAACTAGGATAGGGACATGTAAACCATTTTTCTTTATCTCGTACGGTTTCCAAGTTATAATTGATGAAATTTGAAAAATTACGATTTTTAACGTTTAATATCTCCAAGAGGGTGCACTTTACGCATATGATGTTTTGCATAAAGTGACCTTAAAATTCGACCAAAAATCTAAATCCGTAATAAAAATGTGGGCATTCCATTTAAAATAAGGAAGTTGGTGTCTATTTCCGGTATAACCGGAAGTCGCAGAAAGTAAAAAATACTTTAGTCGAATTGAGCATCCTCGATTACGTATTTGTGCAAATTTGTGTAATTCTACTATATATACTTTTCTATATACAGATCGTGTAAGGTCGTCGTGGGATACCCTGTATAGGCACTCTTTCTTTTTTCTATCGTTTTTTCTATAATTACTCGTATGGTAATAGAAACTAGTTGTCAATGCATTGACAGAACAGCTTCCTAGCCACAGCCACAACTGAACTGGACGGCGCGTTTGGCGCAATTTTTGGCGTAATTTTTTTCTCAATTTTTTCCTTATACAACCTATTACGATTTTCGCACATTGTGTAGAGAAAAATACCCTCTATCCCCTTTATACATACAGACGGAAATGTGCCACCTTGCCAAAAAGTCTTAGAATGACCCGAAACGTCCACATTTGATAAAAAACACCATGGTCAAAAAACGACTATCACAATAGCTACCTAGCTCAGCTAGGAAGCTAAAAATATGTTTTATTTATAACAAGCTTCCTACTCGAAAAGAATATTTAAGTGCATTTTCTCGTATTCCCAGGACACCTGATTTTTTGTTTTTTATAAATAAAATAATTATTTATTATTTGTTAACTTATTTTTTGATTTTTATACATGGCACAGGGTTCTTTGCGCAGGAGGCTTAACCGTAAACACCGTAAACAAGACCGATAAATGAGAGAAATGGTTGTAAGCACACGTAAGAAACTCGGCACAATATAATAGAAAATTAAACACTTGGATAAGTGGAGGCAGGCTCTTGGATGTAATATTCCTCTACGAGATCGCAAATGGGGGACTGCAGGACAGATTCTTACTGGGGGGGTTTGCCATTCCATGTTCCATGTTACACAAGACAGGCTACTACAAATTATCTCCAAAATTATCCGCTATACAGAACGTCTTCGACTGTAAACAAAATTTCTGGCCATATTGATCTGTTCTACATGACCAATCAACACAATTAAGACAGTGTCACGCTTAAATTTATAATATTACCGACTTTTTGTGCACCTATCTGGACCTGACGCAATTTGGTGGAGACTGAGGACTGACCAGATTTTGTGTTTTTCCTCCCCTCAAGCAAGAAAAACTCTTTTTTAACTGGATGGGAACTCCTGGACTGAGACAATAGCGGATGTTCATTAGGGGATCATCCAGCAAGAGAATTTAATCTGTCCATATAGATACAGTGAAACATCTTACTCGTCTCATTTTTAGAGTTATAGCAACACACACACACTATCCCAAAGGACTTGTACCTTGACGCAGTTCTAGTAATACTGGGACGGGTGGGATGGCTTGCGCGCTTCAATGATCTAAAGAGCCGAACCATAGGTTTAACCATATTGGAGGGGTTTTTATTTGAGAAGCCAGACTAAATCAAGTCCCTGGAAGGGGGCAGCAGCTCTTTCAGTAATCATAGTGGCAGAGATCGTGAGGGTTGGTATGGCACTGTGATACACACTACTGCGATGTGGAAGGCAACGGGAAACCACCACATTATTTTATCCCTAGTACAGCGTACTTTAATTTATGATGATGGCACCTTCTGGAGTAAAATATTCCGGAGGTAAAATAGTCCCACATTCGGATCTCCGGGCGGGGACTGCTTCGGGGGGAGTCATCAGAAATGATAAGTGTAACATCTCACGAGTCGGAGCGTGGAATGTTAGAAGCATGAAACAAGTAGGGAAGTTAGAGAATTTGAAAATTGAGATGGATAGGTTAGCATTAGACGTAGTAGGTATCAGTGAAGTGCGATGGCCAGAAGCTGGAGACTTCTGGAGCGGAGATTTTAGAGTAATGCACACAGGATCTGTAGGAGGGAATTCGGGAGTAGGAATTGTTATGCGGAAAAAAGTAGGACAGAGTGTAGAAAATTTCTTACAGCAAAGTGACAGGGTAGTTATGGTTAGGTTAGATTCGAAACCTGTAAAAACAGTAATAATACAGGTATATATGCCCACTTCTAACTACAGTGATGAGGCCGTAGAGGCAGTTTATAGTGATATTGAATATGTGCTAGATTTTGTGAGAGGGCACGAAAATTTAATAATTACAGGAGATTTCAATGCAGTCGTAGGCACAGGGCGAGAGGGCGGAATAGTTGGCCCCTTTGGATTAGGCAATAGGAACGATAGGGGAGTTAGACTGATAGAGTTCTGCGATAAACATAACTTAACGGTCGCGAACACTCTATTTCACCATCATGTTAGGAGATGCTATACGTGGAAGATGCCAGGAGACTTAGGGAGATATCAAATAGATTACATTCTCGTTAGGCAAAGATTTAGAAATCAAGTTAGGGATTGTAGAAGTTATCCAGGAGCAGATATAGATAGTGATCACAACATAGTCGTTATGAAAGCCAATCTTAAATTTAAGATTTTGAAAAAAAGAAGCGGAAGAAGGTATCTTGACCCAGAGAAACTAAAAGATGATGATATGCGCAATAAGTTCGAGAAAAAGACAAACGAAGCACTAAAGGGCACGGGTGGAAATATTGTTAGGGACATAGAGGCAGAATGGAATTGCATTAAAAATAGTTTAGTTTCCTCAGCTAGGGATATTTTGGGTCATAAACAGAATGAAAGTAGGAAACCCTGGATAACAAAACATATTGTGAGTCTAATAGAGGAAAGGCGAAAATATAAAAATAGGTTAGATGAAACAGGGAAACAAAGATATAAGGCGATCAAGTGGGAAATTATTCGGGAATGTAGGAAAGCGAAAGAGCAATGGATCGATAATAAATGCAAAGAAGTGGAAGATAAATTCGAAGTAGGAAAGACTGATGAAGCATATAAAATAATTAGGAGAAATTTTAGAGAAATTGGATCTAGTACCAAAAACATTAGAAATGAGGCAGGAGATATCCTAATCGGAAGTGGGGAGAAGGCAGATAGGTGGAAAGAATATTTAGGAAACTTATATGCGGGACAGGAAGTGCAAGATATATTAGAAAGCGAAAGCAGTGTAGAGGGGGATAACCTAGGGAGTCCTATAATGAGAGAAGAGTTTGAGATAGCACTAAAAAGTTTAAGGAATAATAAAGCACCAGGTATAGATGGCTTGCAGGCAGAAATCTTAAAGTGCGCAGGTCAAGAGGTAATAGATCGTTTATTTAAACTAGTTAGTCGCATATACCTGACAGGCGAGATTCCAGAAGATTACAAACGGAACATCATAGTAGCTTTGCCAAAAAGAAAAGGCGCGGATAGATGCGAAAATTTTAGAACTATCAGTTTAACTTCCCATGCGTCAAAAATTTTAACTAGAATTGTGCAAAGAAGGATGGAGAAAAAGGCGGAAGAAATATTAGGAGAAGATCAGTTCGGATTTAGACGAAATAGAGGAACGCGCGAGGCCATTCTAGCTTTACGAGTAATTATAGAAAAAACGATAGAAAAGAGAAAGAGCGTCTATATAGGATTTGTAGATTTAGAAAAAGCCTTCGACAACATAAAATGGGGGAAGATGTTCGAAGTGCTGAGAAAGGTAGGGATGAAATACAGGGACAGAAGAATAATACATAATCTCTACAAAGAGCAAAAGGCAGTTATAGAATGTGAGCAGGAACAAAGGGAAGTAGATATCCGGAAGGGAATGAGACAGGGATGTGCATTGTCACCTCTAGTTTTCAACTTATATATCGAAGATGCGATTAATATTGTTAAGGAAAGAACAGCCTCAGGGATCAATGTACAGGGCCAAACTATTAACATGCTCAGATTTGCGGATGATATAGCAGTGTTAGCATCTAGCAAAGAAGAATTAGGAGCGGCTTTGAATGAAATGGAAGCAGTTTTGACACAGGGCTTCGGCATGAAAATCAATAAAAAGAAAACTAAAATTTTGGTATGTAGGGGATGTGAAAATAGAACTAAAATGGAAATACAGATTGGAAATGAGAAGATAGAGGAGGTCGCGGATTTCTACTACTTAGGAAGTAAAATAACTCAAGACGGTAGGAGCACTAAAGATATAAAACAAAGAATGGCGCAGGGCCGAGTTGCGTTTAACAAAAAGAAACAACTGTTATGCTCGAGAACGGTTAATATAGAGACTAGAAAGAGACTCTTAACGTCGTATGTATGGAGTACGGCATTATACGGGTGCGAAACTTGGACAATAGGAGAAGCGGATAGAAAAAGAGTAGAAGCGTTTGAAATGTGGTGCTACAGACGCATGATGAAGATACCGTGGATAGATAAGGTTAGCAATAGGGAAGTATTAGAAAGAGTTGGGGAAAAGCGAAAGGTATGGAAAACAATAAAGAGTAGGAGAGATAGGATGGTAGGACACCTTCTAAGACACGAGGGAATAGTTCGTGACATACTAGAGTCAGAGATAGGAATAAAAAGAGGTAGGGGTAGGCCTAGATTAGACTACTGCTCTCAAATAGTTAGGGATGTAGGATGTTCTACTTTTAGGGAAATGCGTAGGTTAGCTCAGGATAGAAAAGAATGGAGGTACGCGTCCAACCAGTCTTCGGACTGAGAACCTTATGATGATGATGATGAGCAACACACATATTTTTGTGTAATACAAATGCTCGTAACTGACAGACGATGCACAGGGTCTCAACAAGATTAAGTGATTTAGGTATATTATTGACTTTTGAAGTGCGGAATTCGTAAACTCTTCCGTTTCAGTCGTGAGCTCGTCGATTTTTCCGGTTGTTTTTGAGTACATTACCAAAACAAAATGTACCAACGTAGATTTTTTAGGAGAATGAAAAGGTGTATCTATATTAATTAATAACCGTGTGCACGTTTTCATGTAACGTGGGATGTTGAAAATCGATTAGTTCTTTTCTCGCATATGTCACGCTCGGCTCTTTTTATTCTGCGGCGTGGACAACTTCATTTGCAAAACTGTCTACCGAGCAGAAATTGTTTCCATGATATAAGAAAGAGTTATTGTTTCAAGTTTTGATTAATATTTCAAACCTGTTTTACCTGATGTCATCGCCACATTTATGATTATTATTATTCGATATTTTCTCGCTGAAATTATACACGCATTTTTTCAGTAATTCATTAGTTTCAGCGGTCATTCTACAGGCGAATTATAAAAATATTTTGATGATGCCATTTACATATTTCAGGCCTGTCAAAAATTAGAAATAAGCAAGTGGAATGTTTTTAAAATGTAAAAATAACGTAATGGTAATATTTGGTAGGGTCCCTAATATTTGGGGCAGTGAAGCGCCATCTGTCAAATAGAGAGCTATTTAAGAATATTATATTGACGCCATCTGTTATGCCAAAGGAGAGTTATTTTGAACGGTGAACTTTGAAATTCAGATCTTGTGTTTATGTCTTTTTTGGGCGTACTTTGGTTGTTCTGTAATAGTTCTTGCTTCGTATATTTTTCTGGGCATGTCATGTCCCCACACCTCTTCTTTTTATATACCCGAGTCATCGTAATATTGTTATTCTATGGTATTACCTATGGGCTTCGCATTGTTTTTTTGTTATTTCATTGTTGGTTAGGAACAATCTACTCGTTGCTCCCATTCCTTTTATTGATTCTCTCTCATACTCTTCCGTTTTGTTGTATCACTGACCCAATATACTTGAAAATTATCACCATCCCAATAATTATCTTCACATTGCCTCTCTCTAGTTCTCTTCTGTCTATCTTCATGTTTTCGTTCAACATTTCTGCATCTTTTGCTGTAATTACCATATGGCGCCAATAACGCATTTCAGAAACCTTGATCTTCTGCATTTTCTAGTGCTCCTGATGTGTTTTCGAAGTTTTCTGATACACTTCGAATAATGTTTTGATGTCCCCCTTGTTCCTTAATATCTCTCTCTCTCTGTCTCTGTCGATTATATTGAAAGCTCTTTCTATATCGATAGAGCATAAATGTATGTATGGAGAAGATTCAGAGTACATCCTAGTTAGTTTCGACGTCACACTCCTATTCGACAAGGTTCCGACGAACCTTGATTAAGACCTAGCGGATTTGGTACTGTCGTACATTAATTCCACCTTCTTCGCTTTCAGAGATGAATTTTGCGGACGAACGGAAGGAATAGCTATATGATCCCCTATATCTTCACTACTGGCTAACATGTAGGTACATGGAAATTTTCGAGATCACCCTGGAATCAACCAAGCTGAAGTCGAAGAGCTGGTTTAGGTACATGAACGATTTCTGGATGTTCTGGTTCGTAGAAAGGGCGGAGATTTGGATCATCACCATCACCCGGTGCAGAAGCAAGGCATCGTCAACACTCTGGGTTAGGCGAACTAAGCGGATCAGCAAACCAGAGCATCTGAAGGAGCTGAATCATCGACGCCTGGCGTTAAGGACGAACGGCTATTAATTCTAGGACCAACATAGAGAAAGCTTACGGACTCCACCTCATCTGTAATAAAATTTTTAACTTTGGGACAGCTTAGTTAATTTTTTAAGCATCCGTTCTTCCCAACCCAATTCAGATTACATGTTGTGAGAGGTCGTCCTGAAATAGAAAGGTACTTCGTTTATTTTATTATTATTAAATAATGTCCTCCTGTATACAATCAAGCCCACAATTGAAAATAAATATTATGACAGGCACATAACCATATTTATTGCTCGGCAATAAAAATTATATGGCATTTTTTATAGAGACGATGGCGGGGGTTTTATTTCAAAATGACATTACGGTACGATTTAACACAAAAGGAAATGATACGTTGAACGTAGGTGGATGTTAAAAATATAGCTAAATTACCGGCGCGTGGGTTTCTCGAGCCCAAATTCCTCCAACTAGAGGAGGTGTCGTCGGCAATTCATTCATTAATGGCGAAACCCGTAAATGAGTTATTATGTGAGGCAATCTAAAGGACGCGGAGACTGGATTCTTTACGATTATACGGATGAATTTGCATTAGAACTAAACTGGTTTAACGACCGTGGAGGAATAACAATAATGTCCTGTGTGCTATTTTGTTGATTGTTTATTACTTGGAAGAGAAAAACAACTTGTCCGGGAAACTACTGGCCGCATACCCGCACTCGAACCTCGTTGTAAAATAACAAGAATTTCTTGGGAGGCACAAATTTTTGCTTCATAATTAATACTCCTGATTTTTTTTCACCGATACGAAGTATTTTAGTTATAGCTAGATATAGCTAGAGCTCTCCTAGGAAAGGCCAATATATTTCACTGATACTAGTTCATTGTTACACTACGTACCTACAGTCCAACAGATTTAAGTTGTCGAGCGATTGGGTTGTCCATTAGCATACTTTACGGATGCGGTACCTACCAGCTGCGCAGATAAAATTTTCAGTTACCGGTGAGCCATCTTCCCCCATCTTCCTTTCCCGGCGTAAATCTTCCTCAAAACCTTTCTATTCCACCTTTCTAGCCTCTGTTTGTCCTCCTTAGTCTCTGTCGATGTCACCACTGGTCTTGTAACTGGTTTTGTTTATAACTGTCATTGATTTATTTCGTTTTACCATTCTAGCCTCTTTCGTTTCCGTTGTTGTTATTCTTCGTTACAAACACCCCTAGGTATACGTAAATCTCTAAACTTTCCCAAACTTATACTCGCGCCCTTCTACCACTTTCACCACACCACATAGTCCTCCGCGTTTTCGTTTTTATCTGTCTAACCATGAACTTTGACTTCTACTGTTCTACTGCTAAAGCCAAGCATTGGCGCGTGTTACCGTATATTGTTCTGTCTCTCCCCATTTCTCTCTCTCTCTCTCTCTCTCTCTCATCATTCCTTCCAGTAAGTACCAGGGTCCGTTTTCGATTTTGAAAGGTTCTGAAACACACCCAAAGTTATTTTTTATCAGCATAATACCTTTTCTCGATATTCCCAATTGCATCATAGTTTTGTAGAGTTCTTTCTAACTATTGTGTCGTAGACCTGCCCATCTCCATTCACATCATAGCGTATAACCTGCATACTGTGCAATTCCTTTTCACCATATTTGACCGCTTCTGCAGGAATTCCATTTTTTTCCTGGTCTTTTATGGTTCTTCAAATTCAAAATTACATCTTGACATTCTGCTTTCGTAGGTAGTTGTTTTTCTTTCTGTGGTAGTTCATCAGTTCATCTGAATTCCCCCGGCCCAGATCCTTTAACCCTATATTTTATAGTTCGCTAAAAGATTCTTTTCACCTTTCAGCTCTTGACTTTGGGTCCCCTACTATATTCCCTTTTTTGACCTTACAATACGCCGTTTTAACTTTAAAACTTTTACTTCGTGGAAGTTTCGTGTTTCTTTATTTCTAAACTTCTCTTCCATATTTTGAATCTTCTTCTCCATGTAATTCCTTTTTTCTCTAATGTAACTATTCTTTACTCTTCTTCTTTCTCCACCATATATTTCTTGTTTAGTGGTGAGTTACATGTTGTATATTGTTCTCGTTCCATTTTCCTGTTCTCTATCGCTTCCTCACATTCTCTGTCGACCCAATCTGGGCGTTTACCTATTTTCTTCTTTTCAAGCATTTCTTTTGGTGTCCTAACTAATACTTTCTTAATTTGGTAAGTACCACTCCTCACCAATTTTGTTCTTCATATGATTGTGCTGCAACAGTGCTTGAACCCGTGCGATATATCTTCTTCATCCTGCAGCTCTTCGAATTCGTAACTTACTTTCTTTCCTTTTGCTTTTTCTGTTTTATGTAGAACTGATTTCCTTATATTATCACCACAAATAATGATCACTATCTGCATCTGCTCCTCTGTAGCTACTTTTTGTTTGTAATACCCGTTGCATCTAATACCTCATCAACACATGAAGTGATTGTTATTAGGCCAAGAATAAACATATCGATACATCCTCGTATATTGCTGGCCAATATTATCTCCAATTCATTCCTCAAACAAAATGAATGAACCGCTTTTGATGAAATAAAAGCCGTTGAGAGATGGCACTGGGGCGTACGCTGAACAGGTGCTAGGTATGCGACCGGAGCCAAAATCTGACGTGGAGGACGTTGGCGGCGGCGGCCACGGCTTGTCGGATGTCGTGGGAGACGAACAATCCCCAGGTCTGACGACGTGGGCGCTTCCATAAGTATGGAATAGCAAATGTTCTCTCCGTCTTTTGTTTTGCGGTCGATATTGCCGTTTTGTTTTCAATAGCATTTGTCTATTTTTGCTGGCACACTATTAAGAGTACGCCTCCGCATGTGACATTCCATACTTTATGAACGAATTTTACGCAAAACTCTGTGATTAGCATTTTTATTTAGAGTGTGTCCGGGCTTATTCCAGTTTTAATAACAAGTTTGATGAACGAATTTTAGATAAATTACATCCGTTTGGCCCAACAGAAAGAATACCCACCACTTTTTATTCTTAAATATGTATCCTCGCAGACTTCACTAAAAAGGATGACTTAAAAGCGAATTTTAATTCACAATTTAAACTGAAAGAGCTTTTAAACAGTAAAGTAATGCAATAAACATGAACATGCCTAAAATTAGGCGATGTTACCAAGCATAAAGAGGGTCCTTTATTAAATTATTTCATAAAACATTCCAAAAATAGCACCAATTTGCTCTCGTGACTCAAGATGTGAGAAATTTTACTCGTGTGTACTAGAACTAAAACGTTTATAAGTCATTATGTCAATTCGTGTCATTAGCGTTGCCTGGAAGTATGAAAGAATGTGTTTAATTGATAGTTGTAAAGCACAGGCTCGGACCGGCTCCATTTGAACTGGACCGCGCATGTTGAGTAGTTCAAACATGGTTTGTGCCTGCTACCAAACCAATCGTCATATTTTATATTTAAAAATTCTTAACATTTTCTTTTTTTTGTATAAATATGCATTTAAGTAGCGCAGCAATAGTCGGTTAAGCCAAAGAATAAAAATATTTTTACTCTTTGGTAAAGTGTACTTCATCATCATAAAGTTCTCAGTCCGAAGACCGGTTGGACGCGTACCTCCATCATTTCCTATCTTGAGCTAGCCCACGCATTTCCCTAAAAGTAAAACATCGTACATCCCCAACTATTTGAGAGCAGTAGCCTAATCTGGGCCTAACCCTACCTTTTACTCTTATCTCTGACTCTAGTGAGGTGAACTCTTTGAAATGCCTCCCTATTGCTAACCTTATCTATCCACCACGGTATCTTCATCATGCATCTGCAGCACCACATTTCAAACGCTTCTACCTTTTTTGAACCGCTTCCCCTATTGCCCAAGTTTCTTTCCCGTACAATGCCGTCCTTCATACATAGGTACGTCTTTAAGAGTCTCTTCCGAGTTTCTACATTAACCGTTTCCGAGCATAACAGTTATTTCTTTAAAAGTAAAAATTATAAGTAGTGTCCGAGACAATTTAACTCAGGGTTTCTTCGGCTTAATAAAATTGTTAATTGCTAGCTTTTAGAACTTTTCGAATGCATCCATGTCACAGTATGAGACATAAAAATTCGCCAGTTTCCAAAAGAAGACCGCAGACCGCAGGTAGACCTGATTTGATTTTTTCACGCCCGCAGTAGCAACGCACCTTTAAGAACGAGTTTCCCTAACGAATATGTAGGAGCAAATTACCTATAACAAGCAAATGGAAATCTTACAAACAGATGGTTACGCAATTAGATTTCTGTTGTTACTGGAATAAAAGGCACAAATGTGGGTGCAATACTAAGAAGTCATATACAGGGTGATTCACGGAAACCGTTGACTATACATATACATGCATGTTTCCTCATCTAACGCAATTAATTCTGAAAATTTGGATTCGTACATCTACACGTATGAACTTTCCAATGAAAATGTTTTCAAATTAATGGCACTTCCGGTTATACCGGAAATGGCTGCTAACTTCATTTTTTAAATGGAAGGTCATATTTTTGAGAGTAGATTTCGATAAGGGGATGTTCGAAATATTATTTTTCGAAATTTTCTTTCCTTGCACATCTTACTTAAAAAAGATTTTTGCTAGGTACGCATTTCGAATTGAAGGAGCGATAATACACAACGAGAGTTACCACTTACCACTTACCACTTACCTTTCCCAGGGTGCCTTTAATTTTTTAAGATATACATGATGTTATTAATCTGAAGTCTTATTGAATAAACTTTAAATCTGTAGTAGTCAATTTTCTTAAATGGTACAACCTGTATGTTACTTCTCCATCTAAAACAGAATGGTATTCTACTTCAAAAATTATAAGCATTCCATATATCTATCACGTTGATTTGTTGTTGTGATCGATTTTTATATACAGGGTGGTCCGAAAATAGCGTGCAATATTTTACCAGCGTGTTCTGTGGTCAAAAATAAGACAAAATGATCCTATAAGCGTATACCGAAATATGCTTCGCAAGGGAGCTATTAGCTTTCCAAAAGAAAAAATCTGAGGACGTTTTCTTCTAAATATCTTCGAAACAAGTCCAATTAAAATCATGAAATTTAATGGAATGTGTAAGTACCAAATGCTGAATCTTTTGCTGTAAACATACTTTTTAAAATTTAACAGGGGCGTCTCAAAGGTGGGGATGGCGGTGGTAAGATTTACCCCAACAGTAGTTAGAAAATGACAATACTGGGACACATCCCTGGCCGAGGCGGTTGACCGCCTCGGCGGTGGGCGGGGCAATAGCCAATGAGAGAGGTTTTGGGCGGCATCCAATGGGAGTGGTTGTGGGTGGTAAGGTTCAACTACTGCTAGATGCCTTTGGATGTGGCCCAGGCGCCTGCGCCGGGGTTTTCGCAAACGTTCTGGAAATGACGCCGACTGGGAGTCGAACCCGGGTCCCCGCGCACCGGAGCCCTCGCTAAACCCACTGAGCTAATCGGCTGCCCACATGCCCGTCTTTCAAATCATCCATATATACTTGTAAACAGAAGTTTCTCGGAAATTCCAACGTTTGCAATTGTTTATACTAAATAAATATTGATATCAAAGTTTAAGAAAAAAAGCACGTTCGCCGCCGATAAGAGATGTTATAATTGTTTTTATTATGGGTAAAAAACCTTTCAACTCGCCGACAGGATTATGCTTGTTTAGGTTTGCTCCCACGTTCTATATATGCACATACTACGTTGCAGACACTACAAGGTGACCCGTTTGTTTGTTTGTATTATTACAATAAAATAACATTCTAGAACATTCTCAGTTTGTTTATTTTGATACGTACTATGTTTTAAAATTACTTGTTATCTTAATGCGTTTCGGACACGTGTGTGAACCATCTGGTGAGTGCTGGAAGTACTAATTGAGTGTCGGTAATATAGAGCACATGTAGATTTCTGTTACACTTACTGGAAAGTGCAAATTGAATGTCGGTAATATAGAACGCATGTAGAATCTTAAAGAGACCATTTATAGTTATTGATATGCAAACATCTTAGTTCTCGGTAGTAGAACATCCTACATCGCTAATTATTTGAGAACAGTAGTTTAAATCTAGGCTAACTCCTACGTAAAAACTGCGTCATGTGGGGTATCAAATTAAAGGACTCAACGAGAGGTATCGGAATATTGGGGTGGTTTTTAGGGATGGTTTTTGGGGGTGGTTTTTAGGGGTGGTTTTGGGGATTGTTTTAGGGGTGGTTTTAGGGGTTGTTTTTAGGGGTTGTTTTTGGGGGTTGTTTTTGGGGGTGGTTTTAGGGGTAGTTTTAGGGGTGGTTTTAGGGGTGGTTTTTAGGGGTGGTTTTAGGGGTGGTTTTAGGAGTGGTTTTTGGGGTTTGTTTTTAGGGGTGATTTTTAGGACGCCCCCGGCCACGCTCCTTGCCCCGCCCACCTAGGTCATGTAAGGTATCAAATTAATCAGCTCGATGAAACAAATAGGAATCTATAGTTATTCTCCTACTTCCGAATTCTTATCAGTAGTTGTCTGTCTGTCTGTCTGTCTGTCTGTCTGTCTGTCTGTCTGTCTGTCTGTCTGTCTGACTGTCTGTCTGTCTGTCTGTCTGTCTGTCTGTCAAGGCCGTTGAATTTCGTAGACTGCGCATGCGCACGGTTGTATGGAGAGTATTTAAGCAAGCGGTGCTGTCAGTTAGTACTTGCACTTCAACAAGGGAACCGCATTTGAATAATGACACACATAAACGTAGACACGTTTCGTGTTCTGGACGGTGCTGCTGTGGATGAATCAGCACGCCGTGTCGAGGTGCACGTACATCAGCCGTTCGTGACAACAACAACATTCAACGCCAATGACGAAATTCGCATACCAATCAACCAACAAGACGTTTACGTACTGCCGCATCTAAGCTGCATCTACATAGAGGGCAGGTTCATCAAGGGTGCAGGAGGCGGAGATGCGGCTTTAACAAATAACGCCCTCAGTTTCATCTTTGACGACGTCCGCTATGAAATCAACGGAGTGGAGGTGGATCGAACAAAAAACGTGGGCATCACGAGCACACTGAAAGGTGTAGTTTCTCTGAATGAGGGTGAGGTGTGTGCGCTGGAGAATGCCGGCTGGACGAATACGGGAGACTCACCGAGCCACCTTATCGACGAGAACGGGAACTTTAACGTGTGCATCCCGGGAAGAATCCTACTCGGATTCCTAGAAGACTACCACAAGGTGCTGTTGAATGTGCGTCACGAGCTCATTTTGACTCGATCGAAAAACGATAGGAACGCTTTCGTGGGTAACGAGGACACCAGAATTGAGTTGAGCAAGGTTCATTGGAGGGTGCCGTACGTCTATCCATCGGATGCTGAATACCTAAAACTTCTCAATATTGTCGAGGATGAGAGAACGTTGCAGATATATTTTCGCAGCTGGGAGCTGTACGAGTATCCGGTGTTGCCGCAAGCTACGAAACAAACGTGGGCCGTCAAGACTGCAACACGGTTAGAGAAACCCCGCTACGTTATTGTCGCCTTCCAGACGAATCGCAAAGCGAATTTGGATACGGATTCAAGCAAATTTGACCACTGCAATCTGGCAAACGTCAAACTGTACCTGAATTCTGAGTGCTTCCCCTACGAGAATTTAAACTTGGATTTCTCCACGGGGAAATACGCCCTGCTATACGAAATGTACGAGAACTTCCAGAGTTCATACTATGGAAAAGTTGGCGAGCCGCTATACGGCAGGGAACAGTTCAAGGATCTAGCTCCCATCGTGGTGATTGACGCATCAAAGCAGTCGGAAAGCATCAAGTCTGGACCCATAGATATGCGTCTAGAATTTGAGTCGAGCGAGAATTTTCCGGCCAACACAACCGCATACTGTCTCATCCTGCATGACCGCATCGTTGAGTATACACCGGGTAATGAATCGGTCAGGAGAGTGGTGTGAACGCATGCCTACTCTGTATACAGATTATAGTTTTAATTATATTGATGTAAAAATATATTCATTGTTTTTATTTTTGCGAAAACCCCGGCGCAGGCGCCTGGGCCACATCCAAAGGCATCTAGCAGTAGTTGAACCTTACCACCCACAACCACTCCCATTGGATGCCGCCCACAACCTCTCTCATTGGCTATTGCCCCGCCCACTCTCATAGAGCCCGGCGCATGCGCCTCAGCCACTGCCAAAGGCCCCAAAGACACCAGAGGCAGAAGACATGACTCCTTCAGCAGCCTCTGGTCATTGATGGCACCTGGATGGACTGGCCTGAACAACACGTGTACTTTCAGAGCCCCGGCGCATGCGCCTCAACCACAACCAAGGGGGCCCAAAATGGCGGCTTGGGGGGCGCACTCTTCGGCAAAGACACTCGCTTCTTCTGAGAGAGGCTGCCGCAGAAGTCGTTGCTGAAGAAGTGGATGGCACCTGGAGAAGCCGGGGGCCCGGCTTCCTTGAAGAAGTGGATTGCACCTGGAGAAGCCGGGGGGCCCGGCTTCCACCTGCCGAAGCGATCGATCGCCTCGGCGGGCTGGCTCGAGCGCCCCATCGCTCCTCAGCCAGAAAGACGGGCGCCCGGCTTCCTCCCGCCGAGGCGGTCAACCGCCTCGGCCAGGGATGTGTCCCAGTATTGTCATTTTCTAACTACTCCCAACTTTTTTTAGAGCATGTCGTTTTCAATTTTTCCGTAAAAATTTGGCACTTCGGGGTTTCTTGCAAAAAAATATGCTCCTGTCTCGTTTAAGTATACAAACGAAGTTCTCCACTTCTTGTAGGAATTTTTTGGGCATGCAGCGAAAGTTTTGAATCGATTGTGCTTGATAACGGTGCCTCCTATCAAAACGAAACAGGAGCAAATTTTTTCTGCAAAAAACTCTGAAGTTGCAAATTTGTATGGAAAAACTGAAAATGACATGCTCTGAAAAAGTTGGGGTAAATCTTACCTCCGCCACCCCCAGATTTGAGACGCCCCTGTTAAATTTTAAAAATTATGTTTACACCAAAAAATTCAGCCTTTGGTACTTACACATTCTATTAAATTTCTTCATTTTAACTGGACTTGTTTCGAAGATACTTAGAAGAAAACGTCTTCAGGCCTTCTCTTTTAGAAAGCTATAGCTCCATTGGGAAGCATATTTCGGTATACGCTTATAGGAATTTCTTGTCTTAATTTTGACCACAGAACACGTTGGTAAAATATTGCACGCTAATTTCGGACCATCCTGTATGTATTGCCTTGTTTGAGTAATTTATGAAACTAGTAGAGCTGTAATTACTTACAAATTAATTTGGTAGTTAACAATTATTTAATGCTAAAATTCCAAATTTAAGAAGTTTTCCATATTTCAAATGAATTCTCACGAAATTACAGTTCTACCAGTTCAATAAATGATAGGTACTCAAATAATCAGGCAATTCCTGAAAATCGGTAAGAGATAGGCACGATGAATGCTTATAATTTTTGAAGTAGAATACTATTCTGTTTTAGATGGCTAAGTAATATATAGGGTGTTTCATTTAAAAAAAATTGGCTACAACAAATTTAAAGTTTGTTCAATACCACATCAGATTAGCAACACCCTGTGTGTATCTTAAACAAATTAGAGGCATCTTGAAAAAAGTACAAATGGTGACTCACGATGTTGTGTATATTTGAAATAGATTTTAAAAATGTATGATGTAAAACTTGAAAATTTCGAAAATGACTGATGGCTGACTTTCTGAATGTGGTTATGTTATAAAAGTCCCATTACAAAAACTAGCAGAATCGAAATCTGATGTCAAAAATATGACCTTCCCTTTAAAGTTGGTAGCCTTTTCCGGTATAACCGGAAGTTGGTTGGTTGGACTATTTCAATGGGAGCATGTCGTTGCTAATATGAATATAGCGATCACACTAAGACACAACTGAGATATATTGTCCTTATTTGATGATTGATGTGCTTTTTGCAACGACGTACATATATATTTAACAGTAAATCATTGCTACTGTCAAAAATTCTATTTTAGTCATGTAATTAATAATAATAATAATACATAACTTTATTGGTACAATTATCTTCATCATAAAGTTTTCAGCCGAAGACTGGTTGGACGCGTACCTCCATCCTTTCCTATTCTTAGCTAACCTACGCATTTCCCCAAAAGTTGAACACCCTACATCCCTAACTATTTGAGAGCAGTAGTCTAATCTTGGCCTACCCCTACCTCTTTTTATTCTTATGTCTGACTATAGAGTGTGTCGCGAACTATTCCTTCGTGTCTCAGATGGTGTCCTACCATCCTACCATTATTTTTCGATCCGCTTCTCCTATTGTCCAAGTTTCTTACCCGTACAATGCCGTACTCTACACATACATCTTTAGAGTCTCTTCCGGGTTTCTACATTCCGTTCCTTGCGCTATTCTTTGTTTTATATCTCTAATGCTCCCACCAGTGATGTTAAATTACCGTAATTTATATTTTTGGTAATTTACGACGGTAATTTACGATTTTTAATTACCGATATTAATTACCGTGGTAATAAATTTGTTTTGTAAATTACCGTGGTAATTTACCGTAATAAATATTGCTTAAATTACGGTAAATTACCGTATTTTACCAGTAAATTACCGAAATTTACCTGTAAATTACCGTAATTTACCAACAAATTACCGTAATTACCAGTAAATTACCGTAATTTACTAATAACACAGTAATTTAGAATTAGATGTTAGATGAAAGATGATGTCACCAAAATATAAATTTTATTTGTAAAAAATATAAACAAAATTACTATAAAATATGGTAATTTACTTCGTAATTTACTGTGTAATTTACGGTAATTTTCCCCGTAAATTACGGTAACTAATTTTTTGTATTTTACGGTAAATTACGGTAAATAACCGCGGTTATTTACTGGTAAATTACCAGCTCACATCACTGGCTCCCACCTTTCGACTTATCTGAATAGCAGAAATCCGTGACTTCTTCTTATCTTCTCATTTTCTATTTGTATTTTAGTTTCAGTTCTATTTAAATTTTCTAATAAAGCAACTGGGTCTTACTTACAATAAATTTATTTATGAAATCCTCATAGAAAATGTATCAATACGCTTGAGACCTACACAGGAACAATTTAACATGGCTATACCTTTTCTAAAGGTGAGTTTTCAGTTACCTATTTGGGCAGTGATATTAGCTAAAAAGTTGTAAAAAATGTTACAAAGAAACGAAAAACATGTATTTGATATTTGCAATGGCATAATGGCAATATTTATAAATTAAATACTTGGAGCTATTGCACGAGACACAAACTACGACTACACAATTTGATTTGACCCACACATGCACAAAAACGTAAAAAAAGACTCAGCCTTTTCGAATGAAAACATTCGCAGTCGAAACAGTCTTTGCTTTCTTCACAAATTTAGTTTTCTTCTTCTTCTTCGTGGTAGTTTTCGATTGAGAAGTGATAACGTCGCCATCGCTTGTCACTCCTTGGGTTACCTTGTTCTTATACAGTGCCGTTTCTGGAAGACTCTTGGTCTTCCATATTTTTCCAGCAGCAGCCGGTTCTATCATCCAGTCGAAGTTAGTTGGACGTTTCAATCTGTAAGGAAAACTTAAAGCAAAATTGATATGTTGCGAAAAAGTTGTGTTAATTTGTGGTGACTAACATCGAGAGTTTCAGGAAATGTTAAAGTGATAATCTTATACCCATTTTGAGTTTTCTTTTGATGCTTTTCCTTTTGTTCTGCCGATTGTTTGGACTTTTTGCTGCCTTTCTTGTCGGTCTTTTCGGGTTTGATGGACTTTTTCCTGGAAAGTTTAGCCCTGAAACAATGTAGTTTTTCTATTTACATGGTTCAAGAGACGATGCATTTGGGAAATGCAACAATGGTAAAAGGAAAAATATTGAACCTCACACAATATATCGAGGATGAATGAAGTGGTACGAATAATCAACTGAAAAGTGGGACGGAAATATTAGAAGTCTTTATGCTGCCAGAAAGCTCTAATTTCTGGAATGAGAATTGAATAGCTTCAATGTCGATGTCTCAGGAATATTTGCAACACAGTATAACCGGCTCAAAATCCACAACTTCTGATCTATCCAGATCTGAATAAATCATGAACCACTGAAGATTTTATTTTAAAAAACAAAGGCTATGAAAGTTATTATTTTAGGGAGATAGTCCACGTTACAGTATAAAAGGAACAAAAGAATGTTGAGACTCACTTGACTTCCTCCACAGGAGCACTCCTTGGGGCGAATGTGAAATTCGTCGTACCCCAAGACAGCGGAGTCGTTAAATCCCCGCCTACTCCCAACCACAACCTATTCTTCAACGAAACCAGTTTGGCTTGGACTTCAACCAGTTGTTGAGTGGTTATTTTCTTACTATCGACAAGCGTCCTAAAAATGCAGACTGTTGTATTTTTCTCGCACTCTTCCCAAAACTCACAACAAACTTTTGCGATGAAACGACAAGGGATCGATGCCAAGAATGCGATCGATATTTTTCGACAGGGAGGATGTCCACGACGGTGACACCCTGTTGGGTGCACTTCTTGGTTTGATAATCCAGTTCCAAGTCTGGATGGATATTATCCTGTTTGAAAATTTAATTGTTTAAAAAAAGTTTCAACATAATAAGCAAAAGTAGACCTTTTGTTTCTTTTTGGCCGATTTTTTCTTCTTCTTCTTCCGACGAACAGGCTTGATTTTCTCTCTAGGACCTTCACCTTCAGTATCCGATTCAGATCCCCCGCTAGTATCTGAAATATAAAAAGCTACTTTCTTGGAAAGGGCTAACTCTACCGTTGTACTGGGCAAAGGAAGCGGTTTTCTGGGGATGCTGGGCAATTTGCTTTTGACATTCTTCTTATTCTTAGCATTAGTATGTTGTTTCTGTTTCTTTTTTATGATAGGAGAAGGAGGGGGAACGATTAATGCTGTCTCCGGGTAGGTAGGTTTCAGCCCAAATTCAGAACTACTTGTTGACGTATCTCCTTCATCGCTAAAAATAAAATTTATTTACTGCTATTCAAGGAACTTAATATGTAGTCACATTTTACCTGGAATAATCAGATATTTGTATGTTTGTTGGTACTTCCGCGTTTGATCCTTCAGTGATTAGCCTACTAACAATTTTAAATCTTAATCTCTCCTGAAACAACGAAATAAAACACCATTTAGATTGCTGAAACATTTATTTCCAAAATTTAAATATAGCAAAAAGGAAAGCTGACAAGTAAAATATTCTGAGCATCCCTAAAAAATTCCAGTTCATGCAGCGCAGTTGAATGTAAGACAAATTTCTTCTAAATACCTTTGAAGGATCGTTATCGTAGAAATCTAGGAGGGTTTGGCAAAACACCCTTCCCATTTGTTCATAATCCTGAGCCGAAAAATGTGAGTCTGCCCTATTGCCCAAACTGGAACCACCGAAAGTTGCTTCCATGGTGTAACTATTTGCAATTCCCATCATCCACATCACTACTCTTCCCGTTCCTTCTTTGGACTTCTGTATACGAAAATGGCAGTTCTCAAACGAAAACTATCGAAAGAGAACATGATCAAATAATTATACAATTAAGTGTTTTACGTCGTACTTTATCAGCAGCATTTTTGTGCAACATTAAGGGAAACACTTGTTCCAACAGCTTCTTTTCAGACCCTCGACGACTTTCACAGCCATATACGAAGATATTGTGCTTTCTAGAATGAGCGTGAAGATCGCAATACATTGCTACCCCGCACTCTTCCAAAAGCCTGCACGAATCATTACAATACAAGAATTTAACCGCAAAAGTATTTGTTACGCTTACCTTCGCACCATCAACTTGGTATACCATATAGAAGGATAGGTCTCCCTAATGACAGTGCGATATTGTCTATTCAAGTCTCTACCAGTCAAAGAACACCTGTTATTCCCGACAATAACGCCATCGGGATTTAGCATTGGCACTAATTTGAAAATAAAGTTGTTTCGCAACTCTTTGGCAGCCGCAGATTCGCTGGTGAGGAAATCTAGGAAACCCTTCATCATCCAAGAAGCCGGAGCTTCCCCTGGGTGCACCCTAGCTGTTATCACTACCGCCCTCTTTTTCTGCAAAATCGTTTTACTCCGTTACCGACAATTTTACGAGAATTTAGGCAATATAGAAGAGTTTGCTCTGTGCCCTCTGATTGTGAACAACCTCCTTCTACTGCTTCTCTTGTTCTGTTGCCCGTATTTTTTTAAGTAAGGTCCGGTAAGAAATAAAAAAAGTAAAATCAATATATAAATATTTTTTTTTACATTCACGCCCTCAAAAAGACCTCCACCCAGGTGGTATATCTTAGCACCAGTTTCCACATTGTAGTGTTGAAAAGTCAGACAGTACTGTAGCACATATACGGATGTGGCAGTCTTGGTAGTGTCCCATTTTCATCACCACCAACTCTGGAAGTGAAAGAGCTCAAGATCCTCTATGACGTGGAAAAGTTTGCCCACTTGCCAGAATCGATGGAGGTGCGTTGCCGATAGTACAGCGGAATCCATGAAAGCTGTATAAAACTGAAGAATCGACAATCGACATTTTGAGGATGTGCGCGTGCGTCTGGTGACGCAGGATGGTGACCACATGGGCGTACAATGCCTCGGAGAGTTCTACGTGAAGGTATAAACTGTTCACATTCAGAAGAGCAGATGCAAGATTGTTTTTATTATTATTATTTCATGGATACCTTGTTGTCTCCTGGTACAGGCGGGGATGTTATCGTGACATAGTACACGTTGTTACCTGCCAGTGTCCTGCAGAGTAACCTTAGCGTGCTGTAGGTCGACTTAATAGGGTGAGTAGACATTTCCATTAAGTAATCTTGGAGGTCTGAGTAGGTGTAGGGGTAGCTATGTGCGAAATACACTTCATCGTCCTCGTGAGGGAATTCGATGGTGAATGTGAGGGTGTACGTCATTTGTTGGTCCGGGTCTTCAGGTGTACTGTAGCAGAAAAAACTTGTAGATTACAAAATTATTGTTTTGCTCTATCAGTTGGCATTAATTTTTTATTATTGTATTTTCTCTTACACATTATCGTTGCAGTAGTACGTAATATTTTCCCCACAGTGCCTCCACCCGATCGAATGCAACTGCGAATCCCTCTTAGAGTACATCAAAGGTTTCATCCCTTCGTTATACAAACTTTCTTCTTTCGTCAAATTTACAATAGAAAACCTTAAAGAACACGTATATACAACAATTCCAAAAGAAAATTAACCGTTTTGATAGTACCTATAAGTTCTCTTCTTCATATTCGACACCCTGAAATAGAACCATTGCATGTGCTTGTTGGTGTACAAGTCAGTCCTCAGATACAGTTCGTAATAGCACTCAGTTATTCTTATAGCTTTCGCTAGATTTCCCGACTCGAAGCGAGATTCGAAACGTAACGAATCATCCTCAGGGGTGGGGCATGTTGGAAGGAGGTATTTGCTGCCCCCTACACTGGACCTGCTGAACTGAGGAGATTGAAATCGTTGTTATATGAACATGAACATTGAAAAATATCGTTTTGCCCTGATACTAAAGAGTTTTACCAAAACACCGTGTTTCTAATTCAAATCATAGTCAATTGCCCTCGTATATTGTAACTATTTCTAACGTTTCAAACTGACATCACCATGAGCCATATGCATAATATACAACGTTTGATAGTTACTCTTACAAGAATGTCGTTTTTCTAATATTATTTTAATATGTAAAATGTCACTTTCAAATAAATACCAAATAAAAAATGGCACCCATAAGAAAAAAGTTGATGATGGTCTTATCTAAACGGAACGTTTTTCAGCAAATCCATGGGAATGTGCAGATAGAGCACAAGAAAGTGCTCTAATAATATGTAGGTATATCCATATCGTTTTGATACGAGGTCAAATAGTCGAGCTACACGGCAAAAACAGAAAAAAGGGCATCTTTTTGTTTTGCTGCCACAACTCCTATACCGTTTGAGATCAGATTTCTCAACGGCATAATAATGACTCCAAATTCTGCAAAAGTGCCAAATTTAAACCTACCCTCTATTAGTTCAAATAAGCGAGATCCCAAAGAATTTGAATAACCCTGTACCTATACATAGATTTTTTATACATTTACATATGTAGGATTTTTTCTATATGTCGGATTTTTGGAAAGAAATTTTATAATAATTTCGTGACCCTTAGGCGCTTTCGTACTTTACTGTTGCTTTATCTAAAAATAAAAAATAATTAAATTCAATAAAAGCAATTCTATTAATAATTGATTCAAAATACATGTGATAAGTAGAATAATTTACAATAAAAAAAATTCTTTTAATAGCATATGTATATCAGAAATTATCAAATAAAAAAGCCAAAAATTTTTGTCGCATTACTTACGCCGGAAATGTTTCCGAAAGAATTGCCAGTATTTTATCAAAAACAGTATACATGTACAATTTAAGCCTTCATATATTTTATCGCATATTTTCTTTAATGCAAAATATAAAACTAATAAATTTTGTAGAATAGGTATAGGTATACCAACTAAAGTGCTCTGATTATAACAGTATTTATATTGGTCAAACTGGTTGATCTAGCTTCTAGAGGGTCTCTAGGTAGCTCTAGGTAGCTATGACTCGGTGATTCTCTTGTAGAATAAATAAATAACTAAATAAACATATTCGATCATTCAAACTTTGCAAACCATTTTTCGGAAGTAATTACAAATTTTCTATTCTTGAAGAAAGTAAATTACTATTATTGACAACAGAAGAAGATTAGATACTTTAGAATCTATAAAAATTTATAAAAAAAATAAAAATAAAATAAAATAAGAAATATAATTTACTTAATGAACAAATTGATTTTGTACAACCTAATATGTTTAAATTACAGTTAATTATTTGGGTAGGTAATTTTGATTTTTTAGGTTTCCTAAGATGTTGGTCAATATTAATGTCAAAGTCACTCTGTTAATTTCTTTTTAGCAGTATTTCTGTATTCCAATAAGCGTGTCGTGGATTGTTTTTTAAAGTTGTCTGGTTCTCTTGGTATTCTGTTAATTTATTTTCAAGAATAGAAATATTAAGAAACAAATTTCCTCTGAAGATGGAAAGCAATTCCCGAAAATGCATTACATTTACTTTATAATATTATAATTGGTAGAAAGCATAATAGTGAAAAACTCAGTTATGTACCTACGTAGACTACCAAATAGTTAATAGTAATTATTGCGTTAACACCTTAAAGAAGAAATGGGGCATTAGAAATTAGTTAAGTAGCCCATTAAGAAACAATCAGATTTTTATCAGAAAATCAGTGTAAAGTCTAATAAATATAAGACGAAGGAAATCCATACTGCGCGGACACACTGTATAAAAATGCCGTGGCAAATGTTGCAATAATAAATAAAAGCAAAATAGGCAGAAATATAATGGAAGAAAAACATTATTTTTTTTATTTTGATTATACCCTAAAATTTTTGAGACTGACTGACTGTATTTTTGACTAATGTCTTAATATAATATATGTTCTCGTCGATTTTTGTACTATTTACCATAAAGTTTAAAATTTCCTTACATAATTGACGGCACTAATAGGGTAATACTGATAAATAACGATGCCACATTCCTCTCCAACTGGCCTAGGTTGAACTTCATTTCCCGTTGGTATGTAATATCCTTCAGGCACTGAAGGGGTGTAAGTGATATGCAACACTCTTTCTCCAAGCACCTTAAAAAAATGTGTAAACGGGTGTTACTAAATATTTTTTTCAGTAGACCTGGCATTCTGTTGGCCAACGGGGTGGTTGCGACGTGCACGTTTGATCTCGGTTTATAGCGAAGAGGTCGCGGGACTGAGACTCTTTGACCTTTGGAAAGCGGTCCTCATCATCGTCGCTATTGTAGGTGATGGGTTTTAACAAAAAATTGGCTAGGTAACCTCTTGGAGTCACCGGAAATAGCGCGGTCTGAAGGTCTTTGACACTAGTTTCTGGAAGAAACACCATTCGCATTAAAATATTCTCGAAAGAACTGGTTTAATAACCTAATATCAAGATGACACTGCCAAAGTTTTGCAATTAAAAACTTAACTAAAAGAAATTAAAAATCATATTTCTTTACCTTTGGGGTTACATTCATTTTCAGACTCCATTCTGCTAAGGGAAATTTCTGAAATAATTGTATCACCTACACTCCATCTTGATTTTAAGGGCACAACCG
Organism: Xestobium rufovillosum; assembly: GCA_963966045.1. Taxonomy (NCBI): domain Eukaryota; kingdom Metazoa; phylum Arthropoda; class Insecta; order Coleoptera; family Ptinidae; genus Xestobium; species Xestobium rufovillosum. Next base: position 41,646,984 of record OZ014492.1, read on the forward strand.
AACTTTTCACTGCATAAATCTGACAGTGTGTGGTATAAACTTCAAATTCATTTCCATGGGGATGAAATTTGGTCGATATCTTTCATACTTCTTTGTGTTCGTATCGAGGGGGCGTAATATCTTTAAGATTATTTTCGCCGCTTCAAATTTCAAAGGCACATTTCCAATACTAATAACAATGGGTTTTTTTTCTTACGTGTTTAGAAACCATCATTTATTATTCTATTTTAGGCACATTCTAATTATTAAATTTATTTTCAAGCCGGGTCTGACTTTATAGTATGAAATTAATAAATAAGTTCATAAGCAATGAACAATACTAAAGTACTTTCATCTAAAATTCAAAATTTTAAAGACTACTTCCCAGGAAACAAGTAGACAAAATAAAAATGAGTTCCTGGTACTACCACTTTTCGTTATTGACAGTTTAGGCTTGTACTGTGGACGGTCCTATTATCTTCTACAAGAAATCAATATTCGTCTATTAGCATTTACACCCTTTGAACCTACCCACTTGAGTTCAAAACCATATTTTCCCTCCTCTCTTTTGATAGTCTTTCAAAAATTTGCGCCAGTTCGTTGATATGGCAACTGAAATGTCAAACTTTAAAACAGGATTTTCTCTGCAACAAATTTTGAAGTCTACTATAAAAATAAATGTTGCTATCTGGTATTTATATATTTGCTATAGGATTTAGTGTAGTACTGTGTTTAGTGATATCAGTTTTATCAGAAAATTAGTCTATTGTTTAATAATTAATAGTATAAATTTTAAAAATACGTGAGGCACGTTAGGAAGAACTATGGGAAGGAAAATAACCGTAGCAAGCGCTACTTTAAACCAATGGGCCCTTGATTTCGAAGGAAATCGTGATAGAATTTTCCAATCAATCCTAGAAGCCAAAGAAATGGGCGCTAGTCTTCGAACAGGGCCCGAACTTGAGATTTGGTAAGATTGAGGTTATGTACTTTGTTTCGTGACACCAGATAAGTGTCTTTCTATGATATTATAGACTTGCGATGGTGTACTATGTGCACATTTTTAGCCAGATAACAATCTGAAAATATTATTCAATATACAGAGTGTTGGGAAATTCACCGAGAACGTATCATGACTATAAATATTTGTTATGCCTAGATACGATTGTTACCCTTAGTTACAGTATGGAAAAGATGTCGTGCAGCCTCATACAGAAGTAACAATATCTTGAAAAATGACACATTAGCGAAACAGGCAAAGAAAGCGTGCGTTTCTTACATAACAGATATTGAAGATGTAGAATCAGTATTCCACATTATGAAAATTACGATGGCACAAAAAATAATAGCAAATCAACACTTGAAAACCTCTGGTTTAACCATTACCAATATTCTCACTCAAAAATAATGAAATCAAAGAATTTAAAACGACGCAAATAACTTAAGTTTTATTATCGATATCAGTTTGATCTTAGCATTCAAAGCATAATACCTAATTCAGATAATTCGGAGTCTCTTATAAAGACGAATCACAGACAAGTAGGTGCAGGTTTTGGTGCTGCAATTTTAAATTTCTTTGACACAGTAGGACGTCACAGAAATTCTACCTATGTTGCTAGGTTAGCACGCTGTATGTAGCGTAGAGACACAGGGGTGCTCCAAGCCCAGCGATATGTTTGGGGCCACATTTCTGTGACGTCCCGTAGTACACAAAAATCTGGATTTAGTTCTATATTTCAATGCCTGGTGGGGTATTTGCCAGAGGAGTAGTTATCACACAGAAATGCATAGATCATTGTTGATTGCGGTGGTAACCTTAATAACTGTCCTTTATTTTGTGCATGGAAGTGACCTAGACTAACAAGATATCAATACTCCCTCGTACCACACGAAGTAGGATTACGTTTATAATTTTTTCCAGTGGATATAGTTGTGAAGATCATTTTCACGAAAGTGATACCTTCTTGCACAGTTGGGAAGTGTTGAAGGAATTGCTGCTTGCTCCTATATGTGCAGATATAATAGTTGATGTTGGAATGCCAGTGATGCACAAGAATGTGGCTTATAACTGCCGGGTAGTATTTTTTAACAAGAAGATTGTTTTAATCCGTCCAAAACTGATGATGTGTGACGATTACAATTACAGGGAATCTCGATGGTTTACGCCTTGGCGTAAGGTTTGTTTTTTCAAATTGAATGGCGGTTATTATTTTCCTATTTGTTTTTAGATTAGACAAACTGAGGATTATTATTTACCGCGAATGATTTCAAGTGTAACAGGACAGAATGTTGTACCATTTGGTGATGCTGTTATTTCAACTAAAGATACTTGCATAGGTAATTATATAAAGGACTAGAGGTGGCCAAAGAGTAGCTAAGGGAAGCTACAGCTATCTGTAGCTAATTTTTTAAAAATTTCTAAGCTATCAGCATTTGTGTTTGTGTTTTGGATATTGTCTATAAAAATTGACTTATTTGAAATGTGGTATTTATATTTTTAAAAATTGACTGGATTTGTGATTAGGACTCAGTAAGCCTGGAACACTGCACCCGAGGCTGCACCCTTAATTAATTGCCGACCGACTAGGTGCAATTTGCAAAGTAGCTGTAACTCATAACTCACAAGTTACAATCTACTTCGTAAAAAGATACGTACTAACTTATGAAAGTATCTGTTACAGCCACAAACTATAACTATAAGAAATGTATCTTAACTTGGCTTGGCCCTGTGTACAATAAGTAATTTTTGTGTATTTGTGAAATTTCGTTCTAGGTTTTGAGATTTGTGAGGAATTGTGGAATCCGCAAAGTACTCACATAGCAATGGGTTTGGACGGCATCGAAATATTTTGTAATTCCTCTGGGAGTTACACGGAACTGCGAAAAGCTTATGTAACGGTAGATTTAGTAAAAAGTGCGACTTTTAAATCTGGGGGATGTTACATTTTCAGTAATTTGAGGGGTTGTGATGGAACGAGATTATATTTCAATGGATGTTCTTGTGTTGCTCTAAATGGACATATTATAAGCAGATCGAAGCAGTTTGCTCTTCAAGAAGTGGTAAGTTGAAGGAGATATTCCCTACAATCATTACTCATTATTAGTAATATTTGATGTTTTGTGAAGACTTCATCGAAAATTCACATTTACACAACTTCAACTAAAATCAGTTGAGAAATTCAAAATTAAGAAGACAGTGTTGTGAAGACACATTATTTTTCTTGTTTTGTTTCAGGAAGTTATAACTGCAACGATAGACTTAGAAGAGATCAGAACATACCGTAACAAAATCAGGTCCCGTTCATTTCTTGGAGCAGGCAGTCCAAGCTATCCCAGAATAGTGTTGGATTTTTCTCTTTCCCCAGAACATGATACTGTTCTACCAACGGCTGTTTCCATCGAATGGGTTTACTTATCAGCAGAAGAAGAAATTGCTCAAGTACACAGATATCTGCATTGATGAATATCAAATTTATGAAAGATTTCTAGGGACCCGCTTGTTGGTTGTGGGATTATTTACGGCGGTCTGGGCAAGGTGGCTTCTTTCTGCCTTTAAGCGGAGGTGTGGATTCAACCAGTGTTGCTCTTATTGTTCTTAGCATGTGCCACATGGTGTTGAATAGTATCCAACAAGGAGGTAAAGTAAAAATTACTGATGTTTTATTGTTCAAATTAAAAAAGGCTTGTTTTTACTGAACTGGAAAACACGTTCGATGAACAACTATTTTTTCCAATTTCAGATTGGCCGGTATATTTTGTCACATCTGAGCAATTTGCATTTGTGTATAAGTTTCATTATCTGTCGATGAAATGTCGATGAAATGTTGGGTTTAGCAGAATTTCTGAATTTGAGAGAAACCATTTGAATCCTAAATTGTTAGAGAAAGAGCCGTGTAATTTTGGGTAGGGTAAGATTTTTTTAAGAAAATTAATAATTTGAAAGGATTTAATAGATTTTTGGCGAAAAAAATTTTCAAATACTACCGGGTGCCTACGAAATCATTGTGCAGCCTTTAATGCCTTACTATTTAACTTGAAATTTGGACCAGGTGCATGATTGTTAAGTACACTTCTCTTGGTATAAAAAGAACCCCACATTCACTTTCTTATTTTATATAGTACCTTGTATATAATTTAATTCCATTAGATTCTATTATGAATTCGCTTTCCAGTGATCTGTCATAAGTTAATGCTTGGACTAAATATGGCGCCGAAATTACACATTTTCTTATGAGAGAAGTTGGTCATGATGTTTATAGCGATTGCCCACAATCCATTGAAAATTGTTAATCATTCCTTCAAATCTCATTAAAGTGCTTTTCTAATGCATTTTTTAATAGACTAATAATGAAGCTTTGTTAAAGCATGAGAAAAACAACAGGGTTTTATTTGACTTTCTTGACCAATTAATTTAAGAGGAGGTTATACCGCTCGGTTTTAGGCAAAAAACAGCCCTTCTAATCTAATCTTCAAGTTAGAAATGTAAAATTTTTCTAGTGCATAGTTACATGCTGATTTTGCAGTGTCAGCAAGCTTTTTAAAATTAAAATCGGTTAAGAATTCGGAACACAAAATTGTATTTTGTAAACCCCTGCAAAGCGCCGGTAACGCAAGAAATACATACATCTCTTAAAGAAAATTGTGGAAAAATAATACATTGATAAGTAATTCAATAAGGTGTGCCCAAGAAATACTGTTTTAAAGTAATAAAGAGAACATGTGTTCTTATGAAATGTTGTAGATAGAATTTGATTTTCAATTAATTGCGAAATATGGCACAACCAACTTGCTTTCTAAGAAAACGTGTAATTTCGGCGCCATATTTAGTCCAAACCTTAACTTATGACACATCTCTAGAAAAACAATTTGAAGTATATTTGAATGGTAGACATTCTAAAGATTATGCAGGACTCTTATTAAAATAAAAAATAATGCAACTTCCAGTTATACCGGAAGCGAATTTGAGGTGTTCTTTAACTTTACAACAAAAGGAGTGAATTTACCAATCAGTTGTTTAGTCAAAATTTCAAGTCTCTAGTTCAGTGGTCAGGGGCGTAATCACGGGCCCGCGAAGCCCGCCACCGCGGGCGGGCCCCGGCACTTTTGGGGTCCCGTGCCCGCTTAATAATTCCGGAAACAAATGTTTGCAAAGTTAAATTTATGTTTTTTGTTAATGCAGTTTTTACTTCAATTTTTTTTATGGGCAGGGGAGGCATCAGAAATTTTGCGGGCGGGCCCCTAATTTGAAGTTACGCCACACGCCCCCCGTTGGCACAAACTAGACTCTAGCTCTAGCTGCTAGAGAGCTAGAGCTAGACCGAGAGATATACTCTAGCAGTCTAGCAGCTAGACAGCTAGAGGAAGCCAGTGGGCTCGCCATGTACCACGTACCTACTTATAAAATACAACAAGGTAAAACATGTTTTAAAAACACAACATTTAGTCAAATGTTTTATTTAAAAATAATATTTTCCGTTTCTCGCTCGCGCCCCCCCTTTACATTTTATCGCGCCTCCCTAGTGGGGCGCGCCCCCCACTTTGAAAACCAATGCTCTAGTTGAACATGTCGCTCTTTGATAGAACTGGGCGCAATTTCTCCAAATACATGCCTGTTGCACCTCTAGTAAATTTCTGTGAATCCCAAGTTGGATGTGCGGGGTACCATGTGTAACTGGACAACTTTGAACTTTGTGGAGAGCTTCATATTTGATTATAATGTTGATATTTTCCCAGACCATCTTTCCTTTCCTTTCCTTTCCTTTCCCTTCCCTTCCCTTCCCTTCCCTTCCCTTCCCTTCCCTTCCCTTCCCTTCCCTTCCCTTCCCTTCCCTTCCCTTCCCTTCCCTTCCCTTCCCTTCCCTTCCCTTCCCTTCCCTTCCCTTCCCTTCCCTTCCCTTCCCTTCCCTTCCCTTCCCTTCCCTTCCCTTCCCTTCCCTTCCCTTCCCTTCCCTCCCCTCCCCACCCCACCCCTCCCCTCCCCTCCCCTCCCCTCCCCTCCCCCCCCCCCCCTCCCCCCCTTCGCTTCATACGCTTCATGCGATTGTGGACGAAACTAACCCTGGTGTTAAGTTTGCAACTTAAGTGCAGGTGCTGCCAGTTTGACAGTTGTCCTTATCTGATTATGAAAGATGTACAAACTTGAGTATAGGCGGGGTGTGTTCAGATTGAACGTCCAAAGAGGCGTTTGGCTAGATTTCGTCGAATGAAGTTTCTCCGGATATTTGTCCAGCTTTTGCTTCCATATGAGCAAATCGGTTGCTTAACGTCCAACTGTCAAAATCCTTCTAGCCCCTAAAATAAATCTCAGTTCCGAGTTCATTAAGAACGAGAATAAAAATGACCTTTTCCAATGCGAACACAGCTAAAGAACCCAAACGTCGACCGACGTTCAATCTGAATTCTTATAATATTCTGGGACGGAAACTAAAATATGGAAATGTAGGTTCAAGGAAATGCTCTGCGAGCATCAAAGGGATCTCAAATTTAAGGAAGGGAATAAACTTCTTCATACAGTTGCAGTGACTACTGGTTTCTGATTTCATGCTCTTATGGTTTCTCATTAAAAATTTTTTCTTAACCAGTTTTTTTGTTGCAGATGCAAGAGTTCTCTCAGATCTGCGTCGGATTCTCGGCGACAAAGAATACAACCCAACTACTGTAGCAGATATCTGTTACCATCTTCTAGTAACTTGTTATTTAGGCACAGAACATTCTACCAAAGAAACTAAACAAAGAGCAGCTATTCTTTCGGCGGCAATTGGAAGGTACTATTTTTCATAATTTCGACATCGTTAAAAGAATAGTATTTTTTTAGCTACCACTTGGTGCTCACGATAGACAAGGCTATTAGTGCACTTTTAGAAATTTTCAGCAGCGTTACCGGCTATTTTCCAAAATTTGCGTCACGTGGAGGATGTGCCAGACAAAACTTAGCATTACAAAATATTCAAGCAAGATTGCGAATGGTACTTTCTTATTTATTTGCGCAATTGATTTTGTGGGTAAGGGGTCGACCTGGTGGATTGCTTGTTCTGGGTACTGCGAATGTAGATGAAGCTCTTAGGGGATACATGACAAAATACGACTGTTCTAGTGCCGATATAAATCCTATCGGTGGTATATCGAAAACAGATTTAAAAAGGTTTTTGGTTTATTCGAAAGATAAATTTAAATTACCGATTATTTCGGATATAGTTCAGGCTCCTCCCACGGCTGAGTTGGAGCCTTTGGCTGATGGAAAATTGGTTCAAACTGATGAGGCGGCTATGGGTATGACTTATGATGAGTTGAGTATTTTTGGGAAGCTAAGGAAGCAGGAGAGTTGTGGACCGTTCTCCATGTATTGCAAATTAGTGCAGACTTGGGCTAATACTTGTACACCAAAAGAGGTAGCTGAGAAGGTGAAGCACTTTTTTAGGTAGGTGTCTAACACGAATTAAATTGGTTATGTTATATTATTTCATTATTTTCTGGATTGTTTGTAATAAAAAAATTCCCGTTCATATCACAATAAACCGTAAAAGTGTATATTGTGCTGCCTATATTATTAATTTGTTGTCTTGGGTAGATGCTATGCCATCAACAGGCATAAAATGACAGTACTGACCCCTGCTTATCATGCAGAGGGTTACAGCCCTGATGATAACAGATTTGATCACAGACCATTCCTGTATAGAGCTAATTGGTCTTGGCAGTTCCAGGCCATCGATAAACAAGTAAGTTTGAAAATATCTCTGATTTGTGAATGTTTGTAAGACTACTGCACTTTCAAGGTTGAGTATCAGGCTAGTGTGAAAAGAACCAGTTCAAATTTGTCCAGTGGGGGTGGTGGAGGTTCCAATAAAAAGTTAAGTGGTATGGGACGACCAAGAACGGGAGTGACAGTTTGAAGTTTTATTTTTTAAGTAAATGCCCAGTTGTAATTTATACTTTTAAATGCTTGAAATAATTCCTTTTGAGTAATTTTAGTCAAAATAAACATTTAGGTACGATATACATATTTTTTTACATTCGCCGTAGGTGTACAACCACAGAACACCTAAATAAGAACGCGCAGCTCAATGTTAATAGCTGGAACTGCGTTTAGCGCCATCTCTGTAGGTTTACAAGAACCAATTATGTATAAGCGCGCCTAGATAGAATTGAAATTTAAAATTTATTTTTTTAATATTAAAAATCCAACTAAATTAAAGCAGTATGGAGGATGCTAATTTAGTTAGATAATTGTATTTTAACTGCAAATGAATTAAAGAAAACAAAGACTATGCATGCTTATTATGTAGGTAGGTATCAGTTTTATTTAATTAACATTTTACATTGTAAGTAGAAACACAAATAACTGTAAGATGTAGGTACACATTATAGTAAACAGTTTAAAAAAATATTTTCTGGTACGTACTTCACAATCTGTGAAGTGAATTGCTAGGAAAACTAATACTAAAATCAAATGAAACTTACTTGTAAACGTTAATTACAAAATTTGGGCAATTTGATGTATTAACTCAACACTGGCAGAGGTTGAAGGAACACATTTCACAGTCGCATTGCTGCTATCTTAATATCCGAGGAAAAACTCCTCATTCGCAGAGATGTCAAAAAAGTACCTACTGACGGAAGTCAAAATAAATACGTACCGGCCTGCTACTTTTTTGTTCATAATTATTATTTCTTTATTATGTACCTATTTCTGATTCAGTATTATTGCGTATCGAGAAAACGTAATCATAATTAGGTGTTCTGTGAACGTAACAACAGAATATCTTAAACAACCCACAAATTTTCAATTTTGTCTGGCGATGCCGGTTGCTACAGAAATAACAACAAAGCGCCTACTTCAGATTTAAATTTCAGGATATCGGTAATACAGAGTTTCGACCGCAAATGTCAGAGTCGTAGTGCCATCTAAAGCGGTTTACAGAAACTGAAGCTAATATGGTCCAAGGTCGTGCATAACGGTGAAACCCCCCTGTGTACAACCATTAATATCTACTCTATGGGTACAACTATACCAAATTAACTATTAAAACACACCCCCTGTTCAATGCACCACTTATGGATGACTGACTGTAAGGGAGAGCCAAATCGCGCCATCTAGACTTAAATTGTTGAACTATACTTGGGCCGCCAAACAGACAGAGTGATCACCCTGCAAGCATGAGCTCTAGGCGGGACCACTATCAATTTAGGACGACCGAACCGCAGTGATGCGCTTTCTTTAGACCCAACGAAGTCGCATTATTCCAATTCAGTCGTCATAAATTAATATTGACCCTGCTAGAGCACGTTCTTGCATGGTGATCACTCCATCTGTTCGGCGGCCCAAGTATAACCCCTGATTCCATAATCGAATTAAAAGGGTACTTTTGTTAAACTGTGTTTTGACATTGTTACAACAATATTATGTTGTCGTGGTGAAATCAAACTTTAACTTTCTGTAGAAGAAATTAATGACATTCTTAAGACCTTTAGGAGTAATGCATTTGGATCTGACGGAATTAATCTTGCAATGATACGCATGATACATAACCATTGCGATGATGTACTGGCAAATATTATAAATACTTCCCTAACTAGAGGGATCGTTCCTCAAGCTTGGAAGACATCGGTGGCAAAACCATTGCCTAAAAAAATGAATGCATCGACATATTCAGATCTGAGACCTATAAACATATTACCGGCTTACTCTAAAATATTAGAAAAGGTAATTGCATCAAGGCTGCTACATTATTTACATGAGAACAAGTGTTTGCCCTTAGTACAGTCAGGCTTTAGAAGAAACCACAGTACGGGAACGGTCCTCTTAAAAATTGTGACTGGCATCTGCAACGCACTGGACAGAGGAGAAGTCTGTTAGCTGGTGCTTCTTGACTACAATAAGGCATTTGATCTCGTGAATCATGAATTACTACTAGCAAAATTGAAAAACATCGGACTGCAAGGAACAGTATTAAAATGGTTTCAAAATTATCTACAGAACCGAGAACAGTATGTTGAGATTAATGGTACAAAGTCACGGCCAAAAATTGTGAATAGAGGAGTTCCGCAGGGAAGCGTGTTGGGTCCTATTTTGTATATTATTTACACTGCTGATCTCCCTTCCGTTGTCAAGCTCTGTATCATTCATCTTTTTGCTGATGACACTCAGCTGCTGAAAAGCTTCACACCAGATAAGATTGATGATGCAATTATGGAAATAAATGATCTTTCTGCGATTTCTGAATGGTCCCAGGCCAATAGTCTGTCGATAAACCCGACAAAATCAAAAGCTCTACTTATAGGTCCCGAGAGAAAACGTGAACGGGCATTGGGTTTGAAAACTGGAATTGAAAATAAACGGTTCCATAATAAGTGAAGGGAATCAAGTGAGAAACCTAGGAGTTACTTTTGACAGCAATTTAAATTTTTAAAAGCATGTTAACAAGATGATCAGTCATGCATATCTCAATCTGAAGAGTTTGTATCAGTTTAGGAATACAATAAACTGTGACACAAAATGTTTTGCTTGCAACATGTGGATTTTACCTGGGATTAAATATTGCATGGGAGTTTATTATCCATTTCTCACAAATGCATACAAGAAAAAATTACAGAAGTTCCAAAATACTTGCGTGAGAATATCTTATGGACTACCAAGAAGGGACCATATATCGCCACAGTTAGTGAAAAAGAAAATAATCAATATGGAGAACGACTATATTTTGGCAATTGCCTCGAGCCTTTTTAAAGTTCTCGCAACACAGGAACCAGAGTACCTGTTAGACTTTTTAATAAAGAGGTCTAAAGTGCACAGTGTGAACTTGCGTGATGTGGACATGGTCTTCACTATACCGCAGCACAGGACTGCTAAATTTGAAGGATGCTTCGCGTATGTGGGACCTGCATTGCTTAATCAGTTCGGTCAAATTTTGGAATCTAGTGGAAAAATCAATACATTTAAAACTAATATGAAGAATTTGTTAATGTTAGATCAGGAGTCGGCATTACGGTAGGACTATGTTGTAGCCTATACTAAGGCGCAGGGATTGGGGGAGGAAAGGCGGGAATGTGGCAAAAGGCCCATCCCAAAAAACCCAGGCTGATGTAAATAACGGCGGTAGTTCCCCCTTTTCTGATTTTAAAAAGAAAAGATACAGTAAATTTCGATAAAGCGGGTCCATGTTTGATGGAGTTATTCATATCAGATTTCCCGTTTTCTGAAATGTCGATGTGATCTCGCAGAGCACTTGAAACGTGACATACCCTCTTTGATAATTCGGGGCTTATTTCGGGATCTACTCTCTAAATACGGAAAGAGCCCCCTTGTTAATAATAAGTTGCAACAATCTCTTTTTTGGGGCTACGTTCTGTATAATTATGCCTATCGGATAGTTATCTTATTAACAACGTATTTTTGTTACATCTGGGTCGCAGGGTGCAGAAACCTCAACTATTTCAACTAAAAGTTACTTATTTACGAATTTTGATCATTTAGTTACTTTTTAGTTGCATTTTCACTCTAATTTCAGAAATGATATTCATTTGCTAGTTTATAGCTGCAGAAATAAAAAATATATTCTACCGACTTCTAACAAGATCTAGCAACGCTGCTTACTTTTATGTTATAGCAACGTGAAGATGCTCACTTATTCTTTCGGAAAAAAGATGTTCCATAAGCTTGAGGATGATAAATGCTCAACTTAATATTACTCGAGATATTACTACCTAGTTCAATGAAACAATTTCAGAATAGACCAGAAGTTATATTTTCCACAGAACTCTTACACGTGGATAAAAATGCAGCTAAGTCTTATCATCAGTATTTAGAAAATGAAAAAGTAAGAAAAGCAAATGAAGCTAAGAAATCTGAGGAGGAAGAGGTGCCAACCAGAAAAAAACAAATTTACTAATACTAAAAAATGAACTTCAGACCCAAATTAACTATAGATGCAAAAAAGAAGACTGTTAGTACCCTAACTAAAGAAGCAACAGTTGAATTGAACGTGGCATACGAAAAAAATTCACAGCCTTCGCAAAGATGCAACCGGGGGAGACATTGAAAATGACGAAGCAGACTTGTAACCCTTGTGCGTTTGGGATACCTATGTATTTCCACATACGCGATAACATGTTAAATAATTATTGATAAAACACCTGTGCCGATTTATAATAACTGCATTCCTGTTGTGGCATTCTCTCACATTTGTGTCGCTTACTCAGACTGAGCAGTCTAGCCCGCTGCCAGGTGCTCGACTTTAGCCGCTACCGCTCGGCTCTCACGCGTGACGTATGTGGCAAATGCAACACAATCTTTTCATTGAATATCATGCCCATACTAATAACATTTTCAATGTTAAAAAATATTTGATGAAATTGCACTATTAAAAGCTTTACTTGATTCGGCAGAAAAGATAAGTAAAGAAAGCACATTAAAAAGAAAAATTAGAGCGTGAATTAAAAAATGCAAAGTCAAGAATATCGAAAACAAATTCGTTAATGACCGATTCGATATATTGATACTTTTGTAAGTTCCTAAAATGCTAGAATATTTGATTTTGTTGGTTTTTATACTGTTGTGTTCATTTCTTATATTTATATGTTACATCTTAAAATACCATAATATTTTATGTTGTTATTATACTGAGAGAATTTAATATTATGTTCGTTTCTCGCATTGTTTATTTTCATCAAATACTTTCTTTTTGCAATTTTTTAAAATCTTGGGTTACGTCTTGGTACTTATTTGCCCTCTGTGAGTTACTTTTTCAACTATTTTCTAAGAAAGATTCGATCTGCCTTGGGGATCGGTCGGGTTCGTCAATAATACTCTCACTCAAAGTCGAAGAAGGGAGGGTTCTCTATTGCTAAATGGTGAAATGATAATACTGAAACGAATTAAAAGGAATTCTGCTACAACTATGTTCAATTTACGGAAATTAAAAGGATATTTACAATAATATGTATATACAGAAAATAACCACGTGTAAAATTCAATACGTGGTATAGTTTCAGGCTTCCCGAACTGGAAGCACATGAGTGCCGGTTCGGGCCAGGCCCCAGGCTTGTAGGCTATTAAGTAAGTAAAAATTTCATTGTAATGCATAAAGCATGCAGACAAAATACAAAAAATTCAGAAACATATAAAGAAAGAGACACCGGCTAAATAAAATACCCCTAGTCATTATAACAACACACAGGTTAGTTTAATTATTGGTAGCCCTCAGGCTTCAGTAATTAAATACCAGCGATGTACATTCTTTAGGCATTATTCTCGTTAAAATTATACGACAGTTGCCGTTGATGAACAGTAAATTACACGCCGAAGACTAAAATTATTCAAGGGGGTTTTCTGTTAGGATTGTCAAGGAAGGATCGGATGCTGGAGAAGAAGTTGTGGTCTGGATGCGGGAGCAGGACTTTTGTCCTCTTCGATCTTTAACCCTGACTTATAAATTTTCTCTTGCAATTTTGGTATTCTGCGGTCAGACTTGTAATCTCTTCCATCGCATCAGACTGGCCTTCGGAAGTGGCGTGGTTTCATCTTCACTACTTGTTTATTTACGCTTTTGATGTTGCTCCCTTCTTTTCTCTCATCATATGGATGAGCCACAGCTGTCTTTCTGTGACCCGGTGGAATTGAGAAAAACAATAATAAATGCCCAAATATACAAAAGGAAACTGATGGTTTTCTGTCAGAAATTTATATTTTCTAAAAGGAATCAGCAAATTTCTAATTTATGGCAGCGATCCTTCAATAGTTACTTATTTTGAATAGTTATCTAAACTAGGTGATCGTAAAAGTGCAACTTCCCCTGAGTTTTTGCAGCTGAAGTAAAGAATTCCACTCTCTAGTAATGGCTATTTTTTCAGTGCGGTTGTTGCATATATTATGTTCTCAAATAGTTAAACCTCTTAAGGTGATAATGTACTTAAACATTTTCGCCTTAGCTGTCAGACTATTAAAAATACATTATTTCTGCATGACCGAGCTTTTAATTTTATTTGGAAAGTGGACAAAATAACGCACATGAATTGTATAAATTCATAAAATTTAATGTATAACAACATGATAATTAGGAATCGTACACAAATATATTTGATTTAAATATAAGTGAATAACATGTAATAATGGAAGTTTTAAAGTCGAACAGTTTTCATTTAAAAAAGCTACAAATTACGAGAAATTCCTGCAATTACAGTCAGATTCATCGATAGATTAAACTATACAAACTAGAATAAAGTATAAAGAATACTGTTATGTAACGAAACAAATAATTATATAAATAATTGATTAATTATTTAAATTAGGTACTGGCTAAGTTATACCATAAAACGTTGAAAACAATCAACATTTTTAGTCATAGGTACTTAGTATTTAAACAAAATATATACAAGAAAACACTCCTTCAAATTTAACAATATTAATTATACAGAAATGAGGGGAGAAAATGTGCCTACATCGGCCGAAGGTACAAAATTATTTACAGCTGCCGAGAACAATTTCGTTGTCTGCTTTTGTAAAACTTAAGTATTTAGCACCACAGATCGGATAGAATCTACAGCACCCAATGGCGCATAGGGCAAAGTCAAAGTTCGGAAAGTGAATAAGGCGACTTTTTCCAATGGACCTTTGTGATTTGAAAAGCCCACGGAAAGATACAGGCTTGAAATATGCTAAACTTTTTCGAATTCTGACAATGCCCTAGCGACGAAACTACAATACAATGAATTACGCTAACTTAAAATAAATCCCCAAACTTACCAGTCACCCGATTGCACAAATAACCCGATATTTGATCGCAAAGTGCTCCATAAACTGAGCAACTTATCGCCTCACTTGAGGTTTCTTTTAGGCGATTCAGTTACCATCTAGAAATGGCAAAGTTCTCTCTTAATAAATGAAAAAAATTGACATATCACAGAAGAAATTACAGATACGTCTCGCCTTTTAAAATGTCAAATAACTACGCGAGGACGCCATTGAAATCTCAAACGATGGACGGTCTTTCAGAATAAATTAGAAAAATAAATATTTCGTTACTTAATTATGTACGTACTTGCAATAACATATTTGCGAAATTGGAATTAGTGAATTTAAAGTGACGCTTGTCGTAGAATTTGAGCAGCGCTGGGCTGTAAGGGTGCTTTTCCTTTAGATGTAAGTAGTGGACTTCTGGTTCACTCGTCGTATGCCCGCACTCTTCGCATACGTAAACCTTTGTTCGGCGCTCTTTGTATGCATATTGGTGTTGCACACCATGTACCTTCAAGCAATGAGATTCCAAAGAACATCTCTGGGTGAAAGATTTTTCGCAGAGACTGCATTTGTAGGGTCGCACACCTGAAATCAATAAGACAGCATTAAATTTAAATTCAGCTCGATTCATTCTAGGCTTGTAATTTCCTAGCTCTCTAACATATTAAAAAATTAAAAAATTTAGTAGGTATTAACCAAAATGGGTGAATAAGGGTTAATTGGTACTTTTCTAATATCAGTAGCATCACTAGTTTTTTAATAAAATCATCTAACAGAGCCAGCCCATGAAGACTCCATTAATGCTTTACTGGTATCATTTTTTTCACTCATTTTGGTCAATATTATATACCCTTAAAGCTTCCCACCCCTTTTTCAATAACCTTCATAATATGGTTCCTCTACCAAAAATGGTGTAACAATAATTATAGTCTCCTATAGAAAAGAAAAAGTAATTTAACAGCAGTGTTTCCATTATGTAATATAACACTGGTTGTCCACGTACGTTAACTGTGGAAAGTGGAAATATTTTTTCTAATACTGATTCGTACTCATTTTAAAGCAAGTGGATGTCAAACTTTTCTGCCCAATTATCATTACATGAAGCAGTTAAACTGTTCATGATACAAAAGTGAAGGTACCTACTCAAAGCATGATCTGTCCAGTATTTGATTGTATTTTGATTTCCTTATTTGCTTTTGCTATTAGGTTGCAAGTTTTTTGTCTAAAGCTAATATTTTTGGTGTTACCAGCATTTTCTGAAGATGTGTAGGGGAATTCAGATTGAATAAAGTGAGATAAAAGAAATGTCTAGGAGCAACCAACGCAGTAACAAAAATACGAAAATATTAGGTATAATAATAATATAATTATATATATAAATATATAATTAAATAATATCAAAATCCCATTACGATTTTTCTTAAATGGAACCACAAAATTTTTATGTCCAGGCTGTTTTCGTTGCCATATTCCCTTTCAAATCATCTTGCATTCTTCTGAAGGTCATAGTTTATGAGAGAATTAGTCCAAATATCTAACCGCCTCTATTTCGTAAACAAAACAAACAATATTTTCACAAGAAGCATGTATTTATAAAACTGTTTTCAAATAAACATCGCCCTCAAATATTTAACTATTGCCATTTTTTGTGCCATCAGTACCCTTGGCTCTCTTTCCTCACTGTCTCTCGATCAGCTACCCAGCATATCTGCCTCAATTGCATACTGACAGTAAGAGACTACTGTGTCCATCCATCACTTCGAGGATGTGGTTGTCAAGGGTGATTGGGATGCTCGTCTTCTGGCTCATGATTGTCTTCTGGGAATTCATCATCAGACGAACCACCTACAGTACTTCTTCCAGCTCACACATTCCCAAGTTTGAAGGGGTCATCAGCAAATCCCAGTTAATTTGAGTACCTAGCTACATCTCATCGATACTAACTACTAACTCCTTTTTGTTCTCAAAGATAATTTTCAGGGCTAGATTGAAAAGTTTTGGCGATATCATATGATTGCACCTCAGTGGATTTTAGAGGTTTTATGTCAGTGCAGTTGCCTTATTTGTAGTGGGATGACCACCTCAGCAATTGTCTACGAATTCGTATTGTTTGTTTTTCTAAGCCTCCGTCAGAGTTTTGCATTTCGCCTTTGAAGTAATTTTCCTCTGGATTCTTTTGGTCCTTCTTTTGCTTCAGTGACACGCCCTGAACCACTTAATCTTCAATAGAATGGTCCGGCTTTGGTATCTACTTGCCGTACATTCTTTGGTAGAAGTTTCTCACGATGATGTGAAGATGACTGAATCAGCTTAAATGAAAATAATTTATAAATTTTGCACTAGGATTAATAATTTTATTGGGTAACTCCATTTCTTCATCAGCAATTAAAATTAAGACCTTGAAGAGAAAATTTGTTCGATGTCCTTTCTGGTACTTTTACCAAAAGTAGGTGACTACCACGACCACCAAATTTTACCTAAATACAAAAAATATACAAATTTCTTTTGGTATACAATTTTCTTATATTTTGCGTTTTTTATTTGCGAGGGTGAACTAAACATAACTTGCAAAAGAAATTGTAGTAGAATCAATATTTAAAAAATATTTCCACAGCTAACGCACGATGTTAATTTGAAAAAACTGCTGTTATATCACGTGGGACATTCGCATATTAAAGATTCCTTAAGATTCTCAAGAAATAAAGTCTTAAGCTTACTTGACCTGACTTGACCGTTTCAGTGTCTTCTCCTTACCTGTATGTGTTCTAGTATGCCTCTTCAAATCAAAGGTATCATTGAACCCTTTCCCACAGAAGGTACAAAGATACCTTTTGACATCAGAGTGACACTTCATGTGTCTATTCAACAAACGTTGAAGTGCAAAACTTTTGTTGCAGATCCTACAACAAAAATGCGATTGACCGTCTTCCGTTGTAATAGAAGCAACTTTTGTTTTGTCTTCGGTTCTTGAGCCTTGCCGTAGATTGTCTTGGTTTGCCAACGGGTTCTTGATTCCGTGACCACCATTGACGAATTCTAGTTGAACTTCAGAAGATAACCCCAACTGAAAGAGAAATTAGAGGTCAAGAAGTGCTTGGAAGAATAGGGAAGCATACATTTTGATTTGGGCACTGCTAAAATGGAGTATGTAGGTTTTGTCTATTGTAACAGTTTAGTAAGATGTTCAAGAACGATTGGTGGACTTTAAAAGCTTTAGAAGGAAAGTGGGGTGTAGCAGAAAGTTTTTTCGACACAAAAACTGTTACGGTGAAAATGCTTTGCCTGAATCAATTTGCTGCTTACCCGTTGTTGCAAAACGTTAACTCTGCCCTGTAGAGAAGGTGTATCACTACTGGTAGAGTCTCGTCGGTGACTCACGTTAGCCGGTGGAGTTATCGACCCAGTATCATTTTGGCTTCCTCCATCTAAAGAACAACTTGTTGCTCCAGGAGATGGTAAAGACATCGTCGTAGGTGAATCCAAGTCCAAACCACTCCCGTTAAAAGACAAAGTGGGCGATAACATTTGCTGCTGGTGCATGTGAACATTCAGGGCTTCACTATTAACTGATGATTGATATGACGGAAGTTGGTCTTGGTATAACTTTGAGAACTGCTGAGGATATCTTTGATTCTCGTAATTCCTATTTATCATGTGATCATTGAAAGATTCTATTTGTTCTACTTGAAGTTGGGGTGAATCCGAAGAACTTAAATCTCCACCAATGATTTCATCACTGTCGTTATCATCACTTGGTAATCTTTGGAGGTACGTTGAAAGATCGTTGGCATCTGTTAAACTTTCAAGTAATGCTTGTTCTGCTGAGCCGGAAAAAGCTAAGGAAGCTGAGAATTGTAACGGGTCTACTACCCCATTTGACATATCTACCATCATGGAGTCTTCATAACCAGTGTAAGCTCCTGGAAGAAGATTGTTTATTTGGTCAATTTTAGTTTCATAAATTTCAATATCGCATTCATCTTTCATTACTATACCATAAGATGCGTTTTGTAGCGTTGAGTACTGTTTCGGGGGGCTATGCCCCCCATTTATTGTCAGATTAGCTAATTCTTGTCCAGTGTCACAGTCCATATTCTGGTGATTATTCACTATATAACCATTTCCGTTGAAATTACTAGAGGCATTGTAATTGTTTGGTCCATTCCCTCCTTTTAGCGACTCGTAAAAAGGAGGGAGGCTTCCCGAAGGAGGACTACTAGGGCCATAATTTTGTCTGCCATCTCTTCCAGGATTCATTCCCCCGCCTCCCGTACCACCCCCAAGAGAACCACCACTGTTATTTCCGGAGGAACCGCCGGAGAAGTTAATGCCTCCTCCGTTGTTGGATTGGTTTCCTGAAGATTGGTTACCACTTCCTTGTGCTCCTGTATTGCCTCGTCCATGTCCAGCAGCTGCAGAGAGAGTCACAGGCAATTTGCCAACAATAGCACGAACGGAAATAAGCGGTTTGCTAACTTTTGAGCAATGACTACGCCTCTGCTCACGATTCTTCCTTTCTTCATTTTCATCTTCAGTTTCGCCTCGTCTTTTCGGAATGTGATAATCAATAGGCTGGTCTTGTTCTGGTTCTTGAATTACCAAAGGAGCGGGAAGTCTCACTTCTTTGTCTTCTTCTCTTTTAGTTGCAGCTTTTGGAGTGCGCTGTATCACAGAACAGCGGACCGCGACTGAGTTATGGAGCGTTGGGGTGTGTTCACTGGGTTTCTTCACGGGAGGAATGACGACTTTCTCGGATGGGAGGACAACGGGAGCGTATTCTTTACGCTCGGCTCGGGTGAGGACATGACCACGGCTTCCATAAGGCACGTCGCCGCCGAGGATTGAAGATATGAAGCGACGTGGTGGAACAGTTTCGTGAGGCTTGCGAACGGAAAGGTCGCCGGGTTGGGGCGATTTCGATTTGCGGTCCTCTTCGGGTTTTTCTTTTTTCCGATCTGCAAAAAAGAGAGAGACTACAATCATTTGTTGGCACATATTTAATAGCCTGATTGCTTTGAGAAGGTCTGTGAATTACAGTCAGGACCGTCCAAAAATTATTAAATCAGAGACAAACTCATTGTAACTTACAAGGTATTTTGTGATCATGTGCACTTAAATTAATTGATTAAAAAATATCTTATTTTATGGTTATTAAATAATTGATTAAATTTAGGGTTTTTAAAGTTTATTGTTATTTAATAACAAAAACGTTAACAGAAACCGAGCGTGAAATTTCGTAATTGAATAAACTATTAATTATTTTAATTATGCATATGACTCTTTTTGTCCACGAATTTATTTTATTTTATTGTTTGTTAATCTGGCAAGTTTTCGTAGTTGTTTAAAAGATTAGAATATAGTCAAAATAGTTATTTAGAGCGAACAATATATGAAAATTTCCTGCCTCAAAAACTGCTTACATAAAATAAAAAAAGCTGATCGAATGAGATCAAGATTTGAAATCTTGCGCCTGCACATTTTCGTGTGGTGCACTACGTCTGGTAGTGGAAGGTTTAGCATACAAGTAGTCACGACAAAAAAGTCTTAACTGAGTCGATCATAAATTGGATATAGGTATGAATTTTTATGTAGGTATGTAGTTGTTTTTAAAAAATTCGAATCATCTCAAAAGTTGCCAACTTTCTGTAAGAAATCTAAAGTAAAGAAGTACATATGTGACTTTTTTCAACATATGGTCCGGCTTTACCAGTCAGTTTCATAGGAAAGTAGTACCGCCATATAGCGATATTTAGTACCGTTTCCTAGGAAACCACTCTGAGTATTATACATAAATGGATAGGTAATAATACGACACAGCTTTCCTAGGAAACCGTATAGCTTTACACATCGGCTAATTGCCGGACTATTCCCTGGTCATTGTACGTGTCCACTGTCATTAAATTTAAAGTTTTCTAATGTTTTTTTGCTGCTATCAAAATTTACAATATTCAGGGAGAGAAGATGAATTAGTTTACAAGCTTATCAAATATTGCGCAAATAATAAAGAAATGAAAATGACAATTAGGTACCAAAAACGAGCCGAAGCAGCAAAAATGCGAAAACATGGAAGATGTATTAACGTCAAAGAAAAAAATGCAAAAACACTAATTTTCAGTTTTTCAACATTCCAGGGTTGAGGATGACAATTATGCCAAATTTAAACCTCCTGGTCTATATGACAGACAATCCCTGTCGCATAGTTTATTTTACCGATATTTTATATTAACTTGTTCCGCTATTAAAAACAAATCTACATAATTTGCAAATAAGCTAGTCATTGAGACGAACAATTTTTGAATTAACTTGGTTGGAAAATTTAGGATTGTACAATCATGATGACCTGGTATCGTTCTTCTTTCTGAGAAGCCCATTTTCGTTGCTTCACCCACAGACCCCATGAAAATTGATGAATCCACCACCTACGCGCCATTAATCTGACGCAGAAGAATAATAATAATTATCGTTTATTTATTTGTCAGATTTTGTTGCGCGGCTAGAAGTGCTGAATTAATTCGCATATCTAATAGGACAAGTTCAATGGTCATCCTTGAAATTTTTATATGCGACTTCTAAAAAGTTATGCTAACCAGTTCTCTGTGCTCAGTAAATCGTAAAGCAAGTAATAATTTCTTTAATATTATTAGACTATAAATTGAAGGTTAGTGTATGGAGTTTTGCTTTCTGCTGCAATTAAAATGAGTTTACGAGATGATTATGGCTAATTTAATAATTTTGTTCTTAGATTTCTGGTTTTTATCATTAGAATTATCGGAGTTACGATTGCAATAAAGCAAAATGGAAATTGCCTTTGAACGCACAGATCTAATGAAAAACCCAAGAGACATAAAACTTGCTATGTAATCTCTGTAAAGTATTCCGACTTTTTCAACGCATCGCGGGTGCCAGTTCCACAATTAATTAACACTGCCATCCTAGGATTCAAGCCTTGTTGTCCAAAAATGCTACAGAAGATTTACAGCAAATTCCACTGACAGTGGAAATGTCAAAAAGTTAGTTTGCTGCAAAACACTCCAGAGTTCCACTTACTGACGTCACAAAGATCATTACCAGTGGACCCCAAAAATGCGCAATGACTAACCATGTTTTACTGTCAATCAAGGGTTGAGCTCAGGTGGCTGTGCCGACCAATCCAAATCAATATGTTCTCGTGTCAACTACTCTATCACTATACATGACTTAATGTTTGGGATTGTTATCATGTTGGAAAACGAAGTAGAAGGACATTTCTCATTCTGTATAAGGAAGCATCCACGATGTCATCAATAGAATGAGAAACAATCCCACGCGAACACACTTCTATGACCTGACAATGCTTCAAGGTTTTTGTGAAATACTTGATTATAAATCTTTGATCTTTGGTCGTCTTACATAACGCATTCCATCAAAATCAAAAGTCATGTATGGAGTCGTTCACCGTCCATGAGCACGCGCAAAGAAAAGTTGGGAACCGTGGTCTTGTAGTCTTGGTACTGTCTCAAAATGTCCCCTTTCATTTTAGTTGCTAATAATCCTTGAAACAGTGTAGCATTCAATTTAAAATACTTAGTTGTAAGTATCTCTCAATTACTTAAGAGCAAGTTACAACGCCTTTTCCCATGTTTAATGGTTTAATTATTGTTTGGAGATTATTAAAAAGAATTTTGGAACTGAAGCTTCAAAATATTCAATTTTTATGTTGTTCCAATACTTTTGCCACCTAAGATATAGACAAGAATTTAACATTGTTTAACATCAACGTGAAATGTCAACCAATTAAATGTTTTGTTATTGACATGACACCAGCCAACTCTTGGTTTAGTATAGATAATGGTTCGACACTCCGAGAACCGATTTTCGTCGCCTTCTGCGCATGTGGACAAACTTGTTGAGAACCTCTGTAGTCAGAAGTGTCGGATTCTTTTCGATTTGTGACACTGTCAATATGCCAATTTAGCAACATCAGTTGATTATCATTAAATAAATTTCAGGATTTAATCCCCAAGTTTTTCGTTAATATAAAGTGTTTGAACACGAAAGTGCTCTTGTATGAACTATTTTGGTTTTTACGTAATGCCCAAATAGGTGTCAACTGCAAAACTGCTAATTTCCAGATCAGATTTCCAGATTTCTTGAAGTTTCAGTTTCAAAGTTCCTACTATGCCGTTGCTACAAGCAAATAATGCTCGTTGACGGCTGACGGTAACCGGCAATTTTAGAAAAATACAGTAGTTCGCGACAAAACACCCCAGAGTTCCACATACTGACGTCAGTATGTCCCATACCAGTGGCCCCCAAAAGCTACGTAATGGCCAACCAACCTTTATACTAAACCAAGCAGCCAACTATATTCTCGCGCCTCTGTTAATATTTTCGTGAAACATTGATGGTAACTATAGTTTTAATTTGTTGCTTTACATTTGTCTAATAGTGCAAAAAGATATATTAAGCACCCAAATATCAAATTTATTCACTTTGTGCCTTATGTAGTTTCTTTTTGACTGGAAAACTTGCTTGTGTTTTCAGCATTTAATATTATTATAACATTGCTTTTTTTACTTACCAGTTATGGAAAATGACAGGTATAGGTAGTTATAAAAATATCGAGAGATAAAACGAGTTGTTGACGGAATCACAAAAGCAAATAATTAATCTATTTTGTTCGTTACCATATACGGAACTTATTATAGATCGATTACTAATGAACTTATATTCTTATTAGCCTTATTAGTCATAATATAAAGACCTTAAATGTTGACAGCCGTCAGACAAGCAGTCTATACGGTTTTGGTTCACACTCAAAGACAACTAAAGGTTCGTTTTCATGGTGATAGTAACTGTCGCAATATCATTGTGATATTTTCGCTACATGTACTTATTAGGAGTATGCGAAGATTATAAAGCATGACAAGGAAGGGTGCTGCAGAAAACGTTTCAGTGCTGCTCTCGAAGCTTACAAAGGAAAAAAAATATGCATCCGATTTTTAGCGAGTGTGTCATCAGAAGTGGGATATACTATACCATTTTTAGACATTTTAGCAAAGTGCCATGCCTGCGTATATCAACTGTAAATGTCAACATTTTAATGCCTATGGTTTGTGTTTGACGTTTCTCTTCTATAAACGTTATTTGAGAAATTTCGCTATCTTTACATAAACTTTGATATTTGCGTCGTGACATTTTAAAAACGGCGAATTGTTCAGTAAAATGGCTATTATCTAACTGTCCGTTAAAAAGGAGATCCGCTCAATAGGACATTCTGAATGACATATTCGGTTAATGGGAAAATGACATCATGTATAAAATACACAATAACAGCACGGAAAATATAACAGTTCATTTTATAACTGTCCCTCTTATTGTTTATTTACCCAAACACATACAGCAAAAAATGAATATTCAATAAGTAGGTATCGGCATATTTAGCGTCTTTATCACATAATTACCTGGAGTTTCTGATCGTCACGACCAATTCAAAATATCAGTTTTTAACGCTTCGTATAAGTTTCAAGGTTAACCATAAATTAAATCAACGTTATTTTCGCGTTTTTTTTCCTTGCGGGTCAGTGTAACTGCCGAGCGTTGAAGGTCATTTTTTGCAAACCGCAGGAACGAAAACACATGTTCGTGTTCAAGAAATCATCGACTTTTTTCACGCCTTGAGAACAATTTCAATCCGTTTTTCTCGGTAACAGGCGCGTCATCGGATCAACGACACTTTTGGTTAATTTATTCAAGAATGACAGCTTCAGTTTAACGCGCCATTTTAACACATTTTATCTGCTTTGTATTCGCCATTAGTTTTTTCCTGATGCTCCATGAGTATGTTGAATTCAAATGCCGGTCTGACATTTAAGACGGTTTTGGGAAGTTTGCTTGTGACGAAAGCAAAATGTTTGGGTTTCACTCCTATCCATATTTCATTTTTCGCGTAGTAATTTGACATTTGATTTGGAAGAAGGCGGCCACGGAAAAATCAACCTAGTATAATATGTCAAAATTCCATTTATGAAAATCATAACAGGTGGTTGAAGCTAAACCAGGTAAGTACTTATTTAAAAAGGAATTAGATTGGATTTAGAGAAACCGCCTTCTTATCAGTGTAAGAACGCACACCTTTTCGACTGCTGTATTTGCAACAAGTCCTCTACAATACCACCCTAAGTCGAACCTCAGATCAAAGTGTCTCAGAGATGCTTGACATTTTAGCAAGAACTCTAGCCCATCAGCAAAGATAGCTCGTCCAACAAGCATGAGTGTCGAAAATTTCTTACAAAATGACAGGGTACCTACTTATCGTTAGATTTTTAACAGTACCTAATGCAGCGCGGAAGAAATACTAGGGTGAGACCAATTCTGGTTCAGACGAACACGTGAGATTATTCTAGCGTTACAGATAATATAAGTAAAATTCCGCTTTAATTTTGAATTGCCCACGTAGATTGCAGAATGGTTTATATGTTCAAAGTACATATTTGATTGACCAGTAGTGGACTGACGAGTGTGGAAAAACCTGCACAGTCAAACGTCCCTAAAATGGCATAGATAAAAATAACACAAATTAAAGTAAAAATTAACACATAACAAGGAACTGAAAATGGTTGACTTGCGAGACCGGTTCATTGTATATTCTTCGCGTGCTTTCTTTTGTAGTTCTTCTTTATTTAATGACTTTATTTGTACGAGATTGCACAAGTAGATAGGGAAAAAATTGAAATATTTTGCGTAGTTGTCTGGTAGGTATGATAATTACGAATTGGAACAAAGCCTGGGCAAGCTTTGCCAGGTCTAGAAAAAAACACCTGTATGATGCACGCATTATGTTGTGGTACTGGTTTTTCTCCGTTTATGGAACTAAAGAAGATACAAAATAAGACGAAATACTTTTGTGTTCCATTTCAATTCTTAGTTACTCGTATTTGCAATTTTTTGTTACTTTATTGGTAGCAGTAAATGACGTTTTTGAGAAAATAAATTGAGGGATGGAACACCATGTATTTGACCATATTTTCAGATTGCATGATCGATTTTGCCACAAGGTTTTATAATGATTTTTGTCTAAATTTTATATTTTTTAAGTTATTAACACTTTTCTTCAAATTTTGACAGATGCGAAGCACTTTTGAAAAGTAAATATCTTTGGATTAAATAAAGCTGCAGCAATAATATTTTGGGGGAGTGAACGTAATATGTACGAATAACTATTGCCATAATAAAAACAAAAAAATATTATACATGGTTTGAGCAATTACATGACCAAATCAGAAAATTTACCGATGAATAAAACAAAATTTAGAAGACTGGACTCTATAATTTTGTTCAATTTGGTCAACATCCGCAAGACGCTGCCCGTAGAATTGTTTTGTGTCAATTTAATAGAAGAAACAACCACATTTGGTCTGCTGAAAATCTCATGCAACACTGATGCAAAATTTTCAACAAAGATTTATAGTTTCAATGTTTTTTGTCTAAAGATAGATAATCGCGTAGAATTTACGATGGAACCCTAACATCCCAGAGATATTTAGAGATCTTGAGGACTGTGGTAGAAGAGCTTTTCGACGGCCTGCCTTTAAATGCCACAGTGTACCATGGGTGATACAATTAGCGAAAGATCAGAAGACATACT
This sequence comes from Xestobium rufovillosum, assembly GCA_963966045.1. Taxonomy (NCBI): domain Eukaryota; kingdom Metazoa; phylum Arthropoda; class Insecta; order Coleoptera; family Ptinidae; genus Xestobium; species Xestobium rufovillosum. The sequence continues at coordinate 41,673,320 of OZ014492.1, forward strand.
TATGATGTGCAGACAAAATAACAGACAGACCTACAAGAAACCAAAATTAGTAGAAGCGATCGTGGCAGGCTATAGAAGGTGGTGGCGGACGACATAACAAGGGTGATCGGTGTAGAGTGAGATAGTATAATTTGTAATAACGCTACTTCCCTACTTCAGAAAGGGGATTTGATAATATCGAAAGACATGGAAAATATTAAAATTTCTCGTCTGTATTAACTGCATTAGGTACTTATTTATGCAACAGATATAAGTAGAGCTATTGTAATGGATCTTAATTTATGAACACCCCTTTTCTTTGTTTCGAAACTTCCGGTAAAGATGGCCTTATAAGTTCGACGGTGCAGCTAAATAGGTCAAGTAAAACCTGTCTTCTCCCAAATATGTTTCGTCATTAGAAACTGCAGAAATTTTTGAAAATTCTGCTTCGGAATTCGATAACTGATAACGCGTTGGTATATTGAACCCTGTTTACACAAATTCTTCAAGAAAATTCGCTAACTGACATTTGACATTTTGACATTTAGTCATTCCGAGAACCAAGTAAAGTTCATACCAATACATAGACAAAATAATTTGGGAGCCTATTTCACATATTGCCCTATTTTTGCAAATATCACCTTATTGTCGGCAAAGAACTACTTAACATAAGTAATCTGGAGTAATCTGTTGTCTTTCAGGTCAATGAAAACTCCATGGGCGATAAGAGGATTAAATTTTTTTGTTATATAACCGAAACCATGATTGATGTCCTTATTGTAATGTAAAGGGTGTTACGATACGAAAATATTCATCATAATCATACCTGTTGTGACCACAACAGCGATCTTTTTTGTTTTCAGTGCTCATTATCTCATGACCTGCTTGCCTAATGTGGCGTCTCATTGTTACCGATCAGACCTAGATACAATTTTTATTATTATTTATAAACTATAATAACACTGATGTTTCAATGTCTTCAGGGTCCACCGGTTTTTGGTAATTTATTTTGCGGTGTTTCGATTAAAGTCTGTAATAAAACTTTTTTTCTTGTGTTTTGAGGTGATACACTTTTGTTTTCTGTTGCCAAGCCACCGACTTGACATAGTTCCATTCATTACAATGCCTAATATTTATGCAATTTCAATACCGCTCGATTTTAATAATGTAGGGAACTGGAACTTTAAAATGATTTGAATAGAATCGGATTCACATTTTGATTTGCAAAAAGGCCTTCGAGTTATTGAGAAAAATCTATTCTGACAATTGTGCAAGCTGTTTTAGTCGCAGTTGCTTTAAATATTGGATTGTTCATAACATGCCAAGCCTGTCTAGTATGCACTTAACTTTCAGGTAATGTCGTGCTATTGAAACGTATTTCTTAAAAGTCAAGGTTGGTTAGAAATGCACAGATGCTGTTAAATAATATCGCAACGGACTTAATAACGCATTCTAATATCATTCGTAACTTTTTCTGCAATAAGTTTGAGGTATAGAACAGATCTTGTTTATTGACTACATTTTTAAATAATATGGCAGTACTTTTAAAATTTACTTAATTCTTCAGCTCTCTTGCTGGATGACCCTTCAATAAACATCCGTTACCATCTAAAACCAGAGGTTCCTATCTATGTATGTATACAGAGCATTTATCCATGATATACAGAGTGATGATAAAGTTCCACACAAAATTCATAATTTGGCTTGTTTGTTGAAGTTTTTGAAGTTATCTGGGTTCTACTGGAATTCTGTTATTAATTTTCAATAATGAAAACATTCTCTGATGATGGAAAGAAAATTGCCGAAAATTCAGTTAACAAGTGACTATAGGTAAGTATACAGGGTGATTCAGAACGGGCGTGCCAAATTAAAACGAGCGCTGGAGGAACTCCAGTTTATATGAACATATATGTTCTAAAGTAACTACTACAAAGATACAGGGTGTAAAAGTTTTAATATTTTTTTAATAGCCTAATGTAAGAATTAATGTGTTTTCTCGTTTTTCTTGTTAGTTTTGTTAGTGTTATTCTTAATAAACTATTTTTTTCTATTTTCACTTTCCTTGCTTATCGGTGAAGAAATTATTGCATTATGGAAAATTTCAGTACACGCGCACGATTTCACAAAAAGTTATTTCATTCTAAAATTAAGCATTTTACGAAAAATTTTGAAGATACCAATTTCTTCCCAAATTGAACGTAGATTTTAAATACGTTAATATCACCTGCATTCGCCAGTGGCGTAACATTGAATTGAGGAAATAAATAAACGGCCTACCCCGTAGCAACGCTACTGATGGGGCTAGCAGAGCATTTTTTTTTGAAAATTAGAACTAGGCAAATGAAAACGACACCTTAAATTTCAACTCAATAACTTTCCTAGTTACTAAGATAAAAAAATATTTAAAAAAATATTTAAACCTTTACACCCTGTATCTTTGTTAGTAGTCACTTTAGAACATATGTTCATACAGTGACCGGCAGAAAGTCCGCACCATATGGGAAATTTTTGTATCTTTTAATTTAATAAATTAACTTTATTGTAAAAAAGTCCTGCATGTCCTTAGACCAAAATACCACCCATCGTACTCGGTAAAACAACTGTTAAAATAGTTTTTTATCTTAAGGAACTGAAATTTCATATTTGTAAGTAACTTTTAAATAAAAACAACTTTTCGTAATAAAATTCTTTCCTAAAATGAGGAATAAGGCTACTTTACTCTTGGAGGGATTTGAAATTTTCACCCCTCCCTCGTATACTACAAAAGTTTTACCGAGTACGATGGGTGGTAATTTGCTTTAAGGACATGCATGGCTTTTCTACAAGAAAGTTAATTTATTAAATCAAAAGATAAAAAAATTTCCCATATGGTGCGGACTTTCTGCCGGTCACTGTATAAACTTTTCGTCTTATTTGCAGTTCCTCTAGCACCCATTTTGATTTGGCACACCCGTTCTGAATCACCCTGTATATTGTATAAAAAATAATGGTAATGCGCAGTTCGTTATTTAGCGTCTTTTTTAAATCCCGAAACACGTCAATTTTAATATTTAAAATGGCACTTTCCAGCACGAAAATTTAATTTTTGCGCTATGACGTCATCATGTTTTTTTTGAATGACAACCTCAACTCTTTTCTTCGGATTTGAATACATATGTCACATCTAAAATTACAAACTTTACAAAAATATCAGTATATGCCTCGCATAACAATTTTTTGGAGAAATATGCTCACAAAACTCAAAAAGACAAATTTTATTTCGAACGGAAATAATATTGAAAGTCGGGTCAGAAGAACATTGAAAGCAGTAAATGAATAACTTATAATATTATCGCTTCAAAAATTAGCTTTTTTCTAATAAACCAGACGATCGTTTACAATTTTGTGAAGAACTAATGACACGATGGCAAACTGCAGATATTGGTCGCACATAATCAGAGGTAAGGAGCTCCTCCCCATTTTGGAGCAGAAGTACGGAATTTTTTTTACGATAGGTTCCCTAACAAATGGATAGGACGACGAGAACAGATGGAATGGCCAGCACGATCACCACATTTAACACCGCTGGATTTCTTTTGTGGGGCTATTTAAAATCGCAAGTTTACATTAATAAACCCTATAATTTAGATGATTTAAAGCAAAGGATCCGCGCAGAAATGAACAGAATAGGGCCGGAGACAGTCCAATATGAAGAAAAAAGTTGGGGTTGTCATTTCAAAAAGGGAACAAATTGGGTGCTCGATATTATAATCATACTGCAGAGTACACTTTCCCGTTAATTTATACAAATGCATGATTAAGAAATAGAAATTCGATATAAATAACAGACACTCGATTATTATAATGAATGCTCGGTATATAATTCACAACATGCTCGCTAATATACTAAATACTCGATAAATATGATAGACGCTCGATAAATGTAATGAAAGTTTGATACAAAATTCAAATGCCTCCTATAATAATAAATATTCGATAAAAAATTATAAACTCTCAATTATTATAATGAATGTTCGGTATATCAAGGTATTCAAAACGAACTGCTTTGTTTTATACTTGCCCGTCACTAAATACAGTCAAAAAAGTGGTTCCACGGCCCACTATTTTCGGTCTTTGGGCAAGTGGAGCGAGCGAAGCGAGCGGAGCGTTTAAGCCCCCCCCCCCCCCCCCCCAGCGTTTGTTTAGTACCCCATCGGGATAATTCAATTATATCAAGCAAAATTTGATTTAATAGTGAACCCGACTTATCGAGCATTTACATTTTTTTAGAGCGCTTATTTGATTAAAGTAGCGACCAGAACTTATAGTGCAAATGAGATACTTTATCGGGTGAATTTCTTTAAAATACAAAGCAAATTGTATTAGTTTATTCGGCATTTTTATATTTTATCGAGCATTTATTATTTTATATCGAGCATAATTGTTTTTTAGTATGCAAAATACATTAAATTATCGGGTGTAAATTACGACCCTTTAAAAAATATGATGATGTCGTAGCGCAAATAGTGTTGTCGATAAAAATTAAACTTTTATGTCGGAAGGGGAAGGTTCCGGCTCTCTTCAGAGATCCGCTTTCTCGTTCCCTTCACTTCCTTGATGACTTTTCACCCGTCTTAGGATAACACTGTTATGTTTTCATAGTCTAATCATTCTGAATTGTATCTCAGCAGTTCCAGAGCTTCTACTGACGCTTGATACTCAGCGACAATTTTACCCTCCTATTATGAAATGTCAATTTCAATGTTATTGTACCTATACAGTTTTCAACCCATCTGTATACTATGTAAATGGTTCCATCCTGTTTCTAATTTTATCCATTACACTCTGCTCCCTCTGCCGGAATGGATCTGCAGGTTGAGCTTGTAATTTTTATCTAATTCCCGCTCTTGCACGTTTTGGCATAACCATTTATTGGCAGTCTGCATGCTGCTGCTAAAGCCTCCAGCTATGCAGCATTGTCCCAAGGCCGCAATCTTTCTAGATCAGTTAAGGATTTTTCTCTCTTTAGCTCCAAATGCCTAACTTCTCTGCTAAGCTGTATCTTTTGTACCAACACTGAAGTTTCTTCCTCGAGTCGTCGTATAGTGTTCATGGTTAGTTCCTCTAGTGCACACTAGATATTTTCCAGTGCTTGCATGAGGTTTGAGACTACCCATCTGAACTTCTCTGTAATTAAAATAATTGTCATCCGCATATCCCTGTGCGTGTGTTCCAGTTCCCAGATGAGACCGTCCACCAGCAGGCTCCACAATAGTCTAAATAAAACCCCATTTGGGGACATATTATGCCCAGTGAGCCATAGAGTCAATCTTTTTTAACAGACCTTTCAAAGCTCTCTTAAGTGAGTCAAAAACACCCTTTATATCCAGAAAGTTCCTAAGGTCGTGAATCATGGTGAAGTACCTTGTTCAGTTCTCCGACTTAAGATTAAAAAAAGTTTTTTTGGGGGCTTGCATCAAAGATTGTCACAAATTTACTACCAGCAGCGTCACAAACATTCATTTCCTCGACATTGCGACTGCAAATTAAAGCAATTACATTAGTAATTGTAAGTATCAGGTGCAACGTATCGAGTAAGGAAACGAGTGAAATTTTTATAGACTTCGTTTCTTGTTAATTCCAGTACCGGCTTATTCAACTTGAGGTCAACCGCATTGTGCTTGTGCATGTTATTATATCCCCTGGAGTACAACTAAATAAAAGATGGAGAAACCGTAAAGAATGTATTAAGTGGCAAGTGTAGTTAAAGCGACTTTATGCAAATTTCCCCAGCAAGTGCGGACGACTTTGCGACCACGCTCGACATTGGCGTTGCCATTTTGGATGCACACCGTTTTATCACACCTGTCACATATTGTAACACTTAACACACACCACAGTTATACGTCCTTATCAACTGCAACGCCTCGTTCCATTTTATAATATCTGAATATAATGAATTTAAATAAGTACAGAACATGTAATTTTTACTCGGATATTACTAGATTACTACGTTCCATTCGGTATGCCCAAATTACACTGCATATCAATTTTCATCAAATTTGACAGGTTTTTGCTCCTCGCAGTCACTTGCTGTTTTATGACGTCAGAGCAGGCGCTACTGTGGAGAAATTGCGTCTCTTAACTGACACCTCTAAAGTTATTAGCGACATCGGTATTACGGTGTTATGTTATTAATAATTAGTTTGTAATTTTTTGGAAAAATATAATTTCCAAAGTACCAAACAAAAACCTCGACAAAAACTATATTTACGTGCCTAATGAAAGAAAACTGTGTCGCAACGATTAGAGGTACTCGCACACGAGACATAACCAGTTTTAACATAACCCACCTTTTTCTCTTTTTTACCAATCTCACACACCCCATCTTCAAGTGGGGCTAGCCGACCAGCACGAGAAATCAAGGCCAAGTTCAAGGTTAATGCAGTGATGACTGCATTGTAAGTTACGATGAGTTAACGTAATGTATTACAGCGATTAGAAAGTGTTTCTGTGTATAATACCGACTGAAGAAAAGTCAGTTAACGCGAACAGAAACTTTCTCTAACTTGTGATATAACATTGGAGGTGATTTCCAGTGCCAGTGGGTCATTATCAGAGCTATTGCCCGTTTTTTAGAGCGCTTAGTGCTTACAGAGACACGTGCAGACTCTTGTGAGAAATGGAGTATGCAAACCATAGTGTGCCTATTTCTACTCTTGTCAAAATATGTGTGTCATTTTTTTTATTTTCGCCCCTTTTATAAGAAATTTCGAATTTTGTATATGCATATTTAAAACGAAGAAAAATACTTAAGAACAAAAGAAATAGGGAAATTTGGTTTTTGATATTGAGTTTCTCTCAAAAACGTCGAAAATAGGGACAATTTTTCCAAAACTGATACCTATACGTACTTACACAGTTACCCCAGCCTGATCAGGCAGAATTAGAAGAAAATATTTACATTATTATGCACATAGAAGTTTGGGTTTCGTTGCTTACGTAGCATTGAAATCTCCCGATCACAACTAAACGTTGCAGTCACCGTGATCTCTCTAGCTTATAGATGTGTTCTCAGCGCTTCCAAATTAACAATCAACCTTGACTTATGCTTCTCTTTTTCTTCAAAACTCTCTCAAGAAACGCGTGCACACAAGCCATTCCTCAAGGTCAAGCTTAGCGTGTACCGGCAAGAACAATGCTCCATTATGATTTTGCTCCGCGTTTTCTGTATATACCTGGCCACGGAGAGCATTGGAGAGAACACAGGCGGTTTTCATGTAGTTGTTTTGACAAAAGCCCTCTATATGGGTACCGCAACTTGCGCAAGCGAACCGTTCAGGTTTGTTGTTTGTTTCAAGGTTAGAGACGATGATGTGGCATCGGTCGACTCTCTGGCTGGCTTGACCGATGGCCGGCAAATGTACGTTTATTCGAAAGTCTCTGCCCACTGAAAATTTAACTGTATTCCTGGTTGTGTCACGCGTATGGTGCTCGTTTTGAATATGCTGGGCAAGGATATAATATTTGAAACTTGGGAGTGGGCCGAGATTTAGGGACGAGCCTCAGTTTATGGTTATGCTTAAATCTACTTTTTGTCAGTTTAACCGTGATTTGCGTGATACTTCAATAACGGTGCAGTTCTGGATAATAGATATTTGAGGCTGATTACCTCAAAAACTATTGAGTTTAGGGGTATCTGGTCAAGTTCATACAACAAAGAGAGAGAATCTATATAATAGAAAACACCTGTATGTTATAAAAATTATATGGATCCATTTAAAAAGGAAAGTTATAGGGTATTGAAATATTTTAATTTGGCCATGTAACTGCTCATCCCTGTATAATATTTTTGACTGTTTGTTATTGGAGCAGTTACTCCGAGATGTTACTTTTATCTTCTCAAAATATCATCGCTACAGTTTTTGTTTAATATCTATAGTTTCACATATCTAGGTATAACTGACATAAAATAATAAAATAAGTCAGAATAAATTGTCAAGAGGTAGTTCTTGAAAGGGTGAACAAATTGAGCACTAGGTATTTTGGTTATGGTTTTGATTGAAGGATTAATCTAAAAGTTGAGAGTTTTCGACTTCCTATAGTTGTTATGTTTGCTTAATTCATAATTGATGTCTTAATTTTGGGTGCATTGACGCATATCTTCCAGAAACTGGGAAATAAATTCTGGTAGTTTACGAAAGTTTCTTGATATATTTGTTGGTAATAGTGTAGGTATATTTACATTTATACAAACAAAAACACGTTCATTAACAGTTACAATATTTTTAACGATCCTTCATTATCATTTCGTAAGTCGCATTCCAGAAATCAGGATTGATAAACTACACAAAGTGTTAGGGACAAGCAATTAACAACTACAGGTGTTAAAAAATAGATATAAAACAGGAATAGCTGCATTTATTACAAATGTAACTACCGTTTTAAAGCGAATCTGTACTGTTCAAGTCAAAATTAATCACAATAAAAATCCAGTTGAGCGACTTGCGTCACGTTTTACATGGTACACTAAATAAAATGAATACCACCCTTTACCGTTTTCACTTTTCGTTCCAATTAAAATTTGTCGTGGCAACTAGAGCGTGGCGGCCATGAGCCCTTTGTGGGCCACGAATTTAAAGAACTTATAAAGAGGATCGTCTGGAGAAATGTTCATGGAAACTGTCACTTTTTATAAGTTTAAAAATGGGGTTTATGTAAACGTGACATGCTATGGTGTGTAGAAATTTTCATTTATTTTCCTTTGTGAACCATCTGTGTGACCCTATTGATAAATATTGCCACTTGTGCAGGTTGTCCCATTTTTCCTGCACTATACCTTATTAACTCCTTTATTTTTATTTTTGCATTTTTTTATTGCATTTTTGTTCTTTATTTATCGCTTTTTGTCTAAACTCAATAGTGTTCCAAATTTCTGTGAGTTTCTGAAATTTTGACAGATATAGAGAGACCAATGAAAACGCGTCAGTAGTAAGTTGTTGATAAGTTGTCATAGTTACAGATGTGTATAACACTTTAGTCTTAATACCTGCCTAGTGTCAAATTATTAACTTCAAATATTTTAGTTCATAAATCACTCTTGTCAAATACGATTCGTGACCTGTAAATTTTGGGTAATTTTACCTACTCAAGCATAATATTAGCAACTTAGTGAATTTGGTAGATCACTCGCTCTGCGCCTTTGTCGTCTTTTAGCTATCAGGTTGACACTTGTTACTAAACGAGTGAAATAGTGTTCTATACTTGGGCCGCCCAACAGACGGAGTGATCACCCTGCAAGAACGTCCTCTAGCGGGGCCAATAGTAATTTATAACGACCGAATTGGAGTGATTCAAGAATACGTATAACACTTTTTATAGGTACGAAATCAGTCAGAATGAAGAGGGTGAATTTATTGTCCTGACTTCAGAAATTGAAGACCCGCATATCAACCAAGAAAGTGGAAATTTTCAGCTGTTTCTTGAGAAGACTACATTTTTTTCATAAAACCGGTCTCGTCAACACATACAGTGTGTCCACCTAGTAGAGATTTTCTTCTATGTTTATTAGGCTTCACATTTTTGATTCCCTAAACGATTTCAGTATGACGTTTAATTTTTGTCTATTTTTTGAGTTGTCGACAGTTTTTGAAAATTTTGACGTGTATTTTAAAAATTAAATACCTTATAGGACTGAATAAATATCGATAATATTTTAGTGAAATGGTAAACTCTCTTTAAAATTCTTAATAGATGATTTTGGGAAGGTTACTGTGGCTGGTATTAGACGTGTTCCCTCATTCAAGTTAGTATATCCTACACCGGAATTATTTAAACATCGTCTTCCCGAATAAGGTGACAAGTTTAGACAGGAAAGTCACAAACAAAGTGAAATTTAAAGATTAAACAATAGGTATCCAGCAGAGTTATATATTTAAAATATGGAATATTATTATTGTGCAGAAAAATGGGACAACCTGTATAACTGACAATATTTTTTAGTTCAACACTCCAGTGCCTCATAAAGGAAAGCCCAACGGTTTAGACTTGTTCCTAGTGGACCACCCTGTATAGATCTGACGTTTCGATGGTCCTCCAAGAAGTTTTTGTTTGTATGTTTGTATGTATGTCAATAATTGTTGGATACAATTTCTGAAAAACTTGGACGTGTTTCTAAAGTTCTTTTATTCGTTTTCTATTGTATTCTTAGTACGAATCTACCGTGAATTACCATCGTCTACCTGCTCTTACAGTTTTAGGAGTGCCATTTCTTTATACCTGCTAGTCTATTTGGAGCAATAACTGGAAAACATTCCTGAGGCAAACCCGAGTAATTCAAAAAATTGATTGCATAATATTTGTTATAGCAGAAAAATGTTTTTGTGTCCATTTTTCTACACTGCAAGGATATTTAAACAAGGAAGCATGGTCATAATTACATTTCTTAGACGGACATGAAAATGGTTAACCGTGGAAAATTGTTGAGTTATCCTTGATGATAATGAGTTGCAGTCTTTTATTTTCTTTTGTAACAGTTTTAGTATGGATGACGAATATTTTTCTTCATCTTTTTCTTCAATATTTGTTTTAAATCCTTGAAATGCGTAACTCTTGAGACTAGGAAATGATTGATATTTTTTTTTGAAAAGTGCGTCAATTGAGGAAATGGAAGTCAAATTCTGCGCGCAAGAGAACAATGGACTAGTTAGTGATTAATTAAATTTTTGTGCGAGTCTGCTTCCAGAGCAACAAAAATAATTTAAAATCAATCTTTCATCTAAAAAGGAATAATAAATTGGATATCATCAGAACGTCCCTTGCTTCAGTTAAAAATATATTAAGACCATAAATAAAATACCTAACAGGCATGTCAAAATACATAAAAAATGCTTCTCATGGGGGCGAAAAATGAATATTAGATTATTATTTAGAAGAAGCAAATAACTAAATACTTTTATTTGGTTTTCCCTCTTTTCAATAATTAGTAAGTTTCTGTCCATTATTTCCAGAAAGCCGTCATGTATATACCTATCATTATATTGTAACCGTACAACCACCTGTGGAGCCGGTCGTTATCAGAAAGGTCAGCACTGAGATCTTACCTTCTTCTTTTTTATGCACGATGAGTGACAAGGGTTGACTGTCTCCAATCCCCAAGTCGTTCTTCGAAGCAGTTCCAATCTGCTGCTCCTGCAACCGAAGTTGTTGCTGATGCAGCCTATTCTTGATCAAGAAAATTTTCGGCATCTTGCTTCACTTGCTTATATCCACTAGATAAATAAAAGAACACACTAAAAGATCCTAATCATTGTTTTGGTTCTATAACCACTATCACACAATAATCGCACAGTTCATCAAAAGAATGTCACCATCAAGGCATGTCCCGTACGCGACTGCTGGACGTTTCGCAGCACATAGAATCGCCTTCAGCGTTTCAGGAGTTTTCTTGCGCGCGTGTTGTCCTGCGGTAGTCCTTGTCGAGACTGATGACCGCTCAAGTTCCACTCGTCGTGAACCGTTGTGAGGCCGCCCCGCCGCACTGCTTCCCGCCGCAACGCTCGTTTGGCCATGCCGACCTGTTCGCGTTCCGACAATTCCAACTCTCTTGGCAAGTGCTGCTTGCTGGGTATTGCTGAAAACTACAACTACCTGTTGCGGTGCTTCTGAAACGGCGAAATGTGAACAGATGGAATCGTGGAATGTGTTCTAAACTCGAGGAAAGCAAAGTTAGCCAATCCACTGTTACATTACAAGAAAACAGTTTTGGAAAAATTGTCTGTTATAACAGAACCTTTGGTTTCTGAGATTCTGAGAGATAAATTAAAACGCAATGCTGACAAAAGAAGAAAAAGAAAAGGAATGTTCAAAATCAAGTGGTTCGAAGATGTAATTTAGATGTTACCCAGTTCGGGCCCCTTGCCTTCAGCCCCTTCGCATAATAAACCATTGTGTTGAAGTACTCTGGGTCAAATGTAAGGGAAGGCCGCCCCACAGTTGTTTCAGAAAGGTTTTGCATCGCAGATTTTAAAAGACTGCCTATCTTAGCGATGCTTTGTAGCATGTATCCATAACGTTTAGAACAAATTCAGTAAATAACAAATAAGTGTCCCAAAAGGACGAAACTAAGTGGTCTACGGTTTTCCATGCACATTCGAAACATGCAATATTGAAAAACCTCTAACAAGTAAGTGTCGATCACCACCTACCTGAATTTGATGAAATTTTAGTTGAGAGATAGCAAAATATATATCGACAAAATAACAACTTTTACTTGTCAAGAAAAGTTTCGCAATATGATGAATTTAACTTAAAATATGAAGATAATGTTTAGTTAAAATCCATTCATGTCGGCAGCAAACCAAATTTGTAGATACGAGTATATGTATATGGAAGCAGAATAGTCATTCGAGGGCCACGGATTGGTCGAGCATTTGCAAAAGTTGCTACCAAAGTTGTCATCTGCAACTAGAGGAATGTCCAGCTGCTTCAGAGTACTAGGATAGATCGTTGTGTAGCCGTTAGTTGATATCAATAGATAAAAACAGAAGTGTTCTATTTTCGTTACACATGGAGTGCATCGCCATTTCTGAAAATCATTATTCAAACGAGACCTTCTATCTGGTGTACGCTGTTATTTAGCATTTTTGAGTCGCTGGTTGCAATAGGCTGTTACTCAGCATAATGTTTATGACAGTTATTATTATCCTGCATCTGACTGACACTTTTTGTCACTTTAGGAATGATACTTCTCCCTCCTTGTTAGATGTAATGACATTTAAACATCTCCCTTGATAAACGAATTAGTGATTACCACAGTATTCACGTGGTTCCACGCTTGGTTCCTGCACTGCGAACTGCGACCTGTGATCTATTGTGCCCCCTGCTTCTTCTTCGCAGCTACTTCAGAAGTCTTCTTTCCTTTAATCAAGTCCAGGCGTTTCTTTGGTCCCACGGTTCCCAATGAAAAATTATATGCTGCATAAGCCTCCCAGTTCCAACGGAGATGTCTTTCATGATCTTCTTCAAATCCCCTCTAATAGCGTTCTGGAACAGGTTAAGTTTGCAAATATCTCCGCCTGTCACATAGCACGCTAGGTTGATGGATATGCTAAATTCCGGTATGCCATAAACTCCAGCTCCAGCCCCCTCTGCTGCTTTGAAGCCATCCGTGTAACAGACATCTTCCTTTAGCTCAGAGATTGAGTTTACGCTTTAACACTTTTTGGAATGGTTATTTCGGAAGGTTTATTGAAGAGGCACACCCTTCATAAAGATAACCTTATGGCACCAAGGAAGTTTTGTCTGGATTAGCAGACAACCCTACTCTTGCGCACCATTCTTCTACACACTTTAGTGCATTATGCATCAAATCTGACAGAGCGTTACCAAATTTTCCTGAATTCCCGCGATAGGTCGTCTGCAAACAAGCACCAAAGCAGGGGAGATAGTACTCCTGCCTTCGGTGATCCCCTGGTGGCTCTGACTCCTTCGGTATCCTCTAATAGCGAAGCGTACACATTCCTCTTTTCCAGCATACTTATTTACTTATCGTTGGATGGATTCCTCGAGCTGTAACAGCATCGATGATGTATTCGAAGAAAGTATTGTCAAACGCTTCCTTGATATCTGAGAACTTACCGAGGGCAACTTACTTATCCCTTAGCGTTCCTTCATTTTGGCGAACCACTTTGCAAATAAGTAGTTCACAGGATTTTACTGGTTGATGTGTCCATTGGTATTCGCTTAGACGTTGATTATTCAGTACCTCGTCCCCAATGTAACGCTCAACCAGTTTTTCCATTGTCTTCATTAGAAATGATGACAGACTTATGGGTCTGAATAATTTCGGCAGTGCGTACGAGTTGCGCCCTGGTTTGGGTATGAATACCATGCCATGGAAACATAACCCAGAGCTAAGGATGCCATTAGCATGTTGCGCAGTACGGGAGTCAACAGGTCACGTAAACCTGATAGGGAGACCCACGTAGGTTACTACCTCCAGTCAAAATAGGTGAAGATCTTGACCTTCGTTAGGTTGGGTGATACAATAATGCCAACAACACTGTCAAGTCGTCTTTAAGCATTTGGAGTGAAAACAAAAGGAGGTTTATATAATGGGAAGTACCCGAATCAGTAGATTTGCTGTTGTCAAAGCACTGATGTGTAATGACTGTGTCAAACATCAAACTTGGAAGCGTTATATTTATGGTGAGCATAATTTTTCAAGGAAAAAAAAGGACAGGAAATAATAATGATAATAACACATAGAGGGGCGCGCTGCTGCGCCATCACAATGTGAGATGCACCTAAATCCTGAGCTTCAATCCAGATCAAGGTCACATTTACTCATGCGCGCTTCTATTTCTCTATTTGGGAATGAAAGACTGACACAACACTTTTAAACAGACCCCTTAGCGACGGGCCACCAGATACACACATTTTTTGTAAAACAGGATAGTATAGAAACATAAGAAAAACAAAACAACCCTTACGGGAGTCGACCCCACCCAACCCGATAATACCAAACCACAAACTTTATGCGTTACCTACCTAACCACGGACTTAAACTGCCCTATTATTAATCCGCCGGCAGTCGGGTATCAAAAAATATGCAAATGACAAATGTGACCTTGATCTGGATCGAAGCTCAGGATTTAGGTGCAATTCACAATGTGGCACTTGATTGCTCTGCAAATAAACGAACGTTCAGTGGCGTGGAAGATTTAGTGTTTCTATTATTAGGCGGGATCGGAAAACAAAAAGCGATTATTTAATATGTCTGATTACTGAATCAAAAAAGTGCATTTTAACGTACTCTAACTGCCATTAAGGACAGTAGGACATCGTTCCCAAAGAAAGTACTGTGCTACTAAAATAAGTACATATGGTCACCATAATTATATTGTCACATATATCGTCACAAACGAATCCCTCAGTTTGGAAAGGTTACTGGTCACTGTCGACAACCACATCATCCCAAGTGATGAGAAAATACTTTAACTTGGATATTAAATTAAGCTGGGCAAAGGGTTATTACATTCAACGTTCTTTCACGTGCTGTAATAGCTTATATTTAGGAAAAACGTTGTCTGGTCATAAGACAACCGTTTGGAACTTGAAAATGCCGATACTGACCCTTTATTTCAAGTTTTTTTTGTCATCATCATAAGGTTCTCAGTCCGAAGACTGGTTGGACGCGTACCTCCATTCTTTTCTATCCTGAGCTAACCTACGCATTTCCCTAAAAGTAGAACATCCTACATCCCTAACTATTTGAGAGCAGTAGTCTAATCTAGGCCTACCCCTACCTCTTTTTATTCCTATCTCTGACTCTAGTATGTCACGAACTATTCCTTCGTGTCTTAGAAGGTGTCCTACCATCCTATCTCTCCTACTCTTTATTGTTTTCCATACCTTTCGCTTTTCCCCAACTCTTTCTAATACTTCCCTATTGCTAACCTTATCTATCCACGGTATCTTCATCATGCGTCTGTAGCACCACATTTCAAACGCTTCTACTCTTTTTCTATCCGCTTCTCCTATTGTCCAAGTTTCGCACCCGTATAATGCCGTACTCCATACATACGACGTTAAGAGTCTCTTCCTAGTCTCTATATTAACCGTTCTCGAGCATAACAGTTGTTTCTTTTTGTTAAACGCAACTCGGCCCTGCGCCATTCTTTGTTTTATATCTTTAGTGCTCCTACCGTCTTGAGTTATTTTACTTCATAAGTAGCAGAAATCCGCGGCCTCCTTTATCTTCTCATTTCCAATTTGTATTTCCATTTTAGTTCTATTTTCACATCCCCTACATACCAAAATTTTAGTTTTCTTTTTATTGATTTTCATGCCGAAGCCCTGTGTCAAAACTGCTTCCATTTCATTCAAAGCCGCTCCTAATATTCTTCTTTGCTAGATGCTAACACTGCTATATCATCCGCAAATCTGAGCATGTTAATAGTTTGGCCCTGTACATTGATCCCTGAGGCTGTTCTTTCCTTAACAATATTAATCGCATCTTCGATATATAAGTTGAAAACTAGAGGTGACAATGCACATCCCTGTCTCACTCCCTTCCGGATATCTACTTCCCTTTGTTCCTGCTCACATTCTATAACTGCCTTTTGCTCTTTGTAGAGATTATGTATTATTCTTCTGTCCCTGTATTTCATCCCTACCTTTCTCAGCACTTCGAACATCTTCCCCCATTTTACGTTGTCGAAGGCTTTTTCTAAATCTACAAATCCTATATAGACGCTCTTTCTCTTTTCTATCGTTTTTTCTATTACTCGTAAAGCTAGAATGGCCTCGCGCGTTCCTCTATTTCGTCTAAATCCGAACTTCTCCTAATATTTCTTCCGCCTTTTTCTCCATCCTTCTTTGCACAATTCTAGTTAAAATTTTTGACGCATGGGAAGTTAAACTGATAGTTCTAAAATTTTCGCATCTATCCGCGCCTTTTCTTTTTGGCAAAGCTACTATGATGTTCCGTTTGTAATCTTCTGGAATCTCGCCTGTCAGGTATATGCGACTAACTAATTTAAATAAACGATCTATTACCTCTTGACCTGCGCACTTTAAGATTTCTGCCTGCAAGCCATCTATACCTGGTGCTTTATTATTCCTTAAACTTTTTAGTGCTATCTCAAACTCTTCTCTCATTATAGGACTCCCTAGGTTATCCCCCTCTACACTGCTTTCGCTTTCTAATATATCTTGCACTTCCTGTCCCGCATATAAGTTTCCTAAATATTCTTTCCACCTATCTCCTGCCTCATTTCTAATGTTTTTGGTACTAGATCCAATTTCTCTAAAATTTCTCCTGATTATTTTATATGCTTCATCAGTCTTTCCTACTTCGAACTTATCTTCCACTTCTTTGCATTTATTATCGATCCATTGCTCTTTCGCTTTCCTACATTTCCGAATAATTTCCCACTTGATCGCCTTATATTTTTGTTTCCCTATTTCATCTAACCTATTTTTATATTTTCGCCTTTCCTCTATTAGACTCACAATATGTTTTGTTATCCAGGGTTTCCTACTTTCATTCTGTTTATGACCCAAAATATCCCTAGCTGAGGAAACTAAACTATTTTTAATGCAATTCCATTCTGCCTCTATGTCCCTAACAATATTTCCACCCGTGCCCTTTAGTGCTTCGTTTGTCTTTTTCTCGAACTTATTGCGCATATCATCATCTTTTAGTTTCTCTGGGTCAAGATACCTTCTTCCGCTTCTTTTTTTCAAAATCTTAAATTTAAGATTGGCTTTCATAACGACTATGTTGTGATCACTATCTATATCTGCTCCTGGATAACTTCTACAATCCCTAACTTGATTTCTAAATCTTTGCCTAACGAGTATGTAATCTATTTGATATCTCCCTAAGTCTCCTGGCATCTTCCACGTATAGCATCTCCTAACATGATGGTGAAATAGAGTGTTCGCGACCGTTAAGTTTATCGCAGAACTCTATCAGTCTAACTCCCCTATCGTTCCTATTGCCTAATCCAAAGGGGCCAACTATTCCGCCCTCTCGCCCTGTGCTTACGACTGCATTGAAATCTCCTGTAATTATTAAATTTTCGTGCCCTCTCACAAAATCTAGCACATATTCAATATCACTATAAACTGCCTCTACGGCCTCATCACTGTAGTTAGAAGTGGGCATATATACCTGTATTATTACTGTTTTTACAGGTTTCGAATCTAACCTAACCATAACTACCCTGTCACTTTGCTGTAAGAAATTTTCTACACTCTGTCCTACTTTTTTCCGCATAACAATTCCTACTCCCGAATTTCCTCCTACAGATCCTGTGTGTATTACTCTAAAATCTCCGCTCCAGAAGTCTCCAGCTTCTGGCCATCGCACTTCACTGATACCTACTACGTCTAATGCTAACCTATCCATCTCAATTTTCAAATTCTCTAACTTCCCTACTTGTTTCATGCTTCTAACATACCACGCTCCGACTCGTGAGATGTTACACTTATCATTTGTAAGTACATTATAATCATGTTATCAGTTTTCAGGTAGGATGAACATTACGAATATGTCAATATCTTTTACCTAATTTTGAACCAATCAATAAAAAGAAAACTAAAATTTTGGTATGTAGGGGATGTGAAAATAGAACTAAAATGGAAATACAAATTGGAAATGAGAAGATAGAGGAGGTCGCGGATTTCTGCTACTTAGGAAGTAAAATAACTCAAGACGGTAGGAGCACTAAAGATATAAAACAAAGAATGGCGCAGGGCCGAGTTGCGTTTAACAAAAAGAAACAACTGTTATGCTCGAGAACGGTTAATATAGAGACTAGGAAGAGACTCTTAACGTCGTATGTATGGAGTACGGCATTATACGGGTGCGAAACTTGGACAATAGGAGAAGCGGATAGAAAAAGAGTAGAAGCGTTTGAAATGTGGTGCTACAGACGCATGATGAAGATACCGTGGATAGATAAGGTTAGCAATAGGGAAGTATTAGAAAGAGTTGGGGAAAAGCGAAAGGTATGGAAAACAATAAAGAGTAGGAGAGATAGGATGGTAGGACACCTTCTAAGACACGAAGGAATAGTTCGTGACATACTAGAGTCAGAGATAGGAATAAAAAGAGGTAGGGGTAGGCCTAGATTAGACTACTGCTCTCAAATAGTTAGGGATGTAGGATGTTCTACTTTTAGGGAAATGCGTAGGTTAGCTCAGGATAGAAAAGAATGGAGGTACGCGTCCAACCAGTCTTCGGACTGAGAACCTTATGATGATGAACCAATTTTAAAAATAAAAATGCCATTTTATTTTTATTTCCAAGCTTTGAATATTTACCCGCCTGACGTTTTTGAAAAAAACGAATAACAATGAAATTAACAAAAAAATACGCAATTCAAAATGGTGGCTCAATTTTCATGATGTTTCGTACTTTTAGTATGTTAAGTAGAACCACCCCCGATAATTATTCAAGTCTGTTGATTTTATCAGTCCTTACTCACTAAAAGTTACACCGAGCGATTGGTGCTATTGGTCATCTAGCATGAAAGGGGACTAACAGTACCGAAAAACTTCCCATTCAAGTCCCGTTACCTCACAAGCAAATCAGCTGGTTCTAATAAAAATATTATTTAATGACTCTCAAGTGGCATTTGCAAATTGCTTTACGTGCTATTACTATTTATGTAACAATAAATTAATTTCTTTGCGGCGTTTAGGAAATTAATAATAACAGTCGAGGTTTGCCGGGGATGACCTTAGTCGTTCCGACGCTGGCTTTTTCACCCTTGAAAACATTTTCTCGGAACATTGAAAGCAACTCAAGCGGACCGTGAAATACAAAAGATAGTTCGTGGCGAGATGGCGTTTTTTTACTTTTACGTAATTGTAAAAATGACAACATGGCGATAAAAATTTGAGGTTAAGTGACTAAAAAGGCTTCCTTGTAAAATCCAATTTTTGTCAGGTATTATTATTAATTGTTTATTTACGTAAGCGTTGTACAATTCTGGCGTGGATAATCCGCAAATTCTTTTTTATCCGTCTAAATACGTGCATCTATTTTTTATTCTTTAATTTAGTTCAAGTTCATTAGATTTTTATGAGATTTATTGGTAATAATTTCGAGGAAGCCACAGTAGTTTTAAGAGATGTACTGTTATCGTTAATCAACTAAGTAGGAAGCTGTAAGCTGTATTTTCATGTTTATAAACAAACAAAAAAGGATCTTATGCAAATAGGTTGAAATTTGGAAATACACATTCTAGTATTAAAGGTAAGGAAGGGTGGAAACAGCTGGTATAAATCTGTCGTATCCTCGTATCGGATGTTAAAGGTACAAAATTTCAATCATTCGAAAAAAAAATTCGTTCAAATTATGCACACCTGCTAACGTTGTCTTGACTTGGGGGAAATGATCTAGTCATTAAATCGAAGCAAAGTTATCACTGTCACCATCACGGACATTGATCAATTTTCAGTACGGCAAACCAAACTAGCATCTGGATTTCTCACCGTTCAGTACACGCTTTCGTTAAGGATTTGATCGTTAGTTCAATGCCTGTTGGGGTATTTGCCCGAGGAGTAGTTGCTTGAGGAAATTCGGACCGATTATTTTCGGTTAAACTTGATTTTAAGTAAAAAATTGATTACACACTATTGTGTGTAACGTACGCAAAAAGTCTATAAGAAATGAAATGAGGTATTATATTGTGAACATAACACCATCTCACCTCTACTAAATTCACTATCCCGCCCATATGTAGGGGTGAGATGTGATATAAAAAATATGACAAAAATTACTTTTTCTTGCAAGTTTGACGTCCACAAGGTTCGCAAATGTTCACAAATGTGGTACAGTCTTCGGGCAACTAACGTTGACACACCATACATCTAATATAGTCCACAAATTTCCTTGTCAAGCTGTAAAGCTCTTCACAACCGACGCATTGTTTTCGTCGTTCATCTAAAGAATATTTTTTAGATTAAGTTTTCAATCAGGCTAGGACAAGTTTTAGATTAGGGATTCGATTATAATGTAATCGCCAAGTTGTAAATTATCGTCATCTTCTTCGGAACTTGCAGAAATATTTCGCTTCCTACTTAATTTCTTTTCACGCAGCGGCTTCTTCCGCTTCTTTTTCCTCATTTTAGCCTCTCGTTCTTTCTTCTTTTTCTAATTTTAAAGTTTGAATTTTCCCAGAGGAGTTCAAAACAGTTACCAAATTTCTTGACCTTTTCGTTACCCCTTGCAAGCATTGAACATCAGGAACTGGAAAAATACGGGTGAAGGAACGGTATTGCTGGAGGGCAAATTCTTTCAGAGCCCCTCCCGTTCTTTTCTCTTTCCGAACTAAGCTCAACAACATGCTCATTTTCTGGGCCATCATCAGGTTTTCCAAACATGCAAAATCTGTTATACCATGAAGGTTAAATGGGACAATACCACAACTACGAAATCCTGCTACACCATTTCATTTGGTAGAGTAGTAGCTCTTCCACATGCTTCATTTAGAGGGGACCCAAAACGTAACCTATTTAGTTTTCTAGTTGGGATCATTTTTATGAACACACGTTGTAATAGTGTGATTTCAGTAGTTTGAAAAATGCCCTATCTAGAGGTTGCAGCCAATGGGTCGTGTAGCTTGGTAGGCAGAGAAGAATGATGTCATTGCTCTGGCCAAATTCCAGAGTTTCTAAAGAACTACAATGCGTATTGCTCCCATCTAAAACTAAAAGCACCTTCCCATGTGACTTCCTTGGTAAGAAGTAATTTTTCAACCACAAATAAAATATGTCAGTGCTTACATAAGTTGACTTTTGGGACATGAATATTGTTATCCATTGGGCATTCCGTCTATGTACTCTGGTTTTTCGTTCTTACCTTTGAAAACACATGTTGGAGGTAGGAAAACTCTTCCTCATTGCAACACGCAATAACCGAAACTGTTTCACACTTTTCACTAGAAGTTATATTTGCTACGGAGTTGCATCCTTTCGCTGCAACTACGAGTACATAACTTGGTTTACTGTTCAGTTGGAGTCCAGTAAAATCAACGTGACAGTTTCCCGGTTTGTCTAGTCTCTAGTAAGTCGTGTTTTATAAGTAAATCTTGCAATAAATCGAAGTATTTTGCCACAGCTTCTTTGTTGATGTTATTCGTACGATTTTGAGATACGTCTTCAGATTTTCTAATTGACAAGTCGGGATGTTAAAAAATCTCAGCCATTCACTATAGGAAGTAATTTAAAAGAAAAAAAAGAGACATTAAATTTATATAATAATTGTAAAATATTGTGAAATGCTTCAGTATAAATTCGAATTCTAATAATGGGAATTATAAACCTTTTTGCTAAATTTATTTACTGTAAATACCTGCTACAATATACATCAATTAACAAAGAATTTCTAACGAATGCAAGCATCTTCTCAGCCGAGAACCCCAAAACAATTTGTCAAATTACAGAGCACTCTTAATGAAAGCTAATACGACCAACAAAGACACTTTAAAAATTCGAAGCAAGTGCATATTAATGGTAAGCAAGTTTTTTTCGAATTGCTCTCGAGCCCCTTCCCCATTTTTTGTTAGCAAGTTCGCGAAGCAGATCACGACCGTCTCACGGAGACGTAGTCACTAAATGGTCTGCAGTTTTATTAAGTAATTGTTACAATGGTTCGATAAACAAGTGTAATGTAATTTGAGGGGATGTGTTAAAATTCGTATTGTGTAGAGTTGTTACATAATACATAAAAAAATTGAACTGAATCTGGATGTTCTGGGCTTAAACAAGGTCTGATTAACTGTACAGTTTTTTTTCTTTCCGGCAATAATGGTAAAGTAAAATATTTATTAATGGGGATGTAAAGTAATAGAAGGTTATAAAAAGACCCATTACTGACTTGTAAAAATTGCTTTCTGATTAAAATTCCTAAACTGTTTTAGTTTATAATTCGATTTAGACTTAGATAGGTACCACTGAATTCAAAAAAACTGTAGTTGAACACTGGAAAATTTAGTTATCGCTTGCTTCTCATTGTTCTTTTTTGACCTCAAGGAAATGTATATTCTGTTGGTTAGAAATCTGCATATTCAAGACAAAGAAAAAGGGGCAACTGGAAACTGGAGGAAACGAGGAAGATCACAGTAGGCAAAGGAATTACCTACACATATGCAAGTGCCTCGAGGTGTGAATTCTGTGACAATATAGAGCCATGCTTGCTCAGAACACAATTTGGAGTTTCTTGCCAAGCGCTCTATCTGTACCAGACATGTTTTATTTGACTTGATTTTCAGGTTTCCATCATCCTCTAAGAAATGAATCGTCATCAGACTACTGGTTCACCAGCGATCTGGCTTCCTGCTTTCTTGTTTTTGTTCCGGTCCTTTGGCAATTGACCGTTTCCGTCCGTTAGACTGATTTAGCCATTCATCTTGACTTTCAGTAGGCGATCATCCAAGAGGACGATTGAGGTTGAGCGGCCGCCAGAATGTTGCTCTGAATATCCACGGGTACCCTACCGCTCTTCCATTGCGCCCTGAAGTATCGTTGAATTGAAAAGTGATGTTCGAAGTTAACACTTCCTTACAACTAAACTCCTAAGCACCTAGAGCGTAAATTTTACAAATCTTTCATAAAATAAATATCTGACCAACTTAGCTACTATACTCAAAGGAGTAAACAATATCATCCCGAAACTCACCGATTTTTAAGCATCAACAATGAGCCCGGTATGTTCCCAGAATATATTACCCATATTGAAACATATTCAGCACCATGAAGCCTTGCCTCAAAAAATTGAGAATATCTGAAACTGCCTATCTATTTGGGCACAAATTTCCTTCGGCCAAAACCTCGTAGCACCCTACAACAAGTTCCTTACCAAAATAAAATTGCTAATGGATATAATGCTGTAGCAATTTGGAATGAACAAACTAATTTCTAGGTCTGAATCATCACCTTCTAGTCTCTGTTTACGGGAAAACCCTTTCATTGTTCTAAAATTTTCCATCCATCGCCTGCTTCACCACTCCTATTCATTCAGTTCCGTTTTTTGCTCTTTATTTCCCATTTGTAACATCCATAACTCTCAAATCATTTGTCGCTTCTTCCAACCATCTCGCCTTCGGTATTCCTCTCCCCCGATCTCCGTCCAGTCTTCAGAATGCCATCTTCTGTATTGGACGTTCTTCTTTGCATCTCATCACATGTCGGATCCACCTTATTCTTTGCGCTTTAATAAACCTCACTATGTCCTGTTCTTCTATCTCTTTTATCAGTTCAGTGTTCGTTCTCACTCACTTTCACCAACACGCTTAGGACCTAATATTTTTCGGGGTACTTTTCACTCATAAATTCGCATTTTTTCCTCTTCTAGTTTCGTCATGTTCATTATACTTCTACCGCAATCCATTTGCTTTTTTTACTTCTAATTCATCCTGTTTGTTTCCCTTATCTTCTCCTTATAAATCTCTCGATCCTCTGTTCTGTTAGATGATAGCCATTTCAGTCTTGCTGTTCTCTTTTGATTTGTAACACATTTGCAATCCTCGTCAATCGATTCCTTCCCCTTCTTTACTTCTTCCTGACCAACCAAACGAACTAACCAACTAGCCAAACTAAACAAAGCGTTTGAACTTGCAATTTCTTAACACCTTTTTGTATATCTGCAAAAATTTCATTTTCCCATATAAGATTCCCTCGGAAACTTTTACAATAGGTCCTGTTTTGACTGTCCGGCATCACAGGCCGTCTGCGCTTCGACAACCGTAAATTGTGTAATTTATTTTAACACTCGTCCACCTGTCTGCTCGATGTAAACAATACAGGTGCCAAATTCATGTCCCTCTTCCACGCACATACACGCGCAATCCGTGAAAAGACACATGGAATGAAGTATACCTGCCGTAATAACGAGTAGATCGGTCACGGTTACTAATCTTTCTCTCTCTTTCTCGACTGCGACTTGGAATGCCAAGATCACGGTCTGCTCCGTTGCCGGTTTTATCTGCACCGGTTCCGCGGACGACCGCAACGCCGCTGTATTCTCTGGACTAACATTACGGCACATAATTAAGGGCGATGCTATTTGCGAATGTATTGTTGTTATTCGACGGGTTTTTCATTAGATGAGTTGTGGCAGCGTGGCATGGGAACGTCGCTTTGGCGTAATTATGTTAGGAGGAATACTGTTGCTGCTGGATGATGAGATCGCGTGTCCTGATCTAGCGTTGAAGTTACCGCTGAAATTACTGATTTTTATTGTATGAAGCTGTTGCTGCTAACGATTGTTGTTTTTATTAATTTGTTTTTATAGTGTGGTCGTTATATAAGTTCTTGATTTCTATTTGACGTAGTAAGGATCAGTGGCGCATCAGGAGTAGGAGAGGATCATGCAAAAGTAACAATAACAATCTGAGAATCGAAAAATATTGCAATATTCAACATCTTCTCTTCTTACATTGTTTTATTCACAGACGAGATTTCTGGATGAACAGAAACGAGTCTAGAGAAGACCTGGGGATCGGTATGCAGTTTACTGTAACTATCATCGATATATCTGACTGTCTGCGTCATTTATAGACCAATACTTTGTGTGTAGCATACCAGGACGCTTGGAATCGATGACCAAATTATTTTCATATGATCTCGAGTCTGTAATTTATTAACAAAATATTTCATGCTTTAATTTAGCGACATTCTTTTCAGCAGAATACATCAATACCTCCTCGTAGGTAGTAATTAGGATAAGCAGATGCGAAGAAGCCACGAGGACAATTAGTTCAAGTAGTTTGCCAAAACTGCTCCTTCTATAAAGTGAAGTTGAAATAAAAAATAGAAGCAGCATGCCTGTGGTAAAGAGATTTAAGGTGGGGTGAACGATCTCCTCATTTTGTTTCGCTTGTGGCAATTTTTAAGTTAACAATCAGAACACGATAAGCTATTAGCAAGTTTTTGCGCCAATTACTTGACAAAATTGAATTATAATTTGCCACGTTTTTAAATTCACCTTCGGCACATTTTGATCTCACGAACCTTCATTTATGGTTCAAAATAAAATTGAATTCTTGTATGGTGATGCTCCAGTCCTTGCTTCAATGTTTTGGCTTCAGAAACAGTAGAATGGAGAAGAAAATTAAAATTAAATTTTGTCACTCACGTTAAATGTCTTGGTCTTTTTTCTTATCTATTGTTGTTAATACATATATGGGTAACTATAGAGTTCGCATTAGTAACTTGTATCGTTTCATCAACAATTCAGTTCCCCTAAAGAATGTGCCTTTAGGTTTGTCTTCAAAATGTATTTACACACCTGTTCGTCGCCACTGAAATGGCGTCCGCGAAGGCCCTTTACCAAATTTCCAAACAGGTAATAGTCACAGGGAACCATATCTGGACTATATGGAGGGTTATCGATTTGTTCTAAACCGCAGTCTCGAATTGCGGCTAGAGAATTCCAGAAATGTGCACGGGTGCATTGTCGGGGAGTAAACGCACGACTCTCATCAGTTTCCCCCGTTTTTTCTCCAGAATATTTTGTCGTAATTTGTGCAGGGTTGCTGCTTAATACTCCTCGTTGGCTGAGGTGTTGCGTTCTTTAAAGTCTGTAAGAGGAATGCCTTCATAATCAAGAAAACGTATATCCTGAACATTCTTGGCCTTCATTTCATCGATTTCCTTTTGGCCAAAGGATCATAGTAGGGAACCACAGTTTCATCCCCTGTGACAACTGTCTCCAACACGTCCACATTGTTTTCTCTATAAAAGCTCCAAAATGGATTGAGCACATTCACATTCACATGATCGTTGAAGATTCGACGTACCCTTGTATCTGATGCAAGCCCTGACATTGTTGATATTTATTTTACATTCATTCGTCGGTCACATAATATGAGATCCTCAAGAAGGGCAATCTTGATTGTCCGTCACCACTTCCACCGTACTTCCTCTTCTTGCGTCATCTTCCAAGGTTTCCTTCCCCATTCGAAACCGTGTTGACCAATCTTTTACCACAGAACAAGACGATGTGATTTTCCCAGTACACCCCATCCAACCAATCTTTGATGCCTTGGGAGAAAACATTTTCTCGCGCAAGGAATTTGATGAAAGCTCGATACTCAATTTTCGTAACTTCTGACATCGTGATAAACGAATGACAGTGTTATAAGAAGACTAATTGACATAAATCCATTTTTGTTTTTTCCAAGGCTAATGAGACTTGAACCAATGTGCCACTAAAATTTTGATCTGCATATCTATCAACGAAAGACGAATACCCTTTCATTTGCCTGAAGCACACCATTAATTTATTTTAACATTAAGAAATAGTAAATATGTAATAATAAATAGATAATAGGTGGAAAGAGCGTTTATATCAAGATGGCGCTTGGTCGACTCGTTTTTGGACTCTCCTGTCAGCTAATTTGAAAACGTTATTATAGTAGTTTCTTTGATTTTTTGGCCTATGTCACACCATTCAAAAGATAGATGGAGAGGGGGGAGTCTTGACGGGCACTGTATGTTTTTAGTTGATTGTGACCTAATTTCTTTATGACGCGTGCCACTTGTTGCTCTTTTTACTTAAAGACAATTTTTATTTAAGCAAACGTACCCTTCAAACATTCTTTTCGTTTAGAAACGCGATGGGAGTAGGTGGTTGACATGATGAGGTGCTGCAGTTCCAATAGCAAATGCTTTGACCTAAGTTTACCTCGATGATTTTGTTTGGTATCTATTTTACGAGGCTGTGTATGAATCAGATTCCTTAATGGGTTTATTAACAGTAGGGTTTACAGTGTAGGAGTTATCGCTAAACGGTTACGTCGTCACGGTGGCATGTGACTCGTTTTCAGTAACTTAAACAGCTCTCGCTCCAGTTACAAAGAGCAAACAAAATGAACCGAACCAAGTCGCATTTGCATGACTTAACTTGAAGAGTATCCCATGTCGGTTAGATGGTGACGCGAGCAGTAGCCTTGCGGGGGCCCCTGACAGTGCCACCGGAGAATGTGACTGTCAATGTCAAGGCCAGGACTTCTCTTGAAATACTGTACCCGCCCGTGTACAGATGGGGGCCGGCTTGTATTACGCATCTCGCGCGGACATAGGTGAACCGCCCCAGGCGAGAAAAACATGCAGTGTTTGTGTGCAAATAGTGGCATGATGCAAATGCCGTTCTGAATTCTTCGTATTGCTTAATGACTCAGTTTTTATTATACTAGATTTAGTGCTACTGGCGACCAATTCTCGGAAAAATGTTCCTAAATATAATTTTGGAACAATACAGGGTCACTGAATTCGATTGCAAGATTTTCTAGAACAGATCCTGAAAATCCCTAAAAGACTACGTAAATATGTACACCGTACTACCGTACATGAGAATATCGCCTGAAAACCAAATAAGGCAATCAACTGGACGATGCTATTTTATTGTGTTTTTACATGACACTTGGAAACTAAACTGTCAAGCTATTTAATCTTTAAACTGTGGGGACATGGGCAACAAAATCAACTTTATAAATATTTTTGACAAATCGCGGTCGGGAAGACCGACTATACTATTGGAATGTACGAAATCAAGTCTTCGCAGTAAAGTCATATATATATAAGTTTCTACCAAATCTGTTGCATAGACATTGCATGAGTATGAGTGGCAAGATGCAGACACAACAGCACAATATGGTTGCAATAAACTACGATTATATCCAGTTGTAATAATGCACTAAAATATGAAATATACAATTAAGAAATCTACCTACTTTAAGCGTTTCACTTTCAGTTGCAAGTCGGCCAGCTCTTTTATTTAAGGGTTGGTGTTTTGCGCAATAAAAAAATCGTAAATTTTATTACAGTGTTGAACGGTCATGGCAGGATCATATAATTCAGGCCCTTTTCGGCAAAGTCAAAGGAATCGTTCTCCCTTTTGAAACTTGCAAGATTGTTTTATACAGATGCCGAATTTTTAGAATAAGATATTTAGGGTTGTCTTAGTTTTGGGGTTCTAGGTATAATTTCCTACACTGTTGTTGTGTTAAGGCTGATTTTCACATATAGGACCGTGCACCGACTGTGCGCCTACCGGGTGATTTTGCTGTCGATTGAAAAAATGACCGCTCCTTATGAAATACACTGAAGAGCAGTTTTAGATTTACACATAAGGGACTGTGCACCAACCGTGTCGTGCTGCCGTGGGTTACAGTCGCTTCAAAACCAATTTTCGACGGTCGACGGTCGTAAGACGATCCCAACACAGCAGGTCTCCCATGTGAAAATCACGTGTAGGACCGCGCATCGGTTGTGTTCCTAGAGTCAATGCTCAATGCATACCTATACATCGGTATGAAGATTGCAGAAAATATATTATATTGGTTCAAAAACATAAATGAATGTTTGTACTTGTACAGTATATCATTCAAGGATTGCGACAATCTTGTTTCGAAGTTTTCACTATTCTCATTTTCTTCCAAATCTGAACACCGTTGCTATATTACTATTAAATATTCATCGGAAAAATCAATACTGTTCACATGTCTGTTGAAGCTTTCCTAAAATTATTTTTGTCTTATGGAATAAACGGCACGGTCCCAACATGATCGCATTCCGGTCTTACATGTGAAAATGCACTCGACCCTCGACGGTCGCAGCACGGTAGGTGCACGGTCGGTGCACAGTCCTACATGTGAAAATCAGCCTTTAAGGGATGTTATCTGACTTAGACGATAATGAGACTTTCCTTATGCCATTCTTCATTTAAGGTGGTCTCCGTCAGGCCAGGTTAAGGTCAAAAGGGGCGAAGCGAAGCGAGCGGAGCGTTGTAAGCCTCAGTCGTTTATAATATTATCCTCTTCAAAGATTATTCGCTCGAAAAACAGTGCAAATATCAAGTTAACTTATTTCAGTTTAATCATGTGTTCGAAATAAATATTTAAATTAGAAATCCAAATTCTATGTTATACGCAAGTGACACGTACGCAAGTGTCATACATTCGTATTGAAGAGGTAAAATTTTAATTAAGTGAAGCAAGTAATCAGGGTAGAGCAGGTAGCAGGTTGGCAGAAACTTACAAGGGTGTGGTTAGGGGTAGGGTCCATTACACTAGACTAAGTCAACCGTTAGAACGTAAACAAAAGGACAAATTTGTCAATCCGGATGGAGTGGTTGCTAAGTAGATAGGGTTGAAATCCACATATCCTGAGATAATTTTTGCTAAATCCTGTTTAGGTACACTTTTTATTTACACTGATAGAATTGATTCTGAATATATTTTAATTAAAACAAATCATATTAATATCCTTACCTATATGTAGAAATAAAAAACAAGTGTTGTATTTATAATTTTAATTAAATATGTTATTATTCATAGAATTAATATTTTTATAGATACAACGAATGTGGGCATGCCTTTAAAGTTAGGTATGTATGTTATGTACGCGAATTTAAAAAAATCTTATAATGCGCCATTTCGAAATGCAAGCTACGTTTTAGCTTATTAATAGTGTATTAAACCACCTGTCAACGAAAAAGAGTATCGTTCCTAAAGCTTTTAGTGTAAACGAACCTATGCAACATTTGTATTGCTCTCCATTTTGTGGGAGGACAACAAAAATACAATTCCAAAGTGCAAAGGATTACGTCACCTATAATCGCGTTACTCTGATGATAAACAGAATAACTGTACCGCCCATTTATTTATTTTCGCTCAATGCAGCAGTTTGCGAACAAATAGGAAATACAATCGTAAAATGTCACAGCGTATAAATATGATTTCAATTTCAATAAATTCAATGACATCGAGTTATAAAATAGGTAGGTATGCTTTGTTTTAATGGTGATCAGAATATGTAACGGTTAGAAATATTGTCAATGTCAGCCGACTTGTTTTACCCAATACGCGGATATTAGATCAGATTTCATACAATAGTTTGTATTCTTTTATTGAATAGCTGACCATGCTATCATATTCAGAGATATCGCAAAATATCTATATTCAAAGTATGGTGCGAACCAATAGCTTTTGAAAACCATGAAAAGTTTCATGTCTTAATTTGACAACTGTTTGACAGGTGCCATTTAACTCGGGCGGTATTGCAATCAACAACGCAAGAACAAATGTTGGTGAATTCAAAATTTTCGTCGATTTCTACGTTATCTACCTTCTTCTTGCTCAAACAGAAGAGCCATCAAAAACACTTCTTCCACTGAAGAAATGAAAAGTAGGTATAGTGGACGCAACTTTTCGCGTTGGGACCGCGGCCTGTAAGTGGGTTCCAACCTTTAAGATGCACGAACATAAGAGTAAATGATCTCACCCAGTAAATAAATATCCACACACACAAACGAATCAGGTCCACGTGTAGTTCTTTCGCCCCGTGCGTATAATAAGCCTTATCTCTAGTATGTACCTTTCCTTTGTCCTTTTTTTTCAATTTTCAATTTCTTGCGATAGTCATGGGTAATTTCCAAATTTCCATATTGTGTGATAAAAATAAATTTGGCATTTGAAAATCATAACATAATCAGCTTAATTCTGACCCACCTGTTTATCCTGGAGAGCTTTAACGAATCAACCAAAAAAAGTTAATCGCATCGAATTTATAATCATTTATCTAATGTTACCTTTGATGACAATGACTCATTCACTATGTTCCGTATTGTTTGCGGCTACAAAACAGATTATTTTAGTTGTTTGAAGCGACTGTTATGCAGTCAAGGATTTTTATTAATGCGGAGCAGCAATATCATGATTAGCTTCCTTGCAATTACTCGTGAATGCGTACACGTTTTTGAATAAATTATCACGCCCAGGCAATTGTATTGTCGATGGGTATTGAAAGGAAATTTCTTGAAGAAAAATGAATTTAATGCACTCAAATTTATCCAATAACACAGGGGAAAAGCGATTTGTTTTAATACAACTGGGGATGACACAGGCAAAGATAACGTCTGGTTTAGAACTGTGTCAACCCCATGTTGACGTGAACATTACCGTCTCCTAGGTACTGCACGCCACAGTATTTTAATAATTTTGTCTATGTTCACTTGAGAGTAAATTGCTGCGGTGTGTCTGTCTACCTAGTAGGATATCAGCGGATCAGTACACTTTGAAATAAGCATAGCCATTGGGCCATTGCGTATGTCCTACAGTGGCATACTTGAAAATAATACGAAATCCAAAGATTACGTAATCCAGCAAGTTCAACTAATCAGTGTTAAATTGCCTTACAAATACTGAAACATCTGCAAATCAAAAACGGTACATATGTATTAACGACAGATGAATACAGATTTGTTGGCTCTAAATAGCGAGAAGCTTTACTGCAAATATATTGTTACATCACATGTAGGTATCCTGTAAGTGTTTCACACGTGTTATTTATAAATTTCAGAAATCTTTAGGCTATTTGCTTGTATTGGAATATTTCAGTCAATTTTCCCCGTCTACTCCTCTAGTGATACAAAGTTTTTAAAATTATTAAATTTTACATAAGTACTGAGATACGGTTCCTATTGTTATTGTATAATTTTTAATAATTATACCCATCTGTTTATTAGAAACTAAAAAATCTTTAGTAATACAAAAAGTAGCATGTGTCTTTCTTTACTTCCTTTATTCGTTATTCAGTTTGATCCATGCAAATACTACTGTTTATGTACCATCAACTTTTATCTCTTCTTTAGGGGCCTACAATTTCTGAAAAAACAACAATTCAGAGGGTGTAACTATTCCCTTTTATGGCCTATTTAAACCGCCTTTAGAACATGCGATTCTTATTTGCAACCCTATTATTATACAGGAACAATTAAGGAATAAGTTTATGTAGTAGTCTCTGAAAAGGTTTTCGTGCAACAGAGAGCTTACTAGGTATTTAATTCTGTAGTTTTGCAAAGAACGATTTCCTTTCCAAAATCTCAGAACGACACTACTCGGGCTGAATAGGTGGGTACCAAGGCATCGAACGCCATCTCTTCATCTATCTGGATATGACTGTCTGTTGAAGTGCTCAAGAAGTTGATTTGCTTCCAGTCCTACGCAGTATTCAGTATTTTAGCCCTGTGTTGCACCTTTAAAAAAAGCCATGAACAAAAAACAACAAAAGTATTTTTTTAACAAACAGGAAAATTTCCAGCAACAGCTTCTCTGGAGATGAAGACATAGGCGAAATGGAACTGTGAGGCGACGACGATTGGAATGACGGTATATTGGGTCAGTTTGTTTCTATACCGGGTGGGGATTTAGTGTGTAATCGCCTCATATCTCTGGAACTATTTAAGATATCAAAATGAAATTTTGCACGAATGTGGGGAACCACATGGAGCATTTCCCAAAATTATTTAGGTGTATACAGGATGTTCACATTCTAAGTACCAGACCAAAGTTCTATTTCTTTACATGGAAACCCTACTTGTCATTGCATAATATAGATTCCCCATAAAATTCCATGAAAATTGATATACTACATGATGTGGTTTTGACTAAGGAATGTTGAGATATTGACATTTTTGTGCCATTATGGATCCAAATTTATGACGCTACTGACGCATACTAACCAAAGCCACCTAAAATTTCTTTATTGAAATAGGTTCACATCACACTGCTGTATTTTTGAAATCTATAAATAATTTTATCATAATACTTAAGATAATACAGGGTGGTTAAGTTATGCAAAACAGAATTTTTCTCAAAAATTTCAAATGGAACACCATGTATGTTGTTTGTACAATTGATGGTAATTTTACTAAGCTTTTTATTGATGCCAAGTCTACCAGTAAAAGTTTCGACGGAATGTACAACTGAATAATAAAAATGTAGAGTTTCCTTAGCATTTTACATTATTTTTGACGATCTCCCCTATTTTATCACCCAAAACTACAAATATAAAATATTTAGCAAATGAAGTTTACATTAACACAAAAAAATCCCATTGCAAGATTATTTCTTAAAGATAATATTTTCTTCCATGGCACTCCTTGTTTGAGCATTATTCCCGACTTTAAAAAGACATTATACGTTTAAGAATATAACCATCAAGAAACAATTTTACAATAAGATTTATTGTCTTTATATTGATACCAATTTTCAAATATAAAATATAAACATTATTGTGAGTTTTGAGCAACAGAATAGGGGGAATTCGCCAAAAAGAGTATAAACTAATAATGAAATTCAAAAATTTTGATGTTCAATCGTAATATCTGCTGAAACTATCAGTAGTAGACCTGGCAATATCTACATCAATTAAAAGTTTAGTTAACTGACTGTCAGTTGTGCAAATAATATACATGGTATTCTATTTGAAATTTTTTAGAAAAATTCCCTTTTGCATAACATAACCACTTTGTATAATCCCAAGTATTATGGTGAAAGTATTTATAGATTTCACAAATACAGCAGTGTATAAACCCCTTTCAATAAAAAATAATTAGGTGGCTTTGGTCAGTAGACGCCAGTAGCGTCATAAATTTGGGACCATAATGACACAAAAATGTCAATATCTTAACAGTCCTTACTCAAAAACACATCATGTAGTATATCAATTTTCATTAAATTTTATGGGGAATCGAAATCACGCAAT
This sequence comes from Xestobium rufovillosum, assembly GCA_963966045.1. Taxonomy (NCBI): domain Eukaryota; kingdom Metazoa; phylum Arthropoda; class Insecta; order Coleoptera; family Ptinidae; genus Xestobium; species Xestobium rufovillosum. The sequence goes on from OZ014492.1 coordinate 41,707,346, forward strand.
ATTGTGGGGTTTTCATTTAAAGAAATAGAATTTTGGTCTGGTATTCAGAATGTGAACATCCTGTATATACATAAATAATTTTAAGAAATGCTCCATGTCGTTCCCCACATACGTGTAAAATTTCATTTTGATATCTTAAGCAGTACCAGAGATATGAACCGATTACACACTAAATCCCCACCCGGTATAGAGTTTGGCAAGAAAACCCGTAAAACGCGTACTTTTTAGGGCCATCTTGCAACCTCCGTATAACTTTTTGTGGCAAATGTAAAACTGCTGCAGGATGCAGGAAAGGGAACGTAACTGGCCTTCGGCCAATGCAAAAACATTCGGCCTACATTCACATTTGGTCACCCAAAACTGAAGAAAACTTGGAGAAATCTTGATGGGTGTTTGGACTCGGATGATTTCGCTGTCTCGCGAAATTTTTGTTATCGATTTTCAAGTGAAAATTTCTGCTCTTAAACGTAGCCGTTTTCGATTTTTTTTTAATATGAGACACCTGTGAATCTAGTTTCGAACTGTACGATTTCCTCCCGATTATCTAATTTTTTCCGAAGAATTTGCAATATTTCGGGAGAAAAATGGTTTCCCTTAGCAACTGCGGTCCAAGAGGAACGATTACTGAATATTTTCGATCCGAACGACGGGGCTACCCCTAATTTGAGGGTACCGTATCTCGGCCGTCTCTTCATCTGAATCGATGAAACCCAACCCAGATCTATGGGACTTGTCGGCGAACGAAATATCGCGTTTTCAGCTCGATCCGTCTGGTAGATGTCTGTGGGATTAGAGGGTTATTCGGGTTCGGGGGTGTATCGAATTTGTCATTGCTTGACTACGGGGTATTTTATCGGAGGGAGAAAAATCGCGATGGAGAAATGCGCTAGTTGCCTCCTAAATTTCATCGACAAGAGTGACGCGACGTTGCGGGACCTTGGTATTATTATTTGTAATTATTATTTGACGCTTGCAGATAAATGTATTTTATTGAGGTTCGTGTTGCTGTTGTGCTTACAACTAACCCCTAAGCACCTTTTCAAACCCATTATTTTAACATAGGTCCAGAACAGCACTAGCTGTCTAACTGCGGCTGCCATGTTTGTTTACATTTGCAAGGTAGGCAAGCACAAACAAACTAACAAGGGTTGTACTGTCGTCTGTTATCGACGCTCTTCGGCAGCGCCCAACTGACGTCATCATTTAAAAGGTTTAAAATTTAAACTGGCTGACTGGCTCTGTTTTAGATGCCTAACACGTTTTGCTGAGACAAAAATAAAAAAAAAACGAGTCAATTATTTTACGAGAATTTTTGGGAAAATATGGTTTCCAAAAATTGTGGAACGATCCTATTAATGGTTTAGACGTATATAATTGCTCCTATGTTTCTGGTATTTAAATTGTTTTCAAAGTTCAATGATGAGATTTAGCGATTTTCTGATAAATAATGAACTATTTAGAGCGAAAAGAAAATGTAAATAAAAAATAAGAGCTAATAATTCAGCTGTATTTTAGTTTGTTCAAATATGATACTAGTAATTACATCATATTCAGTTTTTTTAAAACACTATTTTTGTGTACATAAAATGAACGGTTTCGTGCAACGCCATCTGGTGACGTTCAAAGTTCTACTGTCATAAGCAGCAGTTGGGTATATGCACGCTTCGATTGTTTTAACAGTAAATTCTAAATTATGATGCTTTTTATTCTCTGATTTGCGCCATGAACATGTGCTGTATTTGAGAGGTAGGTATGCATTTACTGTAAAAAAATCTGTCAAATCGATCGACGTACGTGAATAAATTCTATCGGTCAGCTTCTTTTCTGATCTGCGATGCACTTTTCCGCGTATGTAATGAGAGCAGATGTTAAGTTGTTTAGATTAATTTGTTACGGTAATGGGTTCTTGAAGTACTTTGCGGCAATTTGCAATTTTTGCTACATTTGTTCAGTTATAAAAAGTGGATATCCATAAACATTAGCCACTTCACTTGATTCTTAAATAATCACTGTGTTTTAAAAAGAGAATGCGATTTTTTTATTTAAAGCTGCGAACACACTGGCAAGCAAGGAAGCAACATTGTACCGACACATTTGTTTCTATTTCCCCCACCAGTACCAGAACAGAGGTATAGAGGATAACAAGAGAACCATCATCATGTGGTTTGCCAACTAAAGGTGAGAATGTATTAAAGAAGAGATAAATACCTGAACGATGACGTAGAAATCACCACCTTGTTTACCTACCCACACAAACTTTTAACCAAGACTGTGGCAAATCGTTTAACCAAAAAAATTTAAAAGCAGAAACATCTTGAGTAACAACTCATCTCATATTCAACTAATAGTAAAGTGTTTATGATAATTACGTTTACGTAAAACGTTAATAGTAGAGCAAAAACGTGCTCCATTTGAATGTCATTAACTATTCTTGTATACTTGATATAAAATACAAAATAGTTGCCTTGAAATGTATAATAATTTCTTTTACACCTATCAATTATGGTGCTGAAACAAAAAGTTGTTTAGCTCAAGTATTTTCACATTACGTCAATTTACAATGCGTACTTAATCTATCCTTTAATGTAGAACAGTTAGTTTTATTTGTGTTATTAATGAAATCATAATCGGTTCGATAGAGTACGTCACGTTCTTAGGAAATAATCGAAAGAAAATTAATTTATACTTTTTTGTTTTTCTTGTGGCGTGATGTTTGGTAGTTTCCACAAAATGGGTGTGGTAAATGAAAACATTTTGCTGGAAAAGTACCTTAATTTGTTTAAATTTGACTGATGTGAATAGAAAAAAGAACCAAGGACTCCGATCGGGCAACTGTTCTTTTCAGACTATTTCTGGATTATATTTGAGGGCGATTACCTATTTCAAGGAATACTAAGTCAGTGCAGTGCTTTCTGCTACCCCGCCAGGCATTGAATTATAGAATAAATCCAGATTTTTTTGTACTACGAGATATCACAGAATGCTACTCCATCTAGCTGGAATTGAAACATTCATAACTTGCCTCTACGTACATTGTTTCAACGAACAAGATGAATTCAAACAGTATTGTGCTGTGGTCTGCAGTTTTCTGTAGTCATTTTGCTTTATGTAAAATAAAATCGAGAATTTTCTTCAAACGAAATTTTGATTAGAAAAGGAGAACCCCAAACCAATGTCCAAAGCATGCTGGGGGCATGGAGAGAATTTTATGCACTGATATTTGAGGATGAAAGTGAGGAGGAACAAGATTTAGAGAGTGATTGGGGGGAAGAAGGGGATGAACAGAGTGAAGAAGAAATAAATTACGAGGAAGTTAAAAAAGCCATTGCAAAAATAAAAATAGGGAAGGCAGGAGGCCCAGACCAAATACATATCCCCAGAGATGATTAAATACGAAGGGGGAGCAGTGGCTCAATGACTGCATGAAATATTTAAGATGGGGTGGAGACAGAACGAAATACCGGGAGACTGGAAAATGAACCACATAATACCCATACATAAGAAGTAACTGCGAGAACTATAGAGCAATCTGGGAAGCGAAACAAACGGTAGATCATGTCTATGTAATAAGGAAACTGATAGAAACGCAGCGATGAATACTGGAACGAAAATTTACTTTACATTCATAGATCTGAAGGCAGAATTTGACTCTATCAAGAGGAGGTTCGTTTGAGAAAACCGTAGAAAATTGGGAGTATCAACTAAACACATAAAAATAATCAAAAGTATATAATTATAACCAAACCTAGTAAGCAGGGCGACTCACTGAGCCCTCTACTGTTGGACCGGATACTATGAGTTACTACAATATGAGACCGGTTTGGTTGGAATGCCTCCTGTATATGCGGATGACAATCTGATGTGGATAATGAGGATAAGTTGCAGAAGAATCTGGACATATGGACAGATGAGATAGATCGAATGGAAATGGAAATAAACACGAACAATACCAAGATAACGCTGGTAAACGGTGGTGGGGAACTGAATGAAGATATAAGCATATCAAGTAAGGAAAAAAAAGCAGAGATAATAGATTATTTGGGAACAACTATAAAGAGGCATGGAAGGACGGATATATATGGATATAACCATAACAAAATAAGGAAAGCTAATAAGTTGTACTATTTGTTAAATTATACAAATTGAGGAAAAAGAAAATATCTAGGGAAAATAAAACTAAAATATAACATACTTATATCGCCATTGATACCGTACACTAAGGAAGTAATACCAGTGACCCCAACACAGGAGAGGAGGATCAGAGCGACGGAAATGAGATTCCTTATGAGAATAATAGGGGTGACTAAGTGGGATGGGATTAAAAAGGAAGATATATACAAGACACTGAACCAAGAAAGAATCCTGGGTAGATTGAAAAATAAGCAACTAAACTGGTACGGACACGTTAGAAGAATGGGCACGGAGAGGAAAGCGAAGCAGATGTTAGAAGCAAGAAGCACTAAGAAGAGGAAGGTGGGATGGCGAAGGAACACCAGGGAGAAGAGGATAGATGAGCTGATAGGGGATACGGGATGGGGGAGGGCGAGAGGGGAGAAATAGATAAGCTGGCACTGGAGAGAAGGGAATGGAGAAAATTTGTAAATGAACAATACCCAACACCCTAAAAGGGAATCGATAAAGAGATATTTGCACATCTGCATTTTTCTGAGAAAATGGCCTGTGTGTCTGCGGATAATATTAGGAAGTCAAAGCAAGCAAGGAACGTCTAGCATGAAGATCTTGAGGTCCATGATAAGAAAGGCAAGACGCAATCCCAACAGTGTGACTTCCAAAATGCAGTAAGACAAGGATAAGAAAAATAACTCACAGGAACCAGCGCCTGTCGGGAATGGGTGGCCAGGGGTTGATTAAATCGACACTCAGCAGGAAAACCATGAGGTTCCAGACCACCAGGAAGACCAGGAAACCTAACCAAAGAAAAAAAGGATAAGCAGGGATATTTTTTTAAGCAACTCATTTTTGAAACTATAGATAGTAAGCAGGAAATTCGAATCCATGTAGAAGCAGAAGAATTTTAGTCAGAGAATTTGTGGGGCACTTAATTCTCTTTCGGAAGAATAAGTCGTGATTTATCAAATCCATCGTCTGCAGGTATTTTATGAAAAATAAAACCGGACTTCATAAATTGTAAATTCGCTGTTTTAATATCGAAGTTGCTCCAGCCATACAATTTTTTATGGTAAAATTAGACAATGCCGAGTTATTCTATTCACTTGAATGAAATCGCAACAAAGAATTTGCCATGCAAGAGCGACCATCCCGAACTTGGATGCGGCGAGCGCCTCTCATCGTTAGACGTGGTAAACCAACATGCTTTTTTCACAAACAAATTACGGTACTTCGAGTTTGTGCAGGCTTTGAGTGTGTGATTTACTATGGAGTGCACTTCCGGTAGGTAAAGACAACTTCAAGGAGCATGAGAACGATAATAATTCTTCGACAGGATTGTGCGGTTTGCATCGTAGCACTTGCGTACCTACTACCTACTCGACTAATTACAACCGTGTGAATTTAACCGCAGGTTTAACTGTTTTATGTTTCACTTGTAGATTAATACGTTTTTCTACACAGTTGGGACACTATTCCAGGAGTAAATTTGATATTTACATTATAACGGCAAGATATTAGAAGCCACCTGTTGCTGCTTCAAATGTCAAATAATGGTAGGACTGTTTGCTTAGGTAGCTCAAAATCATCCGAATTTCTTTCCAAAATGGTTTTGTCGTTCACTACACACAACTTTTTACACGTACCATGCACCAGTTCTTCAAATTACATTAACTACTGCAATGGGTTCGCTCAGAGCACATTTTTCTTGTAGTGTCATATCTCAGGGTGGTTCCAGGCTTGGCCCCCGCACTGCGACCTGTGATCTATTCAGCCCCCTACTTCTTCCTCCTCGGCTACTCAAGAAAACCTGTTTCTTTAATGAAGTCCAAAAGCTCCTTTGGTCCCACGGTTCTCAGTTCCAATTGATCAACTTTTCCGACCCAAAAGTTATTCGCCGATGTATTGTATAAGCCACGTAGTCACACAGGAGACGGGGTGGTCTTCCATCTTCTTTTCTACATCTCCTGAAAACAGAATCCGCCTGTAATCCCAGAATGTGAAGATGTTTATTCAACCAAAAGTGTCCTCTAACTTTTCCTGTCAGAATCTTCATATCTTCTCGGATGGGTTTGAGAAGATTTCGGGTCCTATATAACCGGCCATTAAGGCTTTACTGGTCTCATGTCTGGTCCTTCTGACCAGTTCGTCTGGTACCACTCCTGCAGCAGAGTCTTATTCTTCTGCTTGGTTGCTAAATGTGTTGGTTCAGGGCCAAGAAATTCTTTTTCTCTTGCTCTTTTGGCAAGTTTATCTACCTTCAGGTTATCTACTACCTATTAGACTGATCTGGAGTCCACATAAGTTTCACATTGTTGTTTTCTGCCACTAGATTACCTAGTGTTCGGAAACATTCCATAACTAGTCCATATTAAATTTCTACAAACCCAAGCGTTGTCAGGACAGCCTGTCTGTTGTCCGTCGTAATAAAAATACGTTTGCCACTGTAGTCCCTCTCCAACAGCGTTCTGCCACAGGTTAAGATGGCAAGTACTGTCGCCCTATGTTGATAGATATGCTACCTCCAGGTATGCAGTAAACTCCAGTTCCAACCCTCTCTGCAGTTTTGAAACCATCCGTGTTAACAGACAAATTCATTTAGTTTACGAATTGAGTTTGCACTTTCCCAGCCTTCCCTTCTCGAAAGGTTTGTTGAAGAAGTGTTCTTTAGTCTGTAGATCGCTTTAAGGGCCTCCACCTTCACCACTAAATGGAGGGGTGGTAATTCCTAAGCAGGGTACCCTGCTCACTGCTTTTTGAGATTCCTTGGTGTTGGTTCTCTGCCACCACACAAGAGAAGCATAAGTGATGATTGGTTTTAAAGTCTTGAGGACTCTGTGGGCAACGTCTTCCTTTCGATCCTAAGATCCAAAGGACAATACATTTAGATGTTTCTGGCAAAACTTAAAAACTTCCCACTATAATACTGAACTTGCTCTTCTTCTTGTTTGCAACGTGTGCTTGTACGGAATATATTATGGTAGAATAAAAAATATTTAGATTGCGTTCGTGCAGGTTTGCGTTTGTTCAGGAGGAGAATTTTTCTTGGTGGAGATTTTTTTCGTTCTAAGGAATTGGTGGGCGTCCTAATCCCATCACTCGAATTCGAAGTCTAGCGGTAAAATTATAAAATGAAATAGTTTATTTCAGTAATTGCCAGCCATGGCGTTAATTCAAGAAACTTTACTGGTAATATCTTCTCTTAAGTATAAGAAAACTGTCACTGTAGTTGTTATTTTTTGAATTATATCAAGTATCGAAATTTTGCTTATTAAATGATAGAATTAAGGTGCTAGTAGCGAAAAAAAATTGTATGTGCACCACAGTTGAGAAGTACTATTCTTGCCCTCGCACCTTGTATCCCTTGGCGCTTACGCGCCTCGTGATACAATATTGGTGGTCGGGCAATAACAGTAGACTTCTTAACCTTGATGTATAATATACTATAATTCCATACTTTTGGGACATACGTATTATATTTTCTAAAACAAAAATTGTAAAAGAAAATAAATTTTTTCAGAAACAGAAACACTTCCTCACTCGAATTAAGCAAAAATGCTGATGAACGTTTAGAATGCTGACATTTTACAATTGCGCAAATGCCAAACTGTGACCATTGAATAAATTTACCCTACTTGTATGCATCATGGGTGCCAAATTACAAAACGCATACACGTAACGCACCGCTGACCCGCATAGCTAATCACACATTCCCAAACAAACAATAAGTTTTTCCATTAACATTACACGGTTGACACCTTCTTCCCCTCGACCACTTTTCCTCCCTGTAAAAGGGGAATCAAATAAATTACACGTACAGTCGATTATTGGGGACAACGCCTTCTATGACATCGCAATTCTCCCTCTCTCCTTTCTACTATAAGTGAACGATAGAGAGAGAAAAGGACATTTCAAAGTTGGCTTTATAGCAAAGAAGAATAACGGTGAATCGGCGACCGGAAGTTCACCGTCGTTTTCAGAGCCTACTAGAACAAGGACTTTAACCTCGTGTGTCTTGTGATGCAATCCTGTTAGTCATGCACTTCAGTACCTATCTTCGCGCAGACGGGGAAAAATGCGACGGCGACGTAGCGTCCCATTGACGCAGCCTGACGTCTCCTAGTATGAAATTATAGCCGAATCTGGAGCAAATATTGCAGACATGCCTCCAATTAGTTGTTGCGTTTACTACATTCTAAGAACTAATTTTATAATCATTATTTACAGCTAATTTTCGACATCAAACTTAACTTTATGTTAGCAGAAACTGCATGTCTTAATAGCTCGTGACGGTCATTTCGGGGGCTATGAAAAACCCGTATTATAAAAGAAATTGTAAGTTCTTCTTGATTAGAGGTGTCTAATTTAGCTTCTGTTTACTGAAATACACTATGTGTATTCCGAGTGTTACACTAGGTGGGTACCTACTCATTTCTTTGAGCTGAGCCCACCGAGAGACTGAAAAACCGTCAGTTATGTACAAGAAATGTCATCTGCATCAAACAGAAACGTTTTCAAAAATGGACTCAAAATTTTGGAAAAATAAATTTAACCTGAAATCGGGACACAACTTAAAATGGAAATTGTTTCTACGCGTTAAGTAACATTGCGCAGGTTTCATTCTTTATTAAATAACAGCATTATGAAAGTTCCAAAGGAAGGTATCTCGCTGTCAAAGAGAAAGGAGTGAGAGACTTTCTTCCCGTGGCCCCGGAGCCCGGACTAACGGGACAATTCTGCTTGACTTCGCGATGCTCAACTTAAGCGTACATTTGCGTCATGATTAACTCACTCTGTCGGCGAAATTCTAAAGGCCTTTCCATCATAAATCTACAATGTAGGCAGATACTTGAACTATGTGAACATTGGAAATTAAAAAAAGTCGTAGTAAGCAAACTACACGTGGAGACTTCGATAGTGGGTCAGAACGGAAAACTGAACAAACTTGCAGGATTTTTCCTGGCACCTCCTCTGTCAAAAATGGGATGTTTTTTGGTCAGGTTGGGGAACTGCCAAAACTGTCTTGAAAAATCGCAAAAATTATTTTTCATTTTTAAATTATTTCCGAAAAAGTAAATTTATGGAATTTTGATTTACCTAATTTTGTTTCACGTTGTTATCAAAAATAGCGAAAATCTAAAAAATGCTTCTTCATTGCAATTTGTGATAAGCTTTAATGCGGCAATGTCATTCTTCTTCTACGACGCGCGACGTTTTGAAATACGGAACCGGAATTTTTTAGCAGATTTTGTAAGCCTTTTCTATTCTGAATTCACCTATGTATCACACATAGTGGTTACATTATTCACAGTAGATGGATCAAGAACTTTGACGTAAATTCCCCATGAATTCTTAATAAGTTAACCACACAACCCCAAAAGACAGTGACACAGTAATTAAACTTGACACGTGTTTCGCTGACAGCATCTTCAGGAGTTGAAGATTAATCTAACTCTAAACTTAAATTACATTGCTATAAATACGCAACCCCCGCTCCTATAGGGTTTCTTCATCAACCCCTCCCACTCAAGAAACCAACTCCATCTCTCCCCCATATTCAAAATAGTTCCATGAAATTCTATAACCATTTCGAACACGAGAGCAACAAGATAGATCTCCCAAGCGAAAGGGATCGGCATACCTACAGGGTTTCTTAGAACTATTTTGAACATAAGAACAATAAAATTGGTGTCCTAGAACTGGAAGTTACTTATTTATGGCTGGTCTTAATTCTATCTACCTGATAAATCTATACAGGGTCTAGTTCGGAATCGAACCATAATTATTGTTAAGACAGCTACGTTTATTTTTTATTATCGCTATACTTTCCAAGGCGTTTAAATCAAATTTATTATTTCCTGGTTTTAAGAGTTTGAAATTATTGACATTGAATTTATGGCCCGTTTCCAACGCGTGTGACGCCATGCTAGATTTATGAGGACGTTCGTATTTGTAATGGGCTTAGTGCTCCTTGAAGCGGGTTAAAATAGACCGAGTTGACTGCCCGATATATTTTTTCTCGCATGCTATTTCATAAATTCCCGCTTTATGAATGGGTTCCGTTTTATCTTTCGCATTTCCAAGTAGATTTTGTAAATTGTTGCTCGAAGTGTAAACCACTTTGAAGCCTGTTTTCCCGAAAATAGTATTCATACCTCGAGCTACCTGCGGTACATATGGTATTTTTATAAATTTGGCCATTTTATTATCCCCATTTAAAGTGGTGGAATTTTGCAATAGCATTTTAAATTTGCGTTTCCTAATTAACCTATTGACAATTTCTGGATCGAAACCGTTACATCTCGCTATATCTTTAATTGTGTTTACTTCCTTGCGGTATCTTTCAATGGATAATGGTAGACTCAACAGTCTATTAACTAAAAAACCAAAACTAGCCTCTTTGTGCTGACTGCAGTGGTTCTAATTTGCAGTTATGTACCGAGCTGTTCTGGTTTCTGTCCTCTAGATGTCAAATTCTAATTTACAGTCTTTCTTAATTACCAAAATGTCCAAAAATGGAAGCTGTCCTTCTCTTTCTATTTCTTGGGTAAATTTGATTGAATTGAATCTACTATTTAAGTCTCTCAAAAAATCTTCAACGTTACATTTACTAGTGTCAAAAATGGCGAATATATCGTCTACATATCTCACCCACACCTTTGGGTACTGAAAATGTAATACTCCAGAAAACATTTAAACTATGTAAGAACCTCATTACCTTTTCATTTCTTTAATGCGGGTGCGCAGAAGTACACTGACAATCAGCTGTTCTTAGTTTTTCGGACAAGTGTCACTGACAGACCTTGAACTTCGTGCAGAGTATTCGTAAGTAAATAGTAGAATACCAAATATAGGGGGCGTTTGAAAGACGAAAAATTGCAAATGTTAGTTTCCAGTGATATCCCTTATAAAGTTATGAGGCTGAATTTCGAAGACGTGCCTGGATCTTTTTTGAAATACGGGAATGTTAACCAAGATACTTCAATCACGCCGGCTTTCAATATGTAGGGGTGAAAATCAATCAAATTTTTAAAGGAGACATGAAAAAGGGATCTAATAGACGAGTACGTAATTTTCTGCAATATATAAGTACCGTAACTACAAATAATACTTATTTTAAAGACCTGACCAATAATTAGGTAACCTAGAAAAAGTTCAATAGACTTTTCCATTTCGAATCTTACCACCTACACATTTCCATCCATGCAACATAATTTATGTAGGTGAAACAAGTCCTCGCATGGTCACTGACCCAGTTATTAACTTCGATGTCCCACAGTGTTAGGCAGGGTTTGGGAAATTGATAAAATCGTGGTACCAAGCGATAATTTGGCCAGCTAGTCTGCTATCACTGTTGCAGTTACCAAAAGCACAATGTTTGGATGCTCTATGCATGGTCCGAAACTGTCACGGCGCGATCGCGCATGCGCCTCAGCAATTTTCTATAATGAAATACCCTATTGACATAAAATCTGTTTTTGTCTTTTCCAAGGCTTGTACCAATGTGTCGCCAAAATTTTGATCCCCTGCGATACCGGGAAATTTTGATGTTTACCTCGTATATTGAAAATTCTTCAACTGGTATTGAGAAAAGTAAAAGGAACTGCAATAATGAAATAATAATAAAATCATTTTTAAAGCTGTTACAATGTGCTCTCTTTATCCTTAGCGGTTAATATCCTCCAAGGACCCCGAGCATTATCCTGCTGTAAGTACTTTATACTTATCAATGCAACAATAATTATCACCGTCATCTGGTAAGCGTGATTGTTGAAGACAATATTGAATACAGCAACGTTATATTAACAGTTTCAATACCTTACATGCAAAATTAATCTATTGCGGAAACGTTTTAGAAAAAAATGTGGAGGTTTTTATCTCTTTGTACCTGCATAATGGTCCTGGCACGCGACATACTCAGATAAATATGCAAAAGGGGCAAGTTTGCTGTAGGGGATAGGTAATATACGACCTGTTATATGCTGACATGCTTTAACACTTTCTGCATTAATCCTTTAAAATTCTGTCGTATTTGTCAGTTCTCATTTCTGACGTAATTCACAAACGAGGCAAAAACGTGTGTAAATTAATAATTATTTAAAATAGGAAAAAGTAGTCCTGGATATATATTATCCCTATTAAGCATACCCGAATTAAATAAGCTGCGATTATAATGACAAGCTTAAAATTGCAGTAATGAAAATAAGTTCACGTCCCATTATATTTTTGTCCAATTATATAGGTCGTTAACTTCTTTTTATATAAATTTTACAGGTCGTTAACATTCGGTAGATATTTGCAGTGCCTAATTGACACCACCTGCCGGTATATAATTTCCAAAAGAATTTGGAGTGATTTTTCTCTTAAGTCAAGTTCACTTCTGCACCACTTTTTCGTTCAAGTGTAGCATAGTATACAGGAAGTGTGTAAACCTATATCACAAGGAACTGTTTCACAACGGTGTCCTTCTTGTCTTGCACTATTTTAACAAGAGCAATCAGCGTTTTGAATAGAACAGGTGTATTAAAGACGAATTTTTAAAGCGTTTCTTAACTTCTCCAAAGTCCTTAGGAGTGTAGCGATAGATTCCAACCCCCAAGCTGATTAAACTTGAGCTTTCGTTGGAGGTTTTGAACCTGATTCAAATTGTAGCCCCTTCTGGGTTCTCGTCCTAATTTATACAGTATCTTCCCGTTTCGTGCGTTTTTGGGTTTCTACCTGTTTTCGTGCCGATTCGAGCGTCAAGAATTTACTGGGTAATTAAGTAGTGCCAGTTCGAGCGTTGCACAGCGGTACCCTTTACTTTGAACATGTTGTACCTGTTGCAATAAAGGCATGCAAAACGTACTGCTTTGTTTTATAGTTGCCCGTCACTGAATACGGCCAAAAAAGTGGTTCCACGGGCCTCTATTTCCGGTCTGTGGGCAAGCGAAGCAGCAACGCGGACGGAGCGTTTAATTCTCCTTCTCCCCCCCCCCCCCCAAACAAAAATATTAACATTTGAAAACAATAGGAGAAAATCAACATACACTTCCGCATTTAAGTGTAGCTATTAACAGCGTTGTGTTGTAAAGATAAACTCGAATTAGTGGCTTATTGCATTATCAGCAGGCCAGCGCACGAAACGGCACTCAAACCAGATAGAGGTTTGGGACGACGCGCGAAACGGGAAAATTTTAATCCACGCACGAAACGGGAACGCACGAAATGGGACTAAACCATATTTATACATCCTCCTGCTCAATAAGGTGCGATGAACCATTGATGACTTTTCACAATTGAGCAGTTTTCATACCTGAGGTATTTAAAAGAATAACTAATAAATAATACCATTAAATGTTATCCTTTGAGGTTTTTGTTTTCATTATCATTTCGGTTTTGTAAAGAAATTATTCTGAATGATATTACAACAAGTTTTTGAAGAACAGTTTTATTCTGCGTCTGCCAAAATTTTCAAATAATCCCATTCACCTGATCAAATAAGCCTTTTGTCTGTAGACGATAAAGATAATGTATAAAAGCATTATTAAACCCAAAAGTGTAATGGTATGAAACTTAAAACAATGTTAAATATTATGAGAAGAATGGGACAAAATTATGATGAAAATTTAATCGAAGAATTAGAGAAAGGTGAAACACTTGTTTATTGGTGCAATTCTACTTTTAGCATACCTATCTAAACAAGTAAAATATTCTTAAGAGATGATTTAGGGGGATTTAGCTTGCCTTGTGGTGTTTGCTTGTTTGTTTGGGTCAAATCTAGTCATTGGAATTTTACCCCCTTACTGTTGACTGATTGATCTGCAATTTGGTACACACCTTTAGTTGTGATGACAATACAATTATGTATATTCAGTATCATTGTAAATCCAAGATGGCCGCCGCGGATTAGATATTTTTCCAACCCCCTCAATATGGGTATCAAATGAAAGGGCTTAACTAGTAGAATACAGTACACCATGAAAGAAATCCAAGATGGCCGCCACCACAAAATGGCGGATTACTTTTTTTTCAATCCCCTCAATATGGGTATCAAATGAAAGGGCTTGACAAGTAGAACACAGTACACTTTAGAAAAATAATAACAAAACAAAAATAAACGAAAAAAACTTGAAAATAAAATAAGTAAAAAACATTTTTAAGTTAAACAATTTTATTGTAAATAAACATAATAATGATGCAGATAATATACTAAAAGCCAAAAAATAATTAGGCAGGTACCAGGTACCAGTCATCACACCACTCTCCTCATCAATCTAGAGCACTGATCAGACTAAAATAAAATCGTGGGGCGTAGCGTAACCTGGTAAATATGTAAATGATCGTTTTGCGATGTTGCCTATTGAGAAGATGCATTCAAAGCATACCTATAATGATATGAGCGGTTGACTGTAGATAATAGAAATTCGACTCGCCCCATGATTTTATTTTAGTCTGATCAATACTCTAGATTGATGAGGAGAGTGGTGTGATGACTGGTACCTGGTACCTACCTAATTATTTTTCAGCTTTTAGTACATTATCTGCATCATTATTATGTTTCTTTACAATAAAACCGTTTAACTTAAAAATGTTTTTTTACTCATTTTATTCCCGTTTAATATAGCATTTCAAAACAAGTTTTCCAAATCTTAAAGGCATACACGTGGAAGCCTGTTCTATCCATTTAGCAATTATTAATTCATAAAGTTAATTACTTTTAGTTTTATATTTGTGTTTTCTAAAAAACCTGTTTATTTATTTTTGCCAATTGCGGTTTTATATAATAAAACGCTATTGCGTTTCAGTGAGACATAACTGGGAGTTATGCTGTTAACCACAAAGGGATTCCCATCCTGCAACAACATCCTCGAACAGGATCAGCGGGTTGGACCGTTCCATCTCACTGTCATAGTAACCAATTTGCGATGCAGAGACCTTGGCCGCGGCATCATGATGGCGATGGTGTTTCCCCATCGCGCGGGTGACAGGGAGGGGCCCGCGAGGTGGATCCGAACGGAGGCAGGTTCAATGCACCTGACGGAATGGCGAGTTGGCCGGCCAGTGACGTGCGTTCGTACCGTTATCTGGCGCTAATGGGTTCCGCTAACAACACTGCCGCGGAAACCATTTCGCATCTGGCGCTGCTCGACCACCGGCCCATTAAATCGAGCCAGAGACTACGAATTCTATGGAAGTGTAATTGCGATACCGAATTATAATAGAGATAAGTGCTGGGAATCGTCAGAGCGGTCCGTCAGCTGCACAACGCGAGAAAAGTGTGTACTGGCACTAAGTGCCCGCTAAGAATTACAAAAGTCGGAGTTTTCTCGAAAATTGTTATCGATCCTTTATAATTCAAGTTTCCTTTAAGGACTTGTCGATTTCTTGGCACGTCCACAGGGGTATCAGTATTAAAACTTTTAGTTTTTAACATCAACATTTTATTACAAAGCCCGACGAAGATAATGTTCGTGAGAGACACAGAGGCTCTGAACACATGAATATCCCCGCGGAGGATTGTCTCTTGCAGTTAAATACTCGAAGACAACCCATTTCAACGGTGACTAAGGTACGGTTCTCGAGAAATTACACGAGGTGGAAGTTTCAGCTAATACAGCATGTCTAGGAATACATGAGGATATCCTAAACAAAATTAAGGAGAAGCTTGAAACTTATAGGCACAGAAAGTTGTTTTATGGAAACGACGAGTGGATCAACGTGCTCTTTCTTTAGCGACGTTTATGGAATGTTATTTATACCTATGGTACTGCGAAGGGGTTTCAGTATGAAGATGCGCATCATGAAGAACAATTATTTTCTAAGCTTACATGATGAGTGAAGTTATATAAGAGTGCGTATTTAATATGTGTAGGTATAAAAAAAATCAGATTTTAAAATAATAATTCATCCGTACCTGTATATTGTCCGCATATTAGGTAGGTATAATATTACACACTGCACTCGTAGCCATTTTTTAAATATGCAGATTTCAGAAGGTTTCAAAAAGCCATCGGCCCACTTCCAGGATGAAAATAATAAAAATGCTCATATTAACATGGGTTCGTCAAAATTAAAGAATTCTCGTAAAAAGAACTTTTCATACTAATACCTACCTAACACAACAAACATAAAAAGTAAAAAAAACCCGATCTGGTTACAATTATTAGTTTAGGTTAATAATTGGAAGTAGGTACATAGTTCATTTTTTGAATAGGTAGAACCCATGGGGATGGTAAAGTAGGGGTAATTCTATCATCAATGGAGTTTTTTTTTTTTTTTATTTAGATCATTTCTAAAAACCGTCGAGATTTAAAATTTTTTTCTTGTCCTAAAATTTTGGTATCATTAAATTCAAAAGTATGTTTGTTGTTTTTCATATGTTTATACTTTTGTATTTGTGTTGTTTCAGTCTGGTTTCTAAACGATTTTTGGATTGACAAATACATATATGATTTTTCAGTCTGCACATTTAATTTTGTACTTATACAGTACCTATTCGTTTTCATTAGTTTAAGAATGTTTTTATATTTGAATGCAAAATCCGCAATAGAAAAAGTATTAAAATGTTTAACAAAAAATTACTACCCTAAAAATTTTACAATAACAATATCGGTATTAAAAACCCAAAGAAAATAAAAATTGCATTTCATTACCATATATTAAAGGTATGTCACACAATATTAATAAGTTATTAGCAAAATACAAATTACAAGTATCACACAAAAATTATAGCAACTTAAAATTTTTGTGTTCCAATTTAAAACCACCCATTCCTAAACTAATGAAAACGTGAAAAAATTAAATGTAAAGACTGAAAAACATACATTGGACAATTCAAAAATCATTTAGAGACAAGACTGAAACAACATAAATGCAAGAACAGTAATTCAGCAATAAGTAGGTAAACATGAAAAACAAAAATTATACTTTTGAATTTAATGATGCCAAAATTTTAGAACAAGAAAAAAATTTAAAATCTCGAATTTTTTTAGAAATGATCTACATAGGAAAAGAACAAAACTCTATTACTTAATGATAGAATTGATACACAAAATTTAAGTCAAATTTAATGAAATATAATAAAATAAATCCTGCTCTCTGCTACTTACTTATTAGTATTATTGTTAAATTAAATATATATTCCTTTTTTCTATAAATAAATTCAAATGTTTCCAAAATCAAAAGTGCTAAAATTTTTATGTTTACATTCATTAGTTACCGTATAATAGTATTTTATTTTAAGTATAAGGAGCTAAACTGATACTTTTTGTGGCGAATCTGTAGACGTTTGACTGACGAAGGAAGTGAGTCCGGCAACTACAGATGAGCCACAAAAAGCACTTTTTTAGCTCCGCACAGTAGAACGAGGCAATGTAAATAGGTGGACATTGGCGATTTTTAAAAATTATGATTTTCTCCGACCTATTTTATATTTTTTATATTGTAAACATATTGTTGTTTTTAGAAAATACCTTAATTTGGTTTTGGCTACCTACACGGTGGAAAAAAATGTGATTTCAATGGTAAAATCTATATTGGTTAAATATGACAAAATATTTACTACTTTTCGGTTCCCCCAAAAAAGGTGTTTTACAAAACTCACAATTTATACTTTGCGGCATATTGAAACTAATATATCTGAAAATCCTTTAGTGTATAAATATTGTTTTTATACTATCTCTTTTATCCGTGGTACGAGATTTCTCTTATCAGTGATTTTGTTTCTCAATTATTAAGTTTTTTTGGGTTTTAAAAAATGGCTTCATTTGGCTAGGCTAAAATTAGACGTTTTGGTAAAATCAAACCTTACCTAAATAATGCCCACAAAGATTGGCTGCGACCACTTGCGACCCTGCGAAATAATCGCATATTACGCTTAGGGTGCATAGGACAGCTTAAGACAACGATTGCGTGGAGTGTAAGATACCTTTCTAATTTACAGATACAAAAAAATGTTAAAAACAAAAGTTACAAGATACGGAGTGGTGTATATTTTAAAGGTATTTTTATTTATAGGGAAACAAAGATATAAGGTGATCAAGTGGGAAATTATTCGGAAATGTAGGAAAGCGAAAGAGCAATGGATCGATAATAAATGCAAAGAAGTGGAAGATAAGTTCGAAGTAGGAAAGACTGATGAAGCATATAAAATAATTAGGAGAAATTTTAGAGAAATTGGATCTAGTACCAAAAACATTAGAAATGAGGCAGGAGATATCCTAATCGGAAGCGGGGAGAAGGCAGATAGGTGGAAAGAATATTTAGGAAACTTATATGCGGGACAGGAAGTGCAAGATATATTAGAAAGCGAAAGCAGTGTAGAGGGGGATAACCTAGGGAGTCCTATAATGAGAGAAGAGTTTGAGATAGCACTAAAAAGTTTAAGGAATAATAAAGCACCAGGTATAGATGGCTTGCAGGCAGAAATCTTAAAGTGCGCAGGTCAAGAGGTAATAGATCGTTTATTTAAATTAGTTAGTCGCATATACCTGACAGGCGAGATTCCAGAAGATTACAAACGGAACATCATAGTAGCTTTGCCAAAAAGAAAAGGCACGGATAGATGCGAAAATTTTAGAACTATCAGTTTAACTTCCCATGCGTCAAAAATTTTAACTAGAATTGTGCAAAGAAGGATGGAGAAAAAGGCGGAAGAAATATTAGAAGAAGATCAGTTCGGATTTAGACGAAATAGAGGAACGCGCGAGGGCATTCTAGCTTTACGAGTAATTATAGAAAAAACGATAGAAAAGAGAAAGAGCGTCTATATAGGATTTGTAGATTTAGAAAAAGCCTTCGACAACGTAAAATGGGGGAAGATGTTCGAAGTGCTGAGAAAGGTAGGGATGAAATACAGGGACAGAAGAATAATACATAATCTCTACAAAGAGCAAAAGGCAGTTATAGAATGTGAGCAGGAACAAAGGGAAGTAGATATCCGGAAGGGAGTGAGACAGGGATGTGCATTGTCACCTCTAGTTTTCAACTTATATATCGAAGATGCGATTAATATTGTTAAGGAAAGAACAGTCTCAGGGATCAATGTACAGGGCCAAACTATTAACATGCTCAGATTTGCGGATGATATAGCAGTGTTAGCATCTAGCAAAGAAGAATTAGGTGCGGCTTTGAATGAAATGGAAGCAGTTTTGACACAGGGCTTCGGCATGAAAATCAATAAAAAGAAAACTAAAATTTTGGTATGTAGGGGATGTGAAAATAGAACTAAAATGGAAATACAAATTGGAAATGAGAAGATAGAGGAGGTCGCGGATTTCTGCTACGTAGGAAGTAAAATAACTCAAGACGGTAGGAGCACTAAAGATATAAAACAAAGAATGGCGCAGGGCCGAGTTGCGTTTAACAAAAAGAAACAACTGTTATGCTCGAGAACGGTTAATATAGAGACTAGGAAGAGACTCTTAACGTCGTATGTATGGAGTACGGCATTATACGGGTGCGAAACTTGGACAATAGGAGAAGCGGATAGAAAAAGAGTAGAAGCGTTTGAAATGTGGTGCTACAGACGCATGATGAAGATACCGTGGATAGATAAGGTTAGCAATAGGGAAGTATTAGAAAGAGTTGGGGAAAAGCGAAAGGTATGGAAAACAATAAAGAGTAGGAGAGATAGGATGGTAGGACACCTTCTAAGACACGAAGGAATAGTTCGCGACATACTAGAGTCAGAGATAGGAATAAAAAGAGGTAGGGGTAGGCCTAGATTAGACTACTGCTCTCAAATAGTTAGGGATGTACGATGTTCTACTTTTAGGGAAATGCGTAGGTTAGCTCAGGTGAGAAAAGAATGGAGGTACGCGTCCAACCCGTCTTCGGACTGAGAACCTTATGATGATGAGGGTGTCCCAATATGATGGTACCGATGTTGACTTTGAAATTTTCAATGGGACATCATGTAGTTTTATGCATTTTTGGATTCTACGCAAAATTTTGAACAAAAAATATGTAACATGTCCTATACCGATCTTCATTTATTTTTGAGATATTGACGTTTGAAAATTGAAAATTTTTGGATTTTGAAGTACGTACTTCAATTTATCGTCTTCTTCTAGCGTCCTTATCTAGCGTTCTCAGAATTTTAATCGTAGGTTCCTGTTTCTTGCCAGCAATCAATTTTCGGATTTTTCATGAGAGGTGCTCATGAAATTGAGTCTTAAAAAAATCTTTGATTTTAAATAAACATACCGAGTTGCATATGTTAGAATCTAATATTGCGGCCATAAGAAAAAACAAAGTTGATGATGGTTGACAGGAACCGAAACGTCGAATTGGAATTCTGACAACACCACCTTGTAGAGGTGAAAAAATTGCTACACAAAAGTATTTCTCGATTTTTATAAGCTTTTGATATAAAGTGAGAAAAAATTAAAAACTAAAATGTTAAATTTATTTTTTTGGGGATGTATCCGGAAGGCCTAAGAATATTTTTAGTTTCTTATTTAAGTAAGCTTTAAAATGAGCAAATTTGTCAAATTTAAACTACACATTTGCTATGCCTTACGATTTTTAAATCGTTACGGTAAACCTCGAATCTTAATGAATCTTAATCACCCTGTACTCTGTATTACGTCAATTTTTTAATCAAAATTGGAAAAAAACATCTTATACTGTTATCAAACTAAAATAACTAATTCAAAATAATAAGACCAAAAAGTTATTGCGAATGTCCTCGAATGTCCGGGTTTTCCTATACTTCGATCTACTGTGCGCCGCCTAAAATATGCTATTTTTCGGCAAACGTGGATACACTTATCTAAATTACAATAAACATGATTGTTTTGCTCGCAAAAAGAGTAAAAAACATCAATAGTGTAATTAATGATTTATTGTGTGATAGATTGCTTTGGATTAGCGTCAGTAAAGAAAAATTTACACACTTATCAGTAAAAAAACTTTCTTCTGACTCCTGGTTGCTAACCACATAAAAAGTGACAGTCTAGTGTCGTTCATAGAGTCACTAAAGTCATGTTTGTTTGGCGTTTGCCGAAAAATAGTTTTTATTGTTTAAAAAAAAATTGTTCTTGACAAATATTTTATGTCAATTTTATATTTTATTCTTTATACTTACAAATAAATGTTGAGAAAGCCCCCGAACGGGGGCGAAACGCCGATTATCTTATACAGTAATTTTATTTATGCCAGAACTTCACCAAATTTAAAATATTAAAATTTATACTGGCACAAATTGAACAAGAATTTTCATAAACAATAGTCAACAAATTCATTTCGATATTTATAGGAAATCTACGTACACAAATACATATCACGCTTTCGCCAAGTTCATTTAATCCTTATTTTCAAAAAAAAATCTGCCTACAACTCAATGGTACATTATATGCCTTTACTTTACTGTTCTTTTATATAAAGCTAACTTAAGAAAAGAATAAATACAATAACAACTGATAGGTATCGAGAAAATACGAATCGTGATTGTGTTGGAACATAGGGTAAGAAAAAGCGTAAATATTTCACCCTATAATACGAAAATGCCACTTACAAATTCATCAATAATGCCCAAGACAAATAGCCGTTATAAATTTTTAATCAGTTGCGCAGTGGCGTATACGTGGGGATACTAATTAACATAACTAAATAATTTATTACTTCACAACAAGCTTGTTAACTATAAAACTTAATAATCCCACCGTCACATACCAACCTGCGAGTCAACATTTTCCACGCGTATACTCACCGTGTGAAATTCAGTTTTCCCAGAAACCAAAAGCTACTGCCCTCTGTGTTTGTATCCCGCCGTTCTATTTCGCCAAATCACGTGGCAAGTAGTGTCTTCCGCCGGAACGAATTGTCTATTATTGTCGGTATGTTGCTACCGCCACAGAACCGAAACCTATTCGCGATGGGAGTTCAAGAAGGCAACGACACTGGCAGGTTTTTGCCCGCTCTTTTTCTGTGTTGATAGAATTGCTGTTATTATTAGATGGTGATGTAAAATTGGCCAGATGGTCTAATGTTAGTTATTAGTTTTAAAAGGATAATATTGCGCGTTCATTGTAGGTATGAGACTGGGTACACATAACGAGATAAAATGGAAAATATCAAACCAATTTAGCCAAAACGTAGTCAGTGTACACTTAAATATTTTCTCTAGCGGCGTTCTTGAATATAAAATCTGTATTAAAATAGAAGAGGTGAAGTTCAATGCTCAAGCTACGCCTACAAATAAAATGTCCAAGACACCCGTGACACGTATATAGGTAAACATCGAGTATTATTTCAAGTCCAGTAATGTAATTTGCCCGAGGACAATCGGTCGGGACCCTCCCACGGTCTGGTCGAAGAGCAAAACCGGCTTTAGCAGCTTTGACAATGTCCAATAATGCTAATTTTCCACATCAGGGTTGTCTTGCCACAAATCACTCGGCTGAGCGTCAATTTAGAATCGCTCAGGTTCGGAAAAAGAGTACAAGATATAAATTATTCTCAGTAACTTTTTTCTTTAAATTTTGTTTTACATGCACGTGTGTATCGTTTGAAATGCTTACCCACAATGTAAGAAAAATATTGGGTATTGTGTGCTGATCTAATGTTGAAGTCTCCGGTTGATAAATAAACTGAGGTAGCAATATGTATAATTTAGAAGTAACAGAGCAGGTTAAGAAACAAAATCTTTCTGGTTAGAAAATAAAAGCCCCTGCATAATTTTGAATTTGTTCTAACTAGGTGTTATTTCGACTAAGTGCTGGAATGCCATTTTTAATCGAAAAGAAGGTCGAGGTCTGCGCGAAATTATTAAATTTTAGTTCAAGATTATTAAGCATTTTTTCCATGTTCGATTATTATTTCAGTATTTTATGGGCTATTAAGTTTAAGTTAAATGCTTTTTACTTAAAAACTCGATTTATTTAAATGGAAAGGTGTCGGGTCACCGAACTTTTCAAATTGAGAATTAAAATGATGTGCAGGTATAACGAAAACATTACGACAAATATGAAGAATTTCGTGATCACCTCCATATACCGTGTGACAAACTTCCATGTGTACATGGGGAAATAACATGGCCAATTACATTTTTGGGGATTCCTGCTCCCCATGTGTAGTACAGTTACGGACGTCTTTGATTTTTATGGATTTTCTGAACTGTCAACATTTAAAAATGAACAAAAATATTTATTCAGTTCAAGAAAATGTTTTCATTGTGAAAATATTTTACGGCGGCAATAGTTTGCGCGTAGTCCGTGCCTTATTTTCTGTAACATTCAATAACGGTCCTATTCCTTCGGTATAACAACAAATAATTTAGTAAGAAATTTGAAGGCTGGGAATCTTTCATCGAAAGAAGTTAATTTTTACTAATACATAAACTTGTTTTTTTATTTAGATAATTCTCATTCACATTATTATTGTCATTACCTATAGTTGACAATTAATTGATTACTGGTGTGGATGTTTCGTTGGTGAATGCTGGTTCATAGTTTAGGGTAAATTGTAGGTGTCGTCTAACCTATTAAAAAGTTTTTGGGAAAATGTTAAAGCAGTAAAATGAAATAATAAAAATTAAATTACTTTAATTTTACTGCAATTATGAAAAATTTAACAAGCGGCAACATTTATTTATTTTGCTCTAATGAATTTTGTAATCTGGCAATTTAATACTTTATAACAAATATTCAAATAAACCCCCATTTTGTATCAGACAGTATCCCAGCCTATTATAGAAAGAATTTCTCACATTCGCAAGTTGCCGATCGTTTATTACCCAAGTTGCATTCCGCAAAAATAGCATTCCTTAAAGAATGAATATTTGGGTGACGAGTTTTATAAATCTTATTTTTTAAATGACCCCACAAGAAAAAGTCACACGGTGCCAAATCGGGAGATCTAGCTGGCCAGTTTATAGCACCACCTCGACCAATCCAGCTCTCTGGAAATATTTCATTTAATAATTCCCTCACTTGTGCTCCAAAATGTGCTGGGCATCCGTCATGTTGAAAGCAGACCTCCCGTTTCGCATGTGCAACTTCTTCTGATACAGGACCAATATGGTTAATTAAAAGATCTAAATAAGCTTCTGAATTTAAATTTCCCTGTATTTCAAATGGTCCTATAATGCAATTATTAAAAATGCCTGCCCAAATATTGATTTTTTGAGGGTATTGCGTTGTAGTGGCTAAGATTTATTCTGGGATTTTCCTGGGCCCAATGCCTAACGTTTTGTGAATTTGGCTCTTGATTTAAAGTGAAGGTACACTCATCGGTAAAACAAATTGATGAGAGGAAGCTGCGATCCCGATTAGCCCGTTCTTGCATTTCTTCACAGAAAGTTTGCCTTGATTCTTCGTCAAAAGGAAGTAACTCTTGGTGACATTGGAATTTAAAGGGATGATATTTGTTTTTTTTTAATATGTTACGGACAGTTTCTCTTGAAACATTACATTCTAGGGCAATAGACCTTAAACTAGATGTTGGACTAGCAGTTATCAGGCCTATTACCATTTCCTCTACCTCAACATTTAGATTTCTTGGAACGACTAAGAAAATAAATGATAAGATTAATTTTAGTTTTGATGAAACAAATAAATACTCCGCGAACTACCAATGGTAGTTCGCGGAGTATTTATTTGTTTCATCATGAACTTCTACCAAAAAGTAAAACAAGAAGATATTAATTTTAGTTTTGTTTCACTCCACTTTATCACTTGTTAAATTTCTTATAATCCCAGTAAAATTTAAGTTAGCGAACAATAAGGAATTAGCAACTAGGTAATAATAATAAACGAATCAGAATTATCTAAATAAAAACCAATGAAAGATTCCGAGTATCTTCAAATTTCTTAACTAAATTTTTTATTGTTGTTACAGAAGGAATAGGACTGTTATTGAATTTTACAGAAAATAAGTCCCGGACTACCCAAAGACTATTGCCGCCGTAAAATGTTTTCACAATGAAAACCTTTTCTTCAACTGAATAAATATTTTTGTTCATTTTGAAACCTAAATTTTAAATTGTCGATAAATAATGTTGAGAGTTCAGACGAATTAGAAATTAGAATCAAGGGAGTCTTTGATTAGAATAAATTAAATTGTCATAGGTAATCTGATGAATATCCGTGTTTTAATTTGAAAATTATTAGTGTAATTTTTGCTTTTAATGCTTTAATAAATTGGAAAATTGCAGAGTTTTTGATATCCTCATACGCAGAAAAAAATAGTCTGTCGATTGCTACCTTTACCACCACTGTAACTACACATGGGGAGCAGGAATCCCCAAAAATGTAATTGCCCATGTTATTTCCCCATGTACACATGGAAGTTTGTCACGCGGTATACAAGGGCGAAGATTGCACTGAAATAAATGTGCGCGCGCTTGGATAAAACGTTTGAAACGGTTGGGAAAGTACAATTCAACATGTGCCAGCTCCATCTGCATTGCAATGGCCACACTACTATTTTTAATTTTAGTCGACTATCCACTAATAAATGTCCGATTTAATGTGCATCTCGGCTAAATGTAAACAAGATGGAGAAATTGAAACATTATTTTTATTCCAACATGTCGGTTCAACCAAGTAACGTATCAAGACGTTCTTGGTCGAAAATGAATAACGAATAATTAACTTAGACAATCCTACTTTCTAATTACGAGAAATATGTTTACCAATAGTGTCGAGTGTCGAGTTTATAACGGATTGTTTCAATAATTTGAGAGAAATTTATTTAAGGCGAACGAAAAATATTACTATAAAAATAGTGCGAGTCTCTAAATTGATCCTTTATTGATAAATCTTTTTTTTAGTTGACGCCCTATATCTACTTTAATTTCAGAATGATGTTGTAATGAAAATGTGTCTACATGTCCCGTTTTTAGTGCTCAAATTCCCCACCTTTAAGCTGGCGAGCGGCGACGGCGCGACGCATTGGCGCCTGCCACAGCCTGCATTTAACTCAGCGCAACAGTGGCGTGGACTTTCTTTTACTCTTGGGAATAAATATTAAATAATACAAATTCAATAAAAAATATTCATCGTTTATTAAGAAAATTATTAGTTCCGTAGGTCAGAATGTAAAAAGACAAATATACCTAATGTGATTTATTGCAGAATAATCATCAATATTAAATTTTTTGTCTTAATTCTATTAAAAAAATAATAGTACAAAATAATAATGAAGGTCTCAATCGTCAATTTATGGAATTCTACCATTTCATTTTTAATTTTATAGCACTGCGTCATTTCCGGAAATCCGTATCTTAAAAAGTATACAATTCCTAATATATATTTGTATTCCCACCGGTGGGCGTATGGAACATAATACATCAGGTAAAAAGGACATTCGAACCCCAAATACTCTGGTTTCTAAAACTTACAACCGATTTGGTTTCCCATCGATCGTAAAATTTACCTGGACAAGATCGATCCTTTTACTCTCTGTATCCACATCTGTCTGCATCTGGCACATCTTTTTTTGTTAATTTTCTAATGTAATAACAAAGCAGATTCCATCAAATCGCGTTCATCGATTGTTTCCGGGTAGGCTATTGTTGGCTGATGGTCAGCTGCGGCTAGCAATATAACCTTTTGTGTTTCAAAAATGCAATTTTCGAACAAATAAGGAGGAATGCCGCCGTTAATGAAATGGGCAGCATTGAACAAGCTATAAAGTGAATAAGGAATGTAATTTATTTTGACAATGCGAATATCAGCGTCTTAAAAGATTAACCATGAACAGTTCCCTATTACAATATAAGTAATTGCACGTAACCTCTGCTTTGACTGCGAGTAGTTTTTAGAAGTATTTCATATGATCTATACAAACTTATTTATTAGTGATTATAACAGATAAAATAATAATTTCGTAATATTAATGAACAAAGACCTCAAAATCGAGCAAAAATGTTCATGTTTCAAGCTCTGGAAATTGTTTCCGATTCGCCAGTGGAGTCGTCCAGTGTTAAAGTATAACACCATTCTAGGTTTTAAAACACAAACAACACACAACTAATAAATGAAACGGAACGCAATAAGTTTAAGAGCTGACCACAAAAAAATAACAACCTTTACTGTCCTGAGCTATCCTATGCATTTTTCCTAAAGTAGAACATCCTGTAGGTAACAGTAGGTAGTCTAATCTGGATCTACCTCTACTTCTTTATATTCATATCTCTAGTAGGTATGTCGCGAACTATGAATCGGATTAAGTATATTACATCATACGGAGTCAGGTTCAGTTCTTAAAAGAAAACTTATATGGATCCGGATCCGTCATCATCCATTTTCATATAGTAATAGTTATTAATTCTTATTCTTTGCTGCCTTAGTACCTCAGTTGTTTTCTTAGAAGTATGAGGTAAGTAGAACGAACGTACAATAGTAAGTATATTGGTGTATACCGTGTGACAAACTTCCATGTGTACATGGGGAAATAACATGGGCAATTACATTTTTAGGGATTCCTGCTCCCCATGTGTACAGTGGTGGTAAAGGTAGCAATCAAAAGACTATTTTTTCTGCGTATGAGGATATCAAAAACTCTGCAATTTTCCAATTTATTAAAGCATTAAAAGCAAAAATTACACTACATAATAATTTTCAAATTAAAACACGGATATTCATCAGATTACCTATGACAATTTTATTTATTCTAATCAAAGACTCCCTTGATTCTAATTTCTAATTCGTCTGAACTGTCAACATTATTTATGGACAATTTAGAATTTGGGTTTCAAAATGAACAAAAATTTTTATTCAGTTGAAGAAAATGTTTTCATTGTGAAAACATTTTACGACGGCAATAGTCTGCGGGTAGTCCGTCACTTATTTTCTGTAAAATTCAATAACAGTCCTATTCCTTCGGTAACAACAATAAAAAAATTAGTTAAGAAATTTGAAGATACTGGGAATCTTTCATTGAAAGAAGGTAATTTTTACTAATAAATTTACTTGGTTTTTATTTAGATAATTCTGATTCGCTTATTATTTTATTACCTAGTTGCTAAATCCTTATTGTTCGCTAACTTAAATTTTACTGGGATTATGAGAAATTTAACAAGTGATAACGTGGAGTGAAACAAAACTAAAATTAATCTTATCATTTATTTTTTTAGTCGTTCCAAGAAATCTAAATGTCGAGGTAGAGGAAATGGTAATAGGCCTGATAACTGCTATAGTCCAACATCTAGTTTAAGGTCTATTGCCCTAGAATGTAATGTTTCAAGAGAAACATATTAAAAAAAAACAAATATCATCCCTTTAAATTCCACTGTCACCAAGAGTTACTTCCTTTTGACGAATAATCAAGGCAAACTTTCTGTGAAGAAATGCAAGAACGGGCTAGTCGGGATCGCAACTTCCTCTCATCAATTTGTTTTACCGATGAGTGTACCTTCACTTTAAATCAAGAGCCAAATTCACAAAACGTTAGGCATTAGACCCAGGAAAATCCCAGAATAAATCTAGCCATACTACAACGCAATACCCTCAAAAAATCAATATTTGGGCAGGCATTTTTAATAATCGCATTATAGGACCATTTGAAATACAGGGAAATTTAAATTCAGAAGCTTATTTAGAGCTTTTAATTAACCATATTGGCCCTGCATTAGAAGAAGTTGCACATGCGAATCGGGAGGTCTGGTTTCAGCATGACGGATGCCCAGCACATTTTGGAGCACAAGTGAGGGAATTATTACATGAAATATTTCCAGAGAGCTGGATTGGTCGAGGTGGTGCTATAAACTGGCCAGCTAGATCTCCCGATTTGGCACCGTGTGACTTTTTCTTGTGGGGTCATTTAAAAAATAAGATTTATAAAACTCGTCACTCAAATATTGATTCTTTAAGGAATGCTATTTTTGCGGAATGCAACTTAATAAACGATCGGCAACTTGCGAATGCTAGAAATTCTTTCTTTAATAGGCTGGGATACTGTCTGATACAGAATGGGGGTTTATTTGAATATTTCTTATAGTTATTTTTCTTTTTTTATGTTACTTTAATTTCATTGTATATTAATAAGTTTTTGTCCTTACCTAGATATGAAATAAATAAGTATTAAATTGCCAGATTACAAAATTCGTTAGAGCAAAATAAACAAATGTTGCCGCTTGTTAAATTTTTCACAATTGCAGTAAAATTAAAGTAATTTAATTTTTATTATTTCATTTTACTGCTTTAACATTTTCCCAAAAACAATTTAATAGGTTAGACGACACCCACAATTTACCCTAAACTATGGACCAGCATTCACCAACGAAACATCCACACCAGTAATCAATTAATTGTCAACTATAGGTAATGACAATAATAATGTGAATGAGAATTATCTAAATAAAAAAAAACAAGTTTATGTATTAGTAAAAATTAACTTCTTTCGATGAAAGATTCCCAGTCTTCAAGTTTATTACTAAATTATTTGTTATACCGAAGGAATAGGACCGTTATTGAATTTTACAGAAAATAAGGCACGGACTACGCGTAAACTATTGCCGCCGTAAAATATTTTCACAATCAAAACCTTTTCTTGAACTGGATAAATATTTTTGTTCATTTTTAAATGTTGACAGTTCAAAAAATCCATAAAAATCAAAGACGTCTGTGATTAGAATAAATTAAGTTGTCATGGATAATCTGATAAATTTCTGTGTTTTAGTTAGAAAATTATTAATGTAATTTTTGCTTTTAATGCTTTAATAAATTGGAAAGTTGTAGAGTTTTTGATATCCTCATACGCAGAAAAAAATAATCTTTCGATTGCTACCTTTACCACCACTGTAACTACACATGGGGAGCAGGAATCCCCAAAAATGTAATTGCCCATATTATTTCCCTATGTACACGTGGAAGTTTGTCACACGGTATATGAACGTAGGACAATATGAGTCATGATGATTTTGTTTAAATGACGCAAATACCACAATATGCATTTAAAGGTGTATCATCTAAAACCTCAAATTTCTGATTTGCTTTCCTAATGGTATTGGTTCTCTGTCAGAACGTGACGTCATAAAATGCATAATGTGATGGAAAGGTACCACCCTACTTATTTGGAACACCATTATTAAGCATGAAAAAAGATAATAAAAACGTGGATTAATCACTGCTTCTGTATTGTAATAAATGTCATTGGGCGATAAAATCTAATGACTTTTTTGCAGAAGCAGGTGCGAACACTGAAGTTATTCAATTTGTTATTCAAATCATGAAAAGTGGGAGTTTCACAATTCGAGGAAATTTCGTTAAGACAATACACATGCAAATTGATACAAGAACAATAATTACCTAAGTATTTATACTGGTTCAGCTTGTATTTATTTACACCCTGTATCTGCTTTTAAATATAACATTTATTAAGTGCCCAATGTAAGATACCTTCTTCTGTAAAATATTTAGAATTTACCTTTAGTATAAAAATAAAATTACAGTTAAAGCTACATGTATAACCCACACATCAACTATATACAAATGTAAATGTCAGATATATGTTATGAACACTGGAGAAATCATAAATAAGTCATAAATGGCGCGTAGATATTTTTCCCAGGCGTTAATTATGAATTCAAATAGCTCTTATTATATTTATTCAGCACGATCAATTGCTTCGGATAAAAATAACTTCAGTTCATAGATTTATACCGTTCTGTTGTTAATAGAAGTATTTATTAAAGAATTCGCATTTAAACAAACAATAGAAAATTCATCAAAGAGTTCGCTGTCATCACACTAAAAACAAGCGTGTACCAGCGTCTTACAATAAAGTCTTTGGTCAAATGTTCATTAAACTCGCTACTGATACTTTCTTCTGCGATATATCGCTCCATTTTCAATGAAATTAGTGAAATATTGTGTCAAGGAATAGTTATAAGTTGGAGACTTCAACGGGCGGTCAGGAAGAAAACGCGAATCGTTAGTACACATTTTAGAGAGAAATATTAGATGAGAGACCGCCACTTAATTTTGAAGGTCCCTTACACAAAATTATTGTCACTTGTACAGGCTGTGCCATTTCTTCTGGACAGTACCTAACTTTGTTTTTTTTTTAAATCCTATATTCGATTATATTTTTGGATTCCTTGTTTGTTTGAATTTACTAGACGGTGGATGAGATATTTTTTGCCTAAAATGAATATTCTACTGTGGCGGTGATATTTTGATGAGATAAAAGTAACGTCTCAGTGGAAATGAGGTTGCCCTGATCGCTTCTAAATCGCTCCGAGATTCCCCAGGACCTCTTTGAGATTGCCCCGGAATTTCCCACAATATTATCAGAGCCATTATAAAAATGTAGGCACTATGTGCTTTTTACTATTCTGAATGAGACTAGATTACGTAACTTTATTCAATTAATCAAATTTCTTCAAAATTAGTTCTCCGTGCTTGATGACATACACATGTAACAAAAAATCTTGATCCCACTGAACACAAACCAAATAACAATGCTTAATTGAACAATAACATACAGAATGCCGTGGTTGAAAATTTGCAATTGCGACGCAGAGGTCGGAGTTTGTGGTCGTGTGGCCGCGGCCTCGGTATCAATGACCTCCGATTGCCTAGTGAACCAAACCCGTTCCCCATTCCCGCCGCCTCTCTTCGCCGTGAACTTGCACAAAACGCCAACAGATTCTTATGCGTGGCCGTCGCATTACCCAAGAAGGCTTTTCCTTCAACTTCAATTGTATTCGGAAGCCGGCGACGGCAGAACAATAATTATAAAATGCAGACACAAAAATTACTTTTTTATGAGGACTTGTTTGTGTGCTGCATGTTGTGTACGTAACGTTTAGGGTATCTTTCCTGGAGTTTATGTTAAATTCTTGCATAAGAAGTTACCATCAGACACCCATTATTATTCTGTTGTGTAACCTGGAATATTTTAGAATGGATTGAACACCAAAATATTTAGGCACGTGATATTGGATAATTTGTGTATTTTTTCATTTGATTCTTCTTGTATTGGACACTTTTTGCGTTTAATTCTTTCTGTTTCATTCAATTAGTTTGGTAATTTATAATTGGGGTCGTTCAGTGTTATAGAATTTCAGTTTCACCCTATACATATAACCTACAATTTATCACAACATTTAAGGTATAGTTTTACAAGTGACTGACAGTCGGAGACATTTTTCAGATGTTAGTCTTGGTCTACTATGAGACATGGTTAGTTACTGCGCATCTTTTGGGGACCACTGACAGTGATCTTTGTGCCGTTAGTAAATGGAAATCTGCAGTGTTTTGCAGCAAACTAAATTTTCTGAAATTGCAGTTGTCAGTGGAAGATTTGTTGTCGAACTTCTGCAAGATTTTTTGAATACGTATCTGTCGTTTTGAAAATGTTACTTATTATGGAAAAAATAAAAATAAGTACGAGTTATGTTGGATTTGGAATAGAAATTGAGAAACTGTAAAGTTGTGGCCTAGTTTTACAAATTGTAAATTAAACTTAAAGAAATCTGGAAATTTGGCCTGCGAGACCTATTTTCGAATTACGTAGAAATTGTATTTGTCACTATTGAAAGATCTTTTAATTCACTGGTTATATTAAGTACGATATACAGTTGTACAATTATTTAAAACACGAGATAAACAGTATTAAATTGGAAAATGTTTTTGACTTTGTAGAAATCGGTAAGTCGATCACCTTGATGCATACGTAATGAAATATGGAAATAATTATTTTATACGTTCATAGTTTAAATTGATCGATACCAATTAAACCTAATTGAAAAGTGCTGAACTTAGTGGTACACGTATAGGAATAATGCAGTGTAAATATCTTAATTTTTCCAACATGCCTCTCATAAGTTAATTTTATGACTGGATTGTTGTAAACAGACAGAAAAATCCTTGCGCATCGCGAGATGTCAAGATGCTGTGTGTAAATAAATGAGGATCGAATTAAATTAACCTCAGTTTTGTTTGTCTTGTTATTTGTCACTTGCGCAGGTCAACGACTGGTTGTTACCTGTAGGACATTCGGAGCAACTCTTCCAATAGAAGACGACGCGAATCTATGATGACTAAGTTACTGCTTTTTTGGTCAGGCAAATTTCGCGTGGGTCTGCCCTCTATTGCGTTTTAATTCTGCACCTACAATTCGCTAATGCTGCGTTGTTTTTCTAAACTGTTTGGGTGTACAGACCTTCTGCACTGAAAAAAGTTCGCTGGCACAAATTTTAATAATATTTTCACGTTTTTCAAGTTTTTTAAATCAAGGAGATTTTACTTGGCAAAATTTGTGGATTGTAGACTTGAGGTGCCAATTTTGCTCGTGATATTGTTGAACAATTACTCGACTAACGTCTCATAAAATTGCTAGGCAACCTCTCGTTACGATCGAAAAGTTTTGCCTGCAAAATGTAAACTCTCATGGATATTATAGTATGTATATGATAAATCCTTGCTTTCCTAATTATGGTATAAGTATTTTGCATGGGTTTTTTAAGTTTATTTGCGAATGCTTTAAAAATCTTTGCCTATCAAAACAAACTGTAGTGCAAAGGACATTTTTATCTAGTCGCACATAGAAAAAACACCGCTAAAATTCCACGGAAATTATCCAGAAACAAGAAAAAACCATCGAGATAAACGGGCACGTTTTCAAATATTTGCCTAAATCTTCTGTCCTCACAAATAAATATCCAATTCCGTTCAATTACCTACTCGAACGTGAGCATTGTAAATTCAAACAAACGAACGTCGTTGAACCATCGCCATCTTGCTTGGGAAAATGGCGTAGAATTCTATCACGAATATATACGGCAAAGAAACACTTCCGCGTGTTAGAATTACGTTGCGACATCGCGGAGGCCTTGACCGTGACGAAGCTTAGGAGGGGAAAGAAGAAGGGCGTTTCAGACTATCGAAGAAATGGGGCATGCTAAATAAAAAATACGTCGAATTGTATACGTATTGCACAACAGAGAAGGTATAGAGAACGAGTTTCTTGGGCCCCCAAGAAGGCTGTAAATTGCGCTGTCACGACTAATGGTTCATTAAACAGTATTATCTTATGAATGTATAGACAGGTATACAGGGTCAGTCCAATGATGCGGTTTGTAACATCTCCTAAAATTTGGTAATGCCTAAAATGTGTTTTACATACTTATAATTTCAATTTTCTTTTGCTGGACGGCTTCTTACAAAATAACATTGTATGAGTCTCTCTCATCGGCTTTGCCAACTTCGGATTGTTGAAAATTTTCACCTCTGCATACATCAGAAACATTTTCTTCCAGTGTGCCTTTTCCTTCTCTCAAGTTTCATTTGAAATGTATTCAGTCTCTTTGTTGAATTTTGTTCCACACCTCTCTCGTAGGATTATATTATAGGTATCCTAAAAAATACGATTGGAGGTATGACATCATTAACACCGTCGTTAATATATGTATGCATATTTTAAGTGTTACAATATAAGAATCATGTTCATTTTATTTGGCACTAGATCATCTCGCGCGCTACGCGCGCTCCATGCCCAAATCGAATTATGACTTCAAAGAAACGCATTATTGCCCGATTACAGAATAATTTACATCTGATATAATTCCCTGAAAACGTAGTTTTGAACTATACGGCTATTTCTATTATTTCCTAAATAAATTATCAAAACCTTCCCAAGAAAGAACTCTTGAAAAAGCCACGCATAATTGTCCGTGAGTAAATATTTCTTTCGGAGATCAATTCCTATTTGATCAAATGTTTGGCCTTGTGATTTGTTAATAGTCATTGTAAACGCTAGTTTAATGGGAAATTATTGTCGTCTTTTAAAAGTAAAAGGATAAACATTTTCACATTACAGCGCTATACGGTTAACGAAAACTATATCTCCATGTTTATCGCCTGTTAAAATTTTGCACTGTAGGATATTGTCTCCCAATTGTAAAAATCTCGTACCATTACATAAGCCTTCATTAATGCTGAGATTTCTAACCAACGTCACAATACAATATACTCTCAACTTCAATTCATGCGGAGGAAAATTTGGAGGGTTTAAAGTATTTAAATATTCAGGAAGAATAGCATCGTTTAAATCTCCATTATCACAATTTTCAACACTATCCCAGTTTGTATACATTTTTTCTGTTTTTATATCTAACAGTTCTACCACTTTTTTGTTAATGTCTTCAACATCAGAATAGCTGATTAGGTCATATCTATGAATCGCTTTTCTCCAATTGATTCCTCCATATATAGGGTAATTCTAGGAGAGATGGCTCACTTTTTAATAAAAAATCATATCTCCTTTATTGCAATTTCAAAAATAGTCAAAAATTAACAA
Source organism: Xestobium rufovillosum (assembly GCA_963966045.1). Lineage (NCBI taxonomy): Eukaryota > Metazoa > Arthropoda > Insecta > Coleoptera > Ptinidae > Xestobium > Xestobium rufovillosum. Next base: position 41,742,707 of record OZ014492.1, read on the forward strand.
ACACAACAACAAACACTTAAAATACCCTTCTTAAACATAAATACGAGGTAAACATAAATTATTTTTCTAAAATAAAATAAAACAAAAAACCCTTCTCTGAGCTATCTCACCTATACTATAGAGGAGAGTTGGCTCGGCCTATCAGGTGAGATGACTCAGGCAGAAAATGCTGAAATGTATGAGTTCGAACGGATGTTTGATTCATAAATAACTATTTTTTCTTATTCAACACTTTACCACACAGGTCAGGTCACAATTGCGGCGCGTGCGCAAAACTTTATTGTTGGCCCTCTGCATTTTACAAGTAAACTAAATTTTCATTCAAGGTTATTACATAAGCGTGAAACGTCTAGGTATGTTTGGTTTATGCCTCAGACCATTCTCTGCGGTTAACACTGGCTTTACGTTTGTATTCCGTAGGCATGTTCACGTTTACTGTAAATACATTAGTGTAGGTTTTAATTTCCAAAATCTGTCACTGACGTATTGAAAAACGAGAATAAAATGCTGAGCCATCTCTCCTTTGTAAGCTGTGAGCCATCTCACCTGATTTTATAAGGAGAGATGGCTCAGCATTTTTTCGCAACACCCCTACTTGATATGAAGTGAAATTGCGGTTAGAAAGACAGCCACAGTTTCTAAGAAGCACATAACAACGAAAATTCTTTAAAAAATGAACTGCGACTTACCTATTTTTCACTTGCGCCAACTGCCTTCAGAATATTATTGTCAGATGAACGCTGACTTATTCGTAAAATAGGCACTAATAAACTACCGCCGTGAACAAGATTTCGCCCCAATGCCACATATAATATCTGATTAACGACAGTGTTGCCAAATTGCGATTAACTACAATAACCACAGAAGAATGCATAGTGAGCCATCTCACCTGATGAGCCATCTTTCCTAGAATTACCCTACGTTCAACGATATCCGAATTATAAATACATCTCTGTGGCAATTCTAAATTGCTATTCATATCGTTCAAAACTCAATCTCCAACATCCAATAAAAACTTGGTGAACACAACACCATAATTTTTCCACCAAACGGAACATCACAATTCTAAAGTCTCGTAAGGTTCTGTCTATAATGTCTAAAGCATACCTTGGCGCCACAGGAGCTTCATCCCAAATAAAAACATCTACACTCCTTAAATAATCTGCTTCTTTTGAATTTTTCTTAAAGTTGGAAGATGAATCTAAAAACAGAGGAACAGGTAACCCAAACGTTTTATGAACTGTTCTGCCATGAGGAAGTAGTGTTGCTGCTATGCCCGTGAAGGCCATCGTACAAACAATTTTATTCTTACTCTTCAGTAAGCTGTAAAGGATTGTATAAACATAAGTCTTACAGGAGCCTCCTGGACCGTCTATATAAAAACATGAAGATCCAGAAATTGATTCATTCATGTTAGCATCACATTTACCCAAAATAATATCTACAATTTCTTTCTGCTTTTCATTTAGGTGTTTATATTGTCGTGATCCTATTTCTATTGCTTGTTCTTCATTTGCATATTCAATGTCGTGGCATGGTAGGAAACATTGAAAAATTGTAGGTAACCTTCCGCAGAAAGCATGGAACTAATTTGAATATAGGCTTTTTTGTCCTTCAGTATTGCTGTAACGTCTTTCATAATCTTGTGACATTGCTTCTTTAAATTCTTCCCACAATTCTTCCTGATAAATTGGTCGGCAATGCATTGAAATACGAATGAATAAATATCTCAGCTGTCTGGGCATCATCCAAATTTCAGCTTCATTCATGTTTTTTTTTTCACTCGAGATGATCTTAAATAAGACCTAATTTTAAACACGCTGCTACATAAGATTCCCGTATTTCTCCGTTTACTGTTTTCAGATCTTCAAATCTGTTTGCTCCTTTAATATGAAGTAATAATAATCGAAAATGAAATAGTTCAATTTAGCTGGGGCTTACGGAGTACATGCGTCCAATAACTTTGAATTGTTTCTGACGGCGTATACTTTTATAATGACAACAAACATGATACCTACCTGTGATAGTTCAGACGTACGCACTTTTGGCGATCGACTCCCGTACGTATTAAAAAGAGACGGAAACGAAAAATCTGACCTCGCTAGATCGAAACGGTACGTGTCTATTGCGCATTCTCCACGACTAACATCACTTTTATTAGATAGGATATAGCTTACATAAATTATTTTTATTATTATTTATGTGTGACGCAGATTTTTCCAACAGGTTCTCGTTTATCATGCTGCATAAGTGAATGTCAAATGAACCATGTTTCAGCCATCATTTATAAGATTTTCTTGTGTTCTGATGGTGATTAATAGAAATATTATTTAAATGATGAAATGTTAAGGCTGGAGTTCCATGAACTTAAATAATCGGCAGTAAGCAGATAATAATTATAAGTGCTCCCGCATACAGTACTTCTATTTTGTTTTAAATTTTCGCTTCAAAGCCTGGTTACAAATCTGATAGTAATAAAAATAAAGGTGGAGTAGATGGGGGCTTCACTCACCATTGCTGAGCCACATATTCAGCAGTAAAAGTAGCTTTTACTGCCTTGGCAGTAAAGTTGAACTTTAAGTTCGTGTATACAGTCGCGAAATGTCATGTTTTTCTGACGTTTGAAGAAAAAGGTATATTAATAATTATTAAAATGCTTTTAGATTTTTTATCTCTCAATTTGAGGGTTAAAACTTCTTTTAAAATTCATATGCACAGTATGAAATTTGAGTACAAAACAAGGTAAATTATGAAAACCAAAATAAATTAGATTTTAAGGAATTCCTTAAGTCTTGGGTACCTGCTCGGGAAAAGCCCAACTCGTTACATACAATTTGCAAAGGAATTCACCCAACAAGTAAATATGCAGATTCGTAAATACCGGACATTTGAAGTACCACATCAATAAAATGTAAAATTATTTGACAATAATCGTATATTAGCGACCGACGGGAGACGCGAGCGACGGCCGAGCGGTCGCTTTGATGTGGTCCCGATCGTGTTATAGGATGGTCCCTTTACAGGATTCCAACTAAAGGTAAAGTGTACCTAGTAAAATGTGCTTGGTTCCTATAAAATTTGATCTCTTGCTCAAGTGGTTGTTTTATAGAGGTAGTCGCTTCTAGGATTTTCACTTTAATGAACTTGAAAATAACGTCTTCTTCAGCAACTACTATTAAGTTTATTTAATCTCGAGTCGCCCCCGTCTTCATAAAGTGAACTTATCTGTACAACTATTATGATATAATTTATGGGGATATGCATATATAGAGCCATGCAAAAGAGACTCTTACCTACGCTATGTAATAATTATTTTGTTTACGTATCCCGTATAACTGTAAATCGAGAACGTGGGTATTTATATGCCTAATTTAGGCATATAAATCTGACTCTCAACCATTTTAATACGCCCTGGATTCAAGAAATTACGTTATGCGACTTGGAGAAGGTAAAAGTTGTAGCACATTTTTGAGTTCGGTGTGGGTCCTATTCTGCATCGTCCAGAGAGGTAAACTGATGTAATTTTGGTATTTGGTGGATGTTTCTGGTTAACGAGTCGTACACCTTTCTATAATTATTTTTATTTACTGCTGGTGGCTGCCAAACTGATAGAGGAAGTTATCGTCAAATCTTCGACTGTTTTCCTGTGGTAAGTAAGCTTATAAATACGTTTACCGTTAACTTACAGAATTGAATAACCTCTTTGGGGATGATTCACCGATGCAACCGAAGCAGTTTTAATATAAACAAAAACTCGAATCATGTGATCTGCTGCGGTGAAACAAGGTCATCGCACTGCGTAACATGATGACAGACGAATGAGAGAGATCCGCAAAATGAAACCAAAATTCCAACAAAAGTAACTCTGATGTCCGTAACTGTTTCTGCGGTTACTTTCTGAACCCCGTTAGGTCGCGGGCGACCGTGTAGATTCACCTCCTCGGCATTCGGTCTCTGGGATATTCGCATATGTATGTATGTGTGTTAGCCGGACTACGACGGATGATCGAATTCCGAGAATTCACTGTGAGGTACTCGTGGTTAAAAACGAAACTGTTAATGGAACGTTCAATAATAATAAATTTGCCTTTGGACATAACACGATCATCTTTTCAAGATTTGACGGATCTCTTGTAGTGAACGTCATATAGGTATTTGATGTGCCAAGCAAAATGTCAAAAATATGGTGGTTTACTGAAAATTCTAGATCACTGTAGGCCAAACGAAATATGTGGAATTATTTTCACGTTATTTTATAATAAAGTTCCTACCATGAAGGCCATGAAGTTTAGAATAGATGGTTATGTTCGCTAGTGCTACCTATGTGGTGAAAATGTACAGAAGAAACTGATAAATTGTTGAGGAAGGAATTATCAAAACTACAACCCGAAGAAGATAGATATAAGTGGAAGGGAGCTTATGAAATATTTCATGCACCGCCACAACCCCTTCCGTCGCTAGCAACCAACAGTAGTAGTTCAAGAGTTTCAATTTCTAAAGAGGTTATAAATGAATTTGTCAGCAATCGTCCAGAAGAGCTCGAAACTATACCACGAAATTACATATCTATTTAACTCTGATAAGACGAAAATCTTAACTAGAATTGTGCAAAGAAGGATGGAGAAAATGGTGGAAGAAATATTAGGAAAAGATCAGTTCGGATTTGGAAGAAATGGGGGAACGCGCGAGGCCATTCTAGCTTTACGAGTAAAAATAGAAAAAACAATAGAAAAGGGAAAGAGCGCCGTTGTAGGATTTGTAGATTTGAAAAAAGCCTTCGACAATGAAAGAAGATCTTCGGAATGCTCAATGCCCAAGATTTTGGTATTTTGGTAAGCCCTAGAAGAAGAATACACACGTCGATGAAGAGCACCCCAGTACAAATTCTATCATCATAAGGTTCTCAGTCCGAAGACTGGTTGGACGCGTACCTCCATTCTTTTCTATCCTGAGATAACCTACGCATTTCCCTAAAAGTAGAACATCCTACATCCCTAACTATTTGAGAGCAGTAGTCTAATCTAGGCCTACCCCTACCTCTTTTTATTCCTATCTCTGACTCTAGTATGTCACGAACTATTCCTTCGTGTCTTAGAAGGTGTCCTACCATCCTATCTCTCCTACTCTTTATTGTTTTCCATATCTTTCGCTTTTCCCCAACTCTTTCTAATACTTCCCTATTGCTAACCTTATCTATCCACGGTATCTTCATCATGCGTCTGTAGCACCACATTTCAAACGCTTCTACTCTTTTTCTATCCGCTTCTCCTATTGTCCAAGTTTCGCACCCGTATAATGCCGTACTCCATACATACGACGTTAAGAGTCTCTTCCTAGTCTCTATATTAACCGTTCTCGAGCATAACAGTTGTTTCTTTTTGTTAAACGCAACTCGGCCCTGCGCCATTCTTTGTTTTATATCTTTAGTGCTCCTACCGTCTTGAGTTATTTTACTTCCTAAGTAGCAGAAATCCGCGACCTCCTCTATCTTCTCATTTCCAATTTGTATTTCCATTTTAGTTCTATTTTCACATCCCCTACATACCAAAATTTTAGTTTTCTTTTTATTGATTTTCATGCCGAAGCCCTGTGTCAAAACTGCTTCCATTTCATTCAAAGCCGCTCCTAATTCTTCTTTGCTAGATGCTAACACTGCTATATCATCCGCAAATCTGAGCATGTTAATAGTTTGGCCCTGTACATTGATCCCTGAGGCTGTTCTTTCCTTAACAATATTAATCGCATCTTCGATATATAAGTTGAAAACTAGAGGTGACAATGCACATCCCTGTCTCACTCCCTTCCGGATATCTACTTCCCTTTGTTCCTGCTCACATTCTATAACTGCCTTTTGCTCTTTGTAGAGATTATGTATTATTCTTCTGTCCCTGTATTTCATCCCTACCTTTCTCAGCACTTCGAACATCTTCCCCCATTTTACGTTGTCGAAGGCTTTTTCTAAATCTACAAATCCTATATAGACGCTCTTTCTCTTTTCTATCGTTTTTTCTATAATTACTCGTAAAGCTAGAATGGCCTCGCGCGTTCCTCTATTTCGTCTAAATCCGAACTGATCTTCTCCTAATATTTCTTCCGCCTTTTTCTCCATCCTTCTTTGCACAATTCTACTTAAAATTTTTGACGCATGGGAAGTTAAACTGATAGTTCTAAAATTTTCGCATCTATCCGTGCCTTTTCTTTTTGGCAAAGCTACTATGATGTTCCGTTTGTAATCTTCTGGAATCTCGCCTGTCAGGTATATGCGACTAACTAATTTAAATAAACGATCTATTACCTCTTGACCTGCGCACTTTAAGATTTCTGCCTGCAAGCCATCTATACCTGGTGCTTTATTATTCCTTAAACTTTTTAGTGCTATCTCAAACTCTTCTCTCTTCTAGTGGAATTCCAAACTAGACGTTCCTGAAGATAACTACAAAACTTACGTCGTATGCTGTGACGTTGGTTCTGAATGATTTCAGTGCATCCACTGGTAAAATTGAGGATTTGCGATACATGTATGGAAGTCCTTACGCCAAAGTTTCCGATCCAGCCACTGTGTGTGCATAGTTTACTGTAAAATTTATACTAAAATTTTCCATATTTTGTGGGTATTTTAGAGCCAAAATTCCTAAAATTTCTGGCTATATGTATAGAACGTTCTTCTCTGAAGCGCATAAGCAATCCGAAATCAAAAAAAATCTTGCGGGACACACGACCATTAAAAAATAAGCAACAAAAAATTTTTAGAAATGAATTTAACGACTTTAATGACGCATTCAGTGTGTACCTACGTCTTTAAAAGTTTTAAGAATAATGTCGTTAAATATTTTTTGTCTTCCTTATATTCTGCAAATTGTGAAAAATATTTTCTTCATCCGTTACACAACAAATAACAATGTAAAACGAACGAGTTTACAACAAATTATGAAACGAGTAGCATGAGTAAGTCGAAGTAAATATAAGACAACTGCCCTCTTGGAGGTTGACCGACTATATCTCCGGGTTATTGGCCTCTTCAAAAGTTTATACTTCCCGGTTTTGCACGAGTCCTTCGCTTCTTGGCTATTTTAAGAGGAGGAGGCATTTGCTACGCCGTCATCAGCCGTGTGTAAACAGCTTCGCTATTATTATGTTAGATGGCACGAAATTCAGTCGACGTAAAGAATTTCTTGATGATTATATTCTGTGCTTACGGGAGCGTGGATACAAAATTGCTGCTTTCGGAACTGAATTAAGTGGCTATTTAATACACAATCTACTGCTGTTGATAAGAATATTTTTAATACAGGGACAAAAAAAATATTTGTCAGATTTTGACGCGTATTTTCTTCCTTTATCGATGAGAGTACAATTCGTCCATTAAGAATTGAGAAGTAAGGACCTCGATGTCGGTGAAGGTAACTCACACCATACAATCGCAAAGAAACATGAGTAACACAAACATTTCTTGCATTTTTTTACTTACTCTTACTTTTTCAATGTTATTTTACACCCCAAAAGCTATAAACGTTAGCAATACAAACCATTTTGCAGAATACCTATCATTTATGAAAATTTTCAATTGTAGAACCGTGCAAATCAGTATCTGTCTAATAATTAATTATGAGAGCAGATGGTTTCACATTTTGGAGCAAGAAAGGGTTTCTGATTGCAGGTGAAGGTGTATCTCGCTTCGAAAAGTTATTCATTAATTATCTCAAGATACCACGTCAAACATATACAAGGTGTTTCAAAACAATTTCTCTTAATTCACAGTATGAAAGTTACTTGCATTTTCAGCTTATATGCAAATTTTATTTTTGCTGTATTAATAGAGTGGTACATTCTGAATAAAATGACACCTAGAACATTTCCTCCTGATAGCAAATAAACCAAAAACTAAATTCTGAAATATTTATCTACGTCACGCCCAATAAAGCTGCCCGCACACTGATGCGCGGTAAGCCGAAGCGAAGCGCGGCAAAGCGCGGCGAAGCGAGGCGTCGTTTTAGCAAAGTCCGCACATTAGGGCGAAGCGAAGAGAAATAGTCGCAAAAGCTTACACGCATGCGTTTGAACAGCAATACTTATCTTATAGTTTGCATTTCGGAAGTGAGTAGTTATTGAACAAGGCAATGGATAGAGGATCCTCTATCCATGAACAAGGCCTACACTGTTTTATCAGGGAAAATGCTTTCTGTCGTAAACGAATAAAGGAAATTACATTCTGCAAAAAGTATTAGATTCTTATTGACTGTCGCTCAAAATTAGTATTCAAATAAAGAATACAAAATGATGACGCAGTGCCCCAAACAATTTTTCCAGCAACATACTATGATTTTTTTAAGTACCTACCTATTTTGTCTACAGGATATTTTTTTGAAAATTTAAATAACGATCTACTAAAAGAATAGAGGAAATATTTTATGAATTCGTATGCGTTTTTCTACTTAGAAAAATTTCATGAACGTTGACACTACAGTAAAAATTTGTTTAATTCGATACTGTATTCAAATGAAATAAGAGACTCTTCACCCGAAAGTGTCTGAAAAGTGACGACAATACAATATTTGGCTCTTCGCTTCTTCTACGTACCGGTAGCACAGACTAGCGCGGTACGAAGCGAAGCGAAGCGAAGCGAAGCGAGGCTAAGTCGCTTTGTTGCTCGGAAGAGTTCTCTCGGGACGGCTCTTCGCTTCGCTTCTTGGACGTACGTGGACAATTCAAATATTGTTCCTAACAAGACGTTGATTTAAATATTTGTCACTAATGTCACTTCATTTGCAATTATTTGTGATAAGTCACATACATTTTCGTTGGTGTATGTTATTGCGTTATTAAGTTAGAGAGCCGATTGTTACAAGGTGTTGCCCATTTTTACAAAATGGACCATTATGAAAATCGAGCGATTACCAAATAGGTATCTATACCAAAAAGGTTTCTCATTGGAAGAAATTCATACCTATAGATATAGTACAAGTACCTACTGGGTGAATCTGCACCATCATATCAGATGGTGAAGGACGGGACCAAGGATTTTAAACTTCGCAGAGAGACCTGTGGACAAGCTCCAAAACTGTTGTTTCCGAAGAAAATAATGATTTAGTCCATTCATAGCTCAGACTTGCGGTATTTTAGTAAGCACCGTTGAAACCATTTTACATGAAGAATTAGGTCTCAAAAAGGTGGCTGCATGATGGGCACCGAAAATGTTGGCGTCAGAACAAAAGTGCATTCGACAGGTCGCCTCAGAGACAAACTTGGCTATCAGAAACCGAGCTCCTGAAAATTTCCTGGTAAGATTCGTGGATGAAACCTGGATTCACCACTAAGATCCTGAGTCAAAACGGGAAAGCATGAAATGGGGGCACAAGGATTCATTACACCTAAATATCAGGTATTAAATTTCGTTTGGAGATTGACCATGTACAGAACAAAATAATCATTATCATTATTATTATAAAAATTGTTATAGTTAACCATGAGAAATAATTTTCAAAAAAAGAATTAACTATAAAAATACATATATTAAATCCGCTGAGTATTCAAATAATTAACTTAAAAATTTGCTTGTGAAACTGTGTTGATTTTTTCAGTGAACTTTTCGACATACCTATTCGTGATAAATTGATTTACTTATATATTTATTTGTTTACAGGGACAACAAAGTTCTATAGAACTCAAGTTATCGGAAGCCCACACCATGTACGCAATTCTTTAGCATAGATATCTTCTTGTAAACAGGAAGGATACACTGTGCTGTCCTAATTCCAAAGTTAATTTTAAACTCTGGTAACGGCACTCTACTCGGCACGTTGAGAATGTGACGGCTTCGGGCTCGCCGGCCTATAATACCCGCAATTTTATGAGCCTAGCATTCAAATTATTCAGCAATGTGGTAAGCATGCAATTTTCTCCTTCAAGATATTGTAAACTGAAAAAGAGTTTTTCTTTTGTCTGGTTCTGGCAGGCAAGTGTCACACTGAGTTTACTAAGTTCGCACTAGGTTAAATGTGTGATTTTTTAAATTTCAACAACCATAATTTTACCTAGGTAGAATTAACTGCAAAAAGAAAACAGAAAAATGCTGAAAAGTTATTTACAGCCATCTTAAGAAGTCATCTTTCAGGTATACGTGCCCCAATGAATATTTTTATTTACCCATAAAAATGTAGCTACCCATAATTATATGCTCGTCTCAAAGCACCAAAAATCAAAATATTTACAACCCAGTACTATTATGCAATAAATCTAAACCGACCTTCTCCTTTTCTGAAAACTGGACAATAAATAATTGTGAACTAGATTTGCGTAAACTTCTTTATACACCCCAAGCTGCTTCTATTGTAAACATGCTTCCTATATTGCTTCTCCGAAAAATGTTACGGTCCAGTTTCCGGGTTTATTGGGGGTCGTATTTCTTATTAGTTTCGTCGACGATTTTTTGTGCAATATTTTAGACTTTCGGCATGTTGGAAAGGATGGAATGTCTTTTTTGTAAGTACCTAAGTAGGTAGTACTTAAAACCAAAGAATATAAACTTATAGTCTTGAATAAGACACGATAAAATTAGGTAAGTATCTCTGGAGACTTCAACGTGACGTTAGGTTACAAACTTCCATGAAACTGCAAAAATCATTGAGGGATGTTTGTTTGAATATACATAGTAGTATACAATGCAATTATTTATGTGAGAACTTTTTTATACAGGGTGGGTCAGTAGTGCCTAGTCAGTCGGTGATTAACTCTTAAAACAGCCCCGTTCACGATTAATATTAATTTATTGTCTATATTATTAACTGCCATACTTAATCAAAATTGTCAGTGAAAATGTTGGATTTTTATAGGAAAATTGAAGTACTTTCGAAAAAATTATTTGGAAGAAAATTAAGAAAAGGATTGTTGGACGGAGTCAAATTTTTCAAGAATAATATTATTTTGAAAGTTTTGACATAAATATTTGGCAGAAAAAAATTTGTTTTTTATTCTTTTGCAAAATTGCACTGAAATGTTCAAAATACGAGCTGTACCTAGGCTCGCTGAATATTGTACCTTGTATAATTGTGGAACTCAAATAAATAAATAAAAAGACCTTGTCAATATGTATTTTTATTAATAAAGTTCCGAAAACAAAGGATTAAAAATTAAAACACTAAAAGTCTCTATGTATGTTGAAAATAAATAATTATTGTGTATGTCCCCTCTATACTATACCTACTATTCAAAACATCAAAATAAAATTTTGTATGCAGTGTGTAAAACTTTATTATATTGTTGAAGATGGAGAGTAGGTATGTTAAATAGGGAAAGCTATGGAATTTCTTGATGCTCATCAACATGGTCTTTGGAAATCCTTCTTCCCCTGAGTAGTTTCTGAAATATCACAAAAATCTAAAAATTGACGTTTTTCCTCTTTTTATAATGACATTCCTCTTTTTCAATAAACGGAAAGGCCCTATAGCTGTCATATAATTACATTCACTAAAGTATCAAAAAATTGTAGAAGAAAGGGCGAGATTTCAGGTTTTCCAGGATATTTCATGAACGGATCAAGTTTTGCCGAATCTCAGCTTTCGGAAAGCATGAAAATGATGAACTTGTTTGTAATTTAGTCAATTATGTTCCCAGGTTTAGTAGATTCGCATCTCCCAATAGATTGAGCACTCTTTCTGCACTAATCGGCAAAGTCAATTTCGGAAATTTAAATAAGATAACTGTTCAAAGTTTATTTAAACAAATTAATATTCTGAACTATACTTAATAATGTTTTACATTTTTTATGGAGGCGACAGGCGAAAGCAAACAAGATTTATATAATAATATTTGTTGAATCACATTCTAAATATTCCGAAACTAATTGTTAGTAATTCGCATTCGCACCAAAGCCAAGGTCTTGAGAGCAAGAACCTGGTGGTACCTTCATATATAAGTTCGCACTGTCGTGGCATATGGTTAATAGGCTAATCAATTAGCGCCTCCTTTACGGCAACCACAAGAGACATAAACTGCAAATAGCAGAATAACTGAACTGTGTACTCACGTCATAGTTTGTAGGAAATGCGAAGTTTATTTTTCTGTAGGTACTTGAGCGTTTAATCAATATTTCGAATGAAGTTCGACTAATTAATCTCCTTTATTTAATCTTTATTACAACAAAATAAATATAAATATGTATAAAGAAATATGAACAACAAACCTGCATTATGCCTAAAACAAAATTATTTTCAATTTAATAATTAAATATATGTATACAGGGTGTTTCAGGATTAACTGAACAAACTTAAAATCTGAATTCAGGACCTCGAAATAAGAGAAAAATTTCCTATGAGGGTATGTCCGGAAATGCTTCGTTAAAGAGTTGCTCCCCTCCAAAGATACCGGCTAAAGTTAGGCTTTTATTTTCTTCTCAAATTTGGTAAAAGATGCAAAAAAAAAATTTGATAGAGATTTTCTACCATCGGAAACGCTTGCAATGGACACTTTTTCAACCATCCCTTATCATTTAAATGGGTGAAAACAGCAACCCCCATTCAAATTTTGTTATTGAATTTTTTTTCGGACCAGAATTTTATCATATAAAAGTGTGACTTGCAAAACCTGATTCATTTAGAAACTTTTTTTTGTCTTTTATTTTTTACACGAGACTAATAGGTTTTGAACAAAAAAATTAAATATGTTGTCACGACTCATACGGTTATTTGAGAAATTGCATTAGGTAGGTAGTTATTTAAGAAAATGAAAATTTCTGCTGTCAAATAACCGTGTAAAATCGATTATTTGACATCAGCCTATTAAGCATTTTCGATTTTCTTAAATGCAATTTCTTAAATAACCGTATGGGTCGTGACAACATATTTACTTTTTTTGTTCGAAAACTATCGGTCTCCTGAAAAAAATAAAACACAAAAAAATTTTTAAATGAATCAGGCTTTGCAAACCACATTTTCATATGATAAAATTCGGGTTCGAAAAAAATTTAAATAGAAAAATATAATGAGGGTTGCTGTTTTCACCCGTTTAAATGATAAGGGATGGTTGAAAAAGTGTCCCTTGCAAGCGTTTTCGATGGTAGAAAATCTTCATCAAAATTATTTTTTTCATCTTTCACCACGTTTGAGAAAGAAAATAAAAGCCTAACTTTAACCTGTGTCTTTGGAAGGAGGCAACTCTTTAATGAAGCGTTTCCGGACATACCCTCATAGAAGACAATTTCGTTTGTGAATTAAAAAATATTATTAAACAAATTGCTGTAAATAATGGCTATAAACCAAAATTAGTTGGCAATATTTTTCGAAAAACAATTCAAGCAATTCAAGAAGTATAATACCCAACCAAATTTAATACTTCAACATTCTTTCCTCCCAATGTTTTTAAATTATCCTCCTTTTTACGCAAACAATACTTAACAATATCATATAGAACATACAATACTTTATCATCATAAGGTTCTCAGTTCAAAGACTGGTTGGACGCGTACCTCCATCCTTTCCTATCCTACGCATTTCCCTAAAAGTAGAACATCCTACGTCCCTAACTATTTGAGAGCAGTAGTCTAATCTAGGCCTACCGTTACCTCTTTTTATTCCTATCTCTGACTCTAGTATGTCGCGAACTATTCCTTCGTGTCTTAGAAGGTGCCCTACTATCTTATATCTCCTTTTAGGTACCAAGTATATAAAAACTAATGAAGATGAAACCCCAAAAAATATGAAATCTTGAGTTATTTGTTGAATTGTGCTTCATGTGCCAAATTTTATATAGGTAAAAAACTTTCTGTAAACATATTGGAGAATATATAATACATATTTCCTGATTTTAATCAGAAAATATAATCCAGAGAAATAATTTTTAGATATTTTAAGTATTTTAATCAAACTTCATTCAAAATTAGCAAGTGATTTATATTGAAATAATTATTTTGCAAGAAAAATGCTGTATTTTTGCTAAAATAATTTCACTTCCTTGCTAGTTCTTCTGAGAAAGGAAAATGCATGTACCTATACATGGAGTTCTTATAGACATGCATATAAACGAGTTCCTAGCATTAAGTCATTTAATAAGACATAATTAGTCCAAGCAGGATATGTAAGTTGTCTTATTTAAAGGACGTGAGAGAAAGAGCCATTCTTAATGAAGAAGATTCGTTAAAAATATAAATGGAATGAAAGGTTTGCTAAATATGCACACAACTCGAAGCAAAACTGACGACCTCAAAGCAAATTGCTTGAACGAATGAATGAATGAATGAAAATTCAGAGTTTATCTTCCACAATTTCTCAGTATCAATTGTAACATTTGCAAATGTCCCACTTTTTGTCACAGCGACTTATTTTGTAGTTGTATTTCTAGTTGCAGCGTTAGTGTTTTGTCTGCGAGCAGTTAACGAACTGTATAACAGACGCATTTTTGCCTTCTGCGCATAAAGCACGGTCCAGACGCAATGTCTTGTACTCAGTGATGATCGCGCAGGCAGAACTGCAGGACGTTGCAGCTCAGAGGTGGTGTCCTCACGGTACAATATTCAGCGCGGTTTTCCCACTCATCTCCGCGGTTAATCAATTTATTCTGTAAGAAGAAAAAGAATTAAGCGTCTGGAGAGTATAAGGCGATCAAAATATAGAAGTGTATCAATACTTTATGGCCCTAACTCGCCTTAGGCTTTACCCGCCACCAGCATGGAAAGCTCTTGTATATTTCAATGAACTTCATGAGGAACTCATGTGAATAGTGACGAAAATATGTCATTGTAAGAAACTGAAAAAGAAAAGGGAAATGAAATTTTTTTACATCCGGAAGCACCCTTCCTGCAGCAGTGTCGAAGAAGAACTACTGAGCAACTTATATGGAAATATGTTTTTGGAGTTTTCCTGTCCACAACGTTTTTTCTGTAGGCAGCTGTACAAAGCCTTCCGACTGGACCAAAAAAAAATTTGGCGGCATTTATACGACCAATACCAATAAAAATGTTCCTGTGGGATATTAGAGGAAATTAAAATTAAATTGGTATCACGACTTTGTACGTATGACCTCATGCGAATTCTCGTACTTTATCTATACGCTATTTTTCTCGATTCGATTCCTGCTGGTAATAAAACATAATTACAACGTACGTTAAACTACACGGCATTGTTTAACCAAATTATCTCTCCATGTGTATAATTGCTGTAAAAATTAATGGAGTCTACCTTGAAAAGTTTGTCGAATGTGGGTGCGTCAGAGTCAATTTTGATTTGTAACAATAATGCCATTGTACCTCAGGACTTTTTTGCATTTTTCCATTTAACCATACTCGTCGGCAAATCCAGAAATTTTAGATACCCGGTGCCGATTTATCAAGGTCTCGGGCATCATTAGTGTACGATTAAAGTTGAACTTCTGTTGAGGTCAGGGTCTCGCTCCTCTCGTTTTCTTGAACTTGAAACTTGCGGAAAATTCCAGCTTAATTGAGCTGCTACGCGGTTTTTATGTAAGCGCGAATACAAGCATTTAGAATATTGTAGCTAATTTTCAAAAAAATATGAGCACGTGTGTTTACTTTCAGGTCCTTAACCAAATTGTTGTACAAAGCCAATGTGCCAAAAAATCGTTTGGAACAAATGATTGATTGTTCATTATAACATTATATTTTTTAAGAATTACAAAGATAGTAAACATAAGTAAATAAATAAATAAAACTTATTAGCAACCCGCAAGAGAAACAAGTAGCACATTGATATAAGATATTCTATTATAAGATTACTTCTTGAACGTTTCTGCTCTATTCTTTCATTGGCCCTCCGCGTTTAAAATTATGCCTGAAGCGTGGCTTTATCGTCATTCTTACAGTGCCCCGAGCATCCACTGATAATAAATACAATGAATTAAAATTCATGTTTTCTTAAAACCTTCTAGAAAAGACAATATTTCACCGTATTTGAAATTAATAATACTAGGTAAATGTATTTAAATGAACTAGCAAAATGAGTTCTTGAATATTTTTAGAATAAATCTGGGAAATCTAGGAAATTTCATTTAATTTAGCAATCGTTTGACACACAATTTCATAGCCTTCTTGCACAGAAATGACAAGAATTATGATTTTTAAGGATTTTCGTAAATATCTCGAAAGCCGTCGAGTTTGAGTATAGGGATACCCAATATGATTAATTAGAAAATTTTCTCGACTATTCATGGGTGTGATTAAGAACATAGGGTTCTATTTAAGAAAACGGACTTTTAAGCGTTTGAAGTTTTTGTTCATTTAGAAGACTTTTAGACTTCCTATTTGTAAAGGGGCCAATTTAAACGATTCCTCGGAGAGCCACATTCATTAGCAACGAATTGATCCTAATTTTAAGCTAGTGAGTGTTTTGGATCAAAAGTTATTAGCGATTTTTCAAGTGGAGGAAATGTGTGAAAATTTCGAAATATAATTTTTATCTGAAAATAGAGAAGAGATAACAAAAAACTTTCCGAGTAAAAATAATTCAAACTCATGTGATAAAACCAAATATTGATATATTTGGGGGTTGTCCTATTTAAAAAACTGAACTTTATGTCAACTTCCGGTATAATCGGAAGTGCTAGAAGTCTGAAAATATTTTAGAAAAGTAGATCGCTACCAACTATAATTCCATGCAAAGTTTCAAATTTATCCCATTTTTCGTTCTCCATAAACTTCTAACAGGCCTCCATCGTGGGACACCCTGTATAAATTTGTTAAAATTAGGGCTAATTCCTAGGTATTAAGCCCCTTCTTAATGAGGAAACGCACCTAATCTGACATAAATTGGAAGATATCGGCATTTTCCGTAATAGTTCCACACGGTCTAACCCGGAAACCACAGTGTTCTACGATGTAGCATATTTAGCACACCTACTTCTATAGTTTAGCGTGAAAACCACACTATAAAAATTTTAGTAGAAAATATAAGGCTCAGACAAAACTCACACCCTGCAACTTCCTTCGGGGGAAGAAATCACCACTTCCGGTGTGAAACAGAAGGTTTGTAAAAAATTTAGCCACTCTCCCTTTTAGTATAGATAAAATATATGTAGGTATACTTTCATTGTATTGATTTCCAGGTAAAATTTTATTTATTTTCTTTCTATACAAGTTTCAAATTACTTTCAGTTTCGTCTAATCGTATATACCTACCTTCTGCCGGTGTTAAACCAGGTGTATTTTTAAAATTGTGATTCTTTCACACTAAAATTATATTATCGTATGTTTTAGTGAATTTTTCGTATGAGGACCTACGACAAGATTCATGATATAAGAAATATCAGAATTTTACAGGTATAACGAGTAAGAAATTCTATGCCGTGCCAAAGAGTTGTTTTATTTATTATTTATAGTAATTACCACAATAGAAACGACGTTTCTAAACAGCGTTACATTCTTACATAATGTAAGAGATAATTATAGCAGAAAACAAAATATACAGCGCAGGTATTTATTTTCCTACTTCTGGATCTTTCATGAAATCTTAACCTATACGGGGGTGTTCCAAATCAAGTGGGATCTTCCGTGTAAGCAATATCAAAAGGCTGTGATCAAATAATTAATTCAAAAATTAACTGCAACCATAAACCACTACTTATGAATAGTTTAATCCTCTTGTATCGTTTTGTTTATAAACATAACCTAACCGTCGCGAACGCTATATTTCAGCATCAAGTTAGGAGACGCTATACATAGAAGATGCCAGGAGACCTAGGGAGATATCAAATAGATTACAGTTTGTCAGTTATTCGTATCAGCCACTCTTAAGGAATATATTTATGAACACAAGATTTAACTGACATCATTATCATGCATACAATGTATGTACCTATTACAGAACAATTAATAATGTGGTAAAAGTAATTGAAGCGGAGGTAACTGCTTTTTTTATAAAACTTCATTTATTATTGAAAGTATGTAACATGCATGCACGTTTAACATATTAATTTCTCAGAATCGTAACGTAACACCGTTGACAGATGTAATTAACATTTGAAACATAGACGCTGGCGAACCACAAAAACGGAATATTCATTATTTGCCTTCAGTACCATACTGTGATGTATTTGCATAAAACATGACAAAGAACAAATCTGTTTAATTTTGACATTGAAAGGCCATCGACATCCGCAAATCGTGCAATATTATTATCTCTACATCAGGCTGAGAAATATTTATTTTAAACATTTGTCAGCGGGAATTACTACGACATATGCAATTAGGATTCATGTTATTACAGTTCACCAAGATTATATCACATCACCAGTATTGTGTAAAGAAGGATGGAGAAGGAAGAAAGCACAGAAATACTCAAAAATGGATGAAGAATAGTACATAATTTGTTCACATAGCTGTTACAGAATTTGAGCAGGAACGAAGAGAAATAGATATTCGAGAACGAGTGACACAGGGATGTTTGTTATCACCGTTTTAAAATTATGTGCCGAAGAGACGATTAATATGTTGAGGATAAAATACACTAATATCAAGATTACTGAATTAAGTACCAAAGATTAAACCCTAGTAATCGAGAAAACCAAAGAAAATAGAAAAATACAGTTAGGTCACATAAAAAGTGGTTGAATGATGTAAGTATACGACAAGTAAATAAAAGCGAATACTAGGCAACTTTATTATAAAAATTAAATATTATATTCTTAGTTTTATCCCACTGCTACTTATCTTTAATCTCCATCTTTCCTCACGCTCGTACTTAAATTTAAAATTATAATTATCATTTCACGTTGAGAACAATAATTGTTGGAGATATTTTTAGTGTACATGTGCAAATCGTTTTGGCCTCGAACTTACGGTTAACCGGCAACCTTGAGAAGAACGGACGAAACTGATCTAGTGGTATATGGCATACTCGAGCAACAATCGGCCATCACTTTCCATGACGATCCGCTATACGTCAAATGATTTCGTTTTATGGCGGTATATACCGTAAATTTCTCGAAATGAAACTGAAATTGGGTTTGCAGGTTTGTTGTGCTATCGCATTCGATTCCGTTTCGTGCCTGTTGCCTGCAGGTTACTTTGTTGCGTGTATAAGCGTCTAAGGGACAGTATTAAAATAGAAAATACTATTGTGAGAAGTTTCTCAATATTGCATGTGTCGAATGTGCATGGAAAACCGTAAACCACTGGTTTCTTCCTTTTGGGACTCATCAGTACGGTGCTTTGCCCTACACACTCGAACCATGCAATATTATTAGGAAGTTCTACTGAGGGTGAAATCAAATACTATAAGACAAAGTTATGGGAACTATTTTCTTATTTCAACTTATAATTCAACGTTTCGCATCCTCGCATTATATATTTTGAAAGACAAGCTGGTAGAGGATTATTGGAAGAAAGTTCTCTTCAGAATATACTGCAGATACAGGAACAGCAAAATAGCACACATCTTTAGTTTGTAGGCTATTATTATTGGTAAATAACTTGTTTTGGCAAAGGAGTCCTGTCCATATTCTTGTCTTTTCCCGATTTCCTCATCCGTCTTCTTTTAAGGACCTTGGCAGCTCTTGTGACATTATTTCCTTATAGTTTATATTTAGATTTTACCTTGCATTTTCCAGCGTTCCTTGCTGTTCGACTTCATCCTTGTTTTATGCCTCCAGGAGCGTGGAACTTCGTTTGGTGCATACCCATTTCCTCCACTTTGAGTCTTTTTTCTTCCTAACATTTGTCTAATTTTTGTTTCTCACTGAATTGCTCTCTTTTCTGCTCCAGTTCCAACATCTCAAACATCTCTCCTGCATACTTACCAATATTTTCTGCTGTGACCTCTACAAAACCGTGTTTCCCCCAGATGCAGTATTATGAACTCAATTAAGCTATCAAACAACACAGCTCTTCTAGTAAAATCTTGACCGAATCTTCGCTTCTTAATATTCCATTTTTTTGTTGTTTTTTTAGAATCAATAACAGAAATATTTCAATTCTTTCTTCCTTCCTTTTCTTCTGAAAATTACAACCTTTGACTGGAAAGCAGTTGGTGTCCGCAACCATGCCAGAGAGTAAGGAATAACTATATAGAAGCATCACTTGAGAGAAAAACAGATAGACAGATAGATGCTTATTCCATAATGAAGAGTATTTCTGGGCAACTCGGCACTATACTTGATCACTTCTAATTTGATCAAAAAACAGATAACACAAAAATTAAGTAGAAGAGTCTAAATTTCTCCGACTCTAGTACGTCGCAAACTATTCCTTCATTTTTCAGAAGGTGTCCTCCCACCCTGCCTCTCCTATTATACAGGGTGATTTATACCAGGGGGTGAAAAATTAAAATTAGGGTTCAGAGCCACAAATGAAGTAAAAAATTTCATATGAAGGTATGTCCGGAAATGCTTCGTATAAAAGTTATGCTCGTCCAAAGATGGAGGCTATTAAATTAGGTTTTTAATGTTTTCTCAATTTTTGAGAAATATATAAAAATGAATTTTGGCACACCTGTTAAGAATACTAATAGAGACGCTTCTAAGAGATATTTTTTCAATCATCCCTTATCGTTCAAAGGGAGAAAAAAAACAACCGCCACTTAATGTTTTTATTGAAATTTTAAGCAAACCCTAATTTTATGATACAAAAATGTTCATTGTAAAGTTTGGCTCATTTTAGAACTTTTTGTCTTCTTTATTTTTTCATAGAATTAATAGTTTATGTGTGGATAAAAATAATGTCATGATCAAACAGTTAAAGCCGATGCAGACGAGGCTACTTTTAGTGGCGAACGCGTGCGATTGCTACTGGCTTCTTGTTGCAATCTATGGAATTAAAACAGTGCATGCATACGTGGCCACTGCAGTCGCGGTAGTAGGCGATAGTGGCGGGTCGGTGGCTCACTCGTGTCACCGGTGGATATCGCACGCGACAGGCCACCGATATAAATGCACAGGTTGTTATTCGGGTATACACACGACGCCACAGCGACTGACCACTTTTGTAAGCTACTATTATTATATTATACAGAAAACCATCAGTATCCATGAGATAGTTATTCAAAATGCCACGAAAAAGTGTGAACGAGATCCCTGAATCATCTTTGTATCTATTTTAACAATTTCACTTCTAATATTTTCTGAAAGTTCATCGAATGATGTTGTCGACGTACGAAAATATTTAAAAACATTTTGTCGTCCTGTCGCAGTTCTTCGAAGAACTGTATCATATATTATATGATCATACAATATATGATAGTTCTTTTGACGCCCTATCGAGTACCTAACACAGGCTACACATGCATACGTCGAATACATCGACGTTCTTTCTTTTTCAAAAGCAGAAGCAATAGCAATGTCACATCACTTGTTGGCATCTTGAGCAACTAAACTCGTATCAGTCAATCGGCCACTGGCCACCACTGGCGCTGCACTAGAAGCCGGTGGCGATCGCGCGCGTTCGCTTCTGATGTGGACCCGTGTGAATCGGCTCTTACTTGCAAAAACGCATGATTAGTTTTTACACGAATAATGTATAGTAGGCCGATTGTTCATTGTCTGTTTTCGACAATTCTCACGTACTTCATTTTTATATCCTTCTCAAAAATTAAGAAAAAAATTAAAAACCTAATTTAATAGCCTTCATATTTGGAAGAGCATAACTTTTAAAAGAAGCATTTCCAAACACACCTTTATACGAGTATGACATTTTTTACTTCATTTGTGGCTCTGAACCCTAATTTTCATTTTTCGCCCTCTGGTATAAATCACCCTGTATATTGGCTTCCATACCTTTCACTTTCCTCCCTATTGCTAACCTTACCTATCCACGGTATCTTCATCATGCGTCTGTAGCACCACCTTTCAAACGCTCCTATTATTTTTCGATCCGCTTCCCCTATTGTCCAATTCTTCTTTGCTGCTAACACTGTTATATCAGCCGCGAATCGGAGTACGTTAATAGCTTGTTCCTTTATAGTAATCTGCCCTTATCAATAGCATCTTCATTATATTAGTTGAAAATTAGGGGTGACAACGCATATATCACTCTCACTCCCGTCCGGATATCTACTTCTTTTCGTTCCTGCTCAAATTCTATAACTGTTGTTTGGTCTTTCTACAGATTATGTATTATTCTTCTGTTCCTATATTATTTCATCCCCACTTTTCTGAGCACTTCGAACATCTTCCTCCATTTGGCATTATCAAAGGCTTTTTCTAAATCTGCAAAACCTCTCTAGGCGCTCTTTCCCTCTTCTAAAATTTTAGTACGCTGTTCTAAGGACAAAATAAGGTGGTAGTTTCCCGTTTCTTCTACCCTTTTCCTTGTTCGTCGTAGTGAACATAATTTTTAATAAACTTTCATGTACACGTAGAATATAGCTTTGTAGAGCGTAAAGCAAACAAAAAAAGTTACGGGACGATATCCATGGGATAACCTGTAGTTATTTCAAATTTGGCCCATTTAAACTAACATGTCAAGGTAATTAAAAAAAGGCGTATTTATTCAAACACCCCCAGTAATTATCTTTTAATTACCCCCAGTTCTTGTAACGCACTGAATAATCCAGATTCAAAATCGATTGCCGAAATATATAAAAATATATTGTCTCTTTTACACATCCTATTATATTCTTCACTCGATTCTTCATGATGTCAAAATCAGATAAAACGAAAAATGATTTTTTCCAAGTAAGTTTGAGTATATTGAAATATTCTGGGGTGTGGATGCCCGAAAAGACCGAAGGAATGTTTAGAAGGGCGGGATGTTTCCTTTTGAACGCCTTATTCGCTGGTTACTTGTTATTCTTTACTTTATGTGAAATTATGCGACTCAGAAGTACGTACGTAAAATCAAATCTCCTCATCAAGAACTTGAATGCCATATTTTCCCATCTTCTGGGCATTTATAAAGGCTACTTATGGATCACGAAAAAGAAAGATTTGGAAGAAATTATGCGTACGTTGCAATCACCCGAACTATCCTTCGAAGCATATGAAGATTTCAAACCTAAGGAAATTGTAACAGAAGAAAAGAATATAGTTGACAAGTGCACCAAAATATTTGTCATCATGTGTGTGATTTTTACAGGCTCGGCTGGCATAACTTCCTTATTAATTTCGATTATTCGTTATGAAAATTCTCTGCAAAGTGTTACTGATATTAATAATGTTACCAAATTGGTTTATACACAAAAACTGCCCTATGATAGCTGGATTCCATGGGATTATAGGTCTGCCAGGTGGAAGTTTATGCTGGCAGTGGTGTCCCAGTGGTGGGGGATGCTGCATTTTGCCTTTGTTATTGTAGGTATGTTTGTTAAACTTATTTTTAAGGCAGAATCTTTAGTTCTGCGTCAAGAAATTTCACTAATTACATTCCCTCATGATCAAAGCCGGAAGTACTGGATGAACTGGGAACAAAAACAACCTTTTCATGGCTCATCATAAAGTTCTTAGTCCGAAGACTGGTTGGACGCGTACCTTCATCCTTTCCTATCCTGAGCTAAACTACACTAAATTTCCTAAAAGTATAGAACATCCCCAGCCATTTGAGAGAAGTAGTCTAATCTGGGCCTACCCCTGTCACTTTTTATTCCTATCTCCGGCTCTAATATGAGGCGAACTATTCCTTCGTGTCCTACCATGCGTATGTGGCACCACATTTCAAACGCTTCTATTCTTTTTCGATTCGCTTTTCCCGAGTTTCTACATTCCCAATATTATTGAAGGCTTTGGCAGTTTATCAGCATCGCTATAACAGCGTCTTAACCCTTAGATTTTTTCTCTGTTGCAGGCATGGATGCTTTATTTGCTAGCATCTGCTCAAGGGCAACAGCCCAACTCAGAATCCTTGGAGCTGCTCTCAGGACAATTCGAGCTAGATCCATCAGCAAACTCAAACTACCATCAACAGAAGTTCTGCACGACTCCAAACAACTAGATGTTGAAATGCATAAGGAACTGAAAAAATGTTTTCTGAATTTGCAAACGGTTTACAAGTTTGTCGATCTCAAGGTCTTTTTATTAATTTTAAGTAATTTTATAATTTTAATTTATAGCATATCTGAAAAGGTGGAATCTATATTCACGTACCTAGTACTATCACAAGTACTTATATCCGTAGGGGTCTTTTGCACAGGATTATACATCGTTTCAACGGTAAATTAAGTTAATTCTATAAAACGTTTTTATTTCTACATCTCTTATTTCCAGATCCCTATTACAAATCCAATAATTATTGCTGAATTCACTTACTTGTTGGCTGCTGAAATTCAACTGGGTTTATACTGTTTCTTTGGAAATCGAATCTCTTACACTGTTAGTCAAATATGCAATAAACCAATTTGCTAGAAAAATGTTTTGTAACTGATTTTAGGCTGAAGATTTGCCTCAAGCCATTTACGAGTTAGATTGGCTATCTTCAAGCAGATCTTTTAAGAAGAATATGTTCATGGTTATGGCCCGTACAGGAAGACCATTGCGTCTAACAATAGGGAAATTCTCTTCGTTGACTATTTCGACCTTTGTATCGGTAAGCAGCAATTGTCAAAGACTTAAAGTTTTGACTAATTTTTTGTTACGTTCTCCTGTCTGATAACAAGAAGATTCATCACCATCATTCCTGTGTACTACTAGACGTAGAAACCACTAAGTATCTCTTATCTTGTACGATTTTGGCTATCTCTATGTCATCCGTTCATTGATTTGGTGGCCGTTCTCTACCATTGGGTCGGTCCACATTCGATCATTTTTTCTTTTCACATAGCCTTTCCACTTCCAATGTTGAAGACCTATTATTCTCTTTCTAATACCTACCCCCATTGCTTTTGTCACACCACATTTCAAATGCTTCTAACGTTTCGTCCACGTTTCGAATAATTCTGAACTCCATACGTACGTTCTTCACAATCTCCCAAATACCTAGAAGATATACACTACTTCTTCTAATACCTTTACTTATTTGTGTATTCCTCTCCGACCCTTGCTTGGCCAGAGACACGGAAGCAACTAACTGGCTCTGAGTTATTATAGAAGACGTGATTTGTGTATACTGTGTAAGAGTGTGAGCTTTTCATCCTTTTTAGTTCTTAGATAGAGTAAATTTATTTCTTTTCAGATTGGAAGAGCATCTTATTCCATATTTGCAGTTCTCAAAAGTGGAGCTTGAAGAACATCCTAACTAGTTAGTTTATGAGGAACATAAAAAATGTATCGGTATTCATAAGAAGTTGCAAATGACTCATATATTTTTTCTCTGTATGTTGTACGTCTGTTCCTAGAAAATTTGTGGGTAGTGTTTACCGGCGTCCTACGTGTTCCTCGACAGATCACTATACTCTTTTGGAGAGACGAACACCTAACAATTTAGGCTTGCTAGATGTTGTATTGTAAATTATAAGTTTCTTTATTGTTTCATCTATGATAATTATAATTCACAAAAATATGTATTTTCCTTGCAAATTAATTCACGCATCTTTGAATTTATAGCAAAATGCAGTAGATATGAACTTGTGTTTGCAAATAAATAAGTAAAATAAATAAATAAGTAAAATAACTTCTGTTATTGCGATGTACACTGCTGTTAAGAATAAAATAACTAAGAACACACGGGGATTCAAGCTTTCCGATATATTTAAATCCTTCTTCAGGAAATATAGCAAATATAAATAAAGCAACAGTCAGGATGGAAAAAGTGAGACGCTAAAAAAATGACAAAACTCACAGTGACGTGGAAATTCTTACATAAATAACGCAAGAAAAGCTGAACTCATCAGAAAAGGACACGAAAAACATCAAGATAAAAACATGATCACAAAATTGAAAATTAATAATCCACTAACATCCCACAGGTGGTAAACTAATGTAACTTTATAATTTATTCACTGTAGAGCACTCCATGGAAACAAAGTAATACATAAATTATTAAGTCAAGCAATAAAAATGACACAGTGTATAAATAAAATATTTAAGAATATGTAGGTTAGCACTCACGTTCGTCAAAATTTAAAATTATTATAACATAACTTTTCCGAAAAACGGTCGGAAAATGGCAAATGACAAAAAATTCCTAGGTCTATAGAGTGAAAAGTAACTACGGCAATTAGAGACTACCAACTTGATTGATAAAAGGAGGGAAATCATGAAATTATGAACAATTTACACATAGTAATGTCCTAAATCAAAAATAGCCATTTAAATCACTGCTCTGTTGGACTATAGAGAACAGTCAGTTACCTAAACATCTTCTGGCATCACTTCTAGGTGAGGCAAGACGAGCAAGACGAGGTCTGCCCAATATTGCATTGATTTAAACCATACAGCTAACTTCGATGAGGTGTCCATCCTAATTAAAGATGAGAAGCTAAGAAAGCGCCTTTTTCTGGAAATGGTGTTCATCGATACTCATAATAGTATGAATAGACGCACTGATACAAATAATTTGAGCAGTATCTACATATACTTACTTTATTATCTGCAGGTCATCGCAGATAACACTACTCCATCTGCCCTCGACTGGGGGTGTCTTTTCCTCTAGCTGGTCTCTACGATATCAATACCCCCTCATACTATAGTCTGCCCATATACTTTGGGTTGCCTCTCCTTATTGATCCTGCCAACTCATTCCTGTCTGTTCAGGCTGCTAACCTTATTTTTACACAAGGCAGGGATGAAATATGCAGACAGAAGAATAATACATAATCTCTACAAAGTGCAAACGGCAGTTATAGAAATTGAGCAGGAACGAAGAGAAGTTGATATTCGGAAGGGAGTGAGACAGGGTTATGCGTTGTCACCTCTAGTTTTCAACTTATATATCGAAGATGCGATTAATATTGTTATAAGGACAGAACAGCCTCAGGGATTAATGTACAGGGCCAAACTATTGACATGCTCAGATCAGCGGATGATATAGCAGTGTTGGGGAAAAGCGAAAGGTATGGAAGACAATAAAGAATAGGAGGGATAGGATGGATAGGATGGCAGGACACCTTCTTAGACACGAAGGAATAGTTCGCGATATACTAGAGTCGGAGATAGGATAAAAAGAGGTAGGGGTAGGCCCAAATTAGACTACGGCTCTCAAATAGTTGGGGATGTAGGATGTTCTACTTTTTAGCGAAATGCGTAGGTTAGCTCAGAATAGGAAAGGATGGAGGTACGTGTCCAACCAGTCTTCGAAGTTCGGACTGAGAACTTCATGATGATGATGATGAGCAAAAACCTAAAAAACAAAGTAATTCACTTACGACAACGAAATAAAAAATAGTTTTTTCTGTTTTTCGGGCTCTTGTCAGAGGATAAGGAACAAAACAATAAGGGAAGAAAATTTTGATATAGTTAGGAATCTAACTCTATCAAAATTATGATATAGTTAGGAAACTATATTAAAATTTTATTCCCTTATTATTTCGACGCCCCTGATAAGATCTATTTTGACCAAAGCAAAAGATAACAGAAATTAAATAAAGGGTATTAAAAACACAATAGAAAATTTCACAGATTTTTGGCTTATTTATGTTCTTATCTACTATTTGCTCTTAAAATATTAAACTTTTCTCAATACCATCTAAGTTTTCTATACCATAAGTGAATAAATAACGGTTATCTGTGGGGCAACGGGACAACCTGTTGTTATAAAATATCAAATGTGAACTAACGTGTTCTATGGCAATTAAGAAAACACCATTTATTCAAACTATCCCCCAATTTTCTTTTAATTGCGTCCAGTTGTTCCTGAAACCACTAAATAATCCAAATTCAAAATCGATAGCCGAAATACATTAAAATGATTTCTGTTTCACATGACCCATTATTTTCTTCCCGATGGCGAAGTCGGGCAAATCCGAAAAAGATTTCTTCGGAGTAAGTTTGGGCATATTGAAATATTCTGGCGTGTGGATGCCTGAAAAAGTTCAAGGGACACTTCGAAGGTCGGGGTGTATCCTTATGAACGCAGTATTTGCTGGTTATTTGGTGTTCTACACTGTAGCTGAAATGATGTACCTCAGGACTACGTACGTAAAATCAAATCTCTTGATCAAGAATTTAAATTCCGCATTTTCCCATCTTTTGGGCATTTACAAGGGGTATATATGGATCACCAGCAAGAAAGATTTGAAAGAAATTATGCGTGTTCTGCAATCGCCCGAATTGTCCTTTGAAGAATACGAAGATTTCAAGCCTCAGGAAATAGTAAAAGAAGAAAAGAATTTGGCCGACAAGTGCGGGAAAACATTTTTCATAATGTGTGTGGTTTTCACGTTCTTGGCCGGCATAACTTTTCTATTAACTTCAATTGCTGCTTATGAAAATTCTTTGCAAAGTGTTACTGATGTTAACAATGTTACCAAACTGATTTACATACAAAAATTACCCTATGATAGCTGGATTCCGTGGGACTACAGGTCTGCCAGATGGAAGTTTATGCTAGCAGCGGTGTCTCAATGGTGGGGGATGCTGCATTTTGCTTTTGTTATTGTGGGTATGCATACTTTTTTGTACAAGAATTCAAAAGCGGTACATATTATATATTTTACACATATATTATATTATCAAACGCTAGTACTCAAATGTCATGTGCTCTGTCTAGTTCGTGTCAGTCTCCAACCATCTATGAAGTTCGATTCTCCTGTTGCAGGCATGGATGCTTTATTTGCTAGTAGCTGCTCAAGAATAACAGCCCAACAAAGAATTATTGCAGGTGCTTTCAGGACAATTCGAACTAGATCCATGAGCGAACTCAAGCTACCACCAGCAGAAGTTCTGTACGATTCCAAACAGCTGGATGTTGAAATGCACAAAGAACTGAAAAGGTGTTGCCTGAATTTGCAGACAGTCTACAAGTTGGTTGTCCTCATGGTCCTAAATTCATTTTACTAATTTTATTATAATTTATAGCGTATGCAATAAAGTGGAATCAATATTCACGTACCTGGTACTATCGCAAGTACTTGTGTCCGTAGGGATTCTTTGTACAGGATTATACGTTGTTTCTTCGGTAAATTATGGTGATTCTAAAACTCTTTCATTTCTGCATTTCTTATTTCCAGATTCCTTTTACAAACCCAATGCTTGTTGCCGAATTTACTTATTTGCTATGTGCTGAAGTACAATTAGTTTTATACTGTTTTTTCGGAAACCGGATCTCTTTCAGTGTTCGTAAAATGTGCTATAGGCAAATTCATTAAAAATGTTTTGCGACTAATTTCAGGCTGAAGATTTGCCTCAAGCTGTTTACGAGTTGGACTGGTTGTCTTCGAGCAGATCCTTTAAGAAAAGTATGCTCATAATTATGACACGTACGGGTAGACCATTGAGTTTGACAATAGGGAAATTTTCTTCGTTGACTATTTCGACGTTTGTATGGGTAAGAAGCAGTTACCTCTTTGTAGAGTAGGTAAATCAGTGGCCTAAAGTTTTGACATTTCTAATTTCTCTGTAATGCTTTCATGTCCGATAATGTGAATTATCATTATCGTCCTGTGCGCCTCTCTCTCTCTAGATTTCTCTCATCTTGTACGGCTTTGTGCATAAAGATTATTCATATTTTCAGATTGGAAGAGCATCTTATTCCATATTTGCCGTCCTCAAAAGTGGAGCTTAAAATATTTCAACTAATTATTAGTTTATAGACAGCATAATACTCAGAATGTGTTATTATTAAAAAAAAAGTTGCAAATGACTCTTGTATTTTTTCTTTGTGTGTTATACGTCTGTTCCTAGAAAATTTGTAGGTAGTATTTGCCAGCGTCCCACATGTTCCTCGCCAGATCCCTATGCTATTTTGGCGAGACCTAACAAATTAAGGCTTGCGAAATACTGTAAATTATAGGTTTCTAAATTGAGTTAATGATTCCATCTGTAGATAATAATTATAATTCACGAAAATGGCGTGCTTTGCTTGTAAATTGATGCACGCATCTCTGAATTTCATAGCGAAATATAGTAAACATGAATCTATATAGTTGTTAACTAAATTGTATATCTTCTGCTATTACGACATATAACGCAAAATTTTGTAAATTCTGCAAACATTTGAAATACAAATTGCGTGTAGGTACTTTAACCTGCAACGGCGAATGCAACTATACGTTGGTCTTTTCTAGACCCTTAGATCACGGTAGATGGTGTTGCAACTGGTCAGGTTGGCAGGAGCCCTGTCAGTGAATATACACTGTCGGATCTTGCAAGAGTGCCAGCAAGAACCGCGTCTTCATGCTAAAGAGTGTACAAAATAGAAAGACCATTGACATAGGCGCTGCATTTTGCGATTTCACAGATAAAAATTTGAACCTACTATAAGTCAAAATTTGGGCGCAATTTATAATCTGACATAAGAGGCAGGGGGAATATTATTTGTTAGGTATATAATAGGTACAGGGTGTACAAAATTGCCGATTTCTTTATTATTGGACCTACAAAGACGGTTAAATAGGCAAAGAATTTGTATTTTATGACGAGACGGTGAAATAAAAAATGTTAAGTCCTCATTTAGGGTACTGGATCGTGCAGTTGATTGGTAGTTTCATTTGAACACTGTATCAGAGTCGTCAGAGCGGCAGAGGTGACAGAAATAAAAATATAATTTTAAATAAAATTGTGTATATTGTGTATATTGTGTATTTTACACTGATCGCTAGGCCCAAGAGGGTGGCGAGTATTACCTAGGCGACAAGTCAGATCTTAGATCTTATTGTCGAACTCGACAGAAAAACCCTCCTAACCGTAACATACAATAAAATAAGCAGCGTTGTTGCCAAGGTACTAATAATTCAACTGCCATGTTCTAACGACACACTTAAAAGCGTCAACTCTGTTTTCGTGGCCCTCTAATCGCGCTATTGGCCTGAAAATGCCTACTATGCAGGATTATATTTTTAATTTGCTCGTGGTCACCAGTGGCGGTTCCCAGATGGGGGAAGTGTTGAAGGACTTTAAGCTGTTAACAAAACTGTTCCAACAGCTGTTTGTGTTGATCAAAAGAGCTGTTCAAGTTGTTAACAGAACTGTACCAACAGCTCTTCTGATCAACGTATCTGGAAACCGATCCTGGCGGGCACGCCCCGATTTCTACGAAATTTAATACAGCTTGCCCATATAAGTACTACTTCCTTGCTTCGGCCGGAATTCTTCTCGAACAAGGGTTTTCTTCAACTATTGTCGAAATTTGTTCTTCCGTTTCAGGTGTCTTAGTCGTTCAGAATCGTGATTACGTTTGTCAAAGGTAAAGTCCCAAAGTCTTCCCAACAACTGAGTGAAAGGTAGATTGCGATTTGGAAAAGCCTCGCTATAGAAACGACGTGACTACAAGTCATTCCTCTTAGTACGGACATGGTTTAGAAATAACTAACAGACAATTTATTTGGTTACCCTTCGGTCTACAAAGAATTTGGTTTGCAAAACAAAATTCTCATAAAACCATTTTCATTTTCCCCTATCTTGTTCACTTTTGTAATCCACTGCGCAATTGGAGTCCTCCTTTATCCTCATTTAGCCACAAAACTCTTGTTTCTATTAGTTCTCCTTTTGTGTGCATGCATTATGTGTTAGAAAGTCGCCTGTTCCTTCCCGCTCATTCTGCACCCCCTTTCTTCCAAGCTTTCCAGCTTTCTTCGCAGTCCCTGTATTTACACGTCTCAAACCTGCTCAACATACCCATCATTGTGGAATCTAAATTGTTTATAGGCCTTACCTAATTAAGTACCTGCCTTTATTTAAAGTATTTAAAATAATTGTTGGTCGTAGTAAATGGGGTTTTTAATAAGCTTTCATATGATAGGTCTAAAGTTTCGTACAGTGTAAAGTGGATAAAAAAAGGATATAGGACCATACCGACGATGGACAACCTGCTGTTAAATACATATCAAATTATCCTCATTTGAACTAATTTGTCCTATGGCAATTAAGAAAACAGTATTTATACAAACAATTCCACCAATTTTCTTCTAATTGCTGCCAATTCGTGTAAACACTAAATAATTCAAAATCGATTACCGAAATACATAAAAATGCTTTCTGTTTTACATGACCTATTATTCTCTCCATGATGTCGAAATCAGGCAAATCCGAAAAAGATTTTTTCGAAGTAAGTTTGGGTATATTGAAATACTCTGGTGTGTGGATGCCTGAGAGAATCCACGGAAAATTTAGAAGAGCAGGGTTATTGCTTACGAACGCATTATTTGCCAGTTACTTGGTATTCTATACCTTTTGCCAAATTGTGCAAGTCAGAACTACGTACGTAGAGTCGACTAGCTTGATCAAGAACTTAAATGACATATTTTCTCATATACTGGGCGTTTATAAAGGGTACATATGGGTCATCCACAACAAAGGTTTGAAAGAAATCATGCACACACTGCAATCACCCGAACTGTCTTTCGAAGCGCACAAAGATTTCAATCCTCAGGAAATAGTAGCAGAAGAAAAGAATTTAGCTGACAAGTGCAGTAATGCATTTATCATAATGTGTGTGGCTTTTACATTCTTGGGCGGCATAACTTTCACATTAACTTCAATTGCTACTTATGAAAATAATTTGTTAAGTGTTACTGATGTTAACAATGTTACCAAACTGATTTACACACAAAGATTGCCCTACAATAGCTGGATTCCCTGGGATTATAGATCTGCCATGTGGAAGTTTATATTGGCAGGTGTGTCTCAATGGTGGGGGATGCTGCATTTTGCTTTCGTTATTGTAGGTATGATTGTTAAGTCTATTTATTTATTTTGCACAACTAACCAAAAGCGTTAGGCACCATGTCTTTATGTTCTTTGGGCTGAAAATTTTGTTTTCTAAACTCAAAACTAATTTAACTAAACACAATGAACTCATTGTATCAACCATAAGTCGCCCTGATATGCCAACTGCCAACAGTTAGCTTAATGAAATCAGTTGTCAAAAACGAATTTTTTTGGCGGTCATCACATAAGTTTCTGGAGAAGGCATAGAAGGCAAATGGAGGAGATTTAAAGAAAGAATACTTGGAGTTCCTAGGGAATATTGTGGGATTACAAAAAACACAAAGAAGAACAGATGGTAGACACCAGATATTCAACAAAGAGTCGAAGATAAAAAGTGTAAATGGAGAAGATATTTGCAAACCAGGACACGGGAAGCCTACAACGAAAACAAAGCTGACAGATCGGAGGTGAAACAAGCAATTAAAGAAGCAAAACAACAAACATGGGGGGAACTCGGACATAGAATGAAGGAAAATTCCCTTGAGAACCAGCACGTTGAAGCAACCGAGACATTAGAAACCACCAGAATTAAATAACATTAAAGATATAGAAGGGAATATACTGAGGGAGGAAGTAGACACAACGAAAAGATCGAAACCATATTTCGAGGAGTTAACAGAAGCAAATTAAGAAGATAATGAACACCAAAAAGGGAATGAGGCTGAGATGAACTGGCACAAATCGAGCAAGGATTTTCAAAATTTTAGACAATCTTGCTGTGAAATTAAAGAATGGGCTCTTCCATATGAAGTTACATGTAACTTTCTCACACGTCCTCCGCAAATGTCACGTGCTCTAGTTAGTATCAGTTTCCATCACTCCGTAAAGTTAAGTTCTTTTGTTGCAGGCATGGATTCTTTATTTGCTAGCATCTGCTCAAGGACTACAGCCCAACTCAGAATCCTTGCAGGTGCTTTTAGGACAATTCGAACTAGAACCATGAGCGAACTCAAGCTACCACCAACAGAAGTTCTATACGATTCCAAAGAATTAGATGTTGAAATGCATAAGGAACTGAAAAGGTGTTGCCTGAATTTGCAGACGGTCTACAAGTCTGTTGTCCTCATGGTCCTAAATTCATTTTACTAATTTTATTATCATTTATAGCATATGTGATGAGGTGGAATCTATATTTACGTACCTAGTTCTTTTCCAAGTATTTGTGTCTGTAGGGATCCTTTGCACATCATTATACGTTGTTTCCGCGGTAACTTAATGGTAATTAGAAAACCTTTTCGTTTCTGCATTTCTTCTTTTCCAGATCCCTATTACAAATCCAATAATTGTTGCTGAATTCACTTATTTGCTATGTGCTGAATTGCAATTAATTCTATACTGTTTTTTCGGAAATGGAATCTCTTTCTCTGTTAGTCAAATATGCAATACCTATACGAATTCGTTAGAAAATATTTTGTGACTACTTTTAGGCCGAAGATTTGCCTCAAGCCATTTACGAGTCGGACTGGTTGTCTTCAAGCCGATCTTTTAAGAAGAATATGCTCATAATTATGGCTCGCACAGGACGACCGTTATGTTTAACAATAGGGAAATTTTCTTCGTTGACTATTTCGACGTTTGTGTGGGTAAGTCGAAATTATCTCACTTTGTATTAAATCAGGAAGCTAAAGTTTTGACGTTCCCAATTTTTCATTTACGCCTTCCTAGCTGATAAAATGAATCATCAACGTCACCATCATCGTTATCACTCTTATACGGTTGGTCGTAATCCTCTGTATGTCACCTATCCATTGGTTAAGCGGTGCTCTCTGCTCCTTCATATCCTGGCCGCCACTTCACTAGCCATCTGCAAACATTTTTCCCACATGGCCACATGTGGTCACATTTTCACAGATTTTTGACTGAGGACCAAATACTGATACAAATTCTGATGATCTACCATTTCCAATTTTGTCTATTTTTGCAATAGAAATATATAATGATAATCAAGGGCTGCTATAGAGTCAATACAATGGTGGAAGTAGTTTTTTGTGTTGTATTAATCTGCACATTCTGAACAAGACGACACCTAAAACATTTTTTTCTGATTTCAAATACCTAAACTCTAAATTAAATTTTAAAATATTTATATAAGCCATGACCAAGAATCGGCGGCTGTGACGTCAGACCCAGGATATATAGAAATCTGGCATCATCGCATTTCTTGTCTTGTAATTTTTTAACGTTTTTGTATTAATTCAAGCTTGTGATTTTTGAAAGATCGGTGCAAAACCAGGAAAAACTATTCAAAAGTACCGCTACTTGTGTCCATGTGTAGTACCAATGCAACTGTGAAAGAACCCTTTTTAACCTAGTTAACACGCAGATCGAGTATGAGACCGTTAAAATTATGGGAGTGACTACTGTTCCATCCGACCGTCACCTAAAATTTTGTTCGAACACGGTCGGGCATGCGCATTACAGAATGTCAACTCATTTTTCATTTTGGAAGTGTAAAAAAACTAAAGCTGGGAGAACGCATTTTTGAAACATACCATTTAGATGTCCTCGCACCAAACACACGCATTTTTTGGAAAAAAGATGATGTAGAAACAAGCAAGATAAATCAACCTGTACGGGAGCAAAACTCACCTAGCCCTAGGAGAACAAGACGACAGCTCTGTACGATACCCGAACACCCACCGAGACAGTTAGCTGTGCTTTCCAATAAAGAATTACTTAAACGTCATTTTACTGATGTCGTTTAATGCGCACGTCCGACCGTCTTGGAACAAAATTTAAAGTAATCGTCGGACGGAGCAGTAGTCACTCCCTAAAAATTATTTCTGTTTTCAGATTGGAAGAGCATCTTATTCCGTATTTGCTGTTCTCAGAAGTGGAGTCTAATAAATATTTTAAGTAATTGTTGGTTTATAGAGACCATAAAAATGTATTGTTATTCACAAGAAGTTGTAGATGACTCATGTATCTTTTTCCGTGTATTGTATGTTTATTCCTAGAAAATTTGTGGGTAGGTAATGGTAGTATTTACCAGCGTCCCCCAACACATTCACAAAAGTACTCTTTTGATGAAATAACACCTAACAATTTAGGCTTGCAAAATATATCAAATTTTAGGTTTCTGTAACGAACTAATGATTGTTAATAATTATAGGTAAGTAATTCACAAAAAATATGCGTTTTCGTTCTAAATTGACTCACGCAAAGCAAAATGTATTAGGCAAGAACTGTTTGTGTCAGCAAATAAATATAAGTAGTTGTTAAACAAAAATGTGTCTTCTTCTGCTATTACGGCACAGGCTGCTTTCAAAAATAATAATAATAATATTCGTCAAGTTTCGAGCGCAGAGTATATTATGTATCACGTCAGACAATCTGAGGTAACTATATCGTTTTAAAATTCAAATCAAAGGTAATTTATATCCTGGCATAAGAGATAGGAGTGCAGACTAGAGATCTGTTCCGTTGCAGCTGAACCAAGTTTTTGTCCGACATATGTTGGGAATGCCACAAAAAATACGAAGAACAGAAAATGAGTGAGAGTTAATAACCAAAAGGTAGAATATCTGCTAGAGGTAATTTAATACAGGGTGCTCTAAACTAAATGTGCACTATTGATAATTTCGTCATTGCTGGACCTACTACGTCCATTAAAAGGGCAAAAATTAGTGTTTTTGCATATACAGAGTCCGACAACAAGATTGAACGGTTTTTAAAAGCTTGCTGTACAAAAGTTCATTTTCATCCGTAAAGTATGCTAATGCGCAACCCCACCCCTCGCCAACTTAAATCTGTTGGACTGTATGACTCGCGTTGCGCAGCAGTTTCTTCTATCTTGCAGTGCATTAGATGATAAAAAGATAAAATCAAGTAAAGTCATTCTGATTAAATTTAAAGAGTAGGTAGTTTGTTTGAGATCAAATTAACAACATTTCGCCTGCGTCTCATTTTGCAATTTACCGCTCGCGAGAAGCTGCTAAGGCAAAGGTAAAATAGCATCACAATATTCGCAACAAGAAGTTATAAGCTGTACTTTGTGGCAGTATTTACTTTCTAATATACCCACTTTGTATTGGAACTTGTATTTCATAAAACAAAATTTTCCTGTCGGTTACCTTTAAGGACTCACAACTTAACCCTTTTGAGAGTAAAAGTGGTAGTTTAGGGATCGTAAAAATAGTGATCTACCTTCATACAATAAAATGGTAATAAAAGTTGTTTAACCCAAGTAAAATAGGAGATGATTATAAAAAATGGTCAAGATGCTGTTGAACTAAGCAGATGCTGTAAATTTTTTACCTGAAACAGACACAAAACCTCCCGACAAAAAACTTATAGGTACCAAAGGGTTAAGCAATAAAACTAGTGAAAGTTTACAGCGTAAAGGGTTGAAATTTTTATTTTTATAAACCACACCCTCACTCTCCCTAAAACGAATCCTTTTTGTAAAGTTTGTTCACCTCATTTTAAAAGAAATAAAGAACCGACCATAAATCAGGAAGATAGGTAACTGGATGTTTTAAAAGTGATTGTATTTGAGATTCTAAAAGCATAACAGCGATTACTTGTGCGGTTCTCTTTTTCTGGAGGTCAACAAACTGACCGAGTCTTTGGAAATTCACATCAGAAATGGGATGTGATGTATCGATGACACGTACCCGTGGAATTTCGTGAGAAATTTGTGATTTATTATTTAAAAGTGAAGACTGCGTAAAATTATTTACTCTGCCGTAATAGGTATGCATCTTACGTTAAACGTTTGGAAAGCCACTCAAGTGAATTTTTTTGACTTCCACAATACTTTAAAACACATATTTTTTAAAGACAACATTCTGTATATTTTGGTTTCAGTGGATGCAGATTTTCATAAGCTTTCTTATGTTACAGGGTTTGTATAGGGTAAAGTAAATAGTTTCAGAGCTATTTTTTTTATTTTTATCCGTAAATGTTAAATGTTAAAGCATTCGCATTTTTTGAACCTGAACGAGTCTCTCCTATCGCTTTACTATCATGGTTCCCTTCAAAGGAAAATTAAAAATTTCTTACAAACGGATATTTATGAATGTAAATTCTAGACGCCAGAAGAAAATTTATATTTATTTCGACCAGAGTACCTACATATACAGTATGATTCAGCTAACTCGTTCGTAAAATATTTGTGGACTTCCCATTTGCCAATTTTTTTCAAAATTT
Organism: Xestobium rufovillosum; assembly: GCA_963966045.1. Taxonomy (NCBI): domain Eukaryota; kingdom Metazoa; phylum Arthropoda; class Insecta; order Coleoptera; family Ptinidae; genus Xestobium; species Xestobium rufovillosum. Next base: position 41,780,525 of record OZ014492.1, read on the forward strand.
GTAACTAGGGGTTTTTGACGACATCCTTTCAAATGAAAACATTTTTGACTTTTTGCATTTCTGGTTATATCTCGAGAATCCCCATCAGTTCCAACTTTTGGAAATAATTGTCAAATGGGAAGTCCATGAATTTTTAACGAAAAAAAAATTACACAAAAAATTACACATTTGACATTCTAAATTGGAAGAAAATTGTCGATTTCCAATTGATCAAAACTGCACTTTTCCTTAAAATTACTAGAAAACTGAGAACGTAGAGCATTTCTACATGAAGAGTAGCTCAATTGTTGAAGATTTTGTGCAAAAATTCCAAAAATTGTTTAAGGAATCTAAGAATTACGAACACCTACTTCTCAGGGGATATTAATGTGCATGAGCGAGACAGTTGAACTTTTTAAATATCCATTTAAGAGCCCGACACACCAATTTACTAAGAATCGGGGGGTTCAGCAATTGCAACTTGAAAAATACTTCACGTAATAGAGCGCAATGTATAATGTATATTCCTGCACATATGATGAGTAACAATGTCTGCGGACCTACAGCGGGTGGCAAAAATTATCTGGAAAAGCAGGGAACTAGTCGACCAAACTAATACTGAGAATTCACTTGTTGCGCGCACTCCCTACTTCGGGATTGGCTAACTTAGCCGAGCGACTTTGATCAGTAGCCGAAAGACAGGCGAGAGCACGAGCTACGACGAAAATCTCCGAATGCAAGGGTCCCGCTGTTTACTCATAACTTTTTTGTTTTTCGGTCGAAATTGAAAATTTTATATCTTCTTAGAAGCCAAAAGTTCAGTATACTACTGCGTTAATCAGATTCTGAGATTTTCTTTTCAGGAAGCTTTTATTAGGTTCTATAAAAATCAGTTTTTCGCCACTTGTAACATGCGACTTAAATTAACATATTTCAAAAACAGCAATAGTAGATTTGTATTTTAAGAACTGTTTGCAAACAAAAATAACTTAATATTATTTACAGTTTTTTAAATATTTACAAACAGGCAAACGTCTACCGCGTGCTCCCACAATTCCTGTGTGTCGGTCTCTTAATTGTTTAACAAGACCTTGTGTGCAATATTTTACTATTAAGTTTGATAATAACAAACACCGAACATAACCCTACATAACCATGTTGTCCATGATTCTTTTCTTTCATTTTTATTCCTCTGTAGTTAGACTCATTAATTTTTTATGTACCTATGTACTTATAAATAGGAAAATAATTGTCAGTGAAGAAACAATAAAATAGCTAGACCCGTATATTAATTTGGTAATTTTATGAAATGTTAAACATGTAATGTTCTTCAATACCTACTTAATTGGTTCACTCAATATGATTCCGAAAAGGAAATAGGTATAATGTGTATAGTGTTTTACTCGCTCCCCGCATCGGCTCCGCGGCGCTATTTCTGGATGCTGTAAGATGACGTCACACTCGCGCCGATTTGCAGTTGGCCATTTCTAGCGAGCGTGATTTAGTTTGAATTTTAACTGGAAATTAATCCTTTCTGACTCAGTTTCAAGTAAAAAGCTTTGCCATAACTATTTTTTTATGTAAATTATGCAAGAACCCTATTCTTTGCAAGTCTCCCCTCGTACAAATTCGGACGTAACTCGTACAGATTTTTCAACGTGCTAATGTACCAAATATAAACATACTCGTACGTAGCACTAAAAATGTTTTGTTAACTGACAGTTTGGCAGATTTTTTAGTTGTTTCACAAAATATTTTCAAGAAAGTATAGCAAACTTTTGTAACCTATATTACAGGTAATCAGATTTCTGTCGTTGATGACATGATGGAGTTAACGTAAAGTTAAACTAGAAACGGCATCGAGATGGAATAAAAAACGTGTTTGTATTTAGTCGAAACCTGGTGTTCGGTATTTTTATGAATTCGTTGAACTTGGACCATAAGACAAGTCGATCTGTTTTGTAAACAAGTCCTGCATTTTATAAGATTCAAGTAAAACGAGATTCTGCTTTTTATCATTCGTCTAGAAATTATAAATTGTAATTGTTGCAGACGGGGTAAAAACGACTTTAACAGATCCAGGTTGAAGAAACTGAATTGGCAAATCTCTGGGAGAACATATTTTTATCCACATATTGCATACATAGATGCATGCACAGGTTGTTTTTACCTTGGTCTTTAACGTCATCATCACAAGGTTTTCACGCTTCTCTCTACTGAACTAACTTTTGCATCTCCTCAAAAGAAGAACGTCCAACACCTCCAATTCTAACTGCAAAAATGCGCCTTCGATGTGTCGGCTCGCTTGCCGTTAAATTGCAAAATTATCTCCCCAGGTGCTGAAACGTTTACGCAATATATTTCAACGGGTGCTGCTGGGCTTTCGACAAATTATAAAATTTTAGGGAAATACTTATCATTTATCGCTGCCAGGGAAAATTACAATTTACCCCCAAAAGTGCCAGAATTTTGCAAAGATAATTGCTTGGAGTGGTAAATGTTATAGCAGAGAGATGATACTCGGAACACTAACATCCAGAATTCCCGATTGGTACGATAGGTACAATAGGAATTTTTGATTGGTCACAGCCCCTTGAATAATGATCCATTATTCAATTAATCTTATTATGCGGTCGGATACACACAAGTAATGAACGTATTATTTGACACGTGCAGATAATAGTATATTATACACGAGTTTATAATGAATGCTATTATTACCGAGGATGAAGTTTACAACACGAGCGAGTGAAACGAGCGAGTTTTGTAATCATCCGAGGTAATAATAGCTTCATTATAACGAGTTGTATACTATACTTTGTCCACGGCTATCAAAACAGATTCCCAGAAAGAATTTACCTTCATTTCCCTTCTCCAGTGAAAGAAAGATTCATACATACGCTCTCAGGTATAATTTTCTTGGTTTTTTGGACAATGAATCTAATGAGGCAAGTTCTGCAGCTTCATTTATTGCTGGTGCTGTTAAAGAAACCTCGTTTTCACTCTCACTACTCATTATATCTTCTTTTTTAGAATATGCATTTCAAATTAAAAGCAAACCATGCTGATTTGACGTTTCAATTTGAACTGACACATCGCGATCGCGGCCTACTAAATAAATGTAAAAATGGGTCAAAGCGATGTTCCTATTGGTGTAGTGAATAATATTCGTTAATCACTGCAGTGATTAATGTATCTAATTATGATTGAAGAAACACAAGCATAAAGAGAATATTATAAGATAGTCGTGGACAAAGTATATTTTACACCTCTATCCACTGAAGTACTCTTGAAACCTAAAAGACCCAGGTACTTTATTCAGTCACGTCGTCAGTGGCCGCAAAAGTGAAAGGGTTTTATTTATTTCATTAAAAGGATATCGTGGGAATCTCCCACATCATGTGGCATGCGGTGTAGGAGAACAAGAAAAAGGGTTAAAGGAATTTATTTATTCGCCGGTGCCGCTGCTTCCTCTTCAACACAGATCTTATCGGAGAGCATATGTTGGGATAGGTCGGGGTCTAATGGCAAAAACGACAAATTAAATGGTTGTAACAGCTGATGGTTACGGAAGCTATGTCTTTTATCTTGCTTTACCCGTTCGCACTTTTCCATTAATTATATTAAATTTCAGATTTATAAGGCTATACAGGCTGTCTCGAACGACATATTATGCATTCTTATACTTATTAATACATAGCAGTTTGCAGGCATTTTACTCAATCAAAAGTAATTGATACATTGATAGACTCCTAATCAACTGCCTTATGTGATGTCGCCATTTGGATTGCAGGTCTTCTAATTACGTGTGGCTTCTTCACAATCAGTTCTTTAAGTACTTCATACATTCAGGAGTTACGTCTTGATAATAATATATACATATAATATACAACGGAAAATTTTTGACGTCGACTTTTTGGCAGTCACGTACCTATCTATACATAAAAATAATTCCAAAAATTCGCTCTATGGGGAGTTAACAAACTTGAATGATTCGTTCCCGCGTGTTTGTATAGAATAGGTACCTATTTGCAGATCATGCGAGGCCTCGTTCCCATGCTCCAGAGCACTAAGACACCTTTTTACTAATAAAATACCACCTGTGTGATTTTCCCACACCCTAAGATGCAGCTGACATAACCCTTCCGCCCTCTTGTTCGTCGGTCGGTCCGGATTTCGAGGTAATCACCCTCAGCCACCCCTCACTCACTCTTGTACAGGTACAAGTGGTATGTAGTAGAGGCGTTTATCTTTTGTTAAAGATTGGCTGATTTCTCCTTTCGACTATGAAAGGGTTCGAGATAAGCAAAAAATGATGTGGGGGAGATTAATTATTTAGCAACAGCACAGGAGCATGTGGTGTGTTGATTTGGGAGTTAGATTTTGTAAGAAAAATTCATTTCTTTAATAAATTATATAAGTTTGTAAGTCAGAGGCGTATCTCAAGGGTAACACTCTTTTTTATAATTCGTTGTAATTTTCTTATTATAAAGAACTTCCAAAATTTTGGGTGTACTCAAAAAATTGCGTTAAACATCTTATCCAATAAAATTCACACAATTAAAATAGCCAGATAGAAAACGAGCATAGTAATGAAGTAATGCAACAACCACATGTGGTTGTCGATATTTACTTGATCGCTAACTCTGTTACTTCAAACATTTTTTATCTATTGTTCGATTTCGCTATCTGCCATAGTTTAACCAGAAAAAATAATTTTAGTTTGATGTACGCCATCAAGTCGGTCAAGTGAGAAATTATTCGAAAATGAAGAAAACCAAAGAATAGTGGATTGGTAATAAATGCAAAGAGTGGAAGATAAGTTGGAAATAGGAAAAACTGAGAAGCGTATAAAATAAATAGGGGAAATTTCAGAAAAAGAACATTAGAAACGAGGCAGAAGACGTCCTAATCGGAAGAGAGGAAAAGGCAGATAGATGGAAGGAATATTTGGGAATCTTATATGCGGGACAAGAACTAGGATATAAATTAGAAAAGGAAATCAGTGTAGGCTGTTCTATAATAACGGAAGAGTTTGAGCTAGCATTAGAAAATTTAAAAAACAAGAAAGCACCAGGTATAGTAGACGGACTGCAGGCAGAGATTTTAAAGTGCGCAGGATAAGAGAGCGTTTATTTAAATTAGTTATCCATATCTATATATTATACCAGACAGGTGTAATTCCAAAGGATTGCATAAAAGGACCATCACAGTCGCTTTCCCGAAAAGGGAAGAAAGTGTGAAAATTTTAGAACGATCAGTTTAACTTCCCACGCGTCAAAAATTTTAACTGAAATTGTGGATGGGGGGATGGAGAAAAGGGCGGAAGCCGGAAGAAATACTAGGAGAAGATCAGCTCGGATTTAGACGAAGAAGAGGAACGCGCAAAACCATACTATAGCTTTACGAGTAATTATAGAAAGAAACAATAGAAAATGGAAAAGGAAGACAATTAAGAATTAAGAATAGGAGAGATAGGATGGTAAGACGCCTTCTGAAACACGAATGATAAAAAGTTATTCATTTTGTGGCGAAATTAATTGTTCCTTGGAGTACATGAAATTTTTCGTAGGTACATGTCAATAAAGACTCATATCCACCACTGTCGAAAACAAAGTCTTTGGGGAGGAAACGTTCTGCTGCTGAAATCGAAATCGAACAGATGAGCGATGAGCGAAGAACGAAGAGGCATCCAAGATCCAAGTGCCATGTGAGTCGCGAAGAGCCAACAGCAGCAGCCAGCAAAGAATATGACGGACAAGGCATAGACAAGGAACAAGGACAAGTGCTGGACCATCACTCCAATACAATAAGCTCGTGCACTATCTGCACGCCATCTATGCATGTGTCAATAAATAACTCACGAAAAGAACATAATATTCTAGAAATCTGTAATGATGTATCCCCATTAAAAGCTCCAAATTTGACTAATTAGACTATTTTTTCTTAATATCGGTATAATGCGCATTTTGTTTTTTCTTAGAGTTACATGACGAAAGAAAAACAGCCAGCATAAAAAATGCAAGAATGTTTTAATAAAGTAAAGTATATAAAGTATATAAAAATAACAAAGTAAAGTATAACTTGAATTAAAGCATTAAAATATTTTTTTCAAAATGTCTAAAAAATATTTTTAAAAATTATAAATGAAAGTTATTATAATGCATGTGCTTGTTTATGATTTGAAACACCAACAGTGCCGCAGCCGACGTAACGGCGATACGATACGGGTTGCCTAGATGCCTGCTAATAGAACGGGGTGCGTTGGCGTTGGTGCGTACAAAAGCTTTCAGATCTCCGCTACGGCGTTGATTGAGAAGTCCTCAATCAACGGCTATGGGTAGAACTACCCATACCATTACCAGAACTGGTAATGGTCTTCTTTTATTATACCATACAACTCTTTAGACGTCCGTTTGTTGAACGGATCCGAATTCGAAAGTATTTTCTTTGTAGAGATGCTAAATGTTCCATGGGGAAACCTTCACGTCTACGAGGATAGATTGACAAGTTTCCGGAATCGCCACCAGGGAGTTGTTTTTTATTAAATGTTAAGAAGGACTAGAAGTTAGCTCCAGTAATCTCTAAATCTCTATTAAATACTTTTGTGTTGTCGTCATTCCAAATATTAAATCCATCTGTCAAATAGGCTGGTTTTCATTAGCGTTCAAGCCGAACAACTTTGCGCGTTTTTCATTATGGACAAAAACGAAATTCGAGAGCTCTTTACGTTTTTTTCATCTGGAGGGAAAACCCGCAACGAAAATTAAATCCAGGTTGGATGCTGTTCTCGGAGAACATCCACCCTGAGTTTCTGGATTTCGGAATTTAAGCAAAGTTATACGCCCACTTGTGACGAACTACGTTCAGGACGTCCAAAAGCGGCTACCACACCAGAAATGGTGGATTAAAACCACGACATGGTTTTGGCAGCTGGCGAGATGGCCGAATAAGTTTTTTTTTAACTCCAAAGGAATTCTGTTGATTGCTTGTCTTTAAAAAGGGAAAACTGTTACTGGACCAATAATATGTACATACTACACTACCTACTACACAACACTTTTGGACAAGCTGAAAGCAGCAATTCAAGAAAAACGTCCGGAAAGGCCAAGTGTGTTCAGCTCCAAGGGGATTATGTTGAAAAATAAAATATAATGAATCAGATTTATTTTGTTTTTATTGTCATTCCAGAAACTTGTCAGTCCATCCTCTCATGTTCATAAAAGATGATGAGTGACATGTAACGATGTCGGCAGGTCGGCTCGCACGTGAGCTGGACTGCATACGTGGTTGTATATACATATGCTAAATAGTAGTGCACCACCTGTTGAGCCCGTAACGACCCTCGAAGCAACAGTTTAAACTGGTGCTGCTCCCTGTTGCACGTAGAAAATGTAACCAAACCAATGCGCCTCCTCTTTCTCTTTTTCTTGTGTCAGATTCAACATCATGGCGCTTGTATTGTAGTGGCTGTCGACGAGAGTGTTGCTCGTGAATGTTATTATTAAAAGTTATTGTTTAATATTTATGTGCCAGTTATTATGTGCAATCAATATGCTTCTAGTTTGCGTACGGGAAGAACGAAAATCCATGTTCGCTAATTGTATAATCGGAATTTAGTTCTGTGTGTGTTGTCCTACCTGTGTACCTGTTCTGTTGTTCTTGTTTACCTGTTTATTATTATTATTTTATTTACCATGACGCCTTCGCAATATTCCATGCTGTATGTCTTCAGCTGCTTTTTGTTCAAGGTACGTGAGGTTTCTGCATTAGTACTGTTTTTTTATTGTTATGTTATAATTTGTAATGTGCTTCGCACATGTGTTTTATATAAATAACATCCTGGTTACCACGGTTCTCAATAGGCGAAGTAATTTTTCTTGCAATGAAAAAAATGGGTACTTAGCAAATGGGAATAATGAGAGGACTGTTTACGTATTAGCTTGATGCAAATGTGGACTGCTTTTGATTATGTGTTCTGCCTGCTTTCTAATTTATTTCGTTTACCAGGTTGAATTAGAATTGCAGTTTTACGGTTTGTAAGATGAAAAACTGTTCAAATGTATGTGCAATTCGCACAATGGAACTTTCGAGGCACTTTTTTGTGGAAATGGTATTTTGGATACAGGGCCGTATTAAGTAACAGTCGCTAAAAAGTTTTTGTCGAAGCTCGAAGTAGATAACCCGCTGTTCAACGTTGGATAGAACAAAGAACGTCAAATATTATTCAGTTTCTTAATTTGTTTCTGTTTCTTGAGCGATAAAATATTTTTGTTCCTGCGTGAATGAAACAGCCAATGAAAATACAGTAAGTGCAGTTGATAAAGAGTTGGTATTCATTAAAATTGCAGAGTGGTGTTCTCCAAACTCCATGTACCAACCAACCTAAATTTTGTTGGTCTCGATTTTAGCTATAAACCCCGGCTGCAGAACACTGGAGAAGAAACGCCAGAACAGAATGGTGTAGAAGGTTCCGAGAACAGTTTAAGGGGCATTTTAAATGAACCCATTTTCGTAGAAAAAGTTTGCCATTCTAAAGTTATAAGGATTTATTTCGGGATTTATGAATTCTGGCTAAAATTTTATGGCTAAACAAAGTTTTCCTTGGAACATTTCATCGTTTATGGTCAAATTATATTTATAAAGACACACCCATTAGCCTGCATTTGCAGAGGCCTAAACGAGATTTAAAATTTTTAAAGTGCTTTACACAGACTTAAAAAGAAGCGAAGTGAAGTTACAAATACCGTGGAGCGGTGGAAATATTACGTCTGGTGGTCGTTTCACGTTCGTAAATCAAAAGCAGAACTTGTTCCCCATTTGATGCACCTACGTTAACTTCAGAGAAAGGTTGCTCATGGATCCTGGTGCCACCTTTGCTTTCGTTTCTCTTACATGCTCTTTGGAAGATAAAATTCTGCTTGGTGTGACTCCCAAAAGTTGGTTGTTGAAGGACGAACTGTGACCATCCGAAACTCCAAAGTGAACCCCCAATTCCTTATTAACCTTTTTACTTCGGAGATGGAGCAAAGTGAATATGATTTTTGGAGCTAACCGTCCTTCGCAGGGGAAGGGGAATAGCCTATCTTTCAAAATTACGATGGACGAAGTGAGAGGAGCTTATTACCTCGATTATCACAGATAAACACTGTCAGTTTTCAGTACATATTCAAACTAATCAATAATGAGATGTCCTAGTCCGGTCCTGGCGTTGAATATGCGTAGATTTCATGCAAATCAGATTAAAAACTGCTCTCTGGCCTAGGTGTGAATGGCATTAATCGAGACATTAATCGTTGAATTTTGTTTATTTGTTACCTACTGCCAATTATTGGCAAGCAACCTGTTTAATAAGATTTATTCCTACTTTCTAGAATTCACGCAAAACTTAAAGCGCTTACAATGTGAATAGAGTAGAAAGATATTATTAACTCTGTAGGTGTTACGTAACATAAATAAAACAATAGAAAAGTGGCCATTAAAAAGCTTTTGTTATTTTTTCGTTGTATTGTTACTGAAAATATGTTTGAAGATTAAGATTAGTATTTTAAGTAATCTGTATGTATACAAGTTCCTAGCTCATCTACCTACTCAATAAACAATTTATAGTAAAAGTCGGTCAACTTTTATTGTTATTTTGTTTATGATAGAGCTTACTGGTAATCGCTTCCGGTTGAATACAATTTTATTTGTGCTTCTCATGCTTTATTAATACTATCATTTATTGATAGAAATGAACTCTAAATACAATTATTTGACGAAGAGAAGCCGATTTCAAAATTACGATTCCTGAAAATTATTTTCAGTCTGTATTAATCAATGCACTGTATATTTCTAACAACGTTGAAATGGCAGAAGCAAATCCAGTTTGTTTAGCTCAAGGATGACGTCCTCCATCTTCCTGATGGTATCCTTCATGTAGGCTTGTTCATTTCATTCTATCTATGTCTCGATCTATGCGTTTTCTCCACTAATTTCTTCTTCGCTAAAACCACTTGGACTGTAATACTGAAATAAAAGCAGTGTAAATGAAGACCAAAGAACACATTCTTTGTCGCACCATTTCCTAATTTCACCGGCAGCTGTAATCCACAAGTATGTAGGTTAAGTAATACGCATTTTTTCACCAAAATTAGATTTTGGCAGTACCCCTTCCATTTACGACCAAAATTTTCGATACCTATCGCAGTTGTTCTAAATTCCATGAAATCGGAAATTAATATTTATCTCCATAAATTGCTGCAAGACATAGTTTGTATATTGGTGGCCTTGTATGCTACAAAAATGCTTTTTTTCTCGCGGTGAAATCGAACTTGTAAGTTGTGTTCTTACGTATTTGGGTCACAAAATTTGTTATCATCTAATTAGTGAAGTTTTACTACTTTATGCCAAAGAGAACTAGTGTGTTTGTTTTCTTTAGGTGCTAACGATAGTCTCAAGCAAAACCGCTGAAACTTTCAGAAGCCGGTTTCTCTGAATTTATGCGCTTACTTAAATGTGTAATTTACACAATTTGTAGTAAGGATGCTAATGTTTGACTTCCCATACAACGGTTTTGTTTGTTTTTAGCGGTGACATACGTTTTGTAAGTATTGTTATTGCACGTAGGTACGTTGTTTGAATACTGAGAGCGTGTCCATGCATTACATATTTCGAAATGCTGAATACAAAAGTACTACTACCCCTCGGTACATAAACACCACAGTACATAAACACTTGTATGGCAGTGGGCAGGGTCTTACACATTATGACGTTGGCGCGAAGCAGATTCGGAAGTCATTTTTGTAAACGTTGGGTACTGCACCCTCAGTTTTGCTGCGAAATCGGCTGCTTTCTGTTTAGAATATCCTCGAGAATGTCCATAAAATGTATGCCCTTTCAGAAGCTATATCAAGGCTCGTATCAAGGTAGGTAAAGTTGTTTGTAGATGCATACCAGATGAGTAACAAACAAATCAGTGCAACCATATCGATATGAATTTTTTGCGGTGACAAGTCTTTCTTGCAGAGATATTTGATAACCGCCCGGTTCCCAAGTTTATCCATTTTGTAAAATGGGCAACACCTTGTACCAATCGGCTCTCTAATTTAATAACGCAATAACATTCACCAAGGCAAGTTTATGTGACTTATCACAAATAATTGACAATTAAGTGACATTAGTGACAAATGTTTAAATCAACGCCTGCTATGTCAGGGACAATAATATTTGAATTGCCCTCGAACGTTTATAAAATAACGAAAACCTGGTGATTTTTGCAGTTTAGGTAAGTGGAAAAGAGGTAATAGTTTATTGAACTCGTTGATACAAGATACCAAGACCAAGCTTAAACAAAAGTTTCATGTAATAGACGTTTATTAAACCAAGGGCTATTGCTTGAAATGTAGGTACATTTATTACTAACAGCATCATACCTGATATACAGGGTGATTCAGAACGGGCGTGCCAAATTAAAATGGGTGCTAGAGGAACTCCAAATAAGACGAAAAGTTTATATGAACATATGTTCTAAAGTGACTACTAACAAAGATACAGGGTGTAAAAGTTTCAATATTTTTTCAATATTTTTTTATTATCTTAGTAACTAGGAAAGTTATTGAGTTGAAATTTAAGGTGTCGTTTTCATTTGCCAAGTTCTAATTCTCCAAAAAAATTTGCTGTGATAGCCCCATCAGTAGCGTTGCTACGGGGTAGGTCGTTTATTTATTTCCCCAATCCAATGTTACGCCACTGGCGAATGCAGGTGATATTAATGTATTTGAAATTTACGTTCAATTTGGGAAGAAATTGGTATCTTCAAAATTTTTCGTAAAATGCTTAGTTTTTGAATGAAATAGCTTTTTGTGAAATCGTGCACATGCACTGAAATTTTCCATAATGCAATAATGGCTTCACCGATCTGCAAGGAAAGTGAAAATTGAAAAAAATAGTTTAAGAATAACACTAACAAGAAGAACGAGAAAGCACATAAATTATTACATTGCTATATTTAAAAAAATATGAAAACTTTTACACCCTGTATCTTTGTTAGTAGTCACTTTAGAACATATGTTCATATAAACTTTTCGTCTTATTTGGAGTTCCTCTAGCACCCATTTTAATTTGGCACGCCCGTTCTGAATCACCCTGTATAAAGATGGCATCTTTAACATTTCTAATTTATTAGTCCGAGATTCATTAATGAATGAATGACATATGGCATTACATATTTTTAGTATTTCTGCTGTTATTTGTTCATATTAAAGTTATTAATTGATTTGAGTTACCCAAATAAACGAAAAATCGCAAAGGAGCGTGGCAAACCTCAAAGTATCTGTTGAAGCGAAACTTTTTTTGTGGTCAAGCAATTGCAAAAGTTAAACGTAAAGTAGGTATTAGAGAAAACTTGCAAGTTCTAAAATGAGATTGGTATGTGTATGATGACTTTCCGTTTAAATGTCTGTAGATTTTAATCCTTGCATAAGGGATACATTCCACAAATAGACTGAAGCCCAGAGAAAAGCTTTAAGAATAATGTTCTTCAGATCAGTGTTCAGTTGTGGTTGTGGTGATGTTTTTCCAGCTGGGTCGTGCTGCAAATTGTTCATAAATTAAGAGCAGACGACCAAGTTGAAGATGAGTCCTCCGGTGAGGGAGCTTGTGAATCCATTGTATGGTTCCTGCTTTGTAGGACGGTCACAGTGATATACCCCAGTTTCATCGTCAGTGACAATAATTCGCGACAGAAAATCTTTATCATATTCCAAAGCAGTTCAATGTTCTTCAGAAAATTCTATTTTCATGCCTAAATCATGGTGCAAAATTCTCTTGCAGTGACTGCAACCTGTGCATCACGATCTCTAAGGACCACGTCTTCCACCCACTGAGTTTCTTCTGTTCTTGCTTCTCTCCTACACCACCGTCATTTTATCGCGAATAATTTTGGGCCCATAACCGTATTTCGTCAAAAGTTTAACGACCCTTCTGTGCTCTAATTTCATGTCGCCCAAAATATTTTTATGTTGTTAGATTGACACACAACTTGACAAATAAATTTCAACATGCCGATAAAAATTTGACGCCCCACCTTAGTTATTTCATGGTCAGGTAAATTGTGTATGAATTCGCCGTCGTATATACATACTCCAGTCGGACAAAACCTCACAGAGACTGTACGTGCTGTATCCGTCCTGAATAAAAAGAACATCTCTAACCTATTTTAATTTTTCCCATTAAATTGCAAATCTGTTGTTCCGCTGATAATTCCAACGAATATTTGAATAAACAGGAAGGAAGTGCAATGTGACGGTCACATGGTCACACCAAACGCTTAATTTTTCCGAAGGATGTTCTGGCTAGTTAAAAATAGCTCCAAGATGCAGATCCCTGATAAATTTAACCCACAAATTCACTGTGCGTTAATTTCGGCTCTTCTTTTTTCGTCGACGTTTTGTGCCAGATGTTAGAACAAATACAGAGTGAAAAGCATTCGGTAATTTGACGATATTAGTTCAGAACCTATTGTTACTCATGCAATAAACTTACTGATGGGAATTAATTTTTGTTAACTGCCTAAATTAAGAATTAAGTGTTTCTGATAAAGGAGACAGCAATTTGTGTTAGTCATACAATTAAATGTAATAGGTGCCACATCAAGGTCAAAACCACACTGAAAATTGCTCTAAAATGAAATTACGCATTTCTTGGTGAATACATGGCTATATTGCATGTATCATATAAATTTCATCACATTTGTACCAGGCATTTCCGTGATAATATTAAAATTGTTCGATTGTGCATAAACTTTTGTATGTACCACGTTTCTACGAACCTCGACGTGTTGTATCCCTCGGGGCTATTCGCCTCGGGCTTCAATCACATCTCAGGCCGTAGAAGACAGTAAGGAATAGGAGAGATAGGACACCATCTGAGGCACGAAGGCTTAGTTCGCGACATACTAGAGTCGGAGATAGGAGACTACTGCTCTCAAATAGTTAGGGATGTAGGATGTTCAACTTTTGGGGAAATGTGTAGGATGGGAAAGGATGGAGGTACGCGTCCAACGAGTCTTCGGACTGAAAACTGTATGATGATGATGATGATTAAACTTTTTATTTAATAGTTTTAATAATTCCATGGCCAACTTAAAAATAAATAAAAGGTCTGTTTTCTCCACCGTTGATGGGCCAATTTTTAATTTCAAAAAAATCTTGGATAGAGAATTTGATTCTTTGTCATATTCCTTCACGGAATATACGGGGTGCTATTTGAAGATGGCCGCTGCGGGGGTGGTTACGTTCTTCAAATTATGTGCTCTATCATCAACACAACAAAGTGGTTTTTGTTATATTTCGTTATCATTTATAGTTTTGGAGCTACAAAGTGTGTAAAACGTTCTGGGACACCCGATATACTATTGTTTCAAAGATGCCTAAAACAAGCAGAGGATCGAACGTAGTACTCACATTAGGTACCTACTTATTCTCCCAGATAGTACATATCTCGATTTTTACGTACCTACCTACTAATTGTTCTATGCTAGAACGTCAGTTACAAAAAATAATAATTCACTACAATTCCTCATTGTTACTTTTTTACTACTAAGATATGTTCTAGTTTATAGCTGCGTGGGAGTTGGTGGAGGCCATTTTTAACAAGCAAATTGTATTTTTACACGAACAGCTTCATTTTCTTAGGGGCACGATTTCTAGTGCACGTGCTATCAGAAAGTTTTTTGCTGAATTTTCCTCGGAATTTTAAGGCTTGAAATATTTGCCAGGCTTCCTGTCTGGAAACGCCTAGACGTTTCTAATGCCAGTCAGATATTGAACTGGTTATAAAAAACTGCATAAAACGGATTCAGCAATCTGTCTACCAGAAACCAGGTGATTTTGCGGTTTCCTGGTACATATATCTATTGTTCTGCATTCGTCGTATATTATTACAACTTTAGAGAAAAGCGAATGAGGTAGACATTTCAAATAAAATGTAAATTATTATGTTGGCACTGAATGAAGGTTCATACACTCAAATATACTCTCGCAGTCATAGTTATGGTACAGTGCTCTAATAAATCTGAATTATTAAATTTAGTACTCGTACTATACGTTTTTGGCTATTTGGTACGTTGCCCGTACGCTCTGAACGGAGAAAGCACTGAAATATTGATGACGTTTATGTTCAAAAATTGATTCAATTGCTGCGTTTATTGTCTAGTATCGACCGTGCAGTTATGAAGCATATAAATAAATAACAATTGATAATTAAACAATAATTACTAACGAGTTCATACAATGCGTGCCTCCTACAATAAAAATTATGGGCTATGAAATTCTTTACGATCACGGCAAATCTATATCCATTTACTGCTAGATGTAAGGGTCTTCCCCATATCTTCCACTGTATTTTTCGTCCATCTTCCTTTCGGCAGCCACGGTAGATGGCCTGCCCATTGCATCTCCAGGATGTCTAGAACTTTAGATTGCGTACTGATGCAGACAATACTTCTGCGGTGGCTTTCTTGCGATAGACTTCGACATTGAGCCTACGTATCGACATCGTAAGTCGTACTTGGTACTTATATTTACTTTTAATGCTCTATCCCAGCGATGGCGAACCTTGGAGTATCCCTCGGTCTATCCCAAGCCATTAGTGGTGAAAATGGATGACGGTACGAAATTCGAAAGAGTGGACACTTTTACCTATTTGGGAAGAATTGTATCAGAGGAGAGTGACTGGTAACTCAAGGATGGTGAAGGAATTGGACATTGGGTACACGTACACTATAAGAAAACAAATATTTTAGATTAAGACCAGGGGTACATGTAAGCATCAGGCTACAAAATCTCTATAGACTTTCATTACAGCTGCTTGGGCAACAAGTTCGTGAATTTAGAATAACCATACTGATTTTCAAGAAGAACGTTACAAGGGCAATCATCGACAATAAATTCTTTAAACATTTCTTAATCATATACAGGATGTGCATGACTGTTGATTTGCTTATGAATTAATTAAAGTGATTTTTGTTTAGAAATCTTATCTGCTTATCGTCTGTTAGGCAATAGGAAGTTATTAATCAATAGAAATCTATTGTTCGTTAGCGTGTGTGCTTGGATCTACGGTATAATTCAAATTTTCACATGAACTTGCATCAACCGTCTTCTTTTACATACCGTAAATAATTGTAATATAAAAATACCGTTTCTTCGGTATTTTTATAAGGCAATCTCATTATCTCCTCTATTATGTAAAGCAGAAATTGTTTCGCCAATCTTTCCCGCCCGACCCTGAGTTAATAAAACGTCTCTCGGGTTTGTGTCAAAGTAAAAATGCAGCAAAAGTTTAACTTTCCCGCCATCATCAGGATTCTCCCGCATCCAAATGCTTACTTGCAAAATAAATGTATGTGCAATTGAATAAGACAAAAACAACGCAAGGAAAGACATTTACTATTTCCTGTAGCAATGAAGTGTCGATTAAATTGTATCAGCAGCCTGAAAGGGTCATGTGAACCGGCAGCACATTAATTTGTTCCATTTAATTCTAATTGCTACGCAGAACGTTATTTTTATTAACGTAGATTTGACTCTGATCGCGTTTTACTTGCCCTGTCACTCACTATAACGCTTTATTAACGGATATTGGCTGGATATGACTGTGCAGTGTAACCGAAACCGAGCCAGACTCATAAGAGAGCAGCCATTGGACCAGTACTAATAAAAATCTATTATTAATTTCGACCTGCTTTATTCCAATGAACTTGTATTACTTATTAAACTGTATTAGAAGGCAAATAATAAGCTTTTTTATGACCATCTATTGGTAATACTATATTTATAAACAGTTACATCGGGTATTCTCCTGATGTCAGGTTATTTTCTGTGAGCGCCGACTTGTCCCAGTAGTGGTGTTGCTTGGTATAACTAATGTGTTCCTTTAGGCTCTTGCTGATATGTCGTCCTGTCTGTCCCATATATACATCTTCCCGCAGGTGTCGTACACTATCCGATATTTTGAAAATGCCCCTGCCATCTTATTTGGTGCTCTAAAAATGATGCGTAATCAGAACAAACATTTTCAGCTCACCAAATTAGTTTGCAGCGGAATTTTCAAAATATTGGAGACCGCACAAAAATCTAGAAAGAAGAGACTGAAGTGAGGCATATCATGCAGGTACAAGAAGGTGTATTATAGTGGTCAGGCAGGACCACATATCAGTAGGAAACTAAAGCAAGCATCACCACTGGGACAAGTCAGACATCGGGGAACATCAAGCTGAGACGGATCATGAGATCAAGTTCGAGGATACCAAGATTTTGAGGAAGAAGGCGCGGTTCTGGCCAAGACTACAAGGAAGCGATAGTGATGCAGAAAGGTCCGGGGGACTGCAAACAGGGGCCGAGGAAATCGCTTATACGCGAAAAAGCAATTGAGCAGAAGGATGCATAAAAAGGGCGGGGACCCAGCACTTACCAGTTTCAGAGTATCTTCTGCAGAACACGCTAAGATGAGTGCCAAAGAAACCATTTTAGTGTATTTAGACGACGTGGTAACCAGTCCGGAACACAATAATATGTAGCCTCGTATTTATCTAGAAGTGTCAAATTAATGCGTTCATTACTTGTGCGTTCCCGAACGCATAATAAGGTTCATTATTCAATGGTCATTGAATAACCATGGTAGGCTGTAATCAACCAAAAAATGCTTTGGCAAAGAAAACGTTCGCCCATAAAATTCTGAAATTTCGAAAATTTCCTTTAGAAGATCGACATTTTTTTGAGGGGAGGCACATCGACCAGATGGAAGGGAACGACTCCTGTTCGTTACGCAAATAGGGGCGGAAAAGTGATAAATCGTAAAGAACTTTTTTCGACGCAAAAAATTTGTCTATCAGGATGAAATTTTCCAGGGTAACTCGCGCATTCCTCATACGCGTCCTTAGGGTTCCTCACGATTTTTCGATTTTTGCACCTCCGTTAAGGCTCTCGTTGAGTCGCCATCTTTGAATATAGTAAACTATCTGTCAAATGGACCCCAAGTAAATTTCCATTTTTTTGAATTATTTCAAATAAGCGACACCTCCTGAGCGTATGTAGACAAAAATCGCTAGGTACCGCCGCATATCACTGAGCAAAATTATGATGTAATGATTTTGAAATACATACCGCTATCAAAACGTTATTTTTTGACCAATTTAATTTTTCTTTCAGTACATTGTAGATAGATTTTATGAAAAGTCTACATAAAAGATACTCTTTCGTTTGGAAAATATGTACTTAATTTTTGCACGTTTTTAACACAACGTATTTCATAAAACTGAACATAGGAAATTTATCAATGAAAGAAAACCAAAAAGTAAAGCGTTAATCGAGGTATTTCTAAACCCCTGTAATGCGTTGAAAATAGTTTGGTCGCTTGGGTTCTTAAAACCCCCCCGTTGTCGAGATAACAAACTCGGCGTACCGGAAGGAGTCGAAAATATTCCAAAAGAATCGGCGAGACGCACGGCAAAATGGGCGTTGCCCGCTTTTCAGCACACAAAAGTCGTGGGTCATAGGGGGAGCCCCGAACGCGTAAGTCGAAGGACAAGCGAGATACGGCACCCTCATAATAAGGGTAGTTTTTTATACCGGCCAATCCGGGGGGCACCGGGTCTTCGGGGCGCTCCAAAAATGTACTTTCCGAGACGCCGCGGCGGATTTAATGTTTGACTTACATTTTTTTTTGTCTCCAGAGGCATATAAACAATTAAACATACCTTACAGACCTACGGCACCGAGCGGGGACTTGTTAACAATAGAGATTTATAACTCGACAATAAAAGTCAAATGACTGGAACTCTCTCTAGCGTGATGGCGATCCCCTATCTGACGACAACCTGACGGATTTTTGTTAATAAGAAAAAAGCTAAATCGCTATAACGAAAAAAATAACCGCGGCGAGACGCAAACCCCTAGACTTGCACATTCATTGAATGACCCATCGACCACTGAGCCACGAAGGTGTTAAAGCGTTATGAAAATAGTATTTAAGGACTCGCTTTCTTGATAAAACGCGCGGTGGCATAAGTCTGTAAAATGTGTTTATATGCTCACCGGAGATGAAGATATGGACTTTATAGCATCTTACAGCCCTTTCCAATTTTTATTAAAAAACAATCTTCTGGCCGCCAGTGGCGTCAGACGTGGAGACTCCCTTTTTCGACCCCCCCCCCCCCCCCGCCCAACATTTTTGGAAAAACCATCAAGTCAAATGTTAATCGGTTGAGCGGGGAAATGCGTAATGCAAAATACAGTATTTTACCAAAGTAGCTCCCCAATCGGGGTTTATTAACCCTTAGAAACAAGCATCCCTTTTGAAGGTGGGGTGAAATTTGGGGTTGTTTGCTTCGAAAGTAAGCGCCTTGGAAATAAATTTGTGCCTTTTCTTGAATGAAGCTGCGATGGTCTACACATGACCAAATGCTATTTTTCGCGTTTCATCCCTCCGCCCTCGTCTCAGGCTGCAAATCTTTAAAAAAGTGCAACTTTTCAGTTTTTCCCATTTAAAATTTTTACAAATCACCCCGAGGTCGTTAAGTCGGACGTCGCCTGATGGAAAATAAACAGGCGCATCCGCCCTATCCACTTTCATCCTCCGAAGTATTCGGAAGGGATCGCAAAAAAATTCAACTTGGGTGCAATTTTTTCTCTTTAAAATATCGGCATCTTTAAGGCCGTACCGTACTTCTGGAATATTCGTGCCTTGAGTATTGGGTGCCATCTCTCCGCTATAACATTTAGGTACCACCCCAAGTAATTTTCTTTGCAAATAGTATATTATATAACAAAGGACTAAAGTGGTACTATTTGAGACCGAAAGTCTCGTAGTACCTACCCGGTACCTACCTGTGTTTGCAAAAAACAGCTGTTACATATTTATTTCTTACTAATTTAGGATTATTATACGGTTTTGTATAATTATGGGTGGAGACTGGAGAATGAAGCTTTCTAGAAAATGAAAACTCGGGGTAGTATTGAATTTTTCGAGGGGTTGCAATGCGGTGGGCGTTAATCCAACACTTTAATTAAAACAGAGCAATATTGCGTATAGTGAACGGGTTGGGTTACATATACAGCGGAGAAAGTCGATAGAAATTCATGCCTGATGCATTCCCACTCTGGTGATAGTAATAAACGGGAAAATGTGTGAATTTATCACCGTAGCAGCAAAACTTTGCTTATGGAACCGCAAGGTGTTGTTTATTTATATTAATTTATCGGTTTTATTCAACACAATCGGAATGGCGAAAGTTTTTAAGAGAATTTGTTGTAATTATCTACTAAATATGTAATAGTTAAATTAATTCGTGGGGATTTAATTATTGTTGTTATTTGGCGTTAAATTACTTTTATGGTGTATGATGCTCTAAGAGCTCGTTAATATGAAAGATATTGTGCAATGTATTTCAGTACGCTTACTGAACTAATAAATCTGCTCAACAAAATTGCAAAACAATAAAAAATACTGCATAAAAATGAAGCGTTTTATTTTATTTAATCTGCAACCGTCAAATAATACGTTCATTAGATTTGTGCGTTCCCGAACGCATCCTACATCCTAAGGTTCATTATTCAATGGGTTGCAACTTGCAACCAATCAAAAAAATTATCGTAGCATTTATCGAGGTTGCTTTGGTGCAGAAAACGTCAAATCAGTCAGATGTGTGGAATACATATACGTTTCTATGACAACGTTCTTGCAAGGGTACATTTATCTAAACTAAGGGTCTAAAGGTGGCCATAAAAGTGCAACTTCCCGTAAGTTTTTGTAGAAACAATGACGTATTCCACTCGTAAAATAATGTGACAATCTGCTGTTGGCAATTTGATTTTACCATGCGGTAAATATCAAGGATACCAAAGTGCATTTGCTGAAGAAAATTTTATATTTATAAGAGTAAAGCTGTAAAAATTTAAATAAAAATTCATTTATAGTTCTGGAAACAAACTGGTTTTATTTAATTTATTTTTTTATGTTCATATTATATATTTTTAGTATTGTAATGGTTTTTCCATGTTACATAAACTTAGTGGTAATTAGTAACATTATGTATTCACTGCTAGCAATTATTGGTAATGAATCTTTTATTCATATTCATTTTCTTAAATTAAACTTAAAGATTTCTTTTTTTTTCCAGTTTGTTTATTCTGCGGAACTTGTGATACACATTCCTGGTAACCTTGGACAAGATGGAGTGGTGTACAGGCTTGACTACTATCCACCATTTGGGCATCCTGCGCCAAACACTACAATTGCTTCTAAAGATATCAGGGATGTGATAAAATTTTCTCAAGCCTTACCAGGGACCAAATACGATTTTTGGCTGTACTACTCTAATTCTACTCATAACACCCTCACTTGGACTGCAAATTTCACCACAGGTACTGTAATTTGCACACTATCTCTTCTACACAACAAGAATGTAGTATATAAGGTATTAATAGAGGTAGAAAAAAGAATTTAATCTTTGGCCGGGAAAAAGGTACCAGGTACCAGAGGTTGCCAAATGTAAAATAACAAAATTTTAACTTCTATGTAGAAATTTTGACTTACTGTGTAAGAATTTCATATTAATAAGTAAAAATTCTTATTAAATTATTTTCTTCTTGGTCCTTCACCGCCATCTTTTACCGAACAGACGTTGCATGTTCTGATGGTTCTTTCCATTTTTAGTTCCAGATCCTCCTCAAAACTTGTCAGTGAATGTCCGGACTGGCAAGACTGCCATCATTTCGTGGAGTCCTCCATCGCAAGGCAGTTTTTCTAGCTTTAAATTGAAGATTAATCCTCTATACAATAGTCCAGACCCTAAACCACAGACGTTAACGATTGAGAATGTCCAGAGCAGCCAGTATGTTCTTAGGGATCTTATTCCAGGAGCTACTTATCAAGTCCAAGCTTTTACGGTGTTTGAGAATAAGGAAAGTGCTGCTTATACATCTAGAAATTTTACTACAAGTTAGTGATGAATAGGAATTTTGAAGAAGCAAAAATTATTGCGCTCTTTTTTAGAACCCAATACTCCAGGAAAATTTATTGTGTGGTTCCGAAATGAAACGACTCTTTTGGTTTTATGGCAGCCACCCTATCCAGCAGCAATTTACACTCATTATAAAGTTTCTATTGATCCTGATGATGCTATCGATAGTATACTTTATGTGGAGAAAGAAGGGGAGCCTCCGGGTCCAGCTCAGGCAGCTTTTAAAGGACTTGTACCTGGTCGGGCTTACAATATATCAGTTCAAACAATGTCGGAGGACGAAATTTCTGCGCCAACAACTGCACAGTACAGAACAGTTCCATTGAAACCCCAAAGAATTACTTTTGATAAAAGTTCGATAACCACGCATTCTTTTGTTGTTTTTTGGGAACCTCCTAGTGGTAAAAGGTATACGTTTTGAAGAATCAGAAATTGAGCATTTTTAATATAAATTTAATTTTGCTTGCAGCGAATTTGATAAGTACCAAATTTCTTTAGGCTCTGGTCGAAAACAAGCACCAGTGACTAGACTTAGGGAAGAACCACCTTATTGGGAGTTCAAAGATAATCTTGATCCAGGGAAAACTTATCAAGTTATTGTGAAAACTGTTTCTGGGAAAGTTACATCATGGCCTATGAATGCAGATGTAACTCTGAGTAAGTTCCATGCAATGTAATGGTCATAGTGTATATGGTATGCTTTTATCTTTTAAGAACCATTGCCGGTGCAAAACATCGAACACGACATGGACGACAGAAATGGCATAGTAAACATCTCTTGGTCAGCAAACCCAGAAAGCACCCAAGACCGCTACATAGTCTCTTATCACGAAGTTGAAAGCTCCACAGGAGATAGCAGCGCTGTTTCCACGAACGAGACTAAAATAACTCTTGATACACTACTCCCTGGTCGCAATTACTCTATATCCATTCAAGCAGTATCAAAAGATGTTCTTTCGGATGAAAATTTCATTTATGTCGTCACAAGACCCAGTGCGCCAATTATAGAAGATTTAAGACCCATGATTGATGGGTTGAATATTAGTTGGAAATCTGACGTGAATTCTAGACAGGATAAATATGAAGTTCAGTGCGTCAGAAATGATACTCTTGATAAAATCGTACAAACAACAAATGATACCAGGCTTGTTTTGAGGAATTTATATCCTGGAGCGGGTTATATGGTTAAAGTATTTGCTATTTCTCATCATCTTCGGAGTGAACCTCATGAGTATTTTCAACCTGTTTGTAAGTAATTTTCTATTTTTTTTTAATTTTATACAATTTTGAATGTATTCAGTCCCGAGACCACCCCAAAACATGACGATCGAGAAAACCACGACAAATTCAGTAATTGTCCAGTGGGCTGCACCAACTGGTTCTTTAATTCACGAATATGCTATTCGGTATCGTACGGATTCAGACAGAGTTTGGGTCAGACTTCCCGCTGTTCAGAACACTGAAGCTGAAGTCGCTGACATGACTCCTGGAGAACGGTACACTATTCAAGTGAATACTGTCAGTTACGGTTTGGAAAGCAACGAACCACAGCAGCTCAACCACACAGTCCGTAAGTATCAAATCAAGATCGTTAGTACAGTAGACTCTCGATTATCCAGAACAATGTGATAACTGAAATTCCCGGTAATGGAGAGGTTAAACAATAAATTAATGCATATTATTGCGGCAGCATGTGAAAATAGGTCGGGTAAGACATCACCTTCAAAAAAATCCGGTTCATCGTTTTCTTTCTGTTGATATGCCATAATCTTGACCACAACTTTTGAAGGGTGCATATCTTGACTTGGTTCTAGCAGTCGGTACCCAAAAAATAACACCTTTAAAATTGATATTTCTTAAACACATTGGCAGATAATGATGGTCCCCTTCATCCAATTTTTCTAGGATAGATTCCGAAAGGAATCGGCGGTAGTTGGATTTAAGTTCTCTAAAACTCCTTGGTCCATCGGTTGAAGTAGTGGAGTAACATTAGGATGTAGGTAAACTACTTCGATATTCCCACTTTTTAATTCTTCCTTCCTTGGATAGGATGGTGCATTTTCCAGCAGCAGGACGATTGCTTTTCTGGAATAACCTTCTCTCTTCAAATTGTTCTCATTTTTGGTCATGATAGTAGACTGGCAAACCGTTTGGATTGCTATTCTTATTCTTAATCATTGCCCTTGATTTTGCCAATGTCTATATTAATGTCGAGTTTCCGGAAACACAAAATTATTTTCGAGTTTATCTCGGCATTAATGATGAGATAAACTCGACCATATTGTCGACTTTATTTAGCCATTAATGTTGACTTCCGCAAGAACTCGACATTAATGTCGAGATTATCTGGATTTTATTGCGAGTTTATCTTGGCATTAATGTTGACATAAACTCGACAATATTGTTGATTTTATTTAGCCATTAATGTTGACTTCCGCAAAAACATTAATGCCGAGATAAACTCGCAATAAAACACGAGAACTCGACAATAATATCCAGATAATCTCGACTTTAATGTCGAGTTTTTGCGGAAATCAACATTAATGGCTAAATAAAGTCAACAATATTGTCGAGTTTATCTCGACATTAATTCCGAGATAAACTCAAAAATAATTTCGTGTTTAAGGAAACTCGACATTAATAAATTCAACAGTATTGTTGACTTTATTTAGCCATTAATGTTGACTTCCGTTGGCGCCTATGATTTGCGCAAATAATGTTTAACTCAACACTAATGTTAAAATAAACTCTACAGTAATGCAGAGTTTTTGCGGAAGTCGACATTAATGGCTAAATAAAGTCAACAATATTGTCGAGTTTATGTTAACATTCATGCCTAGATAAACTCGCAATAAAACGCGAGAACTCGATAATAATATTCAGATAATCTCGACATTAATGCCGAGTTTTTGCGGAAGTCCACATTAATAGCTAAATAAAGTCTACAATATTGTCGAGTTTATCTCAACTGCCGAGATAAACTCGAAAATAATTTCGTATTTCCGAAAACTCGACAATATTGTCTATTTCTGGCTAAGTCGATATTAGCGTTGGGATAAAAAAATAAAGTGTGTGGCCTTTCAGCGCTTCCATACAGTAGACTCTTCTTTAGATTTTTGAAAGTAGAATTTTATAATTGAGACCAGTCTCACCACAATTTATTATAGATCTGGTCAGGGGAATAACCCTTATCAGAAACGATAGCTTCGAATTTTTTTCTAATATTGGTCACAAAGGCATCATTAGCAGACAGCTTTTCTCAACAGATATTCAGTTGCCTTATGCTGTGTCTCTTTTTCCACCTTAACAGTCGTAAACGAAGCAGTTGCCTTCATTGATGATCATAGCTTTCTGTTACAAAACTGGCCCAGAAATTAGTTATCGATATTCGATAACTAAAAACATTTCGATATATTCGATACATTGACAGTTATCGATATATTTGATATATCGATAGATCGATATTTACTGATATCTTTCATTGTTATCGATATGTATTTTTTATGTATTATGTATTTTTTATGCTTATCAATCTATATCTAAAAATAGTAATAGACTAGACATTTAGCGCACGCAATATAGAGTACGATAACAACATTTGATATATCTAAGTATGGAACGTGAATTCGTGGATATAATAAAACTACAATATTCATAATTTTTGTTCTGTATAGCCATCTATAAAGGACATGGAAAGTAGATTTCCAATAAGACAGAGTCTAGAAATGGACTTAGAATACCTACTTGAAATTCAGATCAAAATACTCGTATAAATTAATGATATCTTTAAATATTAATGATAAATATCAATATCCATCGATAATTATATCACAATAACTGTCGATAACTATCACTATAATGATAACAATCGATATATCGAAATGATAATTATTATATCACAATAACTGTCGATACTATAACTATAATGATAACAATCGATATATATCGATAACAATTGATATATCAATATACCAATAACTATCAATACACCGATAACTATCGATATATCGATAATTTTCTAAATTGATATCATTATTCGATATATTTATCAATATATCGACTTTTATTCGCACCCCTAATCCAAGTGTTTTTGAGTAATGTCCACAAACCATTTTTTTTGCATTATTTTTTTTAAATTCATCATCTCTGCCCCAAACTTCTCCTAAATTTCTATGTGCCATGTGTCTTCTGTTTCTTAATTTAATATATTTTGTCCACGCTCATTTTTATTTTTAACTTTTCTTTTATCTTTAATATTCAACAACTTAATTTTCTTGTTGTGTGTTTATTTTCTATTTACGATAAATTTGTTATCTAAGGGCCCAACCCAGTGTCGAACATAGCTCCATTAGTGGACTCGAACAATGTGACATTAGAGTGGCCACGTCCGGAAGGTAGAGTTGAAACGTACTACATTCGCTGGTGGGAATCTTCTAATTCTAGTCATGTAATGAGACGCAATGTTAGTCAAAACAACAATGGATCGGGACCTGTCAGATTGTTGGTAGGTGACTTAATGCCTGGAGTGGAATACGTTTTTGAAATACAGGCAATTTCTAATGATCTAGAAAGCGACGTCACCAAATTATATACGAGAACAAGTAAGTGTACATTTTTTGGTTTTATGATCATAATCTTGCTTTTTAAGTGCCTCTGATCCAATCGGAAGTTGTTGTGGTAAACAACCAGCAATCTACAGACTCTATAAGTTTAAGATACACTCCCACGCCACAAGCTACATCTAAATTCGATCTCTATAGGTTCTCATTATCAGAACCTAACATTCCCGACCAAGAAAAGACTGCAAATGATTCTGATCGTTTGGTTACTTTTACTGATTTAATTCCTGGGCGATTATATAACATTACTGTATGGACAGTTTCTCAAGGAGTGTCCAGTCAACCACTTCAGCGTCAAGACAGATTGTGTAAGCAAATTTATGCGTAGTTGACGTCACATAAATCACCTTTCAAACACTTGATATTGCAGATCCAGAGCCGATTACGGATATAAACGCGACCCGTATAACGGACACAGAAGTTTCTTTAACCTGGGCTCTACCGCGTGGCGAGTATAACGCCTTTGAAGTCCAATACTTAACGTCCGAAAATGTTCTTATTCAAAACTTAACAGTACAAAACACCATCACTGTTACAGACTTGAAACCTCATAGAAATTATACATTTACAATTATTGTTCGAAGTGGCATGGAGTCTAGCATTTTAAGGCGTTCTTTGCCAGTCAGTGCGATTTTTACCACAAAAGAATCGGTCCCTGGTAAAGTGGAGAGATTCGCACCTATTGATATACAACCCAGTGATATTTATTTTGAATGGTCCCTGCCTAGCACAGAACAGAATGGTGTTATTAGGAAGTTTACTATCACGTATGGACTGGAAGTAAGTTGTACTGTGGCAATTGTCTTTGCTTGATACCAATATATGCATAATTTCTTGGTATCAAGCAAAGGAATTTGTTGCTGGAGTCTGACCAGCGTTGATTTTTTTTTCTCCTCTAGGGTTCTCCTCACACTTTGTCACGTGATTTTGGTCCTCAAGAATTTAGAGGCATGATCAAGCAGTTAATACCGGGCAGAACTTATGTTTTCCGAATTCAAGCGGAAACTAGAGTAGGTTTTGGCCCTGAGACGATACACAAGCAGAAAATGCCAATTCTGGCACCCCCAAAACCTAGCATGCAAGTCGTTCCTACAGAAGTTTGTAAAAGTTCTACCAGCATACAGATTCGGTTCAGGAAGAATTATTTCAGTGAACAGAATGGCCCGGTGAGTTCTGTTTTATATCCTCGATGATTTTAACTAGGGGTCTACGGAGGAGTTATTTTTCAAAATGCCGGATAACTCCTAAAATTCTGTATCAGATTCTTAAAAAAGCATGTGCTTCAATAGTAATCTCTTTTATTCACAAATTAAAAAATAATTAAAGAGAATATGCGGCCACCAGTACAGAAAAAAACTAAGGGAAAATATTAGAGGCAGCCCACGCAGGTCACAACTTTTAAATAAAGAAAAAAATCAAGAAATTTGTAAGACAGTGTGTCAATTAATGTCTGGCATTCCAGGTTGTGTCTTATGCAATAATCGTAGCAGAAGACGATTCCAAAAATGCTTCGGGTCTGGAAATGCCCTCGTGGCGTGACGTCCAAGCTTATTCAACTTGGCCACCTTATCAAGTAATGGAACCTTACTATCCGTTCCAAAGCAGTTCTGTTGAAGATTTCACAATTGGCGGGGAGTCTTGTGATATACGGCAAGTAGGCTATTGCAATGGACCTCTAAAATCAGGTTCAACGTACAGGGTAAAGATTAGAGCATTCACTGCACCGGATAAGTTCACAGATACTGCGTATAGCTTTCCCATCCAAACCGGTAAGAAATCTGTCTCCGTTTTATAGTTTATTATGTACCATTTTTGTATTTCATTGCTTACGCAGGATTGTTAAAAAAACTTTGTAAGTATATACATGTAAAGTGTCACTTTTAGATAAAAATATAACAAGAAATTCGGTTTAAAACGAACGAACTTACTCAGTGCGTTTATATGTTTCAGACCAAGACAATACTCCAATAATTCTAGGCGTTATAATTCCTATAATCCTAATAGCTTTACTATTCGTCACTATAATAATTATACGTCGGAGGAGAGCAGGTGATCGAAAAGCAACAGATTTACGTGCAAATGACAATATGTCATTGCCAGATTCAGTCATCGAGACCAACAGGCCTGTGCGCATCGAAAACTTTGGCAACCACTACAGATTAATGTCGGCTGATTCAGATTTTCGGTACAGACATATAGACCGAGAGCTCGCGTGCAAAATACATAACCATCGGGAACAAAATTTTTGACTTTCTGGGATGAAAGTCCTTTTTATAACAATCATTTAACCACCCGTCTGCCGGCCTTAAGTTGTCAACTAACTGCGGGGGCGGCAACTGAAAAGGGGTCAAAATGCAAAAATAGGTAACCATCGGAACAAACGTAATTTTTTTGCAGTTATTTTCGGAAAGTTCTACATAAGCAAAATCAACACGGCAGACGCATTTTTCTTGTCAACTTTTTAGCGCAGACGCTCCCAAAGATACCGAATTTTTCGTGAAAATGTAACTATAAGGAACATGCTATTTAAATATTTCAATTGAAAGGTAATTAAAGATAGAATTCAAATATTCAAATAAATTTTTGGCAGATGGTCGCATAACGACAGCAGACGCCGTCAAAGTTGCAAATTGCATCTCATTTTAGGGCCTAAGATCTTACGCGCTTGAGTGACGCGCACGGTCACATATTAAAAACCTAAAAAATTGATAGGCAGGAACAACAAAATTAAGAGTTTGTGGTTATAAACGTTCTTATTTATTACACAAACATTTATTGTATCTATTAATAACAATAATGGGAACAAATTTAGGAACCTTAATACGTACATTATTCTATTCACAACTTATATACATAGCCCGATTGGAACGCAATCAGGGAATATAAGAAACAAAACATGTATTCTAGAAGTCATTCTTTTACTTTTACATATTATAATATAAATAAAATAAATTTTATTCTTCCGCTTAGGTATAGATACGAAGTACGTAACAAGAACGGTATTCTAAATAACACGAATAAAATAATTAAATATTATTTAAAGTAAAAACAAAAGGTTGTCATAAAGCATTTTTATAAAAATTTGTTTGCTTTTTCATCATATTTCTTCATCAGGAGATGCTAAGTATACGTCATATTCATATTTCTTCAACACATGTTGGTGTCTGTCGACCCTCAAACCATTGAGGCTGTAGTTTGCCATCAATTAGAATCCAACCGTGTTCCAGAGGAGAATAAAATGTCTGTTCTTTTAAGGTTAACGCAAATTGGATTTACCCTTTTCAATTTGCATAATGGAACGTCTTTACATGGTGGTAATAGACTGCCATCAAATTTTTTCTTTCCTTCTAAAGGTTCTCTGGACTTTTTTGGTCTGTAGCAGTCCATAAAAATATGAAACCGCGCTTCGTTGTTATTATTACTTTGTTTTCTGTTGCATTTTGCATAGAAAATCTTCAATTTCTCTAATTTGGTCCTCACTTTTTCCAAATGAACTGAAAGCTTTTTGAGCCACTTCATCTTTTTCTAATAAGTTGAAAGGCCTTATCTTACCTTTTCTAGAAAAAGCTGGAGTATAGTCGCATCCTGTGAAACTATGAAATGCTGGCAAAGCTTTGCATAAATCTGGCCCGAAAGACTGTACTATAGTGTTAACATTAATTTGTCTCAACGTATTTTTCGATTGTAATCCTACTTCTACCCACATAGATATGTTTTCTGGAAGATTATGAATGTTTCCTAGAATAATAATTCAAACATCTGTAGGTAGGTATCTGAAGTTTTTATTATAACTTTTGACTTTTAAGATGGCATTTTTGATAAGTGGTAGACAATTCTCTGCTATCAGCTTCCTCGTGTGTACAAATCAAATTCTCGTCTATGTCTCCTTCTACACTTTAGGACTTATAGCAAATACTTCACAATTAAGGTACCTACAAATATTTATTATGCAAAATGGGTGCATGAAATGGTAATTATAAAACATCTTTAGTAAAATTTATCTGTAAGAATTGGCAGAACGATTGTTATGCACCCATTTTGCATAACAATTTTTTGTACGTTAATTGTGAAGTATTTGCTATAAGTTCTATAGTGTAGAAGGGCGCATTTATACACATAGACGAGAATTTGATTTGTACACACGAGGAAGCTGATAGCAGAATTATTGTCGACCACTTATCTAAAATGCCATCTAATAGTCGAAAGTTATAATAAAAACTTCAGATACAGATGTTTTAATTATTATTCTATGAAACATGCATAATCTTCCAGAAAACATATCTATGTGGTTGGAAGTATGAATACAATCAAAAAATACATTGAGACATATTAATGTTAACACCATAGCGCAGTCTTTAGGGCAAGATTTATGCAAAGCTTTGCCAGCATTTCATAGTTTCACATGATGCGACTATACTTCAGCTTTTTTCTGGAAAAGGTAAGATAAGGCCGAGGATAAGGCCTTTCAACTTATTAGAAAAATATGTAGTGGCTCAAAAAGCTTTCAATTCATTTGGAATAAGTAATAGTTTAACTGAGGGCCAAATTAGAGAAAGTGAAGACTTTCTATGCAAAATGCAACAGAAAACATAGTAATAAATATCAAAACGAAGCGCGGTTTCATATTTTTATGGACTGCTACAAACCAAAAAAGTCGGGAAAACCTTTAGAAGGATTGAAAAAATATAATGCCAGTCTATTACCACCATGTAAAGACGTTCTATTATGCAAATTGAAAAGGGTAAATCAAATTTGCGCTATGTGGAATAATGCAACCTTAAAAGAACAGACATTTTATTCTCCTCTGGAACACGGTTGGGTTCTAATTGATGGCAAACTACAGCCTCAATGGTTTGAGGGTCGACAGACACCAACGCAAGTGTTGAAGAAATATGCTTAAAGGAACCCCAACCAAACGAAGTACCAATAGAAGAAAATGAATATGACGTATACTTATCATTTACTGATGAAGAAATATATCATCATCATAAGGTTCTCAGTCCGAAGACTGGTTGGACGCGTACCTCCATTCTTTTCTATCCTGAGCTAACCTACGCATTTCCCTAAAAGTAGAACATCCTACATCCCTAACTATTTGAGAGCAGTAGTCTAATCTAGGCCTACCCCTACCTCTTTTTATTCCTATCTCTGACTCTAGTATGTCACGAACTATTCCTTCGTGTCTTAGAAGGTGTCCTACCATCCTATCTCTCCTACTCTTTATTGTTTTCCATACCTTTCGCTTTTCCCCAACTCTTTCTAATACTTCCCTATTGCTAACCTTATCTATCCACGGTATCTTCATCATGCGTCTGTAGCACCACATTTCAAACGCTTCTACTCTTTTTCTATCCGCTTCTCCTATTGTCCAAGTTTCGCACCCGTATAATGCCGTACTCCATACATACGACGTTAAGAGTCTCTTTCTAGTCTCTATATTAACCGTTCTCGAGCATAACAGTTGTTTCTTTTTGTTAAACGCAACTCGGCACCTGCGCCATTCTTTGTTTTATATCTTTAGTGCTCCTACCGTCTTGAGTTATTTTACTTCCTAAGTAGCAGAAATCCGCGACCTCCTCTATCTTCTCATTTCCAATTTGTATTTCCATTTTAGTTCTATTTTCACATCCCCTACATACCAAAATTTTAGTTTTCTTTTTATTGATTTTCATGCCGAAGCCGTGAGTCAAAACTGCTTCCATTTCATTCAAAGCCGCTCCTAATTCTTCTTTGCTAGATGCTAACACTGCTATATCATCCGCAAATCTGAGCATGTTAATAGTTTGGCCCTGTACATTGATCCCTGAGGCTGTTCTTTCCTTAACAATATTAATCGCATCTTCGATATATAATCAATTCAAGAATTTTTTCGATATATAAGTTGAAAACTAGAGGTGACAATGCACATCCCTGTCTCACTCCCTTCCGGATATCTACTTCCCTTTGTTCCTGCTCACATTCTATAACTGCCTTTTGCTCTTTGTAGAGATTATGTATTATTCTTCTGTCCCTGTATTTCATCCCTACCTTTCTCAGCACTTCGAACATCTTCCCCCATTTTACGTTGTCGAAGGCTTTTTCTAAATCTACAAATCCTATATAGACGCTCTTTCTCTTTTCTATCGTTTTTTCTATAATTACTCGTAAAGCTAGAATGGCCTCGCGCGTTCCTCTATTTCGTCTAAATCCGAACTGATCTTCTCCTAATATTTCTTCCGCCTTTTTCTCCATCCTTCTTTGCACAATTCTAGTTAAAATTTTTGACGCATGGGAAGTTAAACTGATAATTCTAAAATTTTCGCATCTATCCGCGCCTTTTCTTTTTGGCAAAGCTACTATGATGTTCCGTTTGTAATCTTCTGGAATCTCACCTGTCAGGTATATGCGACTAACTAATTTAAATAAACGATCTATTACCTCTTGACCTGCGCACTTTAAGATTTCTGCCTGCAAGCCATCTATACCTGGTGCTTTATTATTCCTTAAACTTTTTAGTGCTATCTCAAACTCTTCTCTCATTATAGGACTCCCTAGGTTATCCCCCTCTACACTGCTTTCGCTTTCTAATATATCCTGCACTTCCTGTCCCGCATATAAGTTTCCTAAATATTCTTTCCAACTATCTGCCTTCTCCCCACTTCCGATTAGGATATCTCCTGCCTCATTTCTAATGTTTTTGGTACTAGATCCAATTTCTCTAAAATTTCTCCTAATTATTTTATATGCTTCATCAGTCTTTCCTACTTCGAATTTATCTTCCACTTCTTTGCATTTATTATCGATCCATTGCTCTTTCGCTTTCCTACATTTCCGAATAATTTCCCACTTGATCGCCTTATATCTTTGTGTCCCTGTTTCATTTAACCTATTTTTATATTTTCGCCTTTCCTCTATTAGACTCACAATATGTTTTGTTATCCAGGGTTTCCTACTTTCATTCTGTTTATGACCCAAAATATCCCTAGCTGAGGAAACTAAACTATTTTTAATGCAATTCCATTCTGCCTCTATGTCCCTAACAATATTTCCACCCGTGCCCTTTAGTGCTTCGTTTGTCTTTTTCTCGAACTTATTGCGCATATCATCATCTTTTAGTTTCTCTGGGTCAAGATACCTTCTTCTGCTTCTTTTTTTCAAAATCTTAAATTTAAGAAATATAATGAAAAAGAAAAACAAATTTTTATAAAAATGCTTTATGACAGCCTTTTGTTTTTACTTTAAATAATATTTAATTATTTTATTCATGTTATTTAGAATACCATTCTTGTTACGTACTTCGTATCTATACCTAAGCGGAAGAATAAAATTTATTTTATTTATATTATAATATGTAAATGTAAAAGAATGACTTCTAGAATATATGTTTTGTTCCTTATCTTCCCTGATTGCGTTCCAATCGGGCTATGCATATAAGTTGTGAATAGAATAATATACGTATTAAGGTTCCTAAATTTGTTCCCATTATTGTTATTAATAGATACAATAAATGTTTATGTAATAAATAAGAACGTTTATAACCACAAACTCTTAATTTTGTTGTTCCTGCCTATCAATTTTTTAGGTTTTTAATATGTGACCGTGCGCGTCACTCAAGCGCATAAGATCTTAGGCCCTAAAATGAGATGCAATTTGCAACTTTGACGGCGTCTGCTGTCGTTATGCGACCGTCTGCCAAAAATATATTTAAATATTTGAATTCTACGTTTAATTACCTTTCAATTGACATATTTAAATAGCATGTTCCTTATAGTTACATTTTAACGGAAAATTCGGTATCTTTGAGAGCGTCTGCGCTAAAAAGTTGACAAGAAAAATGCGTCTGCCGTGTTGATTTTGCTTATGTAGAACTTTCCGAAAATAACTGTAAAAAAATTACGTTTGTTCCGATGGTTACCTATTTTTGCATTTTAACCCTTTTTCAGTTGCCGCCCCCGCAGTTAGTTGACAACTTAAGGCCGGCAGACGGGTGGTTAAATGATTGTTATAAAAAGGACTTTCACCCCAGAAAGTCAAAAATTTTGTTCCCGATGGTTATGTATTTTGCACGCGAGCTCTCGGTCTAATAATAAAATAAAATAAAAATTTGGTTAACCGAAATTTGTTTTGTAGATTTAGTGAAGAATTCGAAGAGCTGAAACATGTGGGCAGGGAACAGCCGTGTACATTCGCAGATTTGCCGTGCAACAGGCCAAAGAATCGGTTCACAAATATCTTACCGTATGACCATTCGCGGTTTAAATTGCAACCTGTTGATGACGAAGAAGGCTCGGATTATGTCAATGCCAATTATGTACCGGGTCACAATTCTCCGCGTGAATTTGTGGTTACGCAAGGTCCATTACATTCTACGAGGGATGACTTCTGGAGAATGTGCTGGGAGTCAAATTCGAGGGCCATTGTGATGTTGACACGATGCGTGGAGAAAGGCCGCGAGAAGTGCGACCACTATTGGCCATACGACACTATGCCAGTGTACTATGGAGACATTTCTGTGCAGATACTCAATGAAACTCGATATCCTGATTGGAATATTTCGGAATTTATGGTTTGTAGGGTGAGTAATGTTCTCTGTCTCCATTTTTGGTCCATATTGCGTGATTACATGTTGGTGACAATAGTAAACACGAACAAGGGTTATTCTGGATAGCGACTTTTACACAGGGTGATTCACGACGTTTTCCCGCCACTTAAGGATTGTATTCCTATGAACACGGGTCCGATTCTCAAAAATAAGCGAGTTATGGGAAACTTTATATTTTTGTACTTTCGCACCGCACACGGCTGTCATTGATAATGCGAGCAGCGTTCAATCATGGCGGTGCCTGTCACGGGTTCGATTCTTAAAAATAAGGGAGTTATGGGAAACTTTAGATTTTTGTACTTTGGCACCGCGCACTACTATCATTGATAATGTTATTGTTTTTAAAATTAAATGTAGTGTAAGATGTGTTTAATAAGTTAATTGCAATTGTAATTGTGTTTAATAAAGTTTGTTAATGTTTGTCAAATTAAATGGAGTGTAAAAATGACAAAAACAGACAAATCTAAAGTTTCCCATAACTCGCTTATTTTTGAGAATCGGACCCGTGTTCATAGGAACTTTTTTACTTAAAATGACCTCTAGAATACACTCCTTAAGTGACAAGTGCCGCCATGATTGAACGCTGCTAGCATTATCAAAGCTGTGCGCGGTGCGAAAGTACAAAAATCTAAAGTTTCCCATATCTCGCTTATTTTTGAGAATTGGACCAGTGTTCATGGGAACTTTTTGGCTTAAAATCAAGAATCAAGTTATTATCACCTTTTTAATTCCTAGCAATTTTGAGAGTTACAGTCCAACAGATTTAAGTTGGAGAGTAGTGAGGTTGCGCATTAGCTGAGTTAGATGCAGGCGCCAACGGGTCGTGCCTCCATCGCTCGCCAACTTAAATCTGTTAAACTGTACTTTAAGCCAATTATGTACTTTGATTTGTCTATGACAACCTGGTAACAAGTATCTCATATAATTCTTTTATGCAATCAAGGGTGAAACACAGCGTGTTGTTAGACACTTTCACTTTACAACGTGGCCTGATTTTGGCGTTCCTAATCCACCTCACACTTTAGTCAGATTTGTAAGGGCGTTTAGAGAAAGAATCGGACCAGACCAAAGGCCTATTGTAGTGCATTGCAGGTAAGAATTGGCATTTAATGCATCTGGTTTTATTGTTTCTCTCTTCACATAGTTACCAAAAATGTCTATTTTAGTGCTGGAGTGGGTAGATCAGGAACATTCATATGTCTTGACCGTATACTCCAACAAATCTTAGTATCCGATTACGTGGACATTTTCGGCATAGTTTACGCAATGAGGAAAGAACGTGTTTGGATGGTGCAAACTGAGCAGCAGTACATTTGCATACATCAGTGTCTATTGGCAGTTTTAGAGGGCAAAGAAATGACAGGGCCTACAAGAGAAA
This sequence comes from Xestobium rufovillosum, assembly GCA_963966045.1. NCBI lineage: Eukaryota > Metazoa > Arthropoda > Insecta > Coleoptera > Ptinidae > Xestobium > Xestobium rufovillosum. The sequence continues at coordinate 41,817,085 of OZ014492.1, forward strand.
TTCATGAAAATCAGGGATTTGAAGGTGAGCAATACAATCTTTCTGGTAAAGCTTTTTTCGATTTGATGACCTTCTTACTCTGTACAGTGTTGCTAATGGGGGATGGTTTGTTATATAGGTCTGGTGTGACGATTTTGGTTCGTTTGCAGAGGGTACTAACATTAAATAATTAACAGAAAATGAAAAGTTCTTAATGTTTGTTAACTATAAATGTACAGGGCCGGCAACTCTGTAAATATAGCAGTTACGGAAAAATCGACTACCCGTTCTCGATGACCTTTTTTCAACATGAACTTGATTTTGCTTTCAAGTTATATGTAGCTAATTTTGCAACTCAGAATTAATGAAAAGCTGAATGGTGTAGAAACCATAAATATTTTTGTAAATTTCTTACATTAGAAGTATGGTTCATTGTGGGTTTGAAACATGAAATTGAAGAGTAGTGGGTGCCCTTTGCAAATCCCAGGCTCATTATTTCAATGTTTTCATTGTATATATTGCAATGTTAATTATTATGTGTAACACTGTGCACGAGTGGGGTCACATTCGATTAACAAACCAAACTATTCTCTGTAATATCTCGCACACAGAAATGGTTTGCCGAATGTTAACGCGATGTAAAAAACTGGTATTCTGTGGTTCAGGCAAAGGTGTCGGCAATACAACGGTGAAGGCTGGCCTAGAGCCTTGCGAAAAAGAAAGGTAGTCTGCTGCGCACTAGATGCACATCTCCTGCTCATTCACAGAAGCTATTTGTTTCGGTAACACATTGTTTCCTCTGTTTTATGCATGCGTATGTTTTGCTTTATTGCTTATAGTTGCTTGCTTTCCTTAGTGGGGTTATTTTGTGCTTGAATATTGTGAAGTGACTAATATTACATACTTCCTAACAATTTCCCAAAAAACTAATACATTTGTATATTTCTCGCTTTTATTCATCAAGGCTTCTATTCTTTCATACCATTTACAATACCATAATTTGTGATACGTTAAGATAATGCAGAATCTCTAGTTCCAGTTCAGGCATTCGTTAATTTTTTAGACAGCTGCCGGCAACCAGGTACCTACTAAAAGTAATTTCGGTACATTGCCAGTAATTTTCATGAAAAACATCCTTCCCACTGCCATGATTGAAAACATTGATAAGTTATTGAAAACAACCTTTTTTAGTCCGAGAGCCCGCTGCAAAATTATGCACCCATCTGTTAACGAAATGAAATGTGCGCCAAAGGCATGTAAAAACATCGTACTCAACGGAACGGCACCCGTGCCGGTCACCATTTGGTGCAAAAAGGTAAAAACAATGGCACTTCCGGTACGGAAATTTGCGAAAAATTGCGCGATTTGTTAACAAGATGAAAGTTGTGCCATCTTGTAGCCTGCGATTAATTGAATTGAAATCGGTACCCGTGCCATCTTTTACCCTAGTACAAATCCCCGGCACGTCGACATTTTTGCAGCCCGTAACTTTGAGAAATTCCCGTCATGTGTTAACGAGTTGAAATAAAGTTCAATGGAAAAGGCATTATGTCCCTTTTACGAATAACCAAGCGTGCCGCGATTCAAAGCAGTCTAAGTAGGTGGCATGGCCCGATTTATAACGTGTACGCGGCGTCATTTTCAATGAATTCGGCAGCCGGCGCGTACGAGTTTTTAACATTGGAAATGTTTTTATTTTCGTAGTATAGGCCCGAAATTCAGCAACAGTGTCACGCGTTGCATTTGCAGCATGATTTAATAGCGAAAGTTTACCTAGTTACTTACTCCCTATACAGTCCTCTTTTTAACTTGATCCTAATGTCACTCAGTCCAGCAGTCCGAATGCTGAAAAGAACGTAAGCCGGCATGCAATTCAGCTGCTACTTTTATTTACCGTCCTTTTTTGCACAATGCAAATCGCCATACCGGCATTCCAGACATTCTTTTCGAAAGTGTCTCTTTTCAACATGCACTATTACAGCTGCCCGTGCGGAGTAACTTACACATTACGTTGATGTCGTAAGCATCAAGTTAAAAAGAAGGCCTGTAGTTACTTAGTTACCATTAACAGGTGTCACAGTGACAGATGTCAATTGTGCACCACACAAAAAACATTTATATTCGACGACATGTTGCGCGACCATTGAAATTGGTTGAAAAGTGACATTTCGACGCCGCATAACAATTATAAATCGGGCCGTGCCAACTACTTTGACTGTTTTGAATCGCGGCACGTTTGGATATTCCTAAAGGGGACATAATGCCCTTTCCATTGAACTTTATTTCAAGTCGTTAACACATGCCGGGAATATGTCCGAGTTACGGGCTGCAAAAATGTCGCCGTGCCGGGGATTTGCACTAGGGTAAAAGACGGCACGAGTACCGATTTCAATTCAATTAATCGCAGGCTACAAGATGGCACAACTTTCATCTCCTTAACAAATCGCGCAATTTTCCGCAACTTTCCGTTCCGGAAGTGCCATTGTTTTTACCTTTTTGCACCAAATGGTGACCGGCACGGGTGCCATTCTGTTGAGTACAGTGTTTTTACATGCCTTTGCCGCACATTCCATTTTGTTAACAGATGGGTGAATAATTTTGCAGCGGGCTCTCCTATTTACTTTACTGGTATTTCTAAAAGCTAATCATTAATCATAGAACTGCTAGAGCTAAGTGATTTGACTTGGCTGATTTCATTCGCCAATCTTCTTTTCTAATTAAGAGTTTTGGAAAGGTTGTTTTTTATGAAAATCCGAGTGAAAGTCAGTCTGATCGAACATGCTCGCGTACATTACCCTAATGAAGTTTGAAGTGGAATGTTCACCCGTAGATTTCATAGATTACACACTCTTTTATTATTGGTAGCTTGTAAAACCTATCAGTTTTTTTCTGTAATATAGTTATTGTCTTTCTTTTGAGTCCTGGCAATGGTAATGTTTACTTTGTCTTTCTGTAGATGACGAAGGAATAGCGGAAAGCGGAATGTGATGATTCAGAATAAAGAGTTGTTGTAAATATTTTTGTTATATAACTTTGTTCTATTAGATTATTTACATATATTGTATTTATGTATCAGTAGGTTTTTGCAGTATTTTATACAAAACAGCATAACTTACAGCATTCTTACTATTTTGTTACTATTATATACGACATAATTTGATTGCTATTGTTATGTAAGCAATTCTCTTTGTAAATCATTTTTATATCCTGCTACAAGAATATTTTATCTATCATTCTGTGATAACATCATTCAGTTTTATTAATTAGACATTGATAGCTACTATTTGTATGTATGTAATTGCTCTATCGTGGTATTCAGACTTGTACTTAATTTTGAATAAATGAACATATTTTAAATTTTGGATTGGTTTTCCAGTAATTTGTTGTACCTGCCTAAATAGTAATAAAACACTAAAAACAGTTTTCTCTGAGAAGATTGGTATAGGCATTACTTTAGATCAAAGAGTTCAAATGGGTTGCCAGGGACTCTGGTGCACTTGCCACACATTTTTCATATGCAGTATTTGGGGCCATTCTGTGGGCTCATTGGAAGTTTCCAGACCTCAACAGAGAACCAAAAGAATAGTGGTAAGTCTGAGATTCAAGAATCGAAAGATTGTTCACTAGAACCAAATAGGAAACAAAAATAATTAAATATTTGCTTTTCAATCTAAATTGGTTTTAAGCAACCTCTACAATTTTACATCTTAGAACTGTAAGCTTTTAAGTGAAATGAAGTTTTGTTTATGGAAAATCGGGCTCAACGTTTAAAAACTACTGTTCAATTATTTAGTTCAGTAGCACTCCTGGGATACCAGGCGAAGCAGGATCAAATCCGAGTTATTTTTTTTAACTTGTTTTGTCTATTTTATCAAATTCGTCATATTTTGTTCCTTTATGTTATAATGGCTTATTTTATTTATTTGTGTTTTTACCCGCCACCCAACCTCAAACTTCTAGCAGAATGACAGAACAACAAATTGATGAGGTAGTTCTGACAATTCAATTTGTGTTTTGTTGACTTTTATATAATGATCAACAAAACTGCTGAAAAGTAGAGCAGTTACGCCATGGTTTTTCACATCGAATGAAAGCAAGATATTAATATGACTTGACTGATCAGTTCTACTGAACCCAGTGGCGTAACAACGCGATTTTTAGTTGTGTCTTGTGTTCTAAACTTTTGGCCGGGCCCCCTTAGGGATGTAAAATGACTAATTTATTTTTGTGATTTGTGTCTAGGGTTGCCAGATTTTGAATTCAGAAAAGCGTGACATAAATTTAGATAGTAAGATAACACTAGTCGCAGAAGAGGCGCCGCAGGCGAAAATTTTGTACTTTTCAAGGTCAAATGCCCTAAAATGAAAAGCTGGAAATTCGAGTTTGCAAAAACAGTTTTTTCAAAAACTTGGTGTCGCACCAAGCAAGTTTTCTTTCTTTCTGTAATATCATTGAATATGTACGATTTGTCAGTGAACTACTCGTGTATCGTAGACCCGCCTTAACGTTTTATGATTTAACCAATTAACCATATACCATAGCGTTTTATTTGCTAAGGGGGCCCCATTTCTCAACAAGAAATAACAAAATCGTCAAATTTTCACGTAATATTGGTAGTTACACCAGTTTAAATTTTCAAAATTGGTGCAGAAATTTTTATCATTATTTTTGTTCAATTTTTTTATAATATTTTAGTAATTTTTGTGAAATGGATGGCAAGTTAAACCACTTTATGTAAATTATCGACGTTTCGCTCCCGGTTGGGAGCTTTATCAAGATTTTATTTAAAAATTCAAAAAACGTATAAAAAATGTGACATAAAATTTTCTTAATAAAATTGCAAATAACAGTAACTAGGAACTTTTAAAGTGGTTTAACTTGCCATCCATTTCACAAAAATTACTAAAATATAGCAATGAAAGTATGTGAATAAAATATGTGAATTGAAATTTTCTAATAATAAGCTGGAGCAGAAAATGAATGTTTTTCATTTTTATTTTTGTATTTTTCTTGTCTGCTGCTTCGGGGCCCCTGAACCTCCGGGCCCTAGAGCCTCCGCACCGTGTTCCACGGAACACATGAAACACAGGTAGTTACGCCACTGACTGAACCAATGTTATGATGTCCATTATTATGTCTGCAAGGAACGCGGTAGTGATGGGTGATGGGCAGTATTGAATACTTTCAAGTTTCAATAATCGAATGATCATTCGAATACACATATCATGCATTTGTTTCTGCCACGTTTCCTATTTTACCGACCTAGATATTAGCGACAATTACTTCTTACTTCGGATTTGCGTTGATAGATGGGAGGTGGAATAATATTAATGAAGGAGGCTGCGGACCGTTCTTAGTTAAATAACTAAATCCTTTTTAGTTAACGTGCGTAAATGTATGTTTAAATTTTAGTACCGGTAATCAGGCAACATTAATATTTTATGAACCGTTCATGTGTTAGTTAAATATAACAAAAAGTCTTTTAAAAAGTGCAGTATTTCCAATATCTCATCCGGCGACGAAACAAACAGATCATTTATCGAAAACTGTCGAGTTTTAAGACAACAAATAATTTACTTTTATCATAGATAATTAATTATGGTAATGGCAATTAAAAAACGACCATGAAGTATCCTAAACACAAATTAAATAGTTCTAAAATTTAAAATATAAGGACGCAGACCTATAAAAATATCGATGTAGTCGATGTAACAATATCGATGTTTTGGAAACATCGATACCTCGTGCGCATCCCTAGGGATTTGCTTATTAAATCTGTGAAACGGTAACTGTAGCGTAGACGGGGGAATTCCTCGTCAAATTTCAAGCATGGACACGTCAGTAAGTAAGTTCTTGTTTATCGCTGCAGTCGCTGGTGATTATATAAAACCGCAGATGGTGTAATATTGTAAAGTAAGAATTATATTTACGTGTAATTACAACGAACATATATTTTAAAATCTACCAAAAATTAGTAAGTATATCGACAAGAAATAAAACTTGGGGTGGGGGCTAAAAATATTTCGTCACAAACCTTGGACGGAGAAAATATTCTTCGTCCAAGTGAGATATGTACGCATAGATTAGAGACTTATGTACGTGTGTTTTATAAATCCCGGAAAAAGGGATTAAAGTAAAGTACGCCGCATGTCCCCGGATGTGGTTACAGGTAGAGAAAAATGAACATTTTCTATTTTTTATCCAACTGTTAGAAATGTCGACACTACGGTAAAGAGTTTATTTAATTCAGTGCTAAGTATAATGGCACTGGTGTACTGGTTAGGAATGCTAAATGCTGAATTACAAAATTTTTTAGAAAAGCATTAAAAACGAGTTTATCATGTCCGCACAGAAATTAGTCATTTTTTTTAGAAATTTGTTTAGTTCAAATAAAAAAAAAAACACGAAAAGAAGCTTATAATAACGAAAATGATTGTTTCTATTTGGGGAAAATGAAGCACTGCTAAATACCTATACAGGGTGATTTTTTTATGTGGTGCTAACATGGCTATCTTTTTAATCTTAATAGATACAGGTTCGGTTAAATGGGAGAAAAGTTGCGTCTATTCGAGCACAAAGAAGTGCCGTTTACAGAAGTTGATTATCTATTTTCGTTTTTGAGATAATCGAAAAAAATTAAAATTTTGGCTTTTACATTTGTGTTCATATTTTCCTTATTTGGCATTCAATCTTAATCTGCAAAAACTTTCTTGGGACGACTTTTCATCCTCTTTCCATTTGTGGTAGCAGAAAGTACCTACTACGTTTCGTTTCTTCAGAATCATCATCAGGTTCATTTTTTCTTATGGCGCCATCTTAGATTTTTTCACCATGAAATAGCCCATTTTTTTCTGAATAAAATGATATAACATATTTGTATGTTTAAATCGCATTTAGGCCCAGAATTTTAATAAAACATGATAAAAATGGTTTTCCTATGTAATCACAATTGCCGTGAAAACAAAAGTTTATCTACTTTGTCAACTCAAACGTCAAGAAACTTTTTTAATACGATTGTGTTTTATCGGGTTACAATGGATTACTCTAATGACGAAAAGGTTGACATGTTATTTGTTTATGCTACTGCCAGAAGAAATGCTGAAAACGCGGCTGCAATGCATCACGAATCGTATCTGGAACGAAGACAACCCCATCAGCGTTACTTATGCTGCTCAATTTCACGCAGGGATACATCTTTACCTTCTAAATTTTTTAATTCGGTATTCGGTAAATGCTAATACATTTTGCTCAATATTTTCGCATATTTGCGTAACTAGATTTTCCTTTTTTCTTTTAGGTTTCATAAACTGTCCATTGTCGCGTAAGTTGCGTTCCAATTTGCGAAAGTAACGCTGATGGGGTTATGTTTGTTCCGGATACGATTCGCGATGCATTGCAGTCGCGTTTTCAGCATTTCTTCTGGCAGTAGCATAAACAAATAACATGTCAACCTTTTCGTCATTAGAGTAATCCATTGTAACCCGATAAAACACAATCGTATTAAAAAAGTTTCTTGACGTTTGAGTTGACAAAGTAGATAAACTTTTGTTTTCACGGCAATTGTGATTACATAGGAAAACCATTTTTATCATGTTTTATTAAAATTCTGGGCCTAAATGCGATTTAAACATACAAATATGTTATATCATTTTATTCAGAAAAAAATGGGCTATTTCATGGTGAAAAAATCTAAGATGGCGCCATAAGAAAAAATGAACCTGATGATGATTCTGAAGAAACGAAACGTAGTAGGTACTTTCTGCTACCACAAATGGAAAGAGGATGAAATAAAAATTTTTTAATTCGGTATTCGGTAAATGCTAATACATTTTGCTCAATATTTTCGCATATTTGCGTAACTAGATTTTCCTTTTTTCTTTTAGGTTTCATAAACTGTCCATTGTCGCGTAAGTTGCGTTCCAATTTGCGAAAGTAACGCTGATGGGGTTATGTTTGTTCCGGATACGATTCGCGATGCATTGCAGTCGCGTTTTCAGCATTTCTTCTGGCAGTAGCATAAACAAATAACATGCCAACCTTTTCGTCATTAGAGTAATCCAATAAAACACAAAAAAGTTTCCTGATGTTTGAGTTGACAAAGTAGATAAACTTTTGTTTTCACGGCAATTGTGATTAGATGGAGAAACCATTTTTATCATGTTTTATTAAAATTCTGGGCCTAAATGCGATTTAAACATACAAATATGTTATATCATTTTATTCAGAAAAAAATGGGCTATTTCATGGTGAAGAAATGAACCTGATGATGATTCTGAAGAAACGAAACGTAGTAGGTACTTTCTGCTACCACAAATGGAAAGAGGATGAAAAGTCGTCCCAAGAAAGTTTTTGCAGATTAAGATTGAATGCCAAATAAGGAAAATAAGAACACAAATGTAAAAGCCAAAATTTTATTTTTTTTCGATTATTTCAAAAACGAAGAGATAATCTACTTCTGCAAACGGCACTTCTTTATGCTTGAATAGACGCAACTTTTCTCCCATTTAACCGAACCTGTATCTATTAAGATTAAAAAGATAGCCATGTTAGCACCACATAAAAAAATCTCCCTGTATATTTGAATATTGAAACATTAATGAAAATGTTTTTTTGAATTATTTAACAATACCTATTTTATTAAGTTTTCTAAATCCAAAAAATACATAAAAATTAATAACATATTTCCTGTAACAGTTAATTAAAAAATAATATGTGCTGTGCATGGGAGTTTGGCAGCAAGAAGAAATTTTTATATGGTGGTTTTTTTGAGAAGTACTTTTTTGTCGTCTTTGTTTACATGAAAGTATAGGTAGTAAGAAGACCCCATTTTGTTACTCGTAATTTGGGAATTTGCTATCGGATGTTGTTACAACAAAAAGTAAATATAGGTACATATACAGGGTGTCCCAATAGTGCTGCGGCGGAGTACTGCGCATGCATTTTTAGAGAGAAAAGTTATATGAAAGACTCCTCCTTATTTTTAGTTCTTCATACTTTAAAATTATTCCCATTTTTTAGAGATTTATACACGTTGTCCCATTTCTTCTGTTTTTTTTTGAATGGAACACTCTGTATTTGATTGAATTTTTGGATGCTTTGATTGATTCTACTGTGAAATTGTCTCAAAAATTGTATAAGATATGTTGTCCTTGCAAATTTTTGACGTTACTGGCATTTATTTGAAGATTGTGACAGATATAGAGGAATTTTGAAAATTTTGAGACTGAACAAAGTTGAAGCAGCGATATCTTGGCAGCAGGAAAATAATATCTATGAGAAACTGCCACAGAATTAAAAACCGAAAATATTATACAGGGAATTAGCAATTACATGGCCAAGCTAGAAAATTTTATGTTTTCTTAAATGGAACCATATAATTTTTGTCATGGTTTTTCTTGTCGAACATCCATTCAGTTACATATAAACTTCCCTGCCTCTAAAATTAATGCTTTTTGAGATAGTCACCTTCAAATATTTAATCGTCCCTGATCTGCAAACAAAAAAAGGCTCACATACCATCAGAGCCCAGATTTAATGGAATAACCTGTATAGATCGCAATATTTTTAAAATAATGGTATACACAACCTCTGATAAAATGAAAGTTCTGAGAAACAATCGATAGTGGCATTATGTTACTTTCTACTCTGCATAAACCTAGTTACTAAATCACATCCTCAAATGAATACCGATGCATTCTGAAGTAACTACGCAGAAAATATTAAACGAAGGTAACTTAATGTCTAAATTTTTAAGTTACTTGCTTTGTTCCAGTTCTTAAATAATTCAAAAGTGTTTGAGATAAAGAGACTGCTGACTTAATATACTCTATTTTCAGCTAATATAAAAATGAACAAGACTCCAGTTTCTCTTTTACAAGAAACGGTGATGAAATGTAAATATCCACTTCCAACTTACGAGGCATATTCTTATGGTGCCTCACACTGCCCAACATTTAAATGTGTCTGCATGATCAAATTTCCTAACAGTACGATTACTGCCACAGGACAGGGTCGAACAAAAACTGATGCTAAACATGACAGTGCTCACAATGCACTTAAGCTATTAAGTGAAAAAAATGGTATTCAATTAAATACTGAAGCAGATAGCGATGGTCTTATATTGAATGCTGCTACATCACCTAACAAAATGAGCTTTAACGCAGTCGGTAAATTGCAAGAATTAACAATGCAAAACTGTTGGGGTTATCCTAGTTACTTAGCACCGGAATACGTTCAGGTGTTAGTAGATGGCTCATATATTTGGCAATATAAAACTGTATGTCAGATTTGTAATATAGCTACGGTTGGATTTGCATCAGATAAGAAAGCTAGCAAGCAAGCGGCTGCAGAAAAAATGTTAGAAAGGTAGATAAGTAATTTTATTTGGTCCCGTTCAATTTGAATATTTTCAATTTGGGATGAGTTTTGTAGACTAAAAACCGATAAAGGAATTGTGACTCCAGCAGAAGTCACTCGGAAAGCTGTTACGTTTGACGATAAAGAAATATTGCAGAAATTTCGTCATCTGTCGGTTTATGCGGCAGGCGCGTAACCAGACGTAAATCTTTGGGGGGGCACAGAGTGGGCACCTGACAATTCAAGGTAGGCACTATAGGTGCAAGTACTAAACTAGGTATTATATAAAAATTCACAAGACTTACCCTTTCAATGAAGCAAAATTCGTCGATTGTTGTGAGCAGCATCAAAATAGTCAACAATAAGATTTTTATCTAAAGATTTAGCAGTCTTCTTTTCGATATTTATAAGAGCCAAGTCACTTAAACGTTCTTGTCCCATTTTGTTTCTCATATAGTTTTTTAAGCGGCGCAAGCAGGAAAATGTACGTTCACATCCCGCACTTGAAACTGGCACAGTAACAGATATAGAAACTATTTTAAATGTTTCTGGAAAAGCTAGTTTGTATTTTTTCAAAAAGTCCAGGAACTGCAATATATTTTCCACTTGAAAGTTGTTTTCCATTTCATAATTAGGGATCGCATTTGTCAAAATTTTGAATTCTGCTTGAATCAACTCGGTATCTATTTTATAGTGACTTGCCAATTTCCTAATGGACTCAAAATTCAAAAAAGTCTTGGTCTTTGGATGTAGAGCATCAATGCCGTTTAGTATTTCGGAATTATAATTTCCAAACCTCTTGTTCATTTCTGATAAAATAAGGTCAAGGGCAGGAATAAATATTTTCACTCTAAAATGATCCTTTTCTAAAATGGATTCACTTTCCAAGTGCTGGACATTTTCCGTAAAATAAAACGTTTCAAATTTTTTAGGTATTTTCTTACTCCGGCGTGATCTTTCTACTGTTATTGCAATGTTATTTTCGATACAAACTTGCTCAGTTTCTGTGTATATATTTTCAAAAGTTTTTAAATCGTTTCGCATATTTTGGACAGTTAGGCAAATTGATTGAAGTAACGAATTGGCAGCTGATATGTCAGAAGTGATCTTTTGTAGAAAGTCACTGGCACTTTTAAAAAGTGTAAGAATTTCGTGGAAAAAACAGAGATGAAAAATGAATTTAAAATCGATCAATTCCAGCAAACCTGTAGCTTCCGGGGATCTTGAGCTTTGTTCACTGACCAATGTATTTAAAAAAAGAAGTACAACACTTAAAACTTTCTTGAGTGAAATGCAGGCAAACACTTGGGCTGTCCACCGTGTATAACAAATTCGTTTTAATTCTATTGGTTTTTTGATGGAAATAAGCGCTTTTGTAATGAAATAAATTTTGAATGGGTGGCAGATCCTAACACAAAAACGTAAAGATTTTCTAAAATATTAAAAAATTCTCCTGTAGGCAAATTTTTACACACGTCCATAACTATAAGATTTAGTCTGTGATTAAAACAATGAACATATAGAGCCTCTTCTACCTCATCACGTAATAGTTTCTGCACACCGTTTAACCGTCCACTCATCACACTCGCACCATCGTAAGTTTGAGCCACACAATTTTTTAAATCGACTTCACAACGGGCTAATAATTCTTTAATGTAGGAAAAAAGGGATCTTGCATCCAAATCCTCCGCAGGTTTAAAACCGATAAAGCGTTCGTAAATAACCCCTTCATAACAATATCGCAGCACCACGGACAATTGCTCAGTTTTGCTAATGTCTTTCGTTTCATCGCAAATAACTGCAAAATAATTAGCATTCCTAACTTCTGCACTAACCTGCTGAAGAATTAATTTTGCATAAATTGATAAAATTTCATTCTGAATGAGTGGGCTTGTATACTTTGCATTTTGTGGTAATTCCCCCTTTATTTTTCTCTGTACCAGTTCATTATGTTCAGCAATTAAATTTAACAGCTCCAAAAAATTGCCCCTGTTCAAACTGTCTACACATTCTTTATTACCTCGTTGAGCTATACACTGAGTTGCAGTAAATAACAAAACATCAGCTATTACAGATAGATAGGTTCTATTTTCCTTTACCAAATTCGAGTGTGCAGTGTTTACCATTGCCGCAATACTCCCAGAATTTTCCTTATTATTTAAACTTTTGTAACTCACCCATTTAACTTCGTTATTTCTGTGCTCAACACTTCTTGCGTGTCTTTTAAAACCAGCTTCCTTTTCTAACGCTCGCTTCCAATTCCTAAATCCGCTTGAAATAAACGTTAAATCACCGCTGTCGCATTTGGAAAAGTGTCTGCATGGGTAACAATATGCTGCATCGCCCATAACACTGTATTCTAACCATGTAAAAATGCTGCACCAGCTGCTGGTAAAACTGCGCATTTTGTTACCAAATTTTGTGGTTTGATAAAATTTAAGTTTCGGCTGACGTGGGCCTTCTATTTTTAACTGTGATAAATCGGATGGCCCCTTTGGAGCAACATTGGGCCTTTGTGTAACATTTGAATGCGCCAGCATAAGACTATTATTTGGTTCTGATGTGGATGTGGCATCTTCTGCTTCACTTGCACTTTTGCCACTATCATCCTCGCCTTCGTCATCGGCATCATCCGAATACCACTCAGATTCACCGTAGTACGTTGATAAAATGTCAACATCACTTTCACTTTCAGTTCTCGAAGAAGATGTACCTGCAACTTGTCCGACGGCCGTTCTTTTTACTGCTGGTGTAAAATATTCGGAAATAGTACGTTTAACACTCGTCACAGACAATCTACTACCAACATAAATATTACGATCAAATTCTGCTAGTTCACCGGACGTTCCAAGCGCGCGATTAAGGAGCAACTAAAATTTAAAATTAAAGCCAAACTGTTTAGAAGTAACAAATAAAAATATGTGATGGGACATTGTGCCGACACACGTTCACATAAGGATTCAAATAAATGTCTGGGGGAAAACAAAATACTGATTCTTAAAAGTCTGTGTTTATTTAAATCAAGCAATACCCTCCCATTTTCATTTCCAGTGTAGGGATTTCCTGCCGATGTGACAAGAAGTTGCCGACAAAAGCGGTCTGCCAGCATAAAGTCGTAAATAAAATATATCACCGTCGCGGCGGCAGGCGGTACTAGCCTTTGTATTTTAATTATACAGTGGAAGAGGTACAAACTAAAATCTAGTCGAACTTTGTATTTTCTGGGAGTTCTAATATTTTAATATTTTAGTATGACCCTAAGATTTCAATTGAAATTTTGTACTTAACGATAGATAAGAAGTCAAAGGTTTAGTTTTTTTGGGTGGGCACTAGGGTGGGCACCGACATTTTCTGGGTGGGCCTGTGCCCACCCGGGCCCACCCGTAGTTACGTGCCTGTTATGCGGAGCCTCCAAGAAAATCCGTCGAACAAATAGAAAGTGTTGGGAAAGAAATTGAAGTGCAAGATCAGGATGAGTACCAGTCAACTCTAGATGTTAGTATGTGTGTATAGACTCAGTTCAATAAAGCTGCATCAACAGATACGTTTAACTATGCAAAAAAATAACTGCAGCTAACGTGTGCACTGTGCTAATATTGGTACTTTTACAGAAGTCGACAACAATAGAGCAACTGACAAAAGATTTCGAAAAATTCAACGCACCTTACCAGATACAAAGATTTCAACTGAATCCACTCATTTTAAAGTTAAATGTTGGAGGTACCCCGTTCACTGTTTTTCAGAGAGGAGAAGGTCAGCAGACATATCAAGACGTTTTAATAGGTTTGCTTAAAAGTGCTTGTGAAATGTATAAAGCAATAGGTTCTAAAGTTGGCATTAATAGTTAAGAACGAGATTAAGAAAAAAATAGATCAAATTTATTATTATTATACAAGGTTTTCAGAGTTTTATTATAAGCTTGTTATGTGGACCGTGGTAGGTTCTGTGTTAAGTTAAATTCCTAGGTTATTTTTTTTATAAAACAGTGTGAGTTTGTGAATTTGAGAGAATAATTTCCATCTTGCGTGATATTTAAATGCAAATACAATATGTATGGTACACCACACACGACACAAGATTAAGTTACAATATGAGTATCGTACATTTCATCTAGGTACTACCAGTGTGACCACGACCATCATATTATATTAAACAATTAGTAAACGAAAAATAATAAAATGTTACACAAACTTAAGTACATACCTACCTAGTTAGCCAAATATATTTTTTTACTTCTTTAAAAGTACTTATCTAAAGTTGGAGTTCAAATGAATGTCATAAAAATTTATATTATGTATGTAATTTGATAGTAGATAAAAAATTATTATATTAAGTATTGATTGTATTGTCGGGGAGCAGCCATCTCAAAAAGGACTTATTTAACACATTCACTGCCAGTTGTATTAGCTATTGGGGGAGGTAGTGGGGCCGAAGACTTTTTTTAAATATCACGACCAAATAGTATGTTACTACAAATAAGATGGTGTGTTTCACATTTTTGTAAAATTTTAGCAAATTTTGACCTTACGTCCGCCGGAAGTCGGACGGCCTCAGGATGAAAAAAATTTTGCTCTGAAGCCGTACGGACACCAGCGGTCGTACTGCGTATTAAGAGGAAACAAGTTTATTCCTGGATAAAACATTATCTGAATTTCCAGGCAGCAGAATTGCCGACAAAGATGCAAAGAAGGTCACAACTTTCTGCATTTGCCCGAATTCCCCCTTTATGTGTGCTAACTGTTTCGTACATCGTACACCATGAAGACAACTGAAATATAAATTTTGTACCTACATACAGATTTTTTTTTGTTTTTATTATATAAGGAAAGATCATTTTTACTTTTATTAATTGTTACTAAATCAATAAAAACATATACGACTCACAAAACACACATAGTTAAGGTATCCGCTCGTAACTCGAAATATAATAGTCATACGAATACGCGCGGTCGTACGGGCATACTTTGATACAGCAACCTACACTACACAAAACACCAGAACTGCTGTGATAAGCGTTAGTTAACAAAATAGCATTGAATAGAATACAAATTTACGACCGCCGGCGTTCGGTTGGCTCCTGGAGGAAGAAAGGTGTACGACCGCCGGCGGAACGGTTGGCAGTGAATGTGTTAAAAAGTTCATCCGAAGTCGAGGACACACTTGTTTTGAAAACTGTTTTCTATGTAAAATCACCCGCTGAATCCGAATCCGGAGGGCGCCCGTTCATTTGCATTTGCATTATGCATTTTTATGTAAAATTTCGAAAAATTGAAAACTCCGAACATTTCAGTTTACATCGTCATATCTTCGTTCTTTTTCTTAAAATGTTCTCCAGGCATTTTTGATTGCAAACCACTACGACAATTAACTTTTGAAAAATAACTACGTCAGAAATTTGTAAGATTGCAAGAAGCAATATTTTATTCATCGCTGTAAATCGGTCAGTATTGCATATATCAAAATGATTTTTTCACTAAAAACTTCTGCATACTTTTCACGACATATTATTTCCATTGAATAGGTATTTATCTTTTACAATAAAAAACTTTTTCGCGTGGTGAAAATTAAGGTGCACAAAAATGATGCGGTGTACAAAATTACAAATTTCTGACGTAGTTATTTTTCAAAAGTTAATTGTGTACAGAGGTTTGCAATCAAATGCCTGGAGAACATTTCAAAAAAAAATTAGCTTCCTAGCTGTCTCCAGAACGAAGATATGACGATGTAAACTGAAATGTCCGGAGATTTCAATTTTTGGAATTTTTACGTAAAAATGCATTTTTTCAGCGCCAAGGCCGTCCCAAATGAACGGGCGCCCTCCGGATTCGGATTCAGCGGGTGATTTTACATAGAAAACCGTTTTCAAAACAAGTGTGTCCTCGACTTCGGACGACCACTTTGAATTTAAGCAAGCTGCTCCCAGACTAGTAGATAAAAACAAATTATGCAATGTACTCTTGGAATGTAAACATAAAGTAATAGAATTGTTCTTACTTTGTTTTATCATTCTCGTCATTTAGCAATGGACAACCCTCGCCCGTCTTCGACCTGGAAGGAAGAGTATTATCGATGTATGTCTTCCTTCTGCTTCGCGAGCAGACACCATTAAGATTACCAACGAGATTTCATTGCATATTAATTGAAAATAATTCGACAGTTTCGAAAACTCACCGTCAGGCAATAGACACGACATCCTGAAGGGCTGCGGAAAGGATAGAGTCGAATAGTAATGAGTTTGAGAAGGAAACTGGATTATTATTTTGTATTCATCGAACTCTAGTGATACCTTTCTGAGAGGATTATTTTTTGACCTAAACTTTTAATGGAACTACAAAAACTACATTTGCTTTGTTTGCAATTTCATGAACTTCTCTGTCATGTGTCCCATTGCAAGTCTGTAATTTGATTATATTGTTCATGCTTGTATGGTCTTGATCCAAGCCCTATTTAGTATTTTATGCATGACCTGTCTATAACCCAAGATTTAACAGCTTGAAAAGCCAGCATAAGCAATATTTTAGCTCCCTAGTGCGCTAAAAATTAACCAGTCTTTTTCTTGTGAAATAGCAACAATTTGTTTAAGTCGCCCCTGACTAACCACGGTTTACCTTTAAGGATGTCTGGTGGCATATAAATATAAAAAGCACTTGAATCTTGAAGTGTAACGTGTAACCACAGAAAACAAAGACACTATAACCACCAGAATCTAAGATATAACATACCCAAAGTTATTATATAATAACTTTGTAACATACCTACCCTTTGATGTATCACAAAAGTGGTTCGTCACAAATATATGTATACCTATTCACAAACGTCAGATTTTCATTCCAAACTAAACAAAGCCACGTGCTTTCTGACGTTTTAACTTAACCTCTGAAATATAATTATAATTACATATAGTTGTTTGGGAGTGACTACTGCTCCGGCCGCCGGGTCATCAAATTTTCAAGAGGCACGGTCGGACATGCGCGATGTGCATTACGGGCACCATGTCGGACCGTCTTTCAGCTCCTTTTCTTGGACGGTCTGACAGAAACTTCATATTTTGTACGGTCAGACAATATACCTTATCTGCCGTATACTATCTTCCTCTCCTTGTACGCACGGTCCGGCTCAACGCTAAAGAAAGTGTTATCCTGTGCAGCCTAAACGGGTGGACCAATAATTCTGTTTAACATCTTGAAATGTTCGTCTCGCTTATTCAATGAACACTATGAAAATTTTGAAAATGCAAAATCGTCGTTCCAGTGAAAAAACCTAAAAGCAGGACGTTTCTAATTCTTGTGCCAAACTGAGAGGATGGGAAGAACACGTCCGATTTTCACCGGTTAATATCATTTAATTTTGTACATTTGAAGTGAACTGGTTTGGCCCTCCATGTTAAATGCAAAGAAAATAGATAGTAGACGCATTTTTTTTCAAAATGTGTAAATTTCATTTAACTTGAATCAGTGCATAAATGATAATATATGTATGTATTTTCTTTTGTCGAGGTAGGTAAGCATAATGGGCAATTAAGGTGTCATATAAGAGTAAATAATAAAAATACATAGCAGCAGATACAAACATTTTATATTCAGAAAGACAAACGCATAATATTTTTATTTATAATATGCCAAAAATTTCACGATGCTTTAACTTAACAGTAGGTAGGGTGTCCCGTTTTTAAACAGACAAACTTAAATATGTGACAGAACTCGAAATTCTAAGAAGAAAAGTTTATATAAATATATGTCGAAACATTCTTCCTGAGGGCGCTACTCCCTTCCAAACAGGGACTTCAAAAATTTTTTTTGTGTGAACGCACACGATAAAATAGTATAGTGAATACGTGCACCTATCTCCAAACAGTGCTAAACACACAGAATGTTTTCCATCGCTTGTCGTAAAGGAAAATTATCGCCCTGCTCATGGTGTTTACGAGGAAGTCAGTATGTACTCCTGCAGTCAAATTTCTTTTAAACTGAGATTTATCGATGGGAACAAAGCCAGATACAGCGAATGCTCCGAATTCAACAAACTCTTGTGTTCTGTTCTTTCATGCACGTTTGGTTCGTTCTGTGTGTTCGTTCCATCTTGTTCAACTAAATATCCAGCATTATATGTACTTTTGAGACCAAGTGGTTATGTTTATTAGATAATGAAGATACAACAAATTCTCTTCCGGAATCATCTATAATAATGCGCACATGTGCTGGACATAGCTGTTCTTTTCTTAAAGTCCTAAAAACAAAACACAAAACCTGTTACGAACATTTCTACTAAAAAAATAAAAGGGAAATGGGTATGTGTATTACTCACATGGATCTCCTTATACCTTTTCCACGTCTTTTAAATTTCCTTCCTCCATGTACACAAGCCCAATGCACAGAATAAAATTGTAATTGTGGATCTAAATATATTTTCACCTTGTGTCTAGCGGCATCTACGGTCCTTGATTCGGGTACATAGAATTGAACAAAATTAGACACAGATGTAGCTTGCAATTCATCGCGAAATTTCTTTAAATTGATAAATTTCGTACCAAGTTCAATTCCTAAGTTGACCTCTATCGTATCTATGTTATCGCTGTAAAAATATACATTAAGCAAAATGTTAAAAAATCTTGAATAACCAGACTTAAAGGCTTAAATCTGCAAAGAAGCACCAAACTTACCTCTATACAACAAAAGAAAAAATCAGAATGGGCGGCAAATGGAACAATGGAACTTGACGTTTGATATTGCGTTATGCGCATGTCCGACCGTGCCTCTTGAAAATTTGATAATCCGGCGGCCGGAGCAGTAGTCACTCCCTAGTTGTTTTCAAGTTTTTACGCGTAAGCACAACACACAAATTGAAAATAAACTGGTTTCACTGCAAAACGTCTATAATTATATTGCAAAAACTAGTTTAAGACGTTGTAAATAATATCGATAAACGTCAAATGGCACGTGCTTTTGTTTTGTTTGGAATGAAAATCTGTCGTATGACGGAGGCACTTAGGTCCCTAATTGGCTTAAACCTACGAGCAAATAATAATTATGGACCACGTAAGTGGCGCGTCACAAACGTCAGATTTTCATTCCAAACAAAACAAAGCCACGTGCTTTCTGACGTTTTAACCTAACCTCTGAAATATAATTATAGTTGTTTTCAAGTTTTTACACGTAAGCCCAACACACAAATTGAAAATAAACTGTTTTCACTGCAAAACGTCTAGAATTATATCGCAAAAACTAGTTTAAGACGTTGTAAATAATATCGATAAACGTCAAATGGCACGTGCTTTTGTTTTGTTTGGAATGAAAATCTGACGTATGACGGATTCACTTATGTCCCCTATTATTTGCTCGTAGGCTTAAACTTACAGTTTGAACTTGGAATTTTATAAAATTTGCAGTTTGAACGGGGAATTTTGTTAAATTGGCAGATTGAACTAGGAATTTTGTTAAATTGACAGTTAGAACTGTTAAATTGACAGAACTGTCAATTTTGCTTAAATTTACAGTTTGAACTGGGAATTTTGTTAAATTGACACATTGAACTAGGAATTTTAGAAAATTTACAGTTTGAACTGGGAATTTTATTAAATTGACAGATTGAACTGGGAATTTTGTTAAGTTGACAGTTAGCAAATGGGAATTTTGTTAGGTTGACAGTTAACAAAATTGACAGCTCTAATTGTCAATTTAACAAAATCCCAGTTCAATCTGTCAATTTAACAAAATTCCCAGTTCCAACTGCAAATTTCATCAAATTCCCAGTTCAAACTGTAAGTTTAAGCAAAATTGACAGTTTTAACCGCCAATTTAACAAAATTTTCAGTTCAATCTGTCAATTTAACACAATTCCCAGTTCAAACTGTACATTTTATGAAATTCCCAACTCAAACTGTAAGTTTTACAATATTCCCAGTTCAAAATGTAAATTTTAAGCCAATTTACAGCCGCTCTACGCTTTCATAAAACAAAAGCACGTGCCATTTGACGTTTATCAGTGTTCTTTACCACGTTTTAACCCTACTGTTGTAATGTAATTATACCAGCCGCCAAGCAGCATCCTTTTATTTGCATGTGAACTGTGAACGTACTTTTGGTATTTGGTCTCACTTTGCCAAGTAAGTGTTGCAGGCTCTGACTTAGCGCACGAAATCTTTGACGCATACCGCAAGCCGAAAACCGAAAAGAAGTGGAGAAAACAAATAGATGTAAGTAGATGTACTGCCATACGATGGGGATGTATCGCAACCCTAACATTGATCCTAAAACATCGATGTTTTGCATTCGATGTTTCTGAAACATCGATGTATTTTTACCATCCCTACGTGTCCACTGTCATTATCTACGCTGTCCAATTCTCCAATTATTTAAGAATGTAGAATAGAAATTACTTCGGTTTCATAATTTCCAGATTAAAAAGGTAAGGTTTTAATATATAGTATTTGCTCAATTACTTATTATGTTTGTGTCCTAGTCGTATATTTCTAAAGGAATTTTAGTAGGTAGGTACTCAGTTTCCCAGTTGTTATTTCCAAAAAGCGTTTTCAAGTTGTAATAATGGTAGTTCTGTTACCTTTCAAAATATTTTGATTTTGACAGTTCTTTAATGTTGAAATGAGCTCATAATTTACTTTTGCATTTTTCTTTTTCAGTAGTTTAGTAGAACCTGATGTTCTTATTAATTAGTTGGGAAATGTCAGATTTTAAAAGCAATTCAGTGCCAGAATTTTATGATACGAAAT
The DNA here is from genome assembly GCA_963966045.1 of Xestobium rufovillosum. Lineage (NCBI taxonomy): Eukaryota > Metazoa > Arthropoda > Insecta > Coleoptera > Ptinidae > Xestobium > Xestobium rufovillosum. The sequence goes on from OZ014492.1 coordinate 41,838,146, forward strand.
TTCTTGATAAATTATGTACTCAGTGTCAAAGATTACGGAACTCGGTGGTTCAGACAATATTAAAAAATGACCCATTTGCCACTGGCGTAATAAATCAGAATGACAATACCCCGAGAGAACCAGAAGAATTTAATATTGAAAGGGTTATGGCTTACTTACAAGGCGATGCTATCCGTCCAGGCGAGGAGAGGCAAATAGTAAGAGCTATTCGTAGTATGAGTGCTGTAGAGTTATGCAAAACTACAGATACAACACTTGCAACTTATAAGAAACCTTGTAATTGTCATACGTGTGTCAGATACGATAAAGAAAATTTTTACGATGAATTAAGACAATCGGATGTCAACATAAGCAGCGCCAATTCTGATATTGCATCGAAAAATATGTTGGCCATAACAGAAAATGAAATGGAAACTGATATTACAAAGCTAATACAGGAAAAATACCAGGAGAAAAATTTGGTCTATTTTAAATACGTTGATTCTTTGCGAATAGCAGTACATAGTTTGATGTTAAATGATATGGGATATAAGAAAGTGACCGGAAGTGAGACACACAACAAAATTAAAGTGCCCATAAGTTTAAAGCATACTTACTTCGTTGAGTATCGTATTCCTGAAAGTTTAGTCAAACCGCAGCCAAAAATGTTTTCCGCAGTTGACAATAATTTTATAAGAATTTGTTCTAAAAAGTTACAGAAGAAAGGTAATATTTAGTGTAATATAAACGCACGACTACTCTCATTTATTACACAAAATTCTGGATGTTTTTCTTATAAATGGGGTCGTTACACAATTTTTAAAAATCATATTTTCCCGAAGATTCTCGTAAAATATTCGACCCGTATTTTTTTATTTTTCACACAGCGAACGTTTTAAGCATCTAAACCACCATCAAAGTTAAGACCCTGGCCCTTTAAGCCTTTTAAATGATGACGTATCTGCGGCAATGCCGAGGAGTGTCGATATTAGCCGGAAAGTACAACCGTTGTTTGTTTATGCTTGCCAGCGCAAACGTCATTTTGTGTCAAGTCAAACGCGTCCAACGTAATAATAAACAATCGCAGTGTTGTTTTTTCCATTTGTCTAGTTCCCAAATAAATGAAGCACCCCACCGTTTCGTTATAATATTTTTCATTTCAGCACTGAAATAGTCCAAATTGCATAAATAATAATTGTCAACCATATTTCACTACTAACTGTCGATAAATTGTCTGAATCGGCTTTAACGAAACCTTGCTCTATATTCCATACACAAATACACTAACTGACACAATAAGTAGGAATAAAAGCACATAATAAACGACAGAAAACTATTTATACGCCCAACACAAATAAAAATAACCTCCAAATGTCAGCCGACTGAAACTCCACGTAGCTTTCGCTTTCGGTGTATCAAAACATCAGTTCAGATGACCAATCACAAGCGCTTCTAAGGTAGTGACGTAACGGAGACAGCACGTGTTTCTCTTTAATTCTCCGAAGGCGCGCTTTGTGCTAAAATCACCATTGTTTAAATTTTGGGCTACTGGTGAGTAAATAAATGTAACCCAGAGGGTCATTAAACACCTAGTTACTTATTTCTATCAAAATTATGTCGATTTTCTATTTAGTGCAACGACCCCATTGTGAATATCAAGGATACTTTTAGTTTAAAAGTATTGATTTCTCGCGATTTTTTATTTGTATTTAATTTTTAATGCATTACCATCTTTTGGCATAGAAAAATTTGTTTGAAATGGAAGAATTTTAAAAAATTTCCCTAAAATCTTGAATTCGCCCGATGATTTATTTTATTGTGCTATGGCGACGACCTGTTTATTGAAATATAATCTCGAAAGGGCTCTAGAAACATTTAAAAAGAAAGAATGTCCCCGGGGTCTCTGAAAGTCACTATGAGCATTCAAAAATATGAAATTTCGCTGAAATTCTGACAATTGGGTGTTGCGAATTGGTCGATATTGTGATTGTGGGAAATTTTGATTGTCTATTTTCAAAAATTAAATTCTACCTTTAGAAGTCAACTCGAGAGTCAACTGTTTCAAATTTAATTTCCACGCAACACCACAGTCGGAATCTGCCGGTTTTGTACTGTTTTAATTTTAAGGTATCTCTTGTTTCAGGGAAAAATTATTACACTTACATTTCAAAGGTGGTTTTATATAGTATACTGCATATTAAGTCAAAATCCTGAATTCTGAGTGATAATTGAGTTACGAATAGTGAAGTTTGTACCTAATGTCTCGTATTTGTTAATGTTTTAGCTGTTTATTTTAAACAAATATCCATACATGATGTTAAAAACCTTAATGACGTTAAACCAGAGGATAAAGAAATAACTTTCAAAATTAAGTGCCGAACATTAAATCAAAAAACAGCGACCCTGTTAGGTGTGGCAAACTTTGACTTGAATTTCTTTAATGTTGCGAAATATTTGACTTGCATTCAAGACTTGGTTATTAAATCAAGCGGGGACTCGCCGATCATCTTAGGAGCACTAAACGTGTCTTTACAATTAGGTTGTGGACGATTGTATTTTGGAAAAGAATTTATCGGTACTATGAAACTGCTCCAAAAATGGATTTGTATTTATTTTATGAAATTTTTAGATGCTGTTTCTAGTAACGTAGAGAACGTGGTATTACCTGTTTACAGTGATGTTTCAATTGAGTCGCCTAAAAGTTCTGATAATAAACTTATTAATACTGAAGTTGCTCTTGATTATTTCAGTAGTAAAAGTAAAAAATTAGATTCACCTAAGAAAAGTATACAATTAGAACCAGTAAGCAAAAACAGGAAATCACCTCCTAAAGGTATTGAAAGTACTGACAAATTAAAACCCAGTGATTGTATTGTATTGAAGGAACTGCCACTGCGAGAAAAGACTGTTACTTTAAATAGCAGTAGGAGTATAACTGACAAAGATAAAGATATATCTGCAGATCATAAAGTGCCTGAAAAAGTGGACAAATTTGTCCAGTCGACTGAATGTATACAAAATTTGCAGAGTCCTCCAATTCCATCAAATACAACTGAAGCTGAAGTAAATATTTTTTTACTCCGATATCGCTAAATAATAACTTTCATGTTGTAGAAGCAAATTTTATTTGGGTTTTTATACATTTCTGAAGCCGAGTATTTCAACGATGTCCGGAACAGTTATTTTCATTGTCGACCTTTTGGCTTAGACGAAATTATTTCTAGCAGACCAATTTTAAATACGTCTAAACCAGTTTTTAATTTTTATCAGGTAAAACCTTTTGGTAACTCAATGCACAATGTCAAATTTTATTTAATTGCAGTTGATACCGTTAATTTACGAAGAAAAGCTTCTGCACTGTTTACGAGAAAATTATGTAACAATAGAATTTTTTAACAAGCCTAATGGCACAGCTTTTGGGTTAACAAAACTACCATTGCAACAGTTTTATTTAACCTACCGTGATCGGATAATTGTGAAATACCTCCTTAAAAATCAAGTATGTTTTATTTATTATTTTTTTATTTTATAATTTCGACCTTCAGCGTGCAGATTTTATTTATCTCGGGAGATTCAAAGTTGGTTAAATTAGAAAATCGTAATTTTTTATTACCAAAGATAGGTCAATTTTTTTTTCAAATTGATCAGATTTAAACTATACAACTTTGCGTGTTTCCTCTAATTTAAACTACTTCATGTCTCTTAAAATAACAGAGATCCCCATGCTAAGCGTTGAAAAATCTGTAACGTCAAATGTTAACTGATGTTAACTGTTGATGTTTCTAGTTGCCCATTATCGGCACTGATTGGTGGGAGCCAATACAGGACGCCATTACTGAAGAAATTGTAGGACAGGTCCAGGTTCTTTCGGCTCTAGGCTCTGAAGAGCAAATAAAACATTTGGAAGCAGAAAGAGGATTTAGAAAGAATGTAGTTATTCCCCAAACTGTTGCGAAGCACCCAGAAGTATTTGTTAATAAAGAAGACATGGCAGAAACAACACAAACTCAAGTTACACCTCCCGTAGAAAAACATACAGTGAGCACGGGAGTGCAGTACGATTTAGAAGTGATGAATTCTGAAGTAAATAATGTAGATTTGACTAAGAAAGTTGAAGCTTTCTTCAAGTCAATGATGGAGCATCAAGATAATCACCCAGTCACTGAAGAAAATGCAGAAATGCAACAAAAGGAAGTGGCCCAAAATGTGGAAATGTTGCAAAATATGGAGAAACGCCACAAAGAATCGGCGAAGATTTTAGAATATCTCGAAAAGGAAACGGAAGGCTCTGATCGCAGAGTATTTAGAGCACGCATAAATGTGGATTGTGCAATGCATTTACCAGTAAAAAGGAAGAACAAATTGAAGAAATCTAAGACGAGAAATTCGAGAAAATGCGATGAAATTATTTTGCCGACTACTTACGTTACTTTCGAAACATCCGATAAAACTTTAACTACATTAGATATTCCTAGAAGTACAAATCCTGAGTACAATTTTATGATAGATTGCGTGCTACCAGCAAAACTTTTATTAAATGTGAGTCATGAATTTTGTGTTACCTACGTGATTTATAGTAAATTTAATTTGTACATTTGTAGGAAGACGAACTTCTTGTTTTTAAAGTATGGAAAAGGCAGACCAATGTGGGAAGTGGTGGTAATGTTTTAGGCATAGCTGTTGTGAATTTGACCGGGCTGATGTTAGGACTTCCAACAATAGATGGATGGTACAACATTACTGATTTGAGAGATAAGGTACAAGGGCAACTTAAGGTAAGACGTAATATACTCAGTTGTAAATTTGCCAATTTGTTTTACTAATTTTTGAATAGATCAAAGTTACCCCATTAGAAGACTTGGAACTGTTTAAAGAAAACTCGATAAAATTTAAAGACTTTAGCAAAGAATTGACCCTTGATATACCAGCAAATGAAAATCACCGATTAATACCAGTCGACTCAAACACTCAAGAAGAACCAGGTGAATTGTTAAGCAGAGCATTAAAACGAAAATTTACGGAACTTGAAGAAATAACCCAAAGGCTACGATTGAGGCTCTCAAAAGTCACAAACGACGAGTCCGATAATTCGATTGACGACGTTGCCGATCAGTTTGAGAGAGACATTAATACTCAGGCTGAAGAAGACTGCAATATGATTGATTTTGATCAAGAATATAAAGCCTTGGATGACTTTGCTCAAAATGTGGGGTTGCTTCAGTTGCATGGTGTAACAAATGAAGGAGAAACTTCTGGGTCAAACATGGTGACTGAAAGATCACAACCAACCGTAAGTAAGCTTGAGAAAGATCTGGCTGTGGGTAAACAGAAAATCGATACTTTATTGGAGCAGCTAAGTCTTGGAAGCAACTTGTTTTCAAGCAGATATGTTTCAGGTATGTACGAAATTGTAAATCCTCTCTCTATCGTGGGCTAACCTATCCATTTCACAAAAGTACACCCCCAACTACATATTTTCAAATAATATCTTGTCTTTTTCCTAGTCTTTCATCACCTGAATAATTTTTGCCTGTCTTTTGCAAGCTGCATTTCCTTCACTCAATCATTTAAATTCTAACACTTTCTGAGCACAAGATAAGATTAACTTCTTTACACTGTTCATTTTGACGAATTCTCAAACAGGTTGTTCGGTAAATCAAGACAGCGAAACTTCATCCAGTATAGAACTGCCGCACAAACCTGAGCATAACTTGACACCAGCTGGAACTTTGGAAGAGGAGTTGCTCAGTATCACCAGATTTCAAGAATTTTACTCGACAGCTCTATCTGATTCTCAGAACTCATCAAATACTTTGACGTCGAGCAGTTCTAGCTCACTCATTTCAGATTTTGCAGCTGCTAGGCAAGCTCCAGAGGGTGCGGGTTTTGACAAGAAAGATGATAATAAAAGTAATGAGAATAGGACTAAAAAATGATCTGGTTTTAGTGACCTGTATTAAAATGTTATAGTATTTTGTACTTAAAATGCAAATAGTTCTAAGGAAAATACAGTTTTTAACACTTTTTGTTGTAGTAGTTAATTATGTGTGTACATGTATTTATGTGAATAAATTTTTTATGCTAAATTTGTAGTTTTATGAGAGAACGAAGAAGTTTGATGTGGTCAGCGGTTTTGAGCTCGACTTACACGGCGCGTAGGGTTTTCAATCCCGGGATCCCGAATCCCGGGATCCCGGTAAAATGTCGATCCCGAAATCCCGAGATTTCGGGATCGAAATTTTTCCGGGATCCCGAAAAATACCGACATATTCGTTTACGCAAAAGGAATTTTTCTGCATTGCGAAATTGTTCCTATATCCCACAGGACGTTACGCCCATGACCTTACAAGTTACTATCAGCACCGTGGGTCGGTTTCGGCGCGGCACTGCCGTCTGCCGCGCGCGTAAATAATCTGGTAAATCACCGATTCACTCGCTGGTCGCCGATTATAAATAGGTAAATTCGTTGGGGGTGTTTATTAGTTTTAAATCAATTTATTACTTCCAAACAACGTGTAAGTTGCTGGATTTTAAAAATAGGTAAGTTGAATAATATTATTAAAAAGAAAGTGTTGTTAGAGTAAAAAACAAAAAATTTTAGGGTAGTTATTTCTTAAAAATGGGCGATTCGGATGATTTCATTATTCATCCAACTAAAAACAATGACGAAAAGTCCATGTGGCGTTATTTTTTTATTTCCAAGAATAAACAAGAGCAACAGGCTAAATGTAAAATTTGCAAAAAAATATTAGGAACTAAAGGAGGTTCTACGAAAGCTTTACACGTTCACTACAATTCCGCTCATTCACAAAAGGGATCTTCCTCAAAACAACTATCGGGCACTAAAAATCCACACACGAGCCATGACAATAATCCGTCTAGTGAAGCTATTTTACCCGTCAAGCAAAGAAAAGTGTCTGACTATTTTATCACGCCCAGTGATGATTCATTGGAAGCCGTAATTGCCAGAATGACTTCTGTTGATGGGTTATCATTTAGAATATTTGTAACGTCAGTTGATCTGAGGAAAGCTTTGCAAGCTAGAGGATTTAATGAGTTACCAAATTCCGTATTGTCAATTTGCAAAAGAGTTTTGTCTTACCATAAAAAGGTCGTAAATTTGTATACACAAGAATTTGAGACGATTCGCAAAAATAGTAAGCGACTAAGTTTAACACTTGACGAATGGACGTCAACTGCCAATAAAAGGTACATGAATGTCAATTTACATGGAGTTGACAACGATTTAAAAGCCAGGTTTTGGAATATCGGCTTAATACGAATTCATGGGTCAATGTCCGCTGAAAATTGCTCTCAAATTCTTACAAATCGATTAGAAAAATTTAATCTTTCCTATGATGACATTGTTTGTGTAACTACAGATGGTCCAAACATAATGAAGAAATTCGGAAATCTGATAAAACCGAAACATCAGTTGTGTTTTGCTCATGCTATTCACCTAGCGGTTTTAGACATATTATACGTAAGAAAACAGTCTTCCGAGGATATTGAGAGCAACACTGTCGAGTCTGATGAAGAATACCAAATAAGTGATAATGAATTATACTTTGAAGAGGAAGATGGATCTCTTGATATAATGAATGATTCAGAAGAACTTGATTTAACTGCAAATTGTGATATTAACGCAACAATTACTCGAATTAGAAAAACTGTTAAATTGTTTAAACGCTCGCCTGTCAAAAATACAATTTTACAGGATTATGTAAAAGTATCCCATGGGAAAGAAGTGAACCTAGTTTTAGACTGTAAAACAAGGTGGAACAGTCTGGTAGCAATGTTAGAGTGATTTGTTCGCCTGAAGGACTGTATACAAAAGGCTCTGATTGATTTAAAAAGCCCAGTTTGCATCACAAATCATGACTTTGATGTAGCAAAAGACATTGTTAGTTGTCTTGAACCAGTAAAGTTAACTGTGGAAGCAATATGCAGGAGAGATGCAAACCTTTCCACAGCGGATGCCAGTTTTAAGTTTATGTTTCAAGAATTACTGAATATAAATACAACACTTAGCAGGGATTTGAAAACTGCTCTCATAAAACGCATTGCGGAACGCCGCACCATTATGTCTTCTGTACCTTCAGAACCCTAATAATCAGACATACGATGATGTTTTCAATGCAGTAGAACACAATCACAATGAAGTCGCTAGTTTTATTAGAAACATGGTAGTGTCTGTGCAAAAGGAAAGTTCAAACAGCACCCTTACGACAGTAACGGTTGACTCTTCAACAGAAGAAGAGGACAATATACCAATTAGTCAGGTAAAAGATAATCTTCAACTACAACCCCATAAAAAGTGCCTAAAAGAAAAATTAGAGAACTCAATAATGGCTTTCACGAAACCACAGTTAATGTCTCGACGTCGACCTCCACATAAAGAAGATTCTTCTGTTTGAAAATGGGGGACTGAAAGGCTTCTTCCTTCAAAAATGTTATGAAAATTTGCTTACCGTTACACCCACCAGTGTAGAAACTGAAAGAGCATTTTCTTCTGCAGGGTTGCTGGCAACTAAAATTAGATCGCGGCTTGGCGATTCAACACTTGATGCGCTCATAGTACTCAGGGCCTACTTTCGAAGAAATCGAAATTAATTTTGTTTCACTCATTTCAATTTAGTTTTACATTTTTCAACACATTGCGTTCATAGTTTTGCGAGTTTAAGTTCGTTATTAATATTACACATAGTTTTTTATTTGCATGTTAGTTGTCAATGAACTGTTTATTTTTAAATAAATACCATTATAATGGCATTTGTTTATTTATTTCAGAACTAAATAGCGGTAGATTTGTATTTTAAATTTCATTTAAATCAATACTATAACAACAAAATAATTATGAAAAACACTTGTAGTGTTTCCTATTTCAACTATGGAATTTCGGGTTCGGGATTCAATCCCGGGATCCCGGGATTCTAAATTTCGATCCCGAAATCCCGAAATTGAATCCCGATCCCGAATTCTGAAAACCCTAACGGCGCGTCATTTTCAAAAAAACGGCCAACCACGTTGTTTCAAAGAGTTACAACTAGGTATAATATACATCGATTAATGAAATGGCTACCCACTTTTTTAGTCCACAACGCGCGCGTCGGTCAATAGTTGCTAAACCGCTGGACTTATGGAAAAATATTTTTAATAAAACTTGTAACGTTTCATTTTTGCTGTAACTGAAAATTATTTTCAATTATACAGGTTGTCCCATTTCTTCTGCGCAGTACCTAACTCTATTTTTTTTAATGGAACACCCTGTATTTGATAGCATTTTGGAATTCTTTGTTGAATTTAAGTGCCACTTTGTTAACCGTACGTTGGGTCTAAGTTGCACAGTTTCAAAGTTATTTGATGTTAGAAATCGTCATATTTCAAGTTTCGCCATTTATAACTTGTAAAAGGTTCGAGATAAAGAAAAATGACTTACGTGTCCCTATCTTAGTTTTTAATCCTCTATCTAATGGGACTGGAAAATACTGCTTCCTGATAGGTCACTTTTTGCCATTTTTTGACCAATCAGGAAGCAGTATTTTCCAGCCCCATTAGATAGAGGATTAAAAACTAAGATTTTTCTCTATCTCGAACCTTTTACACGTTATAAATGGCGAAACTTGAAAAATGACGATTTCTAACATCAAAAAATAACTCCGAAATTGTGGGACTTAGACCCAATGTATGGTTAACAAAGTGACACTTAAATTCAACAAAGAATTCCAAAATGCTATGTAATATAGGGTGTTCCAACTAAAAAAGCCAAGATAGGTGCCGTGCAGAAGAAATGGGACAGGCTGTACACTTGAAAATAATTTTCAGTTGCAGCAAAGATGAAACGTTACAAGTTTTAATTAAAAAATTTCCCATAAGTCCAATGGTTTAGCGACTATTGACCGACGCGCGCGTAGTGGACTACCCTGCATAGGAAGTTGCCTAATGCCCGTAAAGTGCTGTAGCACCACGTGAAGTATCGATTATTTTTCGATTACTCGATTATTTTTCCGATTAATCGATTATTTTCCGATTAATCGATTATTTCTCCGATTATTCCTTGGTTTATTTCTAGAAGAATCCATTACTTTTCGATTAATCGATTATTGTATCGATTATTGTTTCGATTAATCGATTATTTTTCCTTTTAATCGATTACTTTTCGATTAATCGATTACTTTTCGATTAATCGATTATTGTTTCGATTAATCGATTATTGTTTCGATTAATCAATTTGTTGTTTCGATTAATCGATTATTTTTTCGATTAATCGATTGTTTTTTCGAATAATCGATTGTTTTTTCGATTAATCGATTATTGTTTCGACCAAACGATTATTGTTTCGATTAATCGTTTATTGTTTCGATTAATCGATTATTTTTCCGATTAATCGATTATTGTTTCAATTAATCGATTATTTTTCCGATTAATCGATTACTTCACGATTAATCGATTATTGTTTCGATTAATCGATTGTTTTTTCGATTAATCGATTGTTTTTTCGATTAATCGATTATTTTCGGTTAATCGATTATTTTTCCAATTAATCGATAATTTTTCCGATTAATCGATTATTACCGATTAATCGATTATTTTTCGATGAATCGATTATTTTTTCGATTAATCGATTATTTTTTCGATTAATCGAAACAATAATCGATTAATCAAGATAAATCAAGATTAATCGAGATAAAGAAAAATGGCTTACGTGTCCCTATCTTAGTTTTTAATTCTCTATCTAATGGGGCTGGAAAATACTGCTTCCTGATTGGTCAAAAAATGGCAAAAAGTGACCTATCAGGAAGCAGTATTTTCCAGTCCCATTAGATAAAGGATTAAAAACTAAGATAGGGACACGTAAGTCATTTTTCTTTATCTCGAACCTTTTACAAGTTATAAATGGCGAAACTTGAAAAATGACGATTTCTAACATCAAATAACTTTGAAACTGTGCGACTTAGACCCAATGTACGGTTAACAAAGTGGCACTTTAGTTCAACAAAGAATTCCAAAATGCTATCAAATACAGGGTGTTCCATTAAGTCGCACAGTTTCAAAGTTATTTGATGTTAGAAATCGTCATTTTTCAAGTTTCGCCATTTATAACTTGTAAAAGGTTCGAGATAAAGAAAAATGACTTACGTGTCCCTATCTTAGTTAGTATCTAATGGGACTGGAAAATAAAACAAAGAATGGCGCAGGGCCGAGCTGCGTTTAACAAAAAGAAACAACTGTTATGCTCGAGAACGGTTAATATAGAGACTAGGAAGAGACTCTTAACGTCGTATGTATGGAGTACGGCATTATACGGGTGCGAAACTTGGACAATAGGAGAAGCGGATAGAAAAAGAGTAGAAGCGTTTGAAATGTGGTGCTACAGACGCATGATGAAGATACCGTGGATAGATAAGGTTAGCAATAGGGAAGTATTAGAAAGAGTTGGGGAAAAGCGAAAGGTATGGAAAACAATAAAGAGTAGGAGAGATAGGATGGTAGGACACCTTCTAAGACACGAAGGAATAGTTCGTGACATACTAGAGTCAGAGATAGGAATAAAAAGAGGTAGGGGTAGGCCTAGATTAGACTACTGCTCTCAAATAGTTAGGGATGTAGGATGTTCTACTTTTAGGGAAATGCGTAGGTTAGCTCAGGATAGAAAAGAATGGAGGTACGCGTCCAACCAGTCTTCGGACTGAGAACCTTATGATGATGGGACTGGAAAATACTGCTTCCTGATAGGTCACTTTTTGCCATTTTTTGACCAATCAGGAAGCAGTATTTTCCAGCCCCATTAGATAGAGGATTAAAAACTAAGATAGGGACACGTAAGCCATTTTTCTTTATCTCGAACCTTTCACACGTTATAAATAGCGAAACTTGAAAGATGACGATTTCTAACATCAAATAACTCCGAAATTGTGGGACTTAGACCCAATGTATGGTTAACAAAGTGACACTTAAATTCAACAAAGAATTCCAAAATGCTATGTAATATAGGGTGTTCCAACTAAAAAAGCCAAGATAGGTGGCGTGCAGAAGAAATGGGACAGGCTGTATACTTGAAAATAATTTTCAGTTGCAGCAAAGATGAAACGTTACAAGTTTTATTTAAAAAATTTCCCATAAGTCCAATGGTTTAGCGACTATTGACCGACCAACGCGCGCGTAGTGGACTACCCTGTATAGGAAGTTGCCTAATGCCTGTAAAGCGCTGTAGCCCCGCGTGAAGTATCGATTATTTTTCCGATTACTCGATTATTTTTCCGATTAATCGATTATTTCTCCAATTATTCCTTCGTTTATTTCTAATCGATTCTTGTTTCGATTAATCGATTATTGTTCCGATTAATCGATTATTGTTTCGATTAATCGATTGTTTTTTCGATTAATCGATTATTGTTTCAATTAATCGATTATTTTTCCGATTAATCGATGACTTTTCGATTAATCGATTATTGTTTCGATTAATCGATTATTTTTCCGATTAATCGATTACTTTACGATTAATCGATTATTTTTTCGATTAATCGATTGTTTTTTCGATTAATCGATTCTTTTTCCGATTATTCCTTCCGTTATTTCTAGAAGAATCGATTATTTATCCGATTTATCGATCATTTTTGACGTATCGATTATTTTTCCTATTATTCGATTTTTTTCCGATTAATCAATAATTTTTCCGATTAATCGATTATTTCCTACTGATCGATTCTTTTTTCGATTAATCGATTACTTTTCGGTTAATCGATTATTTTTACGATTAATCGATTATTTTTCCGATTAATCGATAATTTTTCCGATTAATGGATTCTTTTTTCGATTAATCGATTAATCGAAACAAGAATCGATTAATCGATTATTGTTTCGATTAATCGATAAAAGAATCGATTAATCGAAAAAAGAATCGATTAATCGGAAAAATTATCGATTAATCGGAAAAATAATCGATTAATCGTAAAAATAATCGATTAACCGAAAAGTAATCGATTATTCGAAAAAAGAATCGATCAATCGGAAATAATCGATTAATCGGAAAAATTATCGATTAATCGGAAAATAATCGAGTAATCGGAAAAATTACCGATACGTCAAAAATGATCGATAAATCGGATAAATAATCGATTCTTCTAGAAATAACGGAAGGAATAATCGGAAAAATAATCGATTAATCGAAAAAACAATCGATTAATCGAAACAATAATCGATTAATCGTAAAGTAATCGATTAATCGGAGAAATAATCGATTAATTGAAACAATAATCGATTAATCGAAAAAACAATCGATTAATCGAAACAAGAATCGATTAGAAATAAACGAAGGAGTTTTTAATCCTCTATCTAATGGGGCTGGAAAATACTGCTTCCTGATTGGTCAAAAAATGGCAAAAAGTGACCTATCAGGAAGCAGTATTTTCCAGTCCCATTAGATACTAACTAAGATAGGGACACGTAAGTCATTTTTCTTTATCTCGAACCTTTTACAAGTTATAAATGGCGAAACTTGAAAAATTACGATTTCTAACATCAAATAACTTTGAAACTGTGCGACTTAATGGAACACCCTGTATTTGATAGCATTTTGGAATTCTTTGTTGAACTAAAGTGCCACTTTGTTAACCGTACATTGGGTCTAAGTCGCACAGTTTCAAAGTTATTTGATGTTAGAAATCGTCATTTTTCAAGTTTCGCCATTATAACTTGTAAAAGGTTCGAGATAAAGAAAAATGACTTACGTGTCCCTATCTTAGTTTTTAATCCTTTATCTAATGGGACTGGAAAATACTGCTTCCTGATAGGTCACTTTTTGCCATTTTTTGACCAATCAAGAAGCAGTATTTTCCAGCCCCATTAGATAGAGAATTAAAAACTAAGATAGGGACACGTAAGCCATTTTTCTTTATCTCGAACCTTTTACACGTTATAAATAGCGAAACTTGAAAAATGACGATTTCTAACATCAAATAACTCCGAAATTGTGGGACTTAGATCCAATGTATGGTTAACAAAGTGACACTTAAATTCAACAAAGAATTCCAAAATGCTATGTAATATAGGGTGTTCCAACTAAAAAAGCCGAGATAGGTGCCGTGCAGAAGAAATGGGACAGGCTGTATACTTGAAAATAATTTTCAGTTGCAGCAAAGATGAAACGTTACAAGTTTTATTTAAAAAATTTCCCATAAGTCCAATGGTTTAGCGACTATTGACCGACCAACGCGCGCGTAGTGGACTACCCTGTATAGGAAGTTGCCTAATGCCCGTAAAGCGCTGTAGCCCCGCGTGAAGTATCGATTATTTTTCCGATTACTCGATTATTTTTCCGATTAATCGATTATTTCTCCAATTATTCCTTCGTTTATTTCTAATCGATTCTTGTTTCGATTAATCGATTATTGTTCCGATTAATCGATTATTGTTTCGATTAATCGATTGTTTTTTCGATTAATCGATTATTGTTTCAATTAATCGATTATTTTTCCGATTAATCGATTACTTTTCGATTAATCGATTATTGTTTCGATTAATCGATTATTGTTTCGATTAATCGATTGTTGTTTCGATTAATAGATTATTTTTCCGATTAATCGATTACTTTTCGATTAATCGATTATTGTTTCGATTAATCGATTATTCTTCCGATTACTCGATTATTTTTCCGATTAATCGTTTATTTTTCGATTAATCGATTCTTGTTTCTATTAATCGATTATTGTTTCTATTAATCGATTATTGTTTCGATTAATCGATTATTGTTTCGATTAATCGATTGTTTTTTCGATTAATCGATTGTTTTTTCGATTAATCGATTATTGTTTCGATTAATCGATTATTTTTCCGATTAATCGATTACTTTTCGATTAATCGATTATTGTTTCGATTATTCAATTATTGTTTCGATTAATCGATTATTTTTCCGATTAATCGATTACTTTTCGATTAATCGATTATTGTTTCGATTAATCGATTGTTCTTCCGATTAATCGATTATTTTTCCGATTAATCAATTATTTATCCGATTAATCGATTAATCGATTATTGTTTCGATTAATCGATTATTTTTCCGATTAATCGGTTATTTATCCGATTAATCGTTTAACCGATTATTGTTTCGATTAATCGATTATTTTTCCGATTAATCGATTATTTTTCCGATTATTCCTTCCGTTATTTCTAGAAGAATCGATTATTTATCCGATTTATCGATCATTTTACCTTTTATATCGTATCGTATTTTATCGTAGTTATCGTACCTTATATTACTTATACCTTTTATTAATGTTGACTATCCTGTCAAAAGAGGGGAGGAAATGTAGAAACACCTTGTATATATTCTTGTATATACTTAGAACCTAGCCATGTGTTTGTATTTTAGACTAGAGATAAGAATTCTGTGTGTGTATCTGTTTATGTGAAGTTGAGGGTGAAAGGGACTCGCTTTTTAGACCGCGTAGCGAGCAGTCGATTTTTGTATTACCTATATTAAATAAAATACCTATCAAAACATTTGCGTTTCCTTTAATCGATCGAAAGGAAGATCCGCAAAAGATGGTCCTTCGAGCCGGATTTGAAAATCCACAGTGAAAACTATCGCGAAAATTACCGAAAATCGCGAAAACGAAAATCGTAAATCATACACTAAGTGCCTCTGTTTTGACGAACCAGTCTAAACGAACGAAGACGGTCAGCAGACGACACCCACATCAACGAAACAATTATTATCGATCAGGTTAGTGAATTTGTTTTCCTACCAATTTCCTAATTTTGCAAGAGGAAGCGTAGACTTTCCTAAGGGTTTAAATCGCAATCCAAGTAACTCGTTTATCATACGTAGTGGAAGTTAGCATCAGATTTAGATTTACTTTTCTCATTTTTACAGTTGACCAAGAAAATATTGTCCATTATCATGAATTGCATATTTTTAAGTTAAAAAAGCGACCTTGTTGATGAAATCTGTAATTATGTCACCTTAAATCAATTAACCTATTATTAATAACTTTAGAAAACTGAGGGTTAAATAAGAATAAACAAGTGACAAGAAAATAAAAGTATGCATACTCTGCATTTTTGGTAATTTTTATTGAATGCCTACTCGATTTGTGAATTGTATTGAAAACGCCTCTAGGGTTGAACTACCCCAATCATACACACGGCTTGAGCTATCAAACAAATAAGGAAAATCAAAAAAATCAAAAGCTTTATTTATGATTGTATCAATGTGGATTTCGCTTTGAACGAAATATTCTCAGCCCCTTTCAATGCCCCGAGAGTATCATAGCCCCAGTTCCCTCTAATATATAAAAATCTCGTGTCACGGTGTTTGTGGTCGCACTCCTCCGAAACGGCTCGACCGATTTTTATGAAATTTTTTTTGAACATTTGGTAGGTATGAGAATAGGTCGTAAAGTATTTTTCACCCTCCTACCCCCACCCAAAGCGAAATCTACATTGATACAATCACAAATAAAGATTTGGAATTTTTTATTTTCGTTATTTGAGGGATAGCTCAAGTCGTGAGGGGACTGGGGCTATAATACACTCGGATCATTGAAAGGGGCGTAGTATACCTTGTTCAAAGCGAAATCCAAATTGATACAATCATAAATGAAGATTTTGAATTTTTTGATGTTCCTTATTTGTGGGATAGCTCAAGTCGTGAGCGGACTGGGGCTATGATACTCTCGGGACATTGAAAGGGGCTTAGAGTACTTCGTTCAAAGCGAAATCCACATTGATACAATCATAAATAAAAATTTTGTTTTTTTTTGGTTTTCCTTATTTGTGGTATAGTTCAAGTCGTGAGGGGACTGGGGCTATGATACTCTCGGGGCGTTGAAAGGAGCTTAGTATACTTCGTTTAAAGCGTAATCCACATTGATACAATCATAAATAAAGATTTTGCTTTTTTTCATTTTCCTTATTTGTGGTATAGTTTAAGTCGTGAGGGGACTGGGGCTATGATACTCTCGGGTCATTGAAAGGGGCTTAGAATACTTCGTTCAAAGCGATATCCACATTAATACAATCATAAATAAAGATTTTGAATTTTTTATTTTCCTTATTTGTGGGATAGCTTAAGTCGCAAGGGGACTGGGCCTATGATACTCTCGGGGCATTGAAAGGATCTCAATATACTTCGTTTAAAGCGAAATCCACATTGATACAATCATAAATAAAGATTTTGATTTTTTCGATTTTCCTTATTTGTGGTATAGCTCAAGTCGTGAGGGGACTGGGGCTATAATACACTCGGGTCATTGAAAGGGGCGTAGTATACTTCGTTCAAAGCGAAATCCACATTGATACAATCATAAATGAAGATATTGAATTTTTTTATGTTCCTTATTTGTGGGATAGCTCAAGTCGTGAGGGGACTGGGGCTATGATACTCTCGGGGCATTGAAAGGGGCTTAGCATACTTCGTTCAAAGCGAAATCTACATTGATACAATCATAAATAAATATTTTGATTTTTTTGATTTTCCTTATTTGTGGTATAGTTCAAGTCGTGAGGGGACTGGGGCTATGATACTCTCGGGGCATTGAAAGGAGCTCAGTATACTTCGTTTAAAGCGAAATCCACATTGATACAATCATAAATAAAGATTTTGATTTTTTCGATTTTCCTTATTTGTGGTATAGCTCAAGTCGTGAGGGGACTGGGGCTATAATACACTCGGGTCATTGAAAGGGGCGTAGTATACTTCGTTCAAAGCGAAATCCACATTGATACAATCATAAATGAAGATTTTGAATTTTTTTATGTTCCTTATTTGTGGGATAGCTCAAGTCGTGAGGGGACTGGGGCTATGATACTCTCGGGGCATTGAAAGGGGCTTAGGATACTTCGTTCAAAGCGAAATCTACATTGATACAATCACAAATAAAGATTTGGAATTTTTTATTTTCGTTATTTGTGGGATAGCTCAAGTCGTGAGGGCACTGGGGCTATAATACACTCGGATCATTGAAAGGGGCGTAGTATACTTTGTTCAAAGCGAAATCCGCATTGATACAATCATAAATGAAGATTTTGAATTTTTTGATGTTCCTTATTTGTGGGATAGCTCAAGTCGTGAGCGGACTGGGGCTATGATACTCTCGGGACATTGAAAGGGGCTTAGAGTACTTCGTTCAAAGCGAAATCCACATTGATACAATCATAAATAAAAATGTTGGTTTTTTGGTTTTCCTTATTTGTGGTATAGTTCAAGTCGTGAGGGGACTGGGGCTATGATACTCTCGGGGCATTGAAAGGAGCTTAGTATACTTCGTTTAAAGCGTAATCCACATTGATACAATCATAAATAAAGATTTTGCTTTTTTTCATTTTCCTTATTTGTGGAATAGTTTAAGTCGTGAGGGGACTGGGGCTATGATACTCTCGGGTCATTGAAAGGGGCTTAGAATACTTCGTTCAAAGCGATATCCACATTAATACAATCATAAATAAAGATTTTTAATTTTCCTTATTTGTGGGATAGCTCAAGTCATAAGGGGACTGGGCCTATGATACTCTCGGGGCATTGAAAGGAGCTCAGTATACTTCGTTTAAAGCGAAATCCACATTGATACAATCATAAATAAAGATTTTGATTTTTTCGATTTTCCTTATTTGTGGTATAGCTCAAGTCGTGAGGGGACTGGGGCTATAATACACTCGGGTCATTGAAAGGGGCGTAGTATACTTTGTTCAAAGCGAAATCCACATTGATACAATCATAAATGAAGATTTTGAATTTTTTGATGTTCCTTATTTGTGGGATAGCTCAAGTCGTGAGCGGACTGGGGCTATGATACTCTCGGGGCATTGAACGGGGCTCAATATACTTCGTTTGAAGCGAAATCCACATTGATTCAATCATAAATAAATATTTTGATTTTTTTGATTTTCCTTATTTGTGGTATAGTTCAAGTCGTGAGGGGACTGGGGCTATGATACTCTCGGGGCATTGAAAGGAGCTTAGTATACTTCGTTTAAAGCGTAATCCACATTGATACAATCATAAATAAAGATTTCGCTTTTTTTCATTTTCCTTATTTGTGGTATAGTTTAAGTCGTGAGGGGACTGGGGCTATGATACTCTCGGGTCATTGAAAGGGGCTTAGAATCCTTCGTTCAAAGCGAAATCCACATTAATGCAATCATAAAGATTTTGAATTTTTTATTTTCCTTATTTGTGGGATAGCTCAAGTCGCAAGGGGACTGGGGCTATGATACTCTCGGGGCATTGAAAGGAGCTCAGTATACTTCGTTTAAAGCGAAATCCACATTGATACAATCATAAATAAAGATTTGGATTTTTGCGATTTTCTTTATTTGTGGTATAGCTCAAGTCGTGAGGGAACTGGGGCTATGACACTCTGGGGTCATTGAAAGGGGCTTAGTATACTTCGTTTGAAGCGAAGTCTACTTTGATACAATGGTAAATGAAGATTTATTTTTGAATTTTCCTTATTTGTGGGGCAGCTCAAGCCGTGAGGGGAGTGGGGGTTGAGACTCTCGGAGTATTGAAAGGGGCTGAGTATACTTCGTTTGAAAGGAACTCAACATTGATGCGATGGTAAAAGAAGATTTTCAACCCGTCGTTTGAAACGAAGTCCAAGTTGATGAGTTGAGTTTTCTTATTATATTCTTTATGCCATTTTCTTCTCTTTGTGTATGATTGGGGTAGTTCAACCCTAGAGGCGTTTTCAATACAATTCACAAATCGAGTAGGCATTCAATAAAAATTACCAAAAATGCAGAGTAGGCATACTTTTATTTTCTCGTCACTTGTTTATTCTTATTTAACCCTCAGTTTTCTAAAGTTATTAATAATAGGTTAATTGATTTAAGGTGACATAATTACAGATTTCATCAACAAGGTCGCTTTTTTAACTTAAAAATATGCAATTCATGATAATGGGCAATATTTTCTTGGTCAACTGTAAAAACGAGAAAAGTAAATCTAAATCTGACGCTAACTTCCACTAGGTGTTTATCATCGCCCTTTTTATATCTATTTTTTTGTCTCTCTATATCTATCTAACGAAAAATTCAAATCAAAATGTCAACTTCAGCCGATTTAAAAACATTATGCATTAAACGTACTTTAATAAAAACTAAATTATCAAACATTGCTACGTTTGTGCAACAATTTAAGGTGGAAGACGGTATAAACGAAATTAAAAATCGTATTTTTCTGAAATGCCGAAACTTCGCCAAGACTTTGAAAACGTAAACTTTAAAATCATGTCATTCGGAGAAATCGGGGATACAGATGAGGGAGTCTTATCTGATAGTCACAAGCAAGACCTTGAAGAAATGACAGCATTTGAGTCTCGGTGGTATAGCTTACTAAGTGCCCTACAAAATTTAGTAGAAATCAACTCACCCTCGTCCTTATCATCTCCGTCTGCTATAAACAAAGCTGCAGAGTCCCAAGTCAATATACGTTTGCCGGTGATAAATCTTCCGGAGTTCAGTGGCCAATATACAGATTGGTTGCCCTTTTACGGTTCTTTTAAGAATATGATACACGGGAACAAGAATCTGGACAATTGTCAAAAATTACATTATTTAAAGTCTTGTTTGAAGGGTGAAGCGTATAGGTGCATCGAAGCTTTAACAATATCTAATTCTAATTATTTATCCGCGTGGTCCATTTTAGAGAAACGATACAAAAACAATCGTTTAATAGTTCAAAGTCATGTGCAAGCAATTCTAAAATGTCCCGAAATAAGTAGAAGTACACCGGAAGCCTTAAGAAAATTAATAGATTGCATAAATTCCAATTTAGAAGCATTAAAAGTATTAAATATACCCGTCGATTCTTGGGACGCTCTGCTGATAACGTTTATAACTGATAAGCTAGACTATAACACTCGAAAAGAATTTGAAACGACCCTAAACACCGACCTACCCACTAGAGAATAACTTATGGAATTTCTTGACAAAAAAAGCACTATTCTGGAATCTTTCAACCAACACAATAAACAAACTAATACGAAGCCGAGTTCTTCTAACGCGTATTTTAAGAAACCAACGAATCCGATATCTGTTAACCGTACTGCCTATGTTATCACAGATAGGTATGTTTGTTATGTATGCAAAAAACGGCATTAAATTAACCAATGCGAACAATTTCTTCGTTTGAGTATTATCGAACGCTTAAACGAAGTTAAAAAACTTAATTTATGTACCAACTGTTTGATAGCGAACCATCAGATAAATGACTGCAGAGCATCGGGTTGCAGGTAGGCCTGCGACTTTTTTCGATATATCGATATTGATATCGATATATCGATATATCGAATAACGATACCGGAATGTCGATATATCGAAATATCGATATTTCGATATATCGATATTTTTATGTCGATATATCGATATTTCGATATATCGATATTTCGATATATCGATATTTAGATATATCGATATTTCGATATATCGATATTTCGATATGTCGATATTTCGATATATCGATATATCGATTTAGCGCGGTGTCGACGTTTTACAATGATTTTAATAACTTCTGGTACCGGAAACCGTTGAGCCTACGTCGAGTTTTTCCAAGTAAAGTTTGCAACAGTAAAACCTAAAACATAGTTGCAATGTGAAAGTAACTGAAATTACATTAATTTTATGCCGCATGTAGGATACAATTATTTCAATCCTTTAACTATGCCCTAACTTGAAGCATACTTGAAGAATAGCTGAATAATTCTTTAGATTAGAAGCGTTGTTTTGAAACTAAATTCAAGACGTATAACCTCCAGTATCAGTATCAGTTCATTGTGTCTATGTACTATTAACAGCAAAAGTGGTCTTCCACTTTACGGTTCAATTCCGCTTAAAATGCCATAACCAATTACGTTCTGAGGTAAAAAAACCTTAGCAACTGTCCGCCAATTAAAGTTTTGAAGGCGGATCTAAACAATTTTATTTGAATGACAACAAATGTGTTAGCCTTGCACTAGTAAACAAAGGGCATTCATCAAAGTATCGAGATCGGATAACGAAAAATCACATCGTCTATGGGGAGCGGGGCTGACGAAAACATAACAACGTCCGGCACAAACGATTCACATCGCAAACTGGAACTAACACCACTTTTGCTGAAAATTTTTTACCTATACAATAATCCAATAGAATTTGTGTATCTACAGTCACGTGTTCAAAGACAGCCAATCAGAAGAACATTTAACTGAAGAGTGCTTATGGGCTATTTTCACTTATGTCATCTGGATTACTGTAGCAACGGAAAAATGTCTATTTTGCACTGCTGTCGAATATTTTGCACAAAATGTCATTTCCAAGATTGTTCTTTTCAATTTTAATTTCTTTTTAACAAATTGTTCTTTTTGGGCAAAAAATTTTCTTACCGAATAGCCCTCGAGTCTTGATAATTCGAAATAACTTGATAAATTTCCTCAAGCGGGTTTCTCTGTGGCAACATACCTCCGCCTTCAGCGTCGGGATGTTGCCGAGCAACCCGCTTTCGAAAATATATCAAGTTATTTCTAATTATCAAGACCCTTGGGCTATTATAAGTGATATTAGTACATACGAATAGCGAACAAGGTTTGCTTAGAATAAATAGATCAGATCACATTATTTTGCTGTAAATGTACAGGACAGCCACCTGGTATGGTACTCGAACTTGCCCGAACATTGTTGGAACTATCCAATATCATTAGAATCTCATAAATAATTAATGAAGTCGGTATATAAGTATGTTTCGTTCTTAATATATAGAGCTGTACCGCACTGACGAGTCCTAAAAAGGACGAAACCAGTTGTCTTTGGTTACCCTGGTCATTCAGAACGAAACAATGTTTGGTCTTATTTTTGGTTATATGACTACAATAAAAAATCGTAGCCATTTTTCAAACTAAGGGGCCTCCTTTCAAGTATTGCTGGCGGAGTGGGGAGGCCCCAAATTCTAATCACGCCACTGAATTCAATATTGTTTGTGACCTGGAGTTTTAGCTTTGCCTTATTATCCTTCAACATGCAGCCAAGCATTCAGGTGACAATAAATTACTCCCACCCTAAAATTTGTCTTATTTTGGAGAAGAATTAATGGACTACTTACATCAAAATGGAAAGTGTGACAATTACAGGCAGGAGTAAGACGTTTCATAATGAGCACGGAATATTTCTTTCTGATTGATAGAGGCAGTGGCGGACATATTGGTCTCCCTACTGGGTAGAGGTAAATACATATTCTAAAACAGAAATGAATAGCTTCTTCCATAATGCATGCGGTCGTGTGGGAACCTAGCAACTCTGCCTAATTTTTGATATTATTCGTCTTACGTTTAGTAACAAGCACCAACTTTTACGTAGGACAAAGTTTTCTAAGAAATCAATATGAGTTTTCCTCCTGTTACACACTTTTTTGGACACACTGTATATTTCGATATATCGATATTTCGATATATCGATATTTCGATATATCGATATTTCGATATATCGATATTTCGATATATCGATATATCGATATTTCGATATATCGACATATATCGATATTTCGATATATCGATATATATCGATATCTTTTTGATATCGATATTCGATATCAAATTTTCAATATCGCGCAGGCCTAGTTGCAGGATCTGTCAATCACGTCTTCATCATACTTTACTACATGAATCTTCGACCCCTACCACTACAGCAAGTAACAATTCAGCCGTTGAGACACCGGAAGCTGCAGCTAACTATTGCACCCGTAACTCAAGCGCACACGTAGTTTTATCTACTGCTATTCTGTTAGTTAAAGATGCATCTGGAAATTATCACAGGTGCCGGATCTTTGCTGGATAACGGGGCGCAGTTGAACATAATAACAGAATCAATGTGCAAACGATTAAACTTAAATACTGACAAAACTGAAATGTCAGTTTCTGGAATAAATCAAACCTGCAGTCGAATATCGAAAACGACAAAAATCTCATTCAAATCGTTACACTCTCCTTATGAGAGTACCATTAATTGTTCTGTGATGAATCGTATAACTGTAGATTTACCAATAAATTCCTTCAACATTCCCGATCTGCATATTCCAGAAAATATACTTTTAGCTGACCCAAATTTTAACACCAACGGTCCTATAGATATGTTGTTAGGAGCCGGGGTTTTTTGGGATCTTCTTTGTGTAGGTCGAATAAAATTATATCCGCCTGGTTTATATCTATCGAAAACGAAACTGGGATGGCTTGTAGGAGGAGCTCTGAACGAAACTCGTGAATCATCGTCACTTTCCTGCAATTTAGCGGTTGAGAATGGTAAAGACAGCATCGAAAATCTTATGGAAAGATTTTGGGTCCAGGAAGAATCCATCCAACTCAACCGGCTAATCGAACAAAAAATGGGTAACCTGCCGCAAGAAAGACTCGAACCTTGTCGTCCATTCTTGAAGGTCGGGCTAGACTATTTTGGCCCTCTGTATATAAAACATGGCAAGCGAAGCAAAATAAGAATTAAATGTTGGGTTGCTCTTTTCGTTTGCTTAGTTACAAAAGCTGTCCACCTCGAAGTTGTAAGCGACTTAACGTCACAATGTTTTATAAACGCCTTAAAACGCATTGTATCCGGGCGAGGGAAAATATCTTACATCTTTTGCGACAATGCAACAACATTCATAGGCGCGAAAAGAGAACTTGATGAAATAGGGAAATTTATACACAGTACCGAATTACAAGACAATATTAATCATTATTTAACGCAAGAAAATATTCATTGGAATTTCATTCCACCACGCTCTCCAAATTTTGGAGGATTATGGGAGCGATTAGTACGTTCTGCCAAACAGCACCTTAAACGAGTTACTATGGGTGCTATTTTGACTCTCGAGGAGGTCATAACACTAATGACTCAGATCGAGGCCATAATAAACTCCCGTCCATTATGTCCTATGTCAAATGACCCCTCTGATTCCCAAATACTTACTCCTGCTCACTTCCTGATCGGAGGACCCTTAACAAATGTGGTTGAAACCGATGTACTTGGTATACCGAATAGACTGGACAGGTGGCAACTAATCCAGAAGATCAAGCAGCAATTCTGGAAACGATGGAGCAGGGAGGCCGTGGTTCAATACCAACCGAGACAGAAATGGTGTGTAGAAAATTCCAGTCATCTTGAACCAGGCACCCTCGTATTGCCGAAGATGATTGCCCACCTATGGTATGGAAAGTGGGGCGAATCAAAGAAGTGTTTCCGGGTACTGATGGCATCATCCGGGTAGCTTCAGTACGCACTCCGCAAGGAACCTATAAGCGTTCCGTCCGAAAGCTAGCCATTCTTCCCGTCGAACCACATCGCGACGAGTGAAGTGCGAAAATTATATGCGCGAAGTGTGCGAAACTGTATATACGACTTCATGCTATTTTTATACTTTTAATATGTTTTTAGTTTGTTTTTTCTTTATTATATACCTTTTTTTATCTTTAATTTTACCTTTTATATCGTATCGTATTTTATCGTAGTTATCGTACCTTATATTACTTATACCTTTTATTAATGTTGACTATCCTGTCAAAAGAGGGGAGGAAATGTAGAAACACCTTGTATATATTCTTGTATATACTTAGAACCTAGCCATGTGTTTGTATTTTGACCAGAGATAAGAATTCTGTGTGTGTATCTGTTTATGTGAAGTTGAGGGTGAAAGGGACTCGCTTTTTAGACCGCGTAGCGAGCAGTCGATTTTTGTATTACCTATATTAAATAAAATACCTATCAAAACATTTGCGTTTCCTTTAATCGATTGAAAGGAAGATCCGCAACAATTATTTATCCGATTGTAGAAACACCTTGTATATATTCTTGTATATACTTAGAACCTAGCCATGTGTTTGTATTTTAGACTAGAGATAAGAATTCTGTGTGTGTATCTGTTTATGTGAAGTTGAGGGTGAAAGGGACTCGCTTTTTAGACCGCGTAGCGAGCAGTCGATTTTTGTATTACCTATATTAAATAAAATACCTATCAAAACATTTGCGTTTCCTTTAATCGATTGAAAGGAAGATCCGCAACAATTATTTATCCGATTTATCGATCATTTTTGACGTATCGATTATTTTTCCGATTACTCGATTACTTTTCGGTTAATCGATTATTTTTACGATTAATCGATTATTTTTCCGATTAATCGATTATTACCGATTAATCGATTATTTTTCGATGAATCGATTATTTTTTCGATTAATCGATAATTTTTTCGATTAGTCGGAACAATAATCGATTAATCGAAACACGAATCGATTAATCGGAAAAATAATCGATTAATCGAAACAATCGATTAATCGAAACAACAATCGATTAATCGAAACAATAATCGATTACTTTTCGGTTAATCTATTATTTTTACGATTAATCGATTATTTTTCCGATTAATCGATAATTTTTCCGATTAATGGATTCTTTTTTCGATTAATCGATTAATCGAAACAAGAATCGATTAATCAATTATTGTTTCGATTAATCGAAAAAATAATCGATTAATCGAAAAAAGAATCGATTAATCGGAAAAATTATCGATTAATCGGAAAAATAATCGATTAATCGTAAAAATAATCGATTAACCGAAAAGTAATCGATTAATCGAAAAAAGAATCGATCAATCGGAAATAATCGATTAATCGGAAAAATTATCGATCAATCGGAAAATAATCGAGTAATCGGAAAAATAATCGATACGTCAAAAATGATCGATAAATCGGAGAAATAATCGATTCTTCTAGAAATAACGGAAGGAATAATCGGAAAAATAATCGATTAATCGAAAAAACAATCGATTAATCGAAACAATAATCGATTAATCGTAAAGTAATCGATTAATCGGAAATAATCGATTAATTGAAACAATAATCGATTAATCGAAACAAGAATCGATTAGAAATAAACGAAGGAATAATTGGAGAAATAATCGATTAATCGGAAAAATAATCGAGTAATCGGAAAAATAATCGATACTTCACGCGGGGCTACAGCGCTTTACGGGCATTAGGCAACTTCCTATACAGGGTAGTCCACTACGCGCGCGTCGGTCAATAGTCGCTAAACCATTGGACTTATGGGAAATTTTTTAAATAAAACTTGTAACGTTTCATCTTTGCTGCAACTGAAAATTATTTTCAAGTATACAGCCTGTCCCATTTCTTCTGCACGGCACCTATCTTGGCTTTTTTAGTTGGAACACCCTATATTACATAGCATTTTGGAATTCTTTGTTGACATTAAGTGTCACTTTGTTAACCATACATTGGGTCTAAGTCCCACAATTTCGGAGTTATTTGATGTTAGAAATCGTCATTTTTCAAGTTTCGCTATTTATAACGTGTAAAAGGTTCGAGATAAAGAAAAATGGCTTACGTGTCCCTATCTTAGTTTTTAATCCGAAACGTGGACGAAATTTCTTAAAATAATATGACTATACTTGGGCCGCCGAACAGACGGAGTGATCACCCTACAAGAACGTGCTCTAGCGGGGCCAATATTAATTTATGACGACCGAATTGGAGTGATGCGACTTCGTTGGGTCTAAAGAAAGCGCATCACTGCGGTTCGGTCGTCCTAAATTGATAGTGGTCCTGCCTAGAGCTCATGATTGCGGGGTGATCACTCCGTCTGTTGGGCGGCCCAAGTATAGTTGCATTCTTACAAATTACATGAATTCTAAACAGTAACCTGGTTTCACCACTTTGTTTGGCACTAAATCTGCTCAAATTTTGGTAACACTCACATGCACGGCAAAGATCGGGCGTTGTGTTTCCATACTCTTCCCTCATCTAAGGAAAATCCCTACGAGCAAATAATAACAGGAGTGAGAACATAATGCTTTAAAGTTTAAAGGCACGTGACGGAAATACCCCTAGATCAAGGCTGGTTAAGTGTCCAGCCTTGCCCCTAGATAAGGAAGGATTTAGATGGCCGACTGCTGTTAAATCGGCGAGAACATGATATCAGCGCCATCTCTTTTTTCCACACAGATACTACAAACGAAAGTACGTAGAGACCTGTAACAGATTTTTGTGGAAAAGCGGGAATTTTAAATATGCGGTACCTACAGATTATTGAAATTATAATTTTCAAATTAAATGCTTTTACACTATGCAGAACAAATACAAAGGTCTTTTACAAAGCCTTAGCACTGTCCTGCATGAATTTATGCCGATCCTACGCGGTATAACATTAGAGCTAATGCAACGTTCCCTGATTGGTGTATTTCTGCGGCGCAACAACAGTAAATCAATAACAGTAAAAGTCAACAAATTAGTGGATGTCTGTCTCGCGTGATGGTGATCCCCTAGCTGTCCTTTTGGACCAGAACAGATTTTTTGGTCAAAAGAAAAAAGAGAAATCATCATAACAAAAAATCGCTACTGCGAAGTGCGAACCCTCAACGTTGCGGCTTGAGAAGCTAACACATCGACCACTGAGCCATGAACGTGTGGTGCCAAGATCGCTTACGAAAATAGTATATTAAGAAAATACGTCCGTTGCCGTAAGTATAAAATCAGCGATGAGTGTACAGTTGCTATCAATGTTGCCAGGTCTGGTGAAAATTCACCAGATTTGTTGATTTTTTAACCCATTTGGTGATTTGGTGAAAACTTTCTTAAAAAGTCTTATTTCTGGTGATTTTTTAACTGACGTAAGAACTTGTAAATTTATATTTAAAAAAACGATTTTATTGTGTTTTTTATTCTTCGTTGTTAAGTACATATTCTGTAATATCATATTATCCAAAAAACTCTCTATTATACATATGTTTCAAAAACTCAACTGCTTGAACCGGGATTCCCAGACTACAGATATTAAAAAAACAATTAATAATAGTATGTACCTACCAATAAATTTTCATGTTATTTGTTTTGTTTTTATTTGCAATGTCAAGAATTTTGTTTTAGTTGTTATTTTGCAATAGGTATGTGTTTGAAATAAAGCATTATATTTAATTATATTTTATTTATTATTCGTATTGCATGTAAATATGCGAAAAATATAAAATCTGGTGATTTTTTGTAGAATCTGGCAACTTTTAAAGCAAGGTTCTCGTGATTTTCAGTTTTTTCACCTGGCAACATTGGTTGCTATGTTGTTATACTGCGTAGGATCAGCATAAATGCGTCCTGCATAGCATATAAACATACAATTTGTAGTTTTCTATAAGTTGAAAGGAATAGAAAGGATACATAACGCCTGATCTTTGCCGTGCACGTGAGTGTTACCAAAATTTGAGCGTATTTGGTGCCAAACAAAGTGATGAAACAAGGTTACTGTTTAGAATTCATGTAATTTAACTCAAAATAACGAAAGCAGCGTTTGAAATAGTGCAATTAGTCATATCATTCTAAGAATTTTCGTACAATTCTCGGCGTAAATAGAATAAGAACTAAGAAGTTTAGGTTACGCCCCTTTTTTTGGTGCCGAATGGTAACACAAACAACTGCTTTATTATTCCTCCTCTTCTTCCCTCCACTAAGGTCAAAACTGTCATTATCAACATAACCTATACCGGACCGTCTTTCTAGAAAGTCAATGAACACAAATATTTTCTTGATGGAAAAGGACGATGAATTTTTATATACATTCTTTACGCATGTATCTCAACTTTGCTTTGATAGGGCAAAAGAACATGTAGTAAGTTTAAATTTTTTAATATAAATCGAAAATCTTGTATATTAATTTTGCAGGAAAAAGAAAAAGAGGTGTACCGTGCCCAACCAGGTCAACAACGAATTATGTTCTTGTCACAGCTACAGCAGCTAGCTTTAACGGAAAAAAGTTATATAGAAATTGGTTTTCTTCAAAATAAAAATAAAGGATTTTTACGTAAAGACGTAAGACTGCTTTCGATTACAATATTGATGAGCAAAAAGAACGGGTCATTTGGATATTAAAGTTTTAACTGAGGGACCCATTTTTTTGCCCTTTAGTATATTAGATTGATTTTTTAAAATCTTGTTTATAGAATTCTCTTAAAGCCCTATATGAGTCTATGAAAGTAGATTTAAAACGTATTGAAGAAAATTGCAGACAGAACACTCAAGATAAAATAATTTTAAATTACTGCCACAATATTATACAATTTTTAAATGCGCGGATAAATTTGATAGATTTGTATCCTTTAGAAAAGTATTAATATACCAGGGTAAATGGGTCTATAGAAGATCCTGCTCACCTGTCAATGATTTGTTCTGAAGTACCTAAGTCAGTTTATCCTTAAAAAAACAAAGCTATGAGAAAGTGTATAACATGGGTGTCAACAACCAACTTAAATACAATGATCTCTTAACTAACATCGAAATAATTATTCAAAGATACGTACACGCTTTCACTGACATCAGTTTAACGCCAATCAAAGCTATATTTAGTTTAGAATGTGAAATTTTAGAGCAACTTTTTAAAGCACTTTTAGAACTTCAAAGATTGCAATTCTTGCCGTCTTTAGCTTTGATTTATGGTGCCCATACGAGATTATCAGCTTGGGAAAACAAAATGCAAAACAGAGAGGTGTATACAAAACTCAATTCTAAGCAAAAACATTAAATAAGTTCGTTTTAGACTTGGAAATTGGGCTTCTTAAAAAACAGTCCATTGCCTGCCCTATTTCTTTGGTTACAACGTTTAAAGGGGACCATTTTGAGCAAATTTAGTTTGTACTTTCATGATACTTTAGCTCAGCAAACAACTACGAATGATATGCGCCAACAGTGCTCAAGATTGCAACACGACCACTACCACAAGTAAAAAGAAAATAAACTAGATTGGGCTCTAAACTTGCAAGTTCTTGTTTGCAGAATGATGAGTTTTCTTCGCAAAAATGATGCATCGCACATCCTTCTTTTGTCTGACAGTCAAGTTAGTGATACATCTAATAACGATAGTTTCCCTGTCATAGTTTCATACCCAGTAAGTTGAAAAGTTATACCAGATGAGTCAACAGTGGGGGATTCTTCGATATCTCCAAAACAATTAGAAATACTAATTAACTATTAACAAAATTTGTTTGCAATGAACTGTTGCACGAGCCAAATTATTTTCAGTGTTTCAGAAGATTTCAATATTTTATTCCTGACAATATCAAGAGCAAGTGCCATGTTCCGTGATCCGTAACTTTGGGGTAGATCAGCGTTCATTCCAAACAAATAAATTTGCTTATCAGCTTAATGCCACTTCTACTATACCCTATACTTAACTTTATTTTGTGTTAACCACTTTAAGCAAAGCTGCGGCGATATGGAAATTTTGGATATTTGGTTATTATCTGCAGTAGTAACAGTTTATTTTCAATTTTTGAGTTGCGCTGCATGTAAAAACTTAAAATTACTAAGTTAGGTTAAATTATTTTGTACTGGATTATGACAGATGTCAAGAGTATGTGGCTGACATTCCTTCAGATTCGTCATCACACTTGTGATTTCCGTTGCTTAGGATATTTATAGAAGACTCGGTCACTGTTGACTCTTTATAGCTAAGCGTTTTTGAGACAATAATTAATTTTTTATTCTCTTTAGAATCCACCGCAAAATTTAAATGTTATTATTGAAATGCTAACCCGATGTTCAGCGGAGTTGATTGTACTAGATAAAATAATTTATAAGTACAAATGGGAGGTAACTTTACAAGAAATTTAAAAAAAATGTACTAAAATGGGGTTGGTTTCAGATTCAAAATACATATGTGTTTACCACCATTGAACCAAATATTTACCTTATAATCGTTATAAACAGCAAAAAGACCGAGAAAGACGCTCACATATCTAATTTTATAACCGAATTTTGTTCAAACATGAGATGTTTGAAGGTGTTCAGCAGCCTGAAAACGGCTTCCAAATAAATATGTACTATACGCTATACCATATTAATTGTTTATAAAATTACATTATGTTGCATTTACCGCATTTTTTGTACTCTTCCGTCTCTGTATCCCGCCGCAAAATTTTTCCATTTATGCTCGAACTCGAAGATGGCGTGTATTAACAAGTGAAAATCGGCAACAAAAAAGGACGTGAACTGTCAATTAGACAAAATTGAAAAGAGCTATTTCACACAAATTTTTGCTTAAAAACAACATGCATCGGTTGAAGATAAATAACTTTCGGAATTTGGAAGCATCTTTGGTTAAATATGCGCAAAATGTGTGCGCGAGTGGCAGTGCAAAGACTTTGGCGGAAACGACATTTCCGCCTAGCCAACCAAGTAAGAGTCCATTTTGTTGAATTCCAATGTTTAACTCTTGATTCTTCAATGATTAGTATGTTTCTGCAGCCATTGAAGGCTTTTTATGCCAGATTAAACTCGTTCTTATACACCATGTAAAATCCATGACAGCCAAACAGTAATACAGTGACGTGCGGGAAAATCTAAAATGTATGCTCGATTCTAGACCGGGGGATTCACGCGGGAGATTGTAAACTTCTAAAAGGTTCATTGTACCTTGTACAGTACACTCGCTTTGAGTTTACCCCTGAAATCAATTAATCTAATTTATTTCAGTGGTTTACCCACGAGACAAGTTTCTCCAATGTCTGGGTGTTGTGTTAATAAACTATAGAAAATGGAAACCTTCGAAAAGTGAAGGGAAGAACCAATTTCTGAGCCTTAAATTTCGCTAACGAATAAGTTCATGCCAAACTGCACTTGGGACAGCATCACACCGCAATACATTCATGGTTTATGTCAGTATACCTACGCGGCTATGTGAAGCAGTTGATTTCATAAATAATGGTCCGCTGTTTGCTCCGTTGGCGTGGGTCTACTTCATTTGCCTGTCGTGGCAGGTGGTCACGGATGATCATAATCCGCGCGCCGCCTCCGCTCTCCATGTGGCGCGGCGCCGGCGTTTATTTATATCCCAACTAGGTTTTGCCAAGTAGGTCACTTCCGTTCTTAAACTTCATGCCATGCAAGCAGTGTTGCCAGATGCCTGGTAATTACCAGAATCTACGGTCATTTGGGATTTTATTATGTAACTGGTAATGAGCCTCTGGTAATTGTGTAATATACGGCATTTTTGTGAACGACATTTTTTCCTATTAAATAACTGAAAAAGAACTATTTCGTTATTTGCTTCATATTCATACCAAATGCCCTAAGCAAATATCTATCATCATATCTCATTCGTTTGCATTAACAGCAAGTGTTGTTTTGTTATTGTGACTGCATTTTTTGTGATTTTTTACGTCTACGAAAACCACTAGACTTTGGGCTACGTAAGTAAATAATAATTAGCAATATGCTTGAAATTATTGCCATAATAGAAAAATAATATATTGTAATAAAGTTTTTGAATGTTAGCGTATTTTTGAAGTTTCTGGTAAATTTTCGTAAAATCTGGTAATTCGGGAGATAAGTGGCGCGTCACAAACGTCAGATTTTCATTCCAAACAAAACAAAGCCACGTGCTTTCTGACGTTTTAACCTAACCTCTGAAATATAATTATAATTACATATAGTTGTTTTCAAGTTTTTATGCGTAAGCCCAACACACAAATTGAAAATAAACTGTTTTCACTGCAAAACGTCTAGAATTATATTGCAAAAACTAGTTTAAGACGTTCTAAATAATATCGATAAACGTCAAATGGCACGTGCTTTTGTTTTGTTTGGAATGAAAATCTGACGTATGTGTCCCGAATTTCATAATTTTTTTTTGGTAATTACATTTTCATAATCTGGCAACACTGCATGCAAGCAACAGGCTTTGCGCAGTACGGAAATGTGCGGGCATTTTCGAGACGCGCATTATGATAATCCGTGACCACCTGCCGCTACGGGTAAATGTCTGCTACTGCTATTAGGTAGCTCTTATAATTTCCTGAATTTTGGCGCGGCCGTTTTATGTATACTGCCTACGACTGACGTATATACAAATCTTCTCATAACAAGGAATTAGTGAATGGCCCCATTTTCAACTAATTTTTTCAGATCTTTGAAATGATATTCTTCGATCAATTTCTTTCGGTCTTGGTCGTGGAACGTATGTTCTTGATAAATTTTAAAATATGTATTAAGTGGTAATTTGTTACTGTTTGGCTGTACGTTGTACCCAACTAGATAACGCATGCAATGCAGCAGTCCTTATTATGCTGCGGCATATAAATAACTTTTCCACTTCTTAGTAGGAACGACTACTTCGCCTCCTATTGGTACGATTGATACCAGCATCAAACCGACCAGTATACCTTCAACAGCTTCAACGTTCGTAAAAATTGAACACGTGGAACCAATCCCAAAAGCAATTCCTTTCGATGATGTTCCTGGACCCGTACTGCTAAAAAAACTTGCAAAATTTTGGAGTTTTGTGCCCATAATGGGCACTGAAGTCACAGCGAGCACTATACAATACATGTTAAGCGCTGGTAAAATATTTGGTAATTTTGCAAAATTTTTGTTTCGCCATTTCTGTTATGGGAATTTTAAAAAGTTATTAAGGTTTCTGTTGGTTTTTAAGGTAGCCAACTGGCTTGGGGGAGTAACCTGTGGTTATTCCGGTGGTTGCACAATGAGTATGGTCCCGTGGTTCGACTACATGGTCCTTTCGGCGGAGATGTTGTTATTTTAAGTAGACCAGAGCACGTTAAGGCGGTTTTCCAGAGCGAAGGGCAATATCCAGTGAGATCTTGCTTGGACTGCGTAGAGAAATATCGTCTCTCCTACCGGAGGTACAAGCATGCCGGTCCATTCATAACGTACGTTTCTTAATCTTCCCATATACATAAGCTATCCCATTCTTTCGACTTGGGACAGGTCCGGTCCCGAATGGGAACATCTACGCAGAACCATCGAGCAACCGTTACAAAAGTCTCTAGAAGAGCAATACGGCTTGATGTCGCAAGCTTGTGATGATTTTGTCATTCGTATACTCCGCACACGAAATAGGCAAGACGAAGTTGGAGATGGCTTTAAATTTGAAATCTACAAATGGTGTCTCGAGTGCCTTTGTGCCGTTATGCTTAACAAGCGAGTGGGCTTCCTGGAACCGCTAGGGCTCACATCTACATCAGAACCATCTAGGTTGATGGAGTGCTTGAATGATGGCACGAATGCTATTCGACGCTGCGAGATGGGTAAGCCCTGGGCACCATTTCGAGTGTCCAAAATGTTTGTTTTTTATTTTCATGTAGGCTTACACCTGTGGAAGTTCATGGATACTCCCGCTTGGAAGTCCTTGATACGCAATTGCGACACCATCGATGGTATTCTGAACAAGTATGTCCAAAAGGCTCAAGAAAACTTACGTAATAAAAAGAACGAACTCTTCCCAGTGGGAAAACTATCTTTATTAGAAAACATGCTTCTGAAAGAGGGCATAGTGCCGGATGATGTCCTCACTATCATGTTGGATCTACTCATAATTGGCATGAACACCACCTCCCATACAGTCGCCTTCCTCATGTACCATCTAGCGAGAGTACCGAGAGCTCAGTACAAACTTTTCGAAGAAATCAAAACTTGTCCAACAAACCCGAGGAAAGAGGATGTGGCCAGAATGAAATATTTACAAGCGTGCATCAAGGAATGTCTTCGTTTGAATCCACCGATGCCGGTGTTGAGTCGGGTGCTCACGAAAGACGTGCTTGTGCACTCATACCAGATTCCTAAGGGTACTTATGTTATGATCGCATCGCATTTGTCCAGCTTGCGAGAGGAGCACTATGAGGACGCAGCCAAGTTTAAGCCAGAGAGGTGGATGACACCGGAGTCTAGCAGTGAGATGGATGATATGGCGAGTGTGCCGTTTGGATTTGGACCCAGAGCATGTCTTGCAAAGGATTTGGTCAACGGGCAAATTGGATTACTCGTGGCAAAGGTAGGTCTTGTGTGCAAAGCGAATTGTAAATATTTATGTGGAAAATTACACTAGAAAAGATTGTCGCTGATAAAACGATAGTCCGGCTTAAGAGTGCCATCAGCTTTATCGTTTTTTTTTTTTATTATGAAATTTATAGCGCGTATTTGTTTTATTCTAGCTTTTGCAAAAATTTAGAATCGAGTACCATTATGGTGATATCCAGAGCAATAACAGGCTACTAGCTGCTCCAAATCGTCCGCTTAAGTTCAGATTTGTTGACCGTGTTTAAAGAATGCCTTAAATTTTTTCAGTTGCCTGTTTTGTGTAAGTGTTTGTAGAAGCGTAGCAATAGTCATGGTAAATATGTGTGTATTAAAATAAGTGTATTTTGCGATATTCGTGTGTAATAAAAAATTGCTATGTTTATTTCAAAGCTTATTTATTTAACAACATACGAAGTCACAAAAAGTATGCGGTACACTAAGCAGTAACAAGGAAACAGTACGCTATGGAGTGTACATACACTGAAATATATCTAACAAAATGATTTTTCTGCACCTAGGGTACCTTGAAAGAACTTGATTATTGTGATTTTCTTGTAATATGACACAGAATCAAACACCAGCTGTCTCCGATCATCTTGTACAGAAAATTAGTGGGTGGAATTCCAAACGCGAAGTAACGTTGTGTACGGAATAAAACTGCAGAGAATTTGGTGAAATAGATATTCGAATCCAATTATTACTTTGTCTCAGAATTTAAATTCTGTCTTAAAAGCAGCACTGCATAATGTCAAAATCAAAGAATACTTCAAAAAGTAAACATCAACTAAAATTGTTGGGAAATTGAAAGTTTAATCATTTATACAGTTTGCTCTGTTCAAAACAAAAAAGGTCGGTACAGAACAGAAAGTGCGGTAGACCCTATTAAGAGAGGTCATCGGCTATACCCCACAAACCGTTAATCATACAGCTTTCGGAAAAAACTATTTTCAGTAAATATGGTCCTGAAAAATCGCTGGAAATTAGTTTCGAGTTCCTAAAACGACCGCTAGGGGGCGTAACATATACGGTAAATTACAAAAATGGCTTTTTCTCAGATATTTTCCGATACAATATTATATATTCCATATTCCAGTGGCCCGCATCTCAAACCTCAACATTTTCGCAAACTTTTTGCCCCATGTTTTTTGCTCCATCTCTTGAAATGAAAGGGCGGGGGGGGGCAATCATTGTTACATTCAAATTGTCGTAACTCCGGTTTGGTTCAATAGAATTTAGCAAACTTAGTTTCATTGAAAACGTATTTTTCAACTCTATCAATCACATTAAAAACAATGCTTGGAATATGTTAATAACCATAAAACCATAAAAAGCTACTAATTTTTATTAATATAGGTATCTAGCCAATAAGAGCATTATCACCCAACTTGGAATCAGTGCCTATTATATTCTGTTTACGTATATTCAAGTATTCATAATTATTTTGCGTTGCGTAGTACGCCGGTAATTACCAAACAGTTTAATGATATCTGGGTCTAAGAACCCAGGTCTTCCCTTTTAGCAAGTTGGCAATCAAAACAAAAAATGTATTTTAATTATTTGATACGTCAAAATATTAATTGTTTCGTTAAATTGTGTTCTTTGTCATCGAAAATGCCATTTTCTAATGAAGAATCATACACTCATGGACAAAAATATGGAATGTTTTTGATTTTATTTATTTCTCGGGAAACTTTGTTACGAACAGCTGCGATAGCATTTTATATTAGATGCTGAGGCATCTAGTGAGCCTGGCAATAACAAGCAAGTATCAGAAACTGTCATTGTGTTCTAAAAATCGAATTGAGTAAACTTCGTGTTCACACCTGACTTTTAACTTTTCTAAGTAGGTAACTTTACTCGTCAACCTAGGTGTACAGAGGTAAAGTTTAAAAGTTGTTAATTATTCTGTAGCATTACTGTCTTCGATAATGCCAGCAGTTCGATGTTGCACTGAAGTTGAGGTAGCAAAGGTTGTAACTTTGTCAAATGTTGGTTGGAGACAAAGCCATATTGCAAGATTTGTTGGAATAACTCAGTCTGCGGTTTCAAAAATTTTAAACAGGCACAGACAAACTGGAAATTTCAAGAAGAGGCCTGGCCAAGAACGGAGACGGTGTACAACTCGCCGGGACGACAGATTTTTAATGTTGCAGTCACTACGAGATCGTACCTTAACATCAACTCATTTAAAAAACCAACTTTTAAATGCGAAGCAAGTTAATGTTAGCTCCAAAACAGTTCGGCGAAGGTTGAAGGAAGCAAATTTGAAAGCGAGACGGCCTGCTAAAGTCCTTCGATTCACTCAAAATGCTAGGGTTCGCAGATTACAATTTGCTAGAGCATATGGTGACTGGACGGTTGATCAATGGAGGAATGTTATGTTTACCAACAAAACAAGAATCGTACTGTGAAAGACAGATGGACGTAACCATGTGTACAGTTTGTATGATGGATCTTTGCGCGTGCGTCACATATGACTCAAATCATTTCAAGGTCGAGTGTATTGTCAAGCAGTGGCGTGTGTTTTTATTTTGCTCAGGTACAGATATAAATATGGTAATTTAACAGTTACATCATGTATTAATTAGTAGGTATGGCACCAGCAGAAGAAGAAATGAAAGAAACTTAGATTTTAGTGAGTTCATAGTACCTATTTAAAAAATAAACTTACCTTGTGCATACATGTTGTATATAACATTACGAATTTCCATTTTTTGGCATTCGTCTAAATTTTACTTTTTCCGTGGTCGGGATTTTCCTGGACTAAGCAAAGGCTCATTTCTTTCTGAACGTACTTTGATGCTGGAAACTGTACGCAAGCTAATCTTTAAAGCATCAGAAACACGGTAAAACATTATAAAAAGTTTATAAAATTAATTCCACATTATGACATTTACTTGACAGTAGGTACCTACACCACGCGCCTATGAACTGTAACGTTGAATGGCGCTTCGACTCAATATTGTATTATGAGACGTATGTCTTACAACCAAATGGCATACGTCGCTGCATTTATATTAAGGAATAGTACGGGCTAACAGTAGGCGCGTATGTCTTAACTAATTTTATACACACGCAAAGATTCATCATACAAAGTATACAGAAGAATTGGAGAAAGATATTCCAACTGTACACGAACTCCAAACGTCAGTTTTGGAGGAGGTGGGATAATGTCTAGGGCAGGCATTAGTTGGAAGGGTCATACAGAACTTGTAGAAGTGCGTGGAAGGATGACAGCTGACAATTACGTTGAAAACATCTTGTCAGAACAGGTTGTGCCATACGTTGACTTCATTGGTTTCAACAGATTCATCCTAATGCATGACAATGCACGACCACATGCTGCTGCAATTGTAAACCGGTATCTTAATGAAGTGGGAATCCAAAGTTTGGACTGGCCACCATACCGTCCACACTTAAACCCAATAGAGCACTTGTGGGATCAACTAAAAATTCGTATTCGAGCCAGGAATCCTGTGCCAATGACGTTAAATCAATTAAGATTTGCCGCACATCAGGAGTGGGATCCAATTACGCAAGAATGTATACAAAATTTAATCTCCAGCATGCCTAGAAGAATGGAAGCCGTAGTCCGCGCTCGGGGAGGCAATACTCGATATTGAGCAGCCCATGTTTTGTACCTGGTTTCGTTCTTTTGGTGTTAATGTTTGTCAGACCGTAATTTATCCATTCTATACATATTCAACAAATTCAGTTTTTGTTAGTTGGTGTTTATTGGGGAGTTACTTGATGAACCGTTGTTATTAGATTACTCTTAAAAAGACAAAGATAACTTGATTCTTTAGTTTCTGTCTTCGTAATCTGTTATTATGAAAATTTAAAAATATTCAATATTTTGGTCCATGAGTGTATAATATGCTAGGGATATATTTCCAATACATGCAGAATGCAACTATTAACGAATAATTAAAATAAACTTTTTTTGTTTTCATGGCCAACTTGCTAAAAGAGAAAAACTGGGTTCTTAGACAGAGATATTAAACTGTTTGTAATTACTGGCGTACTACATAACACAAAATAATTATTA
The DNA here is from genome assembly GCA_963966045.1 of Xestobium rufovillosum. Taxonomy (NCBI): domain Eukaryota; kingdom Metazoa; phylum Arthropoda; class Insecta; order Coleoptera; family Ptinidae; genus Xestobium; species Xestobium rufovillosum. Next base: position 41,878,002 of record OZ014492.1, read on the forward strand.
ACACTTGAATATATGTAAACAAAATGTAATAAGCACTGATTCCAAGTTGGGCGACAAAGCTCTTATTAGTTGGATACCTATATAAATAAAAATTAGTAGCTTTTTTATGGTTATTTTATTTCATAATTAGTTTTTTGTTAATATCTCCGGTTTGGAAAGAGGTATAAAGTTGAGGTTTTCACCGACTTATTGATAAATGTTCATTCTTTTTAAATGTGCGAAGAAAGGGATACCATTACATTTAATATTTACGCGAAAATTTAAAAAATCTGTTGAGTTTACAAATAGCGGCCTCTACCGGACAGATAAAACATATTCCAAGTATTGTTAGTAATGTGAACGATAGAGTTGAATAAGTTTTCAATGAAACTAAGTTTGTTAAATTCTATTGAACCAAACCGGAGTTATGACAATTTGAATGTAGACTGACGCCCCCCGCCCTTTCATTTCAAGAGATGGAGCAAAAAACATGGGACAAAAAGTTTGCAAAAATGTTGAGGTTTGAAATGTGGTAACTGGAATATATATTGTATCGGAAAATATCTGAGAAAAAGCCATTTTTGTAATTGACAGTATTCGTTACGCCCCCTAGTGGTCATTTTAGGAACTCGAAACTAATTTCCAGCGACTTTTCAGGACCATATTTACGGAATTTTTTTTTTCCCAAAGCTGTATGATTAACGGTTTGTGAGATATAGCCGGCGACCTCTCTTAATGGGACACCCGGTACATTGAAAAAAAATAGATACAGTAGAACCTCGCTCATCTGAGTCTCGATTATCTGATCTTCCGCGTTATCCAAGCATCTTAAAATATGGGAACATTCTATTTAATCCGAGTTTCATTCGAAAAATACTCCACATAATCCGAGATACATAAATATTTTTACCTCTTTTGCATTAATTTCTATTCTTCTTGCACACATGATATTTAAGTTCATAAATTTCGTTAATTTATTGGCAGAAATTGAAATACTTTTTGTAAAAATCGACATTTCGCCTCCGTTCGGGGGCTTTATCAAGATTTTATATAAAAATGTATAGGGTATAAAAAATGTGACATTTTTTTTTCTTGTTACTTTTAAAAGTCTGAAACAATCTCAAATTGGCACTTGTAAAATAAAATGTGAACGTATTTTGTACTCAAAATAAACATACAGTTAAAAGAGTGTGCATTTTAAAATTTTTTTTAGTATTTTCACAAAAACTGTAATCCGTGTTTTCGATTATCCGCACCACCTCCTCCCTGCATTAGCTCAGATAATCAGGGTTTTACTGGGTTCACGTCAATAATTTGCTTGAAATATTTTTCTGTAAACTGGTAATAAAGGCGTAAATTAAGAATCTTAATTTTTTAAAAATTTTCCCCAAACAATCTGCAGTCAAAGTTTTTTAAACAAACTAAAAACCACGTCAAATAAATGCGCAACAATGGTTGGTTTGTGCAAAGAAAGGGCCAGGAATAAAAATGAAATATCAAAAATAAACTTTGAACAGCGAAATGTATTGCACAAAACAAAAATAAGGCTATAAAATAAAACAAGATGAAACGCATAAAAAATTACACACTGAATAAAAATTCTATTCAAAATTCCAAACTTAAATAAAAACAATCGATTCCAAAAATTAAAAACAATTAACTGAACATTGCGAAATAGAAACCAAATGTCTGGTATAAAAAAGAAACTATGTTCCGAAAAATGAAACAATTCCCATGGAATCCAACTACTTACGTGCTATTTGTATCAAGAAACAAATAAAAACGATCACCTCAACAATCACTCACACAAACTAATGTCCTCACGTCATGAGTCGAGGACTGTGAAGTCCACTAGTTTGAAAATCTAGTTCTGGATCGTGCGAAGTTCCTGGATCGCCCCAGTCGTGCAATCCCTGCGAGTTAGCTAGCCTATGCGTCAAACGATGCGCAATTGAGAAGCCTCCACTACCCTCTAATTGCGTCAACACGATAATTACTTGTCGATGTAAAGGAGGTACCGAATCAACAGTCTTCAACATCCCTCTGGTCGAAACTACATTGTAGCTTTCTTGACAGTCACATTTGACGTGAATCCATTTGTTCTCGTGCCGGTTTTCAACCATTACGACTAGGCCTGCCCAGCCTTTGGTTAAATAGTAGGCTGTCATGCCTTCACGGCCCTCGTGCCGCTGACCCCTTGCTAGGGTAAGTGAAATTATCGCATCGGCCAGGATGTGGGGCGGAGGCATTACCTGCTCAGCAAGGAGCTTCTTTGAGCTGTGCACAGCCAGACAGTACCTGGAAATTGAGATAAAACAATCAACTTTATCTCTGGATTTGCTTCTATCAAACAGAAGAAAAAACAGAATGTGCCTGAAGATCAGTAAAATTACCTAGGATACGCTGCAGCATCATCTAGACCAGTATGCCAATGATTAAAGGCTAGAGGCACCACCACATACTCTGCAGGCTCCACCATTTTATTGCACCCCACGAATCCACGCACTTGTCTTTTACTATGTTCCACTAACGCACCTATGTTCGGAGAAGAATTCCGAGCCTTAAATAACACTACACACAAATCCAACTGGGAACGTTGTGATTTCTCAGATTTCCTCTGGCCCTCCTATAAAACATATAAATAATTTTGATCATAAAGCAAAATTCATTCAATATTTACTTGGAACAAAGTGAAATCCACTTCAGAGGGTTCCAAAACAGTCAACAGAATACAGGAGAGGTGCTGCTGTGAAGCTAAAGGAGGTAAAATTCCAGACAACCGAATTTCGTTCCATGCATTCCTCGCCTTGCAAATGTCTATACAGTCAAAATATTTGAGTACGTCATTAAAAGAGATCCAAAAAGTGCCATCGTGCGTTGGCCCATTAGGCATCAGTTCCTCTCGTATATCAGTGGGCCATATACTCGACTCATCTGACCAGTCACCAGTCCACACGTAATGGCCTTTGGAAACAACCTAAAGTTACAAGCAGTGCACCCTGCACACATTTAGAGATTGCTTCTTGGTAGTTAATGCACTTTACATATTGTCTTATTAACAAATATTGTCTTCAGTACCAATAAACAACCTGCTTTGTAATAATTAAAGAACTCAAGTCATAAAAAACGGAGATAGCTGTAGCGATGTTTTGTAGAAAATTTGTCTAATTTCTCACGATGCATATTATTTGAATACCACTGAATTCGTTGCAAAATCTAGTTATAATTTGAGTCACACCCTAGATAAGTCAAATAATAGACAGCGAACTGCTGTATCTCTTGAAGTCTAGTTCACAAGAGACATCTAGTGTCACTATCTCCTACTTTTACGCCAATAAAATAGAAAACTTCACTTGGCAGCTTTCAGCGCCACCTATTATTTAATAGTCAATAATTTCTTGTTATATTACAACCGTAATTATTACGCAGTTTCTGTAAATTCTCAAAACTGTAGATAAGAATTTAAAGAAATTGCATAATAATGGGAAGGCCAACATTTTTTATTTCATTGAACATTACGAAAAAAAATTTATCCCTATTTTTGGCGTTTTTCTCTGCAGTTCACCTTAAGGGGATAGTTCACGCTCTTGGATTCTGAGATTTTAGTCCGAAATACACTAAGACACATGACACTGATTTTTAATATTAAAATAGAGAATGTTCTTCCTGTCTTTTCCCCCTCCAAATTGCCCCTAACTCCAGCAATCCTTCTCATTCTAACGTTCAGAAGCTAATATACAAGCGTCCTTATTGCTCGATAACTTCACTTGCCTACGGGCGCGCCGACAAAGGGTTTTGAGTGACAGCGGCTTGTAATTTATTGCTATCTAAGGGTGCTGCTACACTAAATTTTCTAGTAATTCTGTAAATAAAGTAATATCTACACTAGAAATAATTAATTTATTAATGTTCCCTAATTATATTCAAGAAAGTCAATAATAATATTATTATACACTAAATACAAAGAAACAATACTTTTATAAAAAGCGAACATATTTTTTCTACTAATATAACACTACTGTGAAAATAATTAATTTTCAATGAAACAAGGCTGTCCTTTTGAGTTGGGTAACAAGCATTTCCAACAGTAGGTACCAATTCTTGGGCTGAAGAAGTATTCCAAAAACTTGGCCCTTCTTGTATCGAGGAAATATTGGCAAATTCATACAGCGTGGACAAAATTAAGTTTACACCATTGGTAATTCGATTATTATTGAACCTACGAGGTTGATGGGAAAGAAGGGCGCGAATGAAAATACTGTTAGGGACGTAGAGGCAGAATGGAATTGCATTAAAAATGGTTTGGGTTCTGCAGCTAGAGATACATTGGGTCACAAACAGACTGAAAGTAGAAAACCCTGGATAACAAGGGATATTGTGGCTAGGGTTTTCAGAATTCGGGATCGGAATTCAATTTGGGGATCGAAATTTAGAATCCCGGGATCCCGGGATTGAATCCCGAACCCGAAATTCCGAAGTTGAAATAGGAAACACTATTATTTATACCTAATAAACACCCTGAACGAATTTACGTATTTTCACAAATACAATCGGCGACCAGGGAGTGAGCCGGTGATTTACCGGATTATTTTCGCACGCGGTAGTGCTGCACCGAAACCGATCCACGGCGCTGATAGAAACTTGTAAGGTCATGGGCGTAACGCCCTGTGGGACACAAGAACAATTTCGCAATGCAGAAAAATTCCTTTTGCGTAAATGAATATTTCGGTATTTTACCGGGATCCCGAGATTCGGAATCTCGGGATTCCCGGGATCGAAAACCCTAATTGTGACTCTAATAGATGAGAGACGAAAATATAAAAATAGGCTAGATGAAGGAGGGAAACAAAGGTATAAAGCGGTCAAGTGGGAAAATATTCGGAAATGTAGGAAAGCCAAAGAACAGTGGATTGATAATAAATGCAAACCAGTGGAAGATAAGTTCGAAGTAGGAAAAACGTATAGCATAATTAGGAGAAATTTCAGTGAAATTGGATCTAGCAGCAAGAACATTAGTAGCAACTAGCAAGGCAGGTGACATCCTAATCGGAAGAGGGGAAAAGGCGGATAGGTGGAAAGAATATTATTTGGGAATCTTATAAGCGGGACAAGAACTAGGAGATATATTAGAAAATGAAATCAGTGTAGAGGGTGATAATACCTATAGGCTGTCCTATAATAAGAGAAGGGTTTGAGCTAGCATTAGAAAGTTTAAAAACAGTAAAGCACCAGGTGTAGACGGATTGAAGCCGAAATTTTAAAGTGTGCAGGTCAAGAGGTAAGAGAGCGTTTATTTAAACTAGTTAGCCGTATATACGAGATATGTAAGTGAGATTCCAGAAGATTACAAAAGGAACATCATAGTCGCTCTGCCAAAACGGAAAGGCGCGGATAAGTGCGAAAATTTTAGAACTATCAGTTTAACTTCCCACGTATACGTATGGAGTACGGCATACAATAGGAGAAGCGGAAAGAGAAAAAGAGTAGAAGCGTTTAAAATGTGGTGCTACAGACGCATGATAAAGATATCGTGGATAGATAAGGTTAGCAATAGGGATAGAGGTATTAGAAAGAGTTGGGGAAAAGCGAAAGGTGTGGAAGACAATAACGAATAGGAGAGAGGATGGTAGGACACCTTCTAAGACACGAAGGAATAGTTCGCGACATACTACTAGTCAGATATAGCAATAAAAAGAGGTATGGGTAGGCCCAGATTAGACTACTGTTCTCAAATAGTTAGGGATGTAGGATGTTCAACTTTTGGGGAAATGCGTAGATTGGCTCAGGATAGGAAAGGATGGAGGTATGCCGGTATGCGTCCAAACAGTCTTCGGACTGGGAACCTTATGGCGATGATGATGAATAAATTGTAATCAATCAATAAACATAAAATTTGACATATTTTTCGGTTGCGCATTTTCTTGTTTTCGTTTATTTTCCGTTTACTTCTATCGTGCATCATCATAATTAAAAAAAAGAATTTTGAAAATACAATAATTTAAAAACACATTTCCATACAGACCTGCATTTCCGTTTTGGATAAGGGTTAGAAGGATAACATCTCGACTTCTTACGTTTTTTTTATATTTCCCATCGCCAAACGAATCTAATTTTAGTTGTAAATGTAAATACATGTTTCAAGAAAATGCCCTTTTATAAAAATTAAAATGCTTGGGGTTTCCAAATACCAAATTATTCTGTTTGCCAATTCTAAAAGAACTTGAAGTGAGAAAATAAATACTCATAAATTATAGGCTTTACTTCCCCTACATTGACGGTCTAATACGCGACGTACTACGCCATGCGTTTTGAGGTCAGGGTGGGGAGACCATCTTCCTTGAATAGCATTTTACTCCAAAGAATTTTGCGAAAACATGAGTTTGTATTTCCGGTCCTGTGTGAAAACTATTCATCCAATCTTAACGATTCTTTTTTTGAATCATAGAGAAAACTACCAAGAATGAGCCCTACCAAGGATTTTACATATCATTAACATTTAATAAGCCAAAACCGGTCGAGAATGTGGGTAATTATTTCACTTATTTTAAATAATTAATAAACTATTAAAATATTCAAATATATTCAAAATATTGGTAGGGCTCATAGAGTAACTCTTTCTTGATAAGTAGGGACAAAAAAAATAGGAAATATTTTAATCCGATGATTTGCAAGAGCAGAACTACGTCGGTGCCTTAAATGCATGGGTGCACTATCGCCTTAAGACAGAAAAAAATTAATAATTTGACCTGGCTCCTTCGACGTCAGGTGTGCATCCAATATTGTCGTATGTAACTTTAATTCATTATTTCTACTTTTATAAAATGGTGAATTATTTTAATTATGTACATGAGAATGAAACATTTGCAAAATAAAATTACTGTACCACTTAGTTCTGAACTACCTAACACTGCGGCTTTGACGAGAAGTAGATTATTCCATTTTTTTTTGCTAATTTCAATATATACGTCAGCTGTCTTGATGTCACTTATGACTTTTGCATACCCTTGTTTACTACTTGCTTGCTGTTTTGACAAAACCTGAAGTGAAATTAGACAAATCTGCACAATATTTAATAATACCGAAGCAAAGGAACTTAATATTACAACATGAAATTAATGTTATAGATAAAATCGTAAAAACCGTGACATAATCTTACCCCAGGGATTCCGCAACTGCAGTAACCGATGTTCATCCATATCCCGGACATCCAAAACCGAATACGCATGTCTGGGTCTTAATCCCTTATTCAAATACTCTGTTTCGTCCACTTTCATGTTACCACCGCCGCAAGAAGCGCCCATCAAGAACATTGCTTGCCGAGAAGACAACAGTCTGACAAAGATAGTGGAAGATGAAGAAAAAGGGTGTTTAGCAGCAAACGAACACTTACTGGGCCCAAATCAGATCTGTATCTAACTCTTCGTCAGCTGGTGCTAAAACTGAGGACGCCTGAAGAGGGATACTCTCGCAAGGAGCTCCTGTCAGAGTAGCCAGTCCCTCTATTGCTCTGCCCGATACAAGGGCTTCGTAACAGCCGTGAATTTTAGCCACAGCTTTTTCTATTAAAGGAACCCACAACTGTTTTCTCTTACCCTGTATTAGAAACATAAAATTATAACAATTTCGAAGAAGTTTGTCACAGTCTAACTTTAAAACAAGGGCTTACGACTTGCCCAATAAGGTCTGGATAAATTTACAAGTCCAGTTCTTGGACCGAATGCCTTATGAGACGGTGACGAAGACAAGTTTTTAGAAGGACTTACTTGAGAATAGAACAGGTGTCCCTTTTTATCACATGGAAAATAATCGTCAACTAATACCGTCGTCCAGTGACCGTCTTTGCAAAGACGAACTTGATAAACACCTTGGGTGCACACCTCCTGCGTTATCAATATAGCTCTTACTAGGTCTTCTCGTTCGGCCAAAACAGCCAAGGCACTCAAGAGCCAACAGTTGCCCAAAACACCTAAGAGTAAAAAAGGCTTTGTCATATATTGCAACACGCATAAAATCTTTTCCTCACCTTGAAGTATATCCGAAGGTCTTGGATTCCTAAACACAGCCCATTTCACATTTTCCTCTGGCAATTCATCCATCGTAACATCCTTTAATCTCCGCCACTTAACGAAAGGAGCTTCCTTATTCTCCACGGGATAATAATATAAACTCGAAGGCGCTGGAGGAAAGCTATCATCCATATAACACTGTTTCTTTAATTTACAATAACGAACGATGTAATGCCAGTGTTTGTTCGTCAATTCCTCTTGGGATAAGCGGGGTGGCTGCTCTGGAGGAGTAGTATTCACGTCTACTCGGAGATTCATACACATATCGCAGATAAGCTGAGACTTTGTATTCTCGAACGTACAAATAACACACTGCCATTGCACAATTTGTTGAGTAACACTATTCGGAACACGATCTAAACAAAAAATTCACTTACAACCAATAAAAACTTTAAAAGAAGGTCACGTACGTTGGTCTATATCTGTTTTCAAATTAATCAATCCTTTTGGCTTCAAAACAGGTTTATTCGGCCTCTTCCTCTGGGACTTCTTTATCGATCCACTATGTTTCGGAGAAGGGTTAGCGCGTGACAGAACGTCCATCGTAATGTTTTCCGTCTTACAAACTTTACAAATTGAGAAACTTAACGGATTTTTCAACGTACATTTGCTGCATGACCAAAACTCGCCCTTACGGAGGGTCATGTCATTTGAGATGGTAAGGGAACGTAGCTTGGAGCCGCAACAAGCTTCACAGGTCAAAGATAGGCCACTGTTTACAAGGGTACACTTCTTGCACGTCCATTTTTGTTCCTCTTCAGGACTATTGTCACCTAAATTCATGCTTGTACTTTATATTGTAGAATATAAAAGCTATCAAATTTTATGGGTGCTATTTAGATTAAATAAATGCTTAATTACTTCTGAATCATTTGTGTTTACCTGGCGTTATTTGAAAGTCATCTTCCAGTCCTTGATCTAATGTAGCGATTGGTACAGACATCTCTGTCCAACTTGGATGCCTATAAAAACAAAACTGTGGCAAGACTACACGTATTAAAAAATTGACAAAGATTCTTCGTTTCTTAAACATTAATGAAATTGCAGGCACTCGTATAAGTCGCGTCAGACGTCATACAATCAGCGAAACCACAGACTTTCTCAAAATGTGTGTGAGAAAAAAGTGGTGGTTTATTAACAGCAAGTAATATTTCATGGTTCGAGTGTGTATGGCAAAGCACGATACTGATGAGTCCCACAAGGACGAAACCAGTGGTCTGCAGTTTTTCCATGCACATTCGAAACAATGCAAAATATTGAAAAACTTTTCCCTGATTTAAAAGTTTTACCTTTCGACTCAGAAAACAACAAACAAAGTTTGATTTAGGTACGTTCAGAATTAAAAATTTATAATTTTTGAAATGCAACCCATATTTACAAACCTTAAACGAATTTTTGCAAAATTTGGACTCTTGTTTAAATCGTTGCATATGCTTGCATTCAACGTGTCACAAGAACGCAAGCAATTTTAAGCTTTAAAATTTCGTCAAATCAATTAATTTTTTACATCGAAAGCTTTTCAGTTTTCAAAAGCACTTTAAATAAGGGACGCAAAGGAAAACTTAACGCCATAATTTTGTTTTAAAACTTATATATTTGGTTATAATCAGTGATTGTGTTAACAACTTAATTTGGTTGTCTATTAGCAATGTGGCTCAAAAAAGTGTCACGCTTTTGGTCCCTGGCAATTTTTCCCATCAAATTGCTAGGCAACAAAATTTTGTTCTAAAATAGAAACTTATTCGGTAAGATAAAAACCTCTCATCTTATCACAGCCGATTATTTTTTAGTTTGATTGTTGATTTTACTCAAACAATGTAAAAAGTTGTGTATCCGACTTGTTTTCATTTGTTCTTGTCGATGAGGGCACTGTTGCACGTTTGCTTAGGGATGTGCGGTCCACGGCGTATGGTAGTGATGATTTGAACGTGAATTTAATACTTTTTTGCTGTCCTCACCCACGTATTTAACGAGTGCATCCTCAAATCTTATTTTCCCAGCGCATGGAAGCAGGCAAGAGTGATTCCTATACCAAAAATTTCTCACGCCACAGAATTCAGTCATCTTAGATCAGTTAGTATATACTGCCGGTTCTATCGAAAATTCTTGAAAAGATTCTTGAATTACAAATACGTGCACACACTGATTCTTGTGGGATACTACCTCTGAAACAGTCCGGTTTCAGGCGAGGACACAGTTGCGCCACTGCGCTTTCTGACACCACTGACGATATTTTCCAGGCTTATGATTGCAATAAAGTGAGTGTTTTAGTTTTGATTGATTTTTTAAACGCATTCGATTCAATTAACCATACCTTACTTAACTCCATTTTGCATTACATTGGTCTTAGTCGCAGTGCGGTGGCGTTGGTGACCTCGTTCCTGAGTGACCGGAGTCAGCGTGTTGTCTATAATGGTGCAGCTTCCGTATCGCGATCCCTTACTCTTGGAGTACCGCAGGGTAGTATTCTCGGCCCTTTACTATATACTACCTACACTTCTTGTTTCCATTCCTCGCTTCATCATTGTAGATTTCACTTTTATGCAGATGATACGCAGTTATATCATTCTTTCTGTGCCGAAGATGTGTTACATGCTGGCTGCTTGATAAACAGTGATCTTTCCAATCTGTATAACATATCTCAGCAGCATTTATTAAAAATAAATCCCAGTAAGTCTTGTGCAGTTGTTTTTGGTAATGATACCCAAAGAAACTTTGTTTTGAATCAGTTAGTGCTCAGAATTGGAAATGAAGTCATACCATTTAACGATTGTGCTAAAAGTCTGGGCCTATTGATTGATTATCGGTTGCGTTTTACCGGTCATGTTACAAATCTTTTGAGGAGGACTTACATGGCTCTGAAAATGATTTACAGTCAAAAAGACATTTTTTGGGGGTCGGTATGAAGAGGCTGCTCTGTGACTCACTCGTGTTGTCGCATTTCAGCTTTTGTGACAGTGTTTATGGGCCGTGTCTCCTTAGCCATGATTCTCGAAGGATTCAAAAGGTGCAGAATTCTTGTCTTCAGCAAATATTCGGCATCAGAGCGCGTGAGCACGTTTCTCATAAGTTGAGGGATGCCGGATGGTTGAATATGTATAACCGCCGACGTTTCCACATGACGTGTTTCTTCCTTAAGATCGCTAAGACCGGACTGCCGCCATACTTGTACGCCAGGCTGATATTTCATGCTGAAGCTCACCACCATGATACCCGCCGAAAATCTATGATATTGACAATACCAAGGCATCGGAAAGAAATCTATAAAAGGTCTTTTTCTTACAATATTGCAAGTTGTCTTAATGATTTTTGAGATTCGGACTTTCTGATGTCTTGGTATGCGTTCAGGAAAAACTCTATAACGAGCTACTTTCGCGGCAGTAGTTTTGAAGGCTGCACAAAACTGGTTTTAGTTTTCGTTAGCGTCGCTGTGGTCCCTCACTGTGCCCTTTTCCTTCTTTTTCTACTTCTTCTTCTTCTGCTTTCCCTTCTTTTTTTTTTCTTTCTTTTGGCAGTTATTTGCATCTTCCCTTCTTTTCTTTTCTCCTATTCGTTCCTAGTGTTCTCTTACCCTGTTGCTCTCGCTCTTTTTTCTTTTCGGGTCGGTGTGGAAGATCAGGACCTTGGGGGACCTGTTTAATTCCCCTTGGAACTGAATACCGACCCATTGCCACTCAAAATGAAATAGTTTTATTGGTAATATTGTAATATTCGTGTTAATTTGATTTGATATGGCAATAAATTTATTATTATTATTATTATTATTAAATATGAAAATAAAAAGTTTAAAAAACATTAGCACATAAATTGCTTTGTTGTGAAACAATGGTTTTTGATCACGTAGGTATCTTATACTCGTAGTAATCTCTGAGGGCCTTCTTGAGGCAGTAGGCAGTAGGTAGATCAATCTAAATGAAAGGTTGAGCACCACTGGTCTAAAGAGTCTTGCCATACCTTTGGAACTTCGTCTGATAAGTTCGGCACCAACGCCAACATGCTTTTCATAATAAGGTTTTGCGCCAGCCCATATTGGAAAACAAGTTTAACTCTGTAGCATTAAATTGGCAGTGGTTAGGAGGCAAACATCCCTTAAAATTTCACCAACTGAGTAAATTCTTTTTGTTTTAAGAGATTTTGTCATTGAAAGCAATTCTGCTTTTAATAAATTTGAATTGGGATTTTGATTTTCCTTTATTAGCCATTGGAAAATGTCACTTTTCCATGAGGAATTTGGTCGTTTGAATATAATATAAAACTACCCCCGTACCTATTTTCAAAAATTGTTAAATACTTCTACACGGTATCAGCAAATACACACATGACCAAATTACACAACATAGTAATTTTGATTTCTGATCAGAAAAATTAACAGTAGGTACAATCTGTTAGCTTCAAGATTTTTTAGTTTAGGGATAGGGAAGTTTACACAGGGTGTCGAAAAAAAAGGTTTCAATATTTAGAGGGCATGTTATATGTACAGTGTGTCCGCGGATGGACTTAACTATACTTGCAAAAACTTTCAGTTTTTCGAAAAAAGTCATCCTTGATCATTTCTTTTGCTTGTTATATAAATATGATTCACGTTGATAAACTTTGATTTTGTTGTATGTACAGGATGTGCAAAAAATATAAAAACGTAGATTTGCAAAATTAAAAATTTTTGAATCAAACTTTTTGAAGCATCAAAATGAAAGATCTTAGAAGGAGAAATCGAAAAGCCAAATAAAGTTTTTTCATAGAAGTTATAGCTACTAAGATATTTAATATTAAAACTAAAATCGATATTTTGCTTTTCCATATCTTAACATTGATTATTATTTTTTCAAGACTACCACTTGTAATGAAATGTTATGTGCAACTATTATTAGCAAATTTAGGTATAAAGGGTGTTTCAAAGTTAACACTGGAGGGTTTCAGGTTGAATAAAATTTTACTGTTTGTCATTTACCTCAATGTATTAAGTTAAATAAATATTGATTTTGGCTTTTCGATTTCTCCTTCTAAGCTCCTTCTTTTTTATACTTAAAAAAATTAGATTCAAAAATTTTTCAATTTTGCAAATCTGGATTTTTATATTTCTTGCGCACCCTTTACAACAAAATCAAAGTTTCTCAACGCGAATCGTATTTTTATAACAAGCAAAAGAAATTACGAAGAATGACTTTTTTCGAAAAACTGAAAATAAAAGTTTTTACAAGTACAGGGTTACAACTAATTCAAGGGCCACTATGGGAATATTTGAAACCGTAATATATACAGGGTTGGTCAAATGGGATAAAAGTTGCGAAATTATGGGGACATCTCACACACATTTACAGATCTCGAAAATATTTCATGGATCACTAGATATAACAAGAAATGTGAAATTTGCCGATTTCTTTAATCTTAAATATCTTTTTTGCTATTAGCGATAGTGATCTGAAATTTGGTACCGTTGCATAAGCAAATATTCTGCATCTAATAGTGGTCATATAATCTTCCCAAGCCTACTAGTTTCTGCAGGGTGATAATAAACTTTTGTTTTCCTTATGGGCGCCATATTGGTTTTTAGTCGCATTAAATAGACAGAAAAACTCTGAATACAATGGTACCAAACACGTTATAAAAAAACTTTAAAGAAAAAATGCATATTAATAGATAAAATGATATTTTTCATTTTTTCAACTTGGCTTTGGAATTTTGACAATTACACTGCTTTTTGTTATCAGTTGACATCTCTTACGATGAAAATAATTTTTTTGCAAACGAAATTTTTATTAGCATCACATCTATTAATATGCATTTTTTCTTCAAAGCTTTTATAATGTGTTTGGTATCATTTGTATTCAGATTTTTTCTGTCTATTTAATATGAATAAAAACCAATATGGCGCCCATAAGGAAAACAAAAGTTGACTATTACCCTGAAGAAACTAGGAGGCTTAGGAAGATTATATGACTACTATTAGATGCAGAATATTTGCTTATGCAACGGTACCAAATTTCAGATCACTATCTCTAATAGCAAAAAAGATATTTAAGATTAAAGAAATCGGCAAATTTCACATTTCTTGTTATATCTAGTGATCCATGAAATATTTTCGAGATCTGCAAATGTGTGTGAGATGTCCCCATAATTTCGCAACTTTTATCCGATTGGACCAACCTTGTATGTGTTGTGGCTTTGGTTACAAAAACCATGAATCCTTTTATTTAAGTATTTATTAAAACAATCGTGACTTCCTTACATAGGTTCTTGACATCTGCTGATCTTAAGCCTAACTTACAACTAACGTAACTAACTTAAGCTGTAAAGGCAGTGTCACAACATCTCCCTTTTTTCTTTTTTTTTTAAACTTAAAATTGTAACTCGTAATCTTTCAGTCTAACTGGTAACTTTTTTTCCCTAACACTTACACGTGTACCATAGTAGTTACAGTTATCCTGACTATTCTTTAAATTAGCAGCACTATTTTGAGACTCTACAGTATCATCTATATCTATACTATCATGAAATTCCGTTCCAATTTCAGACTTGCGCAGATGTTCTCTATTTCTACGTACAATTTTACCCTTGTCATTCTGCACAATGAAAGATCTTGGTTCATCTGCTTTTCCAATAATCTGTCCTTTCTGCCACTCTTTACTCCTATTTGTATCCGTGTTAATTAAAACATTATCTCCTATTTCTAGTTCCTTTGGCTTTTTTGAGGTCTTGTCATAGTACTCTTTATACAATCTTTGTTTTTCTAACAGCTTTTTGTTAACCTCTGCTTCATTTAAAACAGAAGGTTTCATTAAGTTATTAGTTATCGGTAGTTTACTTTTGATTCGTCTGTTAAATAATAACTGCGAGGGTGACATGTTTAAATAAGGTAATGGCGTGCTCCGGTATTCGAGTAAAGCAATTTGAATATCTGCATGCTTCTTTAAAATGCTTTTAGCAATCTTTACCGAGCTTTCTGCTTGTCCATTTGATTTACTATAATGAGGACTTGACGTAACAATTTCGAAATCCCACTCTTTAGCAAATTTCATGCATTTGTAAGAATGAAAAGGCATATTATCTGACACAACAATACTCGGTATGCCGTGTGTTGCAAAAACACTCTTAAATACAGTAATTACATCCATTGCTGTTTTGTTCCTTATCGGCAGTACTTCTATCCACTTTGAATAATAGTCGACAATGCAAATGAAAGATTTCCCTCCATAATCTAATATATCGGCACCAATTTTTTGAAAAGGATATTTTGGTACCTCATGAGGTAAAAGTGGGGCTTTGGTGTTTGCTCTTTGATATCTTTCGCATACTGCACATTTGCTGATAAATTCATCTATGTTTTTGTTTATATTAGGCTAATACATAATTTCTCTTGCCCGTAACTTGGTCTTGGTTCTTCCAAAATGTCCTTCATGCAATTGTTTTAGCATTTCAGCCCTTAATTTTTTTGGAACTATAACACGGTCTTCATCGAAAACTAAACCTTCGGACACATGTATTCCTTCTCTGATCTCCCAGTAACTTTTAGCATCATTTGACACCTTCTTTTTACAATTTGGCCACCCTTCATTATAGTATTTGACTAAACATCTCATTTCTGTATCTTCTAAAATTTCTTTTCTAAATTCTTGCTTTTTATTTTCACTCATTCTTAAATATGAACTCACCATATGTACCATTTCTGTGTCTACAATCTCTTCCTCCGGATCTGTCTCTTTTGAAAAATCTCTCGACAGCAAATCTGCTATATGCATATTCTTTCCTGGTGTGTAAACGACTTCTATTTCATATTTTACTAATTTTAATTTTAACCTCTGTAATCTCGAATTATGTATCTTTGAAATTGGTTTAGACATAATACTAACTAGTGGTTTATGGTCAGTGAGAACACGAAACTTTCTTCCATAAATGTAATAATGAAACTTCTTAACAGACACTACTATTGCGAGCAACTCTTTTTCAATCTGAGCATACTCTTTTTCCGTATCTGTCAGACTTACTGAATAAAAGGCAATTGGTTTTCTATTTTGCATTAACACACACCCAATACCATTTTGGGATGCATCAGTCTGTATTTCTGGCAGTATCTTATCGTCAAATGCAGCTAATACTGGAGCATTACAAATAATGGATTTAATTTTATCGAAAATTATGGTATGGTATGGTAACCACTCAAAAATACTGCCACTTTTTAACAGTAAACGAACTGGTGCTGTTAATTCAGCTACGTTAGGAATATATGACCTTAAATAGTTTACCATTCCCAAAATGCTTTGCAACTGCTTTTTATTTTTCGGTATCGACAGTTTTTTTATAGCCTTAATCTTATTTTCATCAGCTCTCATTTCATCACAATCAAAAATTTGTCCTAGATATCTAACACTGTTTTGCTTAAATTGTATTTTTGCTTGGTTGAACTTTATATTTCTTTCCAAAGCCCTCTTTACTACTTTATTAAGAATTTCATCATGTTCACTAGGAGAGTCGGCAGCTATGATTAAATCATCAAAATAAATTGTAACACCCTGAATATCCCCAAAATTTTTCTCGTTTATCTTCTGGAAAAATTCAGGTGCCAAAATCAACCCGAATGCTAACCTGTTGAATTTGTAAGTCCCAAATGGACTACTAAATGAACACAAATTACTAGACTGCTCGTCCAGCTCCACTTGATAAAACCCATCTTTGAGGTCCAACACAGTGTAAATTTTTTTTCTTTTTTAATTTGATTGCGATGTCATTTAATGTGGGAATAAGATAATGTTCTTTTTCAATTGCTTTGTTTAACTCTTGTGGGTCAAGACATAGTCTTAAACTTTTGTCTTTTTTCTCTACTATTACTAGGTTACTTACCCATTCTACTGGTTGGTCTACTCGACTTATTATCGTAGCCTTTTCTAACTCATTCAACTTTTCCTTAAGTCTGTCTCTAATTGCTAGTGGTACTCTCCTAGGCGGCATTGCTACTGGTTTTGCATCTTTTTTCAATCTTATTGTGCATTTATCCTGAAACCTACCTAACCCAGTAAAAATTTGACTATTAGCTTCAACAAATTGACTTAAATTATCATACTGTAGTTGATCAACTCTCTTAATTAGACCCAACAACTCACATTCTCTTATACCTAAAATTGATTTTGATCCTGCATCAACAATTAAAAATTCTACATTAAAACATTTGTCTTTGAACATACATGATAAGCTAATTTTTCCCAATGGTTTCACTTTTGAACCTCCATATGCTTCTAAAGTTACCTTAGTTGGTTGTATGTCTTTTCTTACTTGCTGTTCCTTTTCCATGATCTTGACGAAATCCTGCTTCTGTATGATGTTGACCTCCGAGCCAGTGTCTAGCTTGAAGTTCACCTTTACACCCTTTATGTATATATCTTCACACCATTCCAGTCTTTTTTTACTTGCAATCTCATTAACTAATAAGTTAACAAAAAGTTCTTCTGGATTCTCGTCTTCCTTAATTTCTGAGACCGTTTTCTTTGACCAGCATGCTTCTTTAACATGGTTTTTCACTCCACACTTTTCACATTTTCTTCCATATGCTGGGCAGCTCTTCTTACCATGTTTAGTCTTGCATCTTCGACACTAGAATTCCATATTTTTCTCGATTTTTTTCCTTTTCTTTGTACGGTTTCTACTTTTTGAAAATCTTCCTTTTCTTGTACTTTTCTGACCTGTGTTTTTGTGATTTCATGCGATCTACAAATCTCTATACACTCTTGCAAATTTAAAGCTGTCTTATTGATTAGTTTTTCTTGCAGATCTTTGGCTACTATACCCAAAACCAATCTGTCCCTAACCATTTCCTCGGGGTCTTTAAACTCACAAGTTTTTGCCAGCGTCTTAATGTCTTGAAAAAATTGATCGAATGGTTCACCTTCCTTTTGGATTCTATTATAAAATCTAAAACTTTCGTATATTATATTCTTTTTTGGATTCATATACGTCGTAAACTCTTGCATAACTTTATCGTAGTCATTTTTATCCGCATCTATTAAATTGAAATTGTTGTATATCTCAATACCTTCTTCTCCTATTATGTTTAAAAGTATTGCCACTTTCACTTTGCTATCTTTACTTGCTTTATCACTTGCTAGTAGATAGATTTCAAAAGCTTGCTTAAATTTTCGAAAGTTTTCAGCTAAATTCCCCTCAAAACACATCGGGTTTGGTATTTTTGCCTCCATTTTTCAATTAATGCTAGCGGTTTCTTCCGAACCACGTTTTTTTTTTAGGTTATTTTGCACGTTACACCTTTTATTTATTTGTTTTTATCTTAAAAAGCTCGGTGTTTCGACGTAAATTTCACTTGTTTGTTGCCACTTTCTTTAACTACTGCGCCATGTTGTGGCTTTGGTTACAAAAACCATGAATCCTTTTATTTAAGTATTTATTAAAACAATCGTGACTTCCTTACATAGGTTCTTGACATCTGCTGATCTTAAGCCTAACTTACAACTAACGTAACTAACTTAAGCTGTAAAGGCAGTGTCACAACAGTATGTATTACGGTTTCAAATATTCCCATAGTGGCCCTTGAATTAGTCGTAACCCTGTATAGTTAAGTCCATCCGTGGACACACTGTACAATCAAAAGCAAGTCAAAAAGTCTAAATAAATATGGGTCCGCAGACCAACCGTTTTCGAGATATGAGCGATTTTGTTTTTCGATAGCTTAAACGAGTTAATTTGTATATTTTGTGTATTATTCAATATTCAGCACTACATAACAATTATCAAAGAAGATGTTCGAAATGTCCTCCTTCAACATTGACACGGGATCTACATATTCTTAGAAAGGATCTACCGAAGGATCTACATACCCTTTCAAAAAAACCCAGGTTTGTTAGACTTGTTTGGCAACTTTGTTCAATTCGCAGCTGCAACTCAGCAAGGTTATTTACTGGTGTTGTGTATACTAAACTTTTTAAGTAACCCCAAATGCAAAAATCCAAATGTGTTAAGTCGGGAGACCTAGGTGGCCATGGAATGGGACCCCATCGCCCTATCCATCATCTACCGCAAAATGTTTCATCCAGGTGCTCCCAATAGCAAGCGTAAAATACGATCTTTGATAATTGTTATGTAGTACTGAATATTGGAAAATAAGCAAAATAATCAAATTAAGCCGTTTAAGCTATCGGAAAAGAAAATAGCTCATATCTCGAAAACGGTTGGTCTGCGGACCTTACTTATTTAAACTTTTTAACTTGCTTTTGATCGTATTACATGCCCTCTAAATATTAAAACCTTTTTTTCAAGACCTTTTATATGATTTAAGTTGACGTTACAGTTCATTCGGAATTATTTTTGGTATTATCTACAAATTAAGACAAGAGAACACCCAGAGTCTTGAAAAAATACTTCTGTATTTATTTAATTCAAATCGAGGTCCAAATTCTTCAAATTAATTTGGACAGGAAGATAAGAATTGTTGCTATAATCTAATTTACAAATTATTTAAGTAGCAGTTTATGTAACAGGATGCTGCACAAAAAGATAACATGATAAACAATCTGAAACCCACAAGGATTTTATCAGCGGTTTTGTTTTCCGGCAAAAAGAGATAGTAGTTAGGTTCCAAATAGAAAAGTGGCATATTTTTAGAAACAGTAGTCATAAAATATTTTTGTGTAAAGCACAACTTTGAAAATTTTCGTGTAATACTGGTACCCATTTTCTTTTTTCGTATATGGGTACTGAAAATATAAGGGCAAAATTGGCCAAAAATTTTAAGGGTAATTGGACGACAGTTTTGAATTTGAGCTGATATCATGGTACTCAATTTTTTTTAATAGCAATCATGAAAAGAAAAATGCAACTTAATTTTTTGCTTAGTTCCTCAGAAAAAATGTCTGCACTCCAGAACTCTGTGAATTGTACAGAAACGAGTGGCTCGTTTAAAAAAATTAAAACACGTAGCTACTTACAATTCTCTTGACGTATTTGGAGCACTGTGGTCCTCCGTGACTGTGATCGTACACGGCTGCGAAACTGATGGTTTTGATCTTTCATTCTTACAAACTTCACAATGGGAGGTGTCGAAAGAATTATAGGCGAAGGAACACTGCCAGCAGGTCCATCTTCTGTCTTTAAAAGTCCAAGTCATCGGAGAACTGGTTTTTAAGGCTTGCAATCTAAACAAAACATTAAAAATGAAACCCTGAACATAAAAATTGAAACAATTCACGGATATTCATTGAATTTAAAAAACTTACAACGATTCATGCTGCTTGATATCAAATTCGTATTTTTGCTTCTGCGCTTCAACTGCGGCCTGATTCTCGTATACATGATTCTTGGCATTCTCTGGTTCCGTAACTCCTATGTAAGTGTATAAAGTTTGAGATGAATTAGCTCCGTTCGAAGTAACATTACCAGCAGTTCGAGCCAACGGATCCAATCTACCATTAGATACTCCTTTGGAATGTTGAGTGCCCTGAATGTCAGTCATAGATGAACTCGATTTCGGAAAAGAGAGTTGTATCGGGTCGATTCCTAAACTACGTCGATTTACATTGGTCTTGTTTAAGTTCGGGGATGTCGGTAGTTCCGAGAAGGAACGACGATACGATGGCTTGTGTAAATGAGTAGGATAACGCAGATCATCATTGTCGGCCCAGTTGTCGACCTAGGGTAAGAATATTTCAATACAGACTGACGTGAAAGAAGAAAAACGTATTTGAAAGAATCTTCAATGTAACTAAAATTATATTGTGGGAAATTTATTATAAATGGAATTAAAACCTGCGAAAATACTAGCTATGGTAATGGAATGCAGATTAAAAGAAAAACTAGAAGATAGATTAAAAGAGACAGAGACAACAAATCACATAGACAGTAAGTCAAACACAGAATCTGTATACTTTGTGTACAAAATATTTGGAAATATTTCCATGTAAACATTATGGAAAATATTCTCGAGTTGATTTAGGAATTAATTCACAGCAATATGTGAAAACTTTTCATTATTTTGCTTAAGGTGGCAAACGAATCGAATAAAGCCTCCGGCACAAGAAAAGTCGAAAATCTGATATGTTACAGTTGCATTTCCCATGAAAGGCACTGTATCTTTTTCAATAATCTTGTAGCAATGTTCAGTTGCGGAGAGATTTACTGGAAGTATGCAAGGAAAGAAACTTGCGATCAACAAATCATAGACAAAAAGATTCTTGCAAAATTATTAATAAGGCATTGAGTACGGAACTCAAGTTGCCATTAATACCAGCAAAATTATGAAATCTTGGTACAAGAAAAGGATCAAGCATCGCCCTGTATCACATGTAGCAAACTGTGAGTGCACCACCTTTTCCATCCTCAAATAAGAAAGACTCGATGATGCTAGAATTGCTGCCCATATTGTGCAGGATGGAAAATCAGTAACGGAAATTTTGTTCACCTATACAATCAACTAAAAGTGTGTCTCTTTATTTTCCAACTTTCATCTTTCATGAACACCCAGTATATGGGTTACAATGGGGGTAAGAGGAGGCAAAAACCGAAAACATTGAAAAGAAATTGGCAGAGAAGACAAACAATCATACACCCATAAAAATGTGAACCTGGGTGTATTTCTTGGAAATAAAGTACATAATGCTGAATACATGGAATCTTGGTGTCTATTAGAATAGAATGTCTTTGAGAAAATCGCTAAAATTCTAAAATAAACAAAGTGCATGACAGGACAATCTAAGGCCCAGTTTTTCAAAGAAACCAACACCGGATTAAGTCTGACACCGGCTTCGTTGCTATGGTACAACCAATCAGAAAGCCGGCATCATAGCAACGAAGCCGGTGTCAGACTTAATCCGGTGTTGGTTTCTTTGAAAAACCGGGCCTATATGTATGTATTGAAAACATTACCTACCTTAATAATGACACTTGGTGAGACATTGCTGTTCATATCAGATGTATAGGGAGTCTCGCAGGCTTCGCAGACGACATTCTCGGGATTATTCAACAGCGTGCACATTTTACAAGTCCAAGTACTCCCGGGACTTTTAATTTTCCACGAATTCATTATAGAGTTCCTTTCGTTGCTATGATTAATTCCACTAGCCGTAGGTCGAATGTTTGTGGGAATTTCGCCGTCGACAGCGGGAGGATCACAGTCACTTTTTTGAGCCACAGCACAATTGTAACTTTTAATATTTGACAGCGAGATGAAGCTCGGCTTGTTTTTTTGGCAACTGCAAATTCGAGCAGACCTATCACAATTTAATATGTCGTAGTTCTTGTAAATGGGTTGTTCCACAGGTGTCAACCCAGGTGAAGTACAATTTTTGCAAGGTGATGGAGCAATGTTCATCATCTTCTTGTCACAAATCACGCATTCCCTGGCACAGGTGGTCACTAAAGAGGCACAGGCATCACACTTAAACACTTGAACTAAAGAAGGGGAACTGCACCATTTAATTAAGGAATGTGTTTTATCTCCATTACCGGCGGTTATTCGCGGTTTTTTAACAGAAGCGGAATCGTCCGGTCTTTCCTTGGAACTGAAAACACAAAAACAACATCAATAGCGTTATTTATTGATCTCTTAATCAATAAACCTACGTTTTTTTCGGTAGCTAATATTTTGTTTACCTATTAAAACCGTGTTTGATTGAGGACTTCGCGTTTGACTTCAACCTACGGACAACAGTGCATTTTGCGCTGCCACCAAAATTACTAAATGAATCTGCTGTCTCATGTCCTTTGTTTGCGTCCAGACGTCTGGCGGTACCACAACCGATGCACTTTAATTGTTCCGTTGGATTTATTAGACTGCACGCACCGCAATGCCACTGCAGTACCGAAGCAATCGCACCCATGGTAAAAAACACATGGCTACGAGATTATTCTTTTTCCTAAACCACCGTCAGTATCGAACAGCTGATGTATCCCAAACATATATTTTAAAAACAAACCGCCATTTTTAACCGACTGCGCTTGCGCCGTGACCTATTCACAAGTTGTTGGCTCATTCTATTTTCTGACGTAGGCAGTAGGCAACCCAATTCTCAATTCAATTATTTGGGTACGGATAACTAACGCTTTCATCAAGTAGTTTAGTTACCTAACTATTTTTGAGAAAGAACAAAAAAGTTATATTAAAGATCTCTTAGACCCCTGCACTTTAAAAGTATCTTTCCTTATACAGCATATTTTTTAGCACCCAGCATTATTTTTTCAAGAAAAAAACTCGCTACCTACTATTTACAGGCAGTCTCAAGATTCATTTTATAAATAATGAAATGACGTTCAAATTTCTAGAATAATTTCCGCGTGTTTTTGGTGGTAGGACCCACAGAGATTTTTCGATAGATGCAGATGAATAGGTACAATTTGGTGAAATGAAAATTAAATTACATCTTGGAGCATGTCACGTTATCAAAAACCGGGAATAAGTATTAGCAATTGCATGACCAATTTAGAAAATCTTACAACTTTATTTTTTCTAATGAAGTCGAGTAAAAAAAATTGTAGGTACTCGTCTCAACGAGCTATTGAATTCACATTTCATATGACCACAAATCTATGAGCATTTTACTTGCACGCTGAGAACCTATCCCAGAAATAGCTAGCGTAATTCACGAAAAGGTCGCTTTTGAAAACTTCTAGAATGAACCTGGCGTCCTTATGCAACAGGTGATTTTGTTGTGAAGCCTACACGGTTGTAGGCCAGCGGGTCGCGGGGAGCGTTGTTTGTTATTATATTTAAGCAACGGACCAGGCGAATGTTCCGTGATATTTTGTTTCCGCAGCGGTAACTGTTTACTACTCAACTGGTCGGCTGCTTCATTTTGCCTTCTCCACATACAAAGGCTTAGACTGTGAGTATTCCAGCTGCTTCAGCCGTAAATGTAAATAGCTAAGTCCCCTCTCCAAGTCTTTGATTCTTCCGGTCCAGGGTCCTGGCACATACCTTTAAAGGTATGTGGGTCCTGGTCATTCAAAGATCAAGTTTGTTGACAGTTCTGTCAATTTTGCTTGTAATGACAGTTCTGTCGAATTATATAAAAATATAGGTACTGTCGTGAGCAAAAAAAATGGGACAAGTCTTATAACGTACTTTTGCTAAAATCTAGTTGTGTACATCTAATTTTAATTTTTGTGACATTGTCAGTTAGTTGTCATAATTCATTGCAAGTGAGACAGATTTACATTAGAAAAAAATAGTTGTTCTATTTTTTTTGCTCACGACAGTGTACCGGCAGTACCGGGTAAATAATGCTTTAGAACGGAATAAATTAAAACAGCCAAGACAACAAGCATTTGAATCTTGTCACAATTCCTTACCTACCTTTTTTGTTGCTTGGGATTCTTCTGTTTACGTGTTAACCTGTACTAAAAGCATTGGCAACAAACTGTTTTAGAATGCTTGATTTTGACAGGCCATTTTTTTTGGAGGGCACGCTCATTAATTTAGTTAGGTATATTTTATTTGGGAGGTTAAAATTAAGTTTTTATTACTAGAAATGAAATGTCTAGAATGTATTCGCCAATTTTCGCCAATTTCAGAATGACGTCACGCAACTGACAGCTTGAGGTCAAATATTTGTTTGTTTACAGTTTCCTTACGAACGAGCTTACTAATAAACTGTCATTTTCTAATTAATATGCCACTGTTTTATTGTGGGGTGCGGAATGAGAGGCGAAAGGGATTTGGTAATTGGTAAGATTTTTTAGAATTCCTGCTGCACTAAATCATCGTGGAGAGTACTTAAACAAGTTGTCAAATAGAGGACGTGAAAAGTGGGTAAAAGCCTTAAAAAGGGGAGTTTTGAGCGAAAACCAATTTTAAAATTGGCGAGTATGTTCTAGACATTTCATTTCTGGTAATAAAAACTTAATTTTAACTTCCCAAATAAAATATTAATAAATGTGTGCCCTCCAACAGCAAATGGCGGCCTGTCAAAATCAGGCATTCTATAGAAGTCTATAGTAGGTATGTACTTTGTTGTTCAACGAGCACGGAATGGTAAGTACCTACTCATTTCCCATACGAATATGAAATTTACATGACCAATCATTCAAATGAGTGAAAAGGACATTCCGTGTTGTACACCATACTTTTTCTATCGACTATCATGCTCTTTTTTACAAAAAAGAAATTTTCTCATGTTTCCAAAAAATATCTCATGTATCTGACAGCAATTTGACATTGATAATTGACAACTATATTTATTTGTTCATATATTTTGATGCGTGATGCTGTAGTTACGAGATTACGACTTTACGGCCATTTTGATATTTATTGGACAGTTGCACAATAAGCCTATTGTGGACTCGCTTTGCTGAGACAACTATATTATTTGTAAATTAAATTAAATCTTGACAAGTGACATATTTCACTATAGTCGTAGAAAAAGTATTTTAATAGTATAATTTTATTTTCGCAAAATAAAGCAATGATGCTAGGATATAGTTTTATTTTGTTCCACAACCCACAAGAATAGTCACACTGTTCACATAATAATACTTAAGGTATAATACAAATTTTCCCAAAAATACGTAACATATATTTTCATTCTTAGTAATAATAACATTTTGTATAATACAATGGTTAAGTATTTTTTTATTTTACTTAATTTTAACAATTAATTCTTAAATAAATTTGATGGAACTTAGAGACTTAGTGAAGTTTATTTACCTGAAAAAACACAACAATCAATGAGTTATACAGTTATGCATCATCACCATAAAGTTTTCAGTCTACTGGTTGGTCCTACACCTTCAAATCAAAATTCAAGTCATTTTATCATATCCCCATTACCGCATATTAGATATCCAGTTTCTTTTAAAAATCCGTGTTCCAGACAAGTTTTACGCTTCCTACGATTTGTTCACAACTTTAGCATTTACATGGTTATTGTGAAACCGGAATTGGAATGTAACGAGAAGTACAAAATAAATGAACAATTTTCGCTTTAATTCCATCTAAATAAATAATATCAAATTGAAATCTAGTTACAAAAACAGATTCGTTAAGTGAAAAAGCTTTTATATACAGACCGTTTATAATTTTGTTCCTAACTAATCCATGGCATTTATTATTTTTTCATTTGCACAAATTAAACAAATTTCATGTAAAAGTTATAGGTACGGAAACGACTTAAAATATGATCCAGTAAATCAAACTTATTTAATATAAATTTTGAAAGGCAATTTTAACACAGAAATACATACCTATAGATTAGTTGAAAATTTATTGGAAGATCCTGTCAGGATAGCTCCGTTTCCCCCAAATTCCTTTCAAGTTATTCCATGCCGGCTCCCTCTTACCCCAGGATCCTAAAAATTTATTTTCTCATTGATGTCGCTTGTCTCCAACAAAGAATAGTAATTGCAAATTATATCTTTTCTTAAAAATTCCGCGGCGAGCGCTTTACCGCTGCTCATTTATGCAGTCCTCGAATTACGGTATTGTAATGCGATGCCGGGACTACGTCTGACGAAACCAAACCAATTCAGGATGTGTATTTGCTTTGCATCACTTTATTTTTTGCAAGAATCGAATAGGCGACATTAACGAGGCCACTTTAACATGCTTACCCGCGCACTGTCGTCATACGGTTTAAAAATGGGGTGCT
The DNA here is from genome assembly GCA_963966045.1 of Xestobium rufovillosum. Classification (NCBI taxonomy): domain Eukaryota; kingdom Metazoa; phylum Arthropoda; class Insecta; order Coleoptera; family Ptinidae; genus Xestobium; species Xestobium rufovillosum. Next base: position 41,904,622 of record OZ014492.1, read on the forward strand.
CATTTTATTATTTAGTTCATTAGTAATATAATGTATACGTGCCTCTGAAGTTTTTCCAGTTGTTGTCAGCTCGTTTTCCCCATCCGCCGCCAAATTGTCTCCAAGCCCTTTTCTCGTCGTCATTAGATGATAACTCGTTGTCGGGAGTATACTCAGTCGATATGTATTGCGCCTGTTCTTCTTGCTCTTCTTCTTCTAAATATTTGAGGAGCTGCTTGATGAGTTGTTCTTCGTCTGGTGATACACGTTTACCCCAGCCACCCTAAAAGTGAAAATCAACAAAATGCATTTTGGCTTTTTTAAGCAGCCTTCGTTTATTATTTGATTACATTTAGGTACTTTATAGAAATTTTAATTTCCTATCTTTTGGTTTACAGAAGGAGGTACTTTCGGTTTGTTAAGACGACACGTTGTTAAAGCGGTATTTATTTAAAGATGCACGCCTCGCAGAAGTTCAGGTACAGTCCAAAAGATTTAAGTTGGCGAGCGATGCGGTACTTGGTACTAATGATTTTCTTAATACACGTTGAGTATTATTTACTGAATTTTGATTACTTAATATTTATTCCCAAGAGTAAAAAAAGTCCACGCCACTGTTGCGCTGAGTTAGATGCAGGCTGTGGCAGGCGCCAACGCGTTGCGGCTTCACCACTAGCAAACTTAAACCTGTTGGACTGTATCTACCCCTAAAAGCAACGAAAATGTTGGACTGCGAAACACTGTGTTCTAGCGCAAAATTTATAATTTTACTACTTTTATTGCTTATCGTTCTTTTCAATCATCCACCTAAAGTTGAATAAGGAATAAAATACTGCCAACTACAGACCTTGTTACCAAATAATTGACTTATTATTTCCATATTTATAACAGCAATTTTATGGAGCTCGAAGCGCATTGTGAGTTAGCCCATTTCCTTTATTACATTATTAGAATGATTCTCTTTAAGTTATACCTCGGTTGGGTAAAATACATTAGTGTCATTTCCATATTCCTTTTATTCTTTTCAGAAATGTAGCATATTAAATAGTCCTTATAGAAACACGAGCATGCATCAATAAGGAACTCGTCCTTCGTAGCACTTTAGCGGAATACAATTACATTATCAATAGTAAACTATTTTCAGTGGAAGGCGGCAAGTTGCAATGCTGCTGGAATGATATAGAGTATTCCAAATTTCAAATCTATAAAAGACGATTTTTTGCAAATTTTTGCAGTACAGCGCACATAATTAGCGAGAATCTGGAAAACGAAAAGGAAGATCCGCAACAGATGGTCCTTCGAGCCGGATTAAAATGTGAAATCGTGAAAATTAGCGAGACCCCAGCCCTACACGCTCGAACAATGCAATATTACTTGCTGTATATATACTGACGCGCTTCAGTCAGGTAGGTATTATGCGGTAGAGAGGAGTGGTACTGGACCGCTCGAACAACTACTCCTTGGACAAGTACCCCGTCAAGTACCTTCAACTGTGACAAGTTATGAACGTAACGACTTTAGTCTAAAACAGTAGTTCCCATTATTTCCGATATCAACTTGCCTATCATTTTCGTGTGAACACGATGTAATTATTATAGAAGCTCTCTACGGGAAAAAAGCACTAATATTCATCCATATTCATATTTCAGGAGGTGCAACTAAATTTTTAGTAGATTTTGTAACTGAAACAATCCCTCTGGGATTCAAAGTAATACCTACATTTAAAGTTAATTTCCCAACAATGTTTAAGATCAAAGAACAATTTTATTAAATATGCAAGGACGCAAATGTCAACCCCTCTTAGGCATTTCGTTGAAGTAATCACTGTAAGTCTTAATACCTTCCCCCATAATTCAACAATCGGTCCGACGGGAAAGTTTCGCTGCGAAAATGGAAGAAATTTACTCTGCAAAATATTAGTTTGCGTTTTGTCATTTTCGGTAAGTGTGCGAATTAATTGAACTTATTAAAGGGAAGTCATCACTTCTGCCAGGTTACCTACGGTGCATGCGTAGAATATCTGAATAATATTAATTCGTTGAAAAGCCAACTAATTTTTGGTCAGTCAATCATTTCCAGACTTTCATTTTCAGACTTTGAAACAATAAGAAGGTGCTAAATTGAAAATTAATTATATTGTAGTTACCAAAGTCTTACTGCCGCCGTCAACAGTGATATTGTCGCTGTCAAACTGACAGATGTGTCATTAGAAACAGCAGGAAACAAACCTGATTGAAACATTTTGAATATAAAATATTGAATGAAGCCAAAATTTTACGTTGGATTGTCTTGTCAAATGCAATTCTTATACTTGGGCCGCCGAACAGACGGAGTGATCACCCAGCAAGCATAAGCTCTAGACGGGACCACTATCAATTTAGGACGACAGAACCGCAGTGATGCGCTTTCTTTAGACCCAACGAAGTCGCATCACTCCAATTCGGTTGTCATAAATTAATATTGGCCCCGCTAGAGCACGTTATTGTAGGGTGATCACTCCGTCTGTTGGGCGGCCCAAGTATAGTACAAATCTTTTAGTAATTTTTATCGGTCAGATTCACACGAATCTGTTGCATTTCAGAATATCGTCACAAGTGCCGAAGGTTCCGCATTTATTTCAGACATGCAGGTATTAAGTTCTTAAAAGAATTTAATTTTCACTGGATTTAAAGTTATACAGGGTGGCCCGAAATTAGCGTGCAATATTTTACCAGCGTGTTCTGTGGTCAAAAATAAGACAAAAAGCTCTTATAAGCGTATACCGAAATATGCTTCGCAAAGGAGCTATAGCTTTCTAAAAGAGAAGGCCTGAAGACGTTTCCTTCTAAATATCTTCGAAACAAGTCCAGTTAAAATTATGAAATTTTATGAAATGTGTAAGTACCAAATGCTGAATCTTTTGCTGTAAACATAATTTCTAAAATTTAACAGGGGCGTCCCAAATCTGGGGGTGGTGGAGGTAAGATTTACCCCAACTTTTTTTACAACATGTCGTTTTCAATTTTTTCATAAAAATTTGAAACTTCAGAGTTTTTTGCAAAAAAAAATGTGCTCCTGTCTCGTTTTGATAGGAGGCACCGTTATCGAGCACAAACGATTTAAAAATTTCGCTGCATGCCCAAAAAATTCCTACAAGAAGTGGAAAACTTCGTTTGTATACTTAAACGAGACAGGAGCACATTTTTTTTGCAAAAAACTCTGAAGTTGCAAATTTTTACGGAAAAAATTCCGGAAAAATTGAAAACGACATGTTATGGAAAAAGTTGGGGTAAATTTTACCTCCACCGCCCCCAGATTTGAGACGTCCCTGTTAAATTTTAAAAATTATGTTTACAACAAAAGATTCAGCATTTGGTACTTACACATTCCATAAAATTTCATAATTTTAACTGGACTTGTTTCGAAGATATTTAGAAGGAAACATCTTCAGGCCTTCTCTTTTAGAAAGCTATAGCTCCTTTGCGAAGCATATTTCGGTATTCGCTTACAAGAGCTTTTTGTCTTATTTTTGACCACAGAACACGCTGGTAAAATATTGCACGCTAATTTCGGGCCACCCTGTATAAACAGAAAAAACTGCAGTCGAGACAGTATGATGAAATCCATAAAATTAAAATATGTAAATCAAGAAATGAAGAAAACCTGAAATTTGGAGACTTGAACGCACGTATAGGCGACAATATGGAGATGGAATAAAAAACACCTTTCTTCTAAACTGCGAATATACATTTACTTGGATCATAAATTAAATAATTTTGATCCAGCTCTGGAGACCAGTATAACCTGTACCAGATTACGTAATATCGAATAGGGGAAAACAACCCCGCAAATATATGTAGGTATAGGTTCAGACCGTGATCTTATTTTAGGAGAAATACAATTCTTGGTCCAGCAGCAAAAGAAGAAGCCTTACAAGACGTCCATTTTATAAGAGGAGAAAATCAGCTTTGAATCAATCCGAGTCTAAAATGGAAAATAAGTGACAAAGGAAGCAATCGCAGGTGACCCTGAAATGATTTAGAACAATGCTCTTGATGGAGGTGAATAAATCAGCAAAAGAAAAACGAAATAGCATATTATACACTAAGAATTCGCAACGAGGCGCGAAGCGCCGAGTTATACAAGAACCGAGTGATGCAGGAAAATAATTTTTGGGCACTAAAATCGATCAGTGACGGGTTTTTTAGGCCAATAGGTAAAATGCTCTTATTTTTTACAGTTGTTGATTAACGTAACAACGCAATAATATCCCAAGTATAAAATAAATAATAAATAGTTAGAAAATGCCTCATTTCGTTAAACGAGTGGGATTCTTTCGGGACGAGCGAAGCGAGATCCGGCAAAATCTCACAGAAGAGTGTGGAGTTCCATGATTTCAATTTTGCAAGTTTTTCTAGAATTTGGGTAATCTTTCAAATTAACGTAAGCAACTCTTGAATCGTGTTATAAGTATTTAAAATTTATTGATTTAACGCCAAATTTTTCATACCTTTGTTTTTTTGCTGCTGGTGTTGAAATGATTATTTTTTGACGTTTTCTAGAACCAGTGAAATAGTTAATGTTTTTCGTTTCTATTATGTATGTACATATATAGGGTGTCCCGGTGAAGGTGGGAAATCTCTCGGGTGCGTATAGACTACACGAAAATAACACCCTAAGTTCATATAAAATTTTCTCCTACGACCTTTCCCTACCGAGATATTCTCCCTTAAAATGGAGAAATAAAAATAGTTTTTTTTACATAAAATTTTTATTTTTTATTGTATTTCGATAATTTTCTTGGTGACGTACCTAGTGATTGAATGCCCATAAAATAATGCGACCCGTTTATTGATAATGCATCAGGAGAGCAAGGGGTGAACTACCCCTTACCTTCTTAACTTCATATTTTTTATTAAGGGACTGGATATTTTTAATTTTTAACCGCATTTTTTGTTTCCCCAGATATTTTGCCAATAAAAAGCTACTCTTGTTAGGTTTCGATAAAATGAAGCGTTTTCGAGAAAAAAAACTCAACTAGCAAGAGGTGCCGTGTTTCTATGATTTTCGTTTTCATTTTTTCTTGCATTCGAAAAACCGAAAGCAATTTCTTAATGTAAATTTACACTACCTTTCGCAAACTGTTAAGGTTATTTTTGTACGACGTTTCGTCTGTTGTCTACATCGTCAATTTTCATTTTTTCTTAATACAGACCTGGAAATTTTTTAATGAATTTCAAAAAAAAAGCTAATGTAGGGTTCAATCATAGTTAAAAAATTCCTAAGAAATAATTGGTTGAAAGAGCTTTCGATTTTTTGATATCTTTGAAAATAATGCCAGAAAAAATAAAGACGAAAATCGTAGAAACTCTGTACCCCTTGCTCGTTGAGTTTCATTTTCTCGAAAACGCTTCATTTTATCGAAACCTAACAAGAGTAACTTTTTATTATCAAAATGTCCGGGGAAACAAAAAATGCGGTTAAAACTTAAAAATATCCAGCCCCTTAAAAAATGTGAAGTTAAGAAGGTAAGGGGTAGTTCACCCCTTGCTTCCCTGATGCACTATCAAAAAACGGGCCGCATTATTTTATCGACATTTAATCACTACATACGTCACCAAGAAAATTATTGAAATACATACAATTAAAAATAAAAATTCTCCAATTTAAGGGAGAATATCAAGGGAGGTGAAGGTCGTAGGAAAAAACTTTATATGAACTTGGGGTGTTATTTTCGTGTAATCTATACGCACCCGAGAGATTTCCCACCTTCACCGGGACATCCTGTATATTATTCAGACCATCAGACGGTATTAAATAAATTTTATTTGTCAAATCTGACAGTTGTTTTTTGTCATATTTCAAATTAATGTAAATTAAGTTTCATTCTTTAAATGCTTCTTATTCATTATATTTTCTCGTCAAATGTAACTCGTGCTATGATTAATAGTCGAGGATTTCATTCGTGAAACCGGAACAGCACATTCAACTCGTCCTTCGGACTCCTGCGCCTCGTGAATATATTTTCACACTAGTACAAAATTTGTTACTTTCCGTGCTCGTTACGGAATATACTATAGCGTACGTCTTAATGAAAATCCCAGTAACTCTACAAGGAAAGTTGTCGTTGATACGCCAGCATGTGCTAAGAGGATGTTACGTTTCATCACAGCAGCTACACAATTTAGACACTTCTATGAAACATCAGTTGTCAACAAAAATATCTTTGTCACAACAGCCTCAGGGATTAACGTACAGGGTCAAACTATTAACATGCTTAGATTTGCGGATGATATAGCAGTGTTAGCATCTAGCAAAGAAGAATTAGGAGCGGCTTTGAATGAAATGGAAGCAGTTTTGACACAGGGCTATGGCATGAAAGTCAATAAAAAGAAAACTAAAATTTTGGTATGTAGGGGATGTGAAAATAGAACTAAAGTTGACATACAAATAGGAAATGAGAAGATAGAGGCGGTCACGGATTTCTGCTATTTAGGAAGTAAAATAACTCAAGACGGTAGGAGCACTAAAGATATAAAACAAAGAATAGCGCAGGGCCGAGTTGCGTTTAACAGAAAGAAACAACTGTTATGTTCGAGAACGGTTAATATTGAGACTAGGAAGAGACTCTCAAAGTCGTATGTATGGAGTACGGCATTATACGGGTGCGAAACTTGGACAATAGGGGAAGCGGATCGAAAAAGAGTAGAAGCGTTTGAAATGTGGTGCTACAGGCGCATGATGAAGATACCGTGGATAGATAAGGTTAGCAATAGGGATGTATTAGAAAGAGTTGGGGAAAAGCGAAAGGTATGGAAGACAATAAAGAGTAGGAGAGATAGGATGGTAGGACACCTTCTAAGACACGAAGGAATAGTTCGCGACATACTAGAGTCAGAGATAGGAATAAAAAGAGGTAGGGGTAGGCCTAGATTAGACTACTGCTCTCAAATAGTTAGGGATGTAGGATGTTCTACTTTTAGGGAAATGCGTAGGTTAGCTCAGGATAGAAAAGAGTGGAAGTACGCATTCAACCAGTCTTCGGACTTAGAACCTTATGATGATGACACAATTCACTGGACGAAACCGTATTTAATTGGACAAAAGAAAAATAATTAGTTCGAAAAATTACAAGATGTCAAATTTCCTGGTTTATAATTGCATTATAATGAATGAACGGCTTTATGAATCATCCTGTATTTGGATTTGAATCTGGCTCATAGAATTTCTGTACCTAATCCATTAGACATAAATGTACGCTTTCTCTGCGATTTTGGATGGACCAGTGTGCGGTTTTAGACTGCCACTGACAAATTTGTATTTACAGATGAATAATTATCACATAATAAATATTCGATAGACCCAATCAGCCACAGAGAAAGCACTAGACTTGCTCTCGTACTTTGGCAGATTACAGCTATCAACCAGAGCAACTTGTTACACGTAGAGCAGCGCCCGGCAGCAGGATAGCTTGTTGTAAAGGAATAAGAAAAGGATTTGAAGTAATTTATGAAACTAACACTACAATTTGAAAAGTTATTACAAAACTATTAGTTCGCCAATACAACATTCGTATAAGAGGCCAAGCATCTGCATCTACACATTGTTGTAATCTGCTCCTGAAATTCAGGTCCTGAAATTCAGGTCCTGAATTTCAGGACAAAACTATCAAAAAATGTAAGACTTTTTGAAATTTTAATTAGCTCCCTTTCAATCGATAAATTTGCCCGGTTAAAATTTCCTGATGTGTTAATCCACCACTTCAAAAAAACACCTCGCAACTTAGTTTTTGTATGTACACAACTGAATTAATAACAGATCTTTTACCAGCCTTATTTGTTTTCCTTATTCAGGTCCTGAATTTCAGGACAAAACTATCAAAAAATGTAAGACTTTTTGAAATTTTAATTAGCTCCCTTTCAATCGATAAATTTGCCCGGTTAAAATTTCCTGATGTGTTAATCCACCACTTCAAAAAAACACCTCGCAACTTAGTTTTTGTATGTACACAACTGAATTAATAACAGATCTTTTACCAGCCTTATTTGTTTTCCTTATTTGTGCAAGCCCTTTGGCCGACCAAATATTTTGAAACTGTAAATATCGCTGGCAAAGAAAGCACACGAAATTCAAGTGAAAATGCTCAAATATTTTGGTTAGACCAATGAAAAAGATGGATAACAAAATAAACAAAAAACATTATTAATTAATTTTGTTTCTAGGAGTTTCAAAACGAACAAAAATCTAGGGCAGGAACGAGGTAGGAGGTTACCAACCTGTAGATTTCTCCAGGCGCGTTTCTCGACCGACTCCGCCGGCACGTAGTAATGGTCTTGCCATGAGCCAGCGTCGGGTTTGCGTTCGGCGTCCGATTCTCCATTTACGCTTCCCCACTCGCGTTTTCCCCACATCTTTAAATTCTTATTCCAGTCCTTTTTGTATAGGGCCGGGCCTATCTGCGGAAAACAAATAAATTATACTGTATATTCAGTCCATTGTTTCGAACTGCTGAAGATTTTTTATAGACGGAGCTATCGAATAACAAGATATAGATATACACTTTTGCCAACAGTATTATGCTCCCTGATATATTTCGTTTAGATATGAGTTTGTAACTCAACAGAATACGAAATATGAATGAAAAATTACAATATAAAAACATTCTGAAGTCTTCAGTTCAGACTTCTCACAAAAATATATGTTTGCTGTTTGCTCTCCTTGGTCAGATTCACGAAATTTCGTTTGCAGAAAGCAGTTATGGCGTTTTCAGGGCTGCTGAAATTTTTCCCGATTACAAAATGCATTCGGGGTGCATTTTGAGTGGCAAGCTTCTATTCGACATTCAAGAGGAGTACTGCCATTTTCTTGATAAAGAACCCTTCCTGATTCCATTCGCTAATTTGCAATTTACTTCTACCTACTTTTATTCTGCGAATTTTCATTACGAGCCCATACATTCAACTAGCAGAATTGCTAATTCTTTTGACATCGGTTTACGTAAAGCCATAAAAAGTTATTTATGGAGACCTTTCAATTTAATTGATGATCATTACTTGACCTGACCATCACATTTTGGATCTAATAATTTATTTACGCTCTTGCTTATTAAGTATAAAAATACCTACTTTATTAATTAGAATTGTTGTTCAATTTGTGCCAATATGATTTTTTAATATTTTAAATTTGGTGAAATTCTGACATTAATAATAACACTTTTTATACAACAATCGACGTTTCGGCCCCATTCTGGGCTTTTGTCAAGATTTAATTGTAAAATAGGATGTATAAAGTTGACATCTTATTTTACGAATAAATCTTGAGAAAACGGGGCCGAAACGTCGATTGTTGTATCAAAAGTGTTATTATTAATGCCAGAATTTCACCAATTTTAACATTTTATTATTTAGGTAAAAAATATTAGATATAGAATACTTTATTACTAATGTATTTATAAAAACTCAAAAAAAATTTGATCGGGGTTGACAAACAAAATTAAAATGGTAACGCTATAAAATTTGCTTTTTATAATTATTAGGTATATTAGTGTGAAAAATCTTCTCCAAGCTATGGTGTTTTGGTCAGTTTCTCAGCGTATACATTTAACCCAAAAAATGCTCCATCTACGGTGTTCCCTTTTTTGTTGGCTGACGGTTTTTTCGTGAAATTGCTTGGCAACAAATTTTCATTCAAAACTGAAACTTATTCGGTAAAATAAAAACCCTCGACTAATTTATTGCAGTCTACTGTCTGTTCTTTTGCAGAAATTACCACTGCTACATCGTTTGACTGTACAAACACGTAAAACTCTCAAGACCGGGGAAGTACCTACTTACCCTACATCAAACGCAAACGTATGTGCATAGGTACAATTCAAGATGTATCTTCTGGAACTTATCATATTGTTGTTTTTGTATTAATTATGTTTGGTCGGGTCACAGCATTGATGTTTACCCAAAACAGACTATTTGGAGAAATGAATACACCAAACACGGAATAACACGACCGTCTCATATTATACCCACGCTTACAACGCAGTTGCAGAGAAAATTCACTTATTGAAATTGTTTTATGAGAGTTCCATCCCTCTGAGGATGCTCTACAACATACACAGAGATAATTAAAAATCGTTTAGTTCTCTCTGTTTATTTCTTGTTCAGGGGGTGCCAGAAAAACCATGTTTGTGTTTATAATAATACTCTGACGTTTTAGTGGAGTACATCCAAAGCAAGTGATGACTTTTCATGTAGGTAAGCAATGATTATAACCGTTTCTCGAAGTATTTTTAGATTTAAATATAAATGTGTAAACTGTCGTTTTCTTGCGTTCAGCTCTCAAACTTATTGTGTTCCGTTTCATTTATTAGTCGTGTGTTGTTTGTGTTTTGAAGAATAGATTGGTGTTATACCTTTTAAGTTATATTCATAAAATAAGTTACAGTATCTTATCTAATTTTAACAGCCAAATAAATAAGCAAAAATGCGAAAATCTCAAATTATAACCTCAAAATTTGAGAACTAATTTCTGTGTGAATCACACATTTGGCTCCACCAATGAGTGTGGAGCATAAGCAAAAGAATTACTTTGTCTCGTTTTTGTTTGTTTGCCTGTAGTGGAGACGAATATAGGTATAATGATAATAATAATAATAACTGGTGTTACAGTGGAAATTCTCCGATTTTCAAAATAGCGATTTCTATTGTATTTTGCCGCCCGGTTGGTAGGCAACCTTTTTTGTACCCCTGCTTTATTGGAAGAGTCATCTTGACTTCATATAAATACATATATTAGATTCAGAGTCAACTAAACAAATTACAGCGAAATAAAGCGTTAACTACCTGATTCTACGCTTGTGGATGAGAAAACTTTGAATCTAATATATTTATAGGAAGTCAAGATGACTTTTCCAACAAAGCAGGGGTGCAAAATGGGTTGCTTACCAACCGGGCGGCAAAATACAATAAAAATCGCTATTTTGAATATCGGATAATTTCCACTGTAACACTGGATATTCAACTTTTCACTTCTCAATTTCCGGAAACTTTTCAGGCCGCTGTGTTGGACGAGAAAGAATCAGTAATTTCTTGAATCCAACCTTCACATATCCTAGTCAAATCTCTACTTTAATCGGATTATTTCACAACAATAGCAATATAATTAAAACCAAAGTCACTTGGAGTACTTAATATCGAGATTAAGACTTTGCCGATTTGTAATTATCTTACAAAGCAATTTAATTTTGGAATTGCTAGAACAATTTCTGCCATCAGATCAATAAATTAATGCACGATACCTGAAATACAAAAGGAGAAAGACTTGACGTCGTTAATCCAGATTTAACAAGAGCTCCATTTGTGTCGGCGGATTAGTTTTGATTTCCCCGTTTGATTGTAATTTAAACGTTACTTTTTACTAGTGTTTACATTAGACGAGGATTGGAATATACCAGTGGGTTTGTTATCTCATTAGTTTTTGTGGGGGCAGAGCGGAAATGCAAAGCAAAAGCTCCAAACTAACGATATGTGGTCTGCATTACGACAGTCTATGAGGTTCTTTTGACTCGCTTCTACCACAGTTATTAATGCCTACAACTGGTAATCTGTAAAGTTCTTGGATTTCAATTTTTGGCATGTACAGTAGCATTTCTTTCATTTATTGTCATTCGTATTAATCTTTTGAATTTATACGGTATATTTAATTCTTTTAAAGCTGCTATTAACCGCCGTAGGTAGTCGGTCCCAAGGCCGGTTGAGAAAGGAGGATGGGAAATGGCTGGTCGAGAATTTTTATATAGAGAAATATTCCATGTCGCTTGGTGTGTATCAATAAAACCTTTAATTAGTACGAGAGAAGATGATTGCTTATACTCGGTGTTTAGTTAATGACCAAAGATGAAGAAAATAGTTTGAATAGTTCACGGTTTGACCAAGAGAGGGCAGCACTAGATCCATAATTATTTGTTGTTAGGTTAGGTGAACTGTCATTAGTATCTCAGCAGTCTTCAGTTAATCCATTAATTTGTGCCTTTTGTGATTTTTTTCGAAGTAAAGTGTGCATCATTCAAGAAAACATCGACTTGATTGACGGTATGGTCATTGCAGATTCGAGGAATAGTAGATAGATCATCTCCCATGAACGGGTTCAAAACATTTTGAGCAATGAGTTAGGGATTTCAAAAATGTCTGCGAGTTGGGTTCCCCAACTTCTGACAGTAGATCAGAAACGTAGGCGACGCCGACGCGTCGTCTGACTTGCTGCTCCGTTATGAGGCTGATCCTGAAAAATTTATACAAAGATTTGTTACTGAAGATGAGACAAGGGTTCGTCACGATCAGCCTGAATCAAATCAGCAGTCGAAGCAGTGGAAGTATATGAATTTACAGAATTCCAAAAAAGCAATGGTTTTGCCATCCGCTGACAAAGTCATGGCTTCGGTTTTTTGGAACACGAAGGGAATATTGATGATAGATTACTTTCCTAAGGGCCAAACCATAGCAGGAAAATACTATTCTAACTTGTTACGTCAACTTGGTGAAGAAATAAGGAGAAAGCGTCCCGGAATGCTAACGAAAGGCGTGGTGTTTCATCAGGATAATCCTTTGGCGCACACACCAGCAGTTTGTACGGTTGAAATTGCTCGCTATGGCTTCGAATGGGTACCTCGTACTGCTTATTCACTTGATCTAGCGTCATCAGATTTCAATCTATTTCCGAAGCTTAAAAAGCATTTGGGAGGGCAACGATTTTCGTCCAACGAAGAAGTTGTAGTAGCCGTAACAAAGTATTTTGCAGATCAAGACGAAGCACTTTATCGAGCTGGGATCACAACATTACAGCATCGATGGACCAAGTGCAGATACTTAAGAGAGGACTAAGTTGAAAAATAATGTAAAAGAAGTTGATAAATAAACATCTTGTGTGTGTCAACCACATGACATAACATGATCTTACTAGAAGAGAATAAAGATATTCAAAGAACAATGAAAAATGGACGAGCTGCTGGACCAAGGTGAATCCCCATCGAAATTCAGCTACTGATATAATATTTTTTCAACTATTTTTAAGGGGGAATGAGGGATTGGACAGACGCATACATAACCAACAGTTACAAGAAATGTGGCAGAAAATGTGCTCAAATTATACCAAGAATACAAAGATACGTATAGGTATACAAAACTATAGTGGAAAGTATTAGTTGATGGTGAAGAATTGTGGGAACTGTGAAAAGACATAGCAGATGAGGAACAGATTGAGCAGGATGGAAATGGGATTTTGGAGAAGGTGTTGTCAGCTAACCCTGCAAGACAGGGTAAGAAATATGTGAGAAAATGGGAATAAGGACGTCGATTGTTGACACTGTGAAGGCAAAAAGCTTGAGGTGGTATGGATACGTCCGAAGGATGAAAGACAGCAGATGGTCAAGAAAAATGTTAGAGTAGTTTTCGTTCCAGAGAAGAAAGAAGGGTAAATCAAGAACTTAGAAGGATGACGTTGAACAGGCCACGAGGAAGAGAAGTTGGAAGGAAGAAGATTGGGAGGACCGTAAACTCTGAAAAATAAGATGCGAAAAACGATGTCAGTAGTAAAATTCTCAATATACAAGTAGTATATTAACCGACTTTCTTCATTACATCGAAAGCTTGTTTGAAGTATAATATACTATACATATACTATTATATAAATAACATTTCAACTTTGTCATATTCATATGCTTTTTCTTCTTTTTCAATTCTTGATTCTAGGATTCTAACACGCATTTTTGTCTGTCTTCTTCCTGGTTCAGTCTTCATATATCCACTTTTGTAGTTTCCATTACTTCTTGATTTTTATCACTCTTTGTTTCACTGTCGCAGTGACCATGAAGTCATTAGTATCAGCATATATCCTTATTATCAATTTTTAATAGATTGTATAAAAACTTTTTACAAAAATGTTGAACGACTATAGCTACTTACTACTGACTTAGAACGCTCTATATTTTAGCTGTTATTTTCCTAATGGTTCGATTATTATGCATTACCGTGTTAGGTCTAACAAAACACAAAATGCACCCCCTCGTGTGCACGTGGATCGATTTAATAACATTTAATTACTAATTGACGCCTTTGGGTAAGCAATACCAACTTAAAACGACTGTGAATTACTGCTGACAACGACTAAAGTCTCCCAATTCATTATTTATTCATCATAAAATGGAATTAGGAAACCATTCAAATAGTTACAATCGTGTAATTTCGAAAGTGGAATGTACACTTAGGAAATTGAAATATTCTTGCTCATTTCTACTTGTTTCAAGGTAGTTGCAATCGAAATAACTGATTTGGTTTTCAATTTAATGGATTTTAGAAATACGCTCGTTTGAATTTTTTTCCTGAAATTGTTTTCGGGGCGGATTGGTCGATTTTGAATTTTATTACCAAAGCAATTTTTTTACACATTTCACGTCGGCTTACATCTATTGCCATGATTTATTTCGCCCACGCAAGGAAGGGCAGGAACTTCTATGTGAACTTGAGATCTTACCTACTGTTTATACAATGTTAGAATAGTAACCAGGAAGAGTGCAGTACTCATAATTCTTGAACAAATAGTTCATTAACAGTCTAATTAGGGACTCCAGTTATCACTTCGTTTGCTCAGCTTACACCGGGCGTTTGATAGTTCTCCGAACTTGAGTCTGGACAGAAAAGAGATTTACCTGTGAATTTGAATCTTCTGATTTGACTTCTATTGCAGATTCGTCGGGTGTGCCAAAAACGTATTTCGTGTGGAGGTAGCAGGCCAAAAGTGCTGCCCAACAGAGAGTCCCCGCACTTGCGCATACCGCATGCCGCATAATTGCTAGAACAGACAGAGACAAATATTAACACACAGTAAAATAAACATTTATGCTTTTACGGTATAGCTGCAATATCAAAGACCAATAAGAATGTGATTACGACAGTTTTCAAGAAGTTGTCGGCGACATTTTCATGAAAGTCAAGAAATTTTTAAAATTTTTAGTGTTTCCCGTACAAGATGAAAAAAATCTACATTTTTTGGGAAGAATTACGAAGAAATTAAATCGAAACTAAGCTATCCACTCATAGCTGTTATACATTCAGAAAATCGCCACTCGTGATCTGGCAGATAAGAATTACCAAGGGGTGAATATTCCAATGAAGGAATTTTGTACAAGAATATCCAGAAATTCATCGGAATCCACTGAAATCCATGGCAATCCAGGGAAATCATTTGTCCACTCTTGCACAAAGGCCTTTGCTAAGCGGACTGCCTCTGCTTCGTTTTGCTGTTCATTATAGTTCCACCTGTTATCGGTCTGGCCAATTGTGTGGCCAGGGGACCTCCATTTGAGTGTGGCAATGCACTCAACAGCGTCTGTAACTCAGATCCGACGTATTCACTCGCTTCTTTTCCGATCGCCCAGCCTTAAATTTAGCATCACTCGTTCCATGCCTATTTGTGTCTTCTCAATTTTCTCTTCATTTAGAATTGTTAGTGTTCAGGACTGCTCGTCATGGTAAAAAACACTGGTCGAATACTTTAATTCGTAAACAGAGCGGTACATTCTGATTCTTCAGAGCAGTATGTCCTACCGAAAGCTGCCCAACCAAATGTCACTGTTCTGTTAATATCAGCAGTACAATTTTCGTTACTGATGGTAATTGTCTGTCCAAGATATATGTATGTATTCCAGGTTGGGTATATTCACCTTTTGTCATACCTTTTTAGGCTCCTCTATAATATCAGCGGATATATCTGTCATACCTTCTAAATTGTACCAGATATATTTTACCACCAGAAATACTCTTCCATATTCAGTTATTTTAATGTCAAAAAACGATGCTTGTCAGTTTAATAATGGGCAACTGGACGACTTTTTTTATTTGGGAGACAGTTTAAAATCTAAATAAATGGAGACCAACTTATAGCAAACGTTTCTCTTGACGGTATACAGTGTTTCAATAAAAAATGTTTGGTATACCAATTCTGGGAAACTTTATGCGCTATAGACAAATTTACGGTTTAAATTGACTTGTCACGTTGATGATTTGTAAAACTGTTCATGTGTTTAAGCGCATTTCAGTTCTATGACAAAGAAATTAATTTGGCCCCCAAATGAATAATCGAAATGACAACTGTGATGAAAGCGAAAAGAAACAAATCACTTTTGCAGACATGGGCATACGTATTAAACAGGAAGAAATAAATTACATAAAAATTCAATTAAATTCGTTTGGAAAGGTTTTGTCTTTCTGGAAAATATGTTCAAAAACGTCATGTCTAATGAAAATATTTAATATGAAATGTAATACGTTCTGAATATTTATAGTCTAAGAGTTGATGTTTCCGTTATTCCACCAGCAGATGGCATTGATCACAAATTTAAAGTTGCCGACCCCTGCATATTCTTAACACAATGCAAAAAAACTACATTTATCAAATTTAAGCCCTAGCATTTCAGACTCCTCCACATTCTTCAACCTTTTCAGAATCGTATAGTCGTCAATTGTTTTATTTGATTTGGCGTGCGGTAATTTTTCTTTGAAGTCGTTACGGCTACACAAATTCCTGAACTGTTTAAAATTCGCACACAAACGCGTTATTTTGAGGCCGAGATCAGGGACCCAAGAGATCCAATCTATCCTATTGTCTGAATGCGAAATGGGAATTTTGTGGGAATTGTGGGCAAAACCTACGCCATGCAATTATATCATTCTTGTGCTACATTCAAAATTGTGCGCTGCAGACGTACTGGCACTGAATTAATCGTTCTTTAAATGAAAGGTTTCTCGAGGACACTTTATCTCCTTTGTTGCAAATATTTAATCTACTGCGTCAGAATATTTAAGGTAGGTCAACTCTCCCAAAAACACGCAAATTTATTTACTAGTTCTGAACCACACCACACCACGCTTTCCTTTCTTAAAAGCTTTACGTTTCTGATTGCCTGTTACTTTTTTATAAAAATTCATGTTATCAATCGGTTCAAAAGTCAAAAGAAAACGTTTAATTTGTATTTGAGAGTCAGAAAATAGTATTCAAAGGTTGTGGTTTAAAATGTACAACATTACGATTTTCTGATAGGTTACATCATGATAGGGGTTCATTACTCTGTGTACCGACTTGCCACTAAAAGGTGAGTAGTATTTGTCCGAGATTAATGGCAAGAGAAGGGAAGTGCGAGAGGGGAATCGGGCCGATTTTCCATATTTCGCGCGTAGGAAATGCGGCGCGCTCAAGATGTATCATGTCATAACTCTCTTAAAAATTGTCTTATCGCGTTGCAATTTTTTTAAAATTATTATTTAAACTTTCAGGATGCTCGCGAAATCTTTCAAATTACAATTACGTAATTACTTTTCATTCCGCTTTGCGAGTTTCGAGACGTTATCTTTTTGGTGCAGTGGAATTTTCACCTATCGAGGAACTATGCTCATTTTTAGAATTTGGACAAACTTCCGGCGGCAAAGTTATAGAGAAAGGATTGAATTTTATTTTATACCAAGATTCAATTCATTATCTCGCATAGAAAAAAAGTTATGGCGATTTGAACACGATTATCGTTCTGAGCGCGCAACTCTTGAAATGACCTGACCTGACCTGACCTGTCAGTGGCAACCTTGCACGTTGCATAACCCGAAACACAATTAGGCACTACACATTTTCGTCCCATTTTGATATTTTCATCACACGGCGAATACTTATAAAATAAAACCAAATACGTCTGCACACTGTACAGTCTCCTAAAGATTGATGCTGTAACAGTTTCGTTATCGCACGCTACTGACTTCAAGAGCTACGCGCTCAGAACGATTATCGTGTTCAAATCGCCATAACTTTTTTTCCAAGCGAGATAATGAATTAAATCTTGGTGTAAAATAAAATTCAATCCTTTCTCTATAACTTTGCCGCTGGAAGTTTGTCCAAATTCGAAAAATTTGCATAGTTCCTCGATAGGTGAAAATTCCACTGCATTAAAAAGATAACGTCTCGAAAATCACAAAGCCGAATAAAAAGTAATTGCGTAATTACAATTTGAAAGGTTTCGTGAGCATGCTGAAAGTTTAAGAAATAATTTTTTAAAAAATGCAACTCGATAAGACAATTTTTGAAGTAGTTATGACATGATATATTTTGGCGCGCCGCGTTTCCTACGCGTGAAATATGGAAAATCGGCCCGATTCTCCTCTCGCACTTCTCTTCTCTTGCCACTAAGCTGGGACAAATACTACTCACCTTTTCCTCTACTGCATACAGTATGCATGGGAGTCTCTACACTTGTCTTATCCACTTTGGTTTTGGTCATAGCCTAGACTCGGCATGTCACACTGCTTCTTTAGTCTACGCCATTCAGAAGAGTTTTAGAATCTAAATCAAACAGAGAAAGTAAAGGAACGCAGTGTAGCTAGAACATTATTTCTTTTTGTAAATTTAAAAATATTTTAATTTCTTGTCTCTGTGACGGCAGATAGCGTAGCTTAACAAGAAATTTGCAGCCAGCCCGTTGCTCTCGAGTCCGGATCGTATAAATTGCAGAATTAACAAGTATTCCTCTTAATTTTTGTAATTTGCATGATGTAACTGGCAATTCACTTTGCGACGAATCATTATACAATTGCTTTTTTAACGACCCATTCGGAGGGAGTGCAAATTGAAATTGGACTGCTTACTAAAGAGGTTAGGCGATTCTAGTTACAATTCACAGGCTACTGCTTCCTTGTATATGTTGTTCTGCAAAATTTGTGAACGCCGGTTAGTATCCTATAAGACGTTCCACGAAAGCTATGAGAGTAATTACCTGAGGAATTCAACTCATTTTTGGAAAACCAATCAAATGCTATGATTTTCAGAATTTGGACCAATGAGAAGGTATTACATTGAAAGGAAAAGCCAAATTCATTCGTAGCTGTTGCATTTTCGCCGCAACTCGCATTCTGGCAGTTGAAAATTGCTGGTAAGATTCGGAAGGCTTGTACTGTGCTACTACTGTACAAGAGTATTTTTTCAGGTCTTTCAGG
Source organism: Xestobium rufovillosum (assembly GCA_963966045.1). Classification (NCBI taxonomy): domain Eukaryota; kingdom Metazoa; phylum Arthropoda; class Insecta; order Coleoptera; family Ptinidae; genus Xestobium; species Xestobium rufovillosum. Next base: position 41,923,599 of record OZ014492.1, read on the forward strand.
TACGAATTCATGTCATATCTGTACAAATAAATATAATGTAGGGTTTGGCGACTCGTGAAGGTAACGTGTCATACACAGTGATACAAAACCACATACAAAACCACATACAAATATTTACTATTGTAAACAGCAATTATTCTACTAATTTTAAGCAACAAACACATAATATCAACTCTGTCAGGTACACCGACATAAATCAAAGTGAAGTGCGAAAGCTTTAAACGCTCTCCTGGAATCAGTTTAGGCGAGCAAATTAATCTGTTTGTCATTTCGTTTTCAATTCCCAAATGCGGAAGTTCTGGAATACTACATGTAGTATATTTCACATTTACTAAATCCTAAATACTTTAAATACGAAGTAACGCTAATTTTGATGAAGTAAACCTCTTTTCCGGCGCATCCACCATAAAAGCAAATATAAAGCAAATATAAAGTGAAATCTGTCAAATCATGCGCGAACTCTGTATGATCAGTAAACTTTCTACATTATTGCTAGCATCGTCTTCTTTTTCTTTTGTATTGCTTTTTTATACTCGCACAGCTTGGCTTGAAAGCGACCGACTTTCAGTAACAATATACAAATAGAATTACCTGGTACACAACAGGCATGTGCACTGGGATTTCAGTATCTTCTCAAGTCTAGATTTTTTTATTTTTTTTACTACGGAATCCCTAGGTTAACGTTCGTTCCTTTTGTTGTATAGTTCCATATACATTAAAGTTCCACATATTATGTTTCAACGCTTCCCTATCGATTGCCGTTTCAGGATGCCCGCAATTTCTTTCAGTCAATAACATAACAAAAGTTATTATGTGGATAGACGTAAAAATATTATAGCGGCACAGAAATAATATGTTCCTTTTGAATAATATAACGATTTCATTTCAGTACCTAATATTGAAGAGAATTAAAGTTGGCTGTATTGGTGTACGTTTGGTTGCGTAACTGGTTCAGAGGGGTGCTTCTTAAGATGCCTAACATAACGTTAATTTTAAAGCTAAAGAAGATTTTCCTGGGAGTGTAAAATTAATATCGTTCCAATCAAAAAGTCGTAAAGGAAAAAATTGTGTAGAATGATGAATTCAAATACATATGAAGTTTGTAATTTTTTCCAAGACATTAATATTTTGATGGATCTTGAAAATTTTCCTAATTTTTAAATTTAAATCTATATATTTTGGCCAAGAAGACTTATGTCGTTTATACTATAATGTTTATACTGTTAAGGCAGTAAACTTAATATTGACAAAATGAAAAATCAATGAAATACTAACAATAATAGGAACATTTAACTTTATTTAAAAAGAGGTATAACAATATAAAAATAAATTAAAAATATTTTATTCGAATGTAGTCCCACCAAGGTCCGCACAAATTTCAATTCTGGACTTAAAATTTGTATAGTCACTCTGTATCTGCTGAAGAGGTATACTATTAATAACAGCAGCGTATTATATTAGTGAAGTCCAGGTATATCCTGTTTTGCGTGACGCTACTCTGCAAGACTACAAGGACCAAAACAAAAAATAATGCTTGCATAGAGTATAAAATTTACCATCGATCTATCTTTCCCAGTTTATGGAATAAACTCAACATGTATAAGTACCAACGCAGAATTTTCTAAAATTCCTCTGGCAAGGATCTTCAATTTCCCTCGCATTTCACCCTAACCATTCGTACAATTTCATGTGTACATACGTAAACGCCGAGTCCTGCATGCACATATATGTCGCGATATCAAACTGAAATTGTTTGCAAAGGATTTCCATCGGATCATAATCGGAAATGTTTTATCGGTGTAATCACTCGACAACGCGTCTGTTATATACACTTGTAGGAATCAATTTTCACGATTGAATTGCTTTGCTGATATGGGATTTTCGGTGCGAGTATGATCTATAGAGGTTTGGAATAATGAATAGGTGCTCCATCCAACCACTGCGCGGAATATACAGGGTAGTCCACTGAAAACAATAAGAGCGATTTTATACCATTAGCATCATTTTTATGCAAAAAGCTTTACAGGACTCTTACCCTTTTGTACCACTAAGTGAGCATAGTGTATTTTTTTATTATTTCCTTTCTTAATATCCTAGAATATTATTAATTTTTATCCTTTAAAAAGTAATCCATTTCTTTCTGCAATTTCACAATTACACAAATTTCCAACCCATCTTCTACTGAACTATTAACGTTTTTCTGAACTAAAAAAGCTTCTGCCGTCTCTCTACGCGACCCGCCCACCTCCACTTTGTTCCGGCTACATTTAGTATTACAACCTGTGAAGCAATGACATTAGACTCTGCTCACAGGCAGATCGTTTTATTAACATAGACATCGTTTCTATTTGACTGTACAACCAATTGTGCATATTCTAGTACACTTCTGGAATGCTCCCTACTCCAAAAGAGGGTGTTCTGATACCGGTATTATTACGGTTGATCGGAACAAGAATTTGAATACAACATATCGCATATACTTACAGCGACAGTGTGGAAAAGTTCATTTGAACTGAAAACAATTTATACCTTTCACATAAACAACGCAAGTTCTGTACAGCAACTTTCTGTGAAAAGGAGGTTTCAAACTTTAGAGCACAGACCACCGCACGAAACTGAAAAGTTAGCTTCAATTTGAGAAACGTTGTCCGAAGCTATGGAGACATTTTGATCCACTTTGCAGCAACCTGTAGTAAATAAACTTTACACAAACATAGTAAACGAACAAATTCAAGTTTTAGTGGCAGACTGCGAACGCTCTTCCTGTACGAAAAACAAAACAGTTGGTCGCCTCTAGGTCAGTGTTTGTTATTGACATTTTCCAGCAACAGATTTTGATGTATTTCTAATAGGTGGAAAATTTATAGGTGTCATTACCGTGAAGGGTTATTTCATCATTATTTTTAAACGCAACAGATGGGTGACGATAAATTTGTTATGGGGATTAACATAAGCATGCTAATCTGTCATATACATACAACTACGTTCTGGAAATATCTTATCTCCTAGGTTAAGCTCTATCAGTCGAACTCCTTTCTAGGATAGAAATAATGTAATCATGAATTCTTTGAGTTGTGGTCGCTTGAAGTCGCTAAATTTATCCCATTAATGTTCAATGGGGTCCATATCGCGGTTTCTAGGAAGGCACGATAAACGTTTAAAATTTGTATTACCACAAAGTACCGACTCTGTATTTGTATAGCTCAACTAAGTTATTTTAATATTTATAATATTCTAAACGTAAATAGGTTGTCGCAATGAAGTTAGCGGAGCCTTAAATAAGCACCAGGCTTTTAGGACGCAGATGTAATGGAACAATAACTGTTAGGGTGTCGGAAAACCCGCCGGTTAACTTCCTTTAAGTGCTCAATGGGCAGAACTGTAGCAACTGCTATCTTTTTCACTACTTTTCGATACAAACAATTAGCGAGGGTCGTTTTACCACACAACTAACTCGAAAAACGACTTCATAGAGGTCACTGTTTCGGTAAATCAGCTACAGGGTATATATGTGGACTTAAAAACGAATCTTTAGTACAGTAAAAGAGAAAATGAACGTGAGGAATCTATAATATTTTGCTGATGAAAAGCTTCGGTAAACATTTCTGGTCAATGGGGGAACTCATGAAAGATATTTTATGCACACTAATACGGGTTTCACGAAATCTTTATTAAAAGATGAAGTTCATTCTTCGAGTTCGTTTAAGATTCTCTACTTAATAATTTTCAATCTAGCTTTTATATTAAAAAAACGCAAATTTGAGTGGGATGATGAAAGAATTCGATATCATTTTTTTTCTTGTCTAAAACGACCATTTGGTGCTTTGGAAATTGGAACTGACATTTACAATTGTTAGTTATTAAAGAAAACCTGGTCTACAATGTATTAAGCATGTGGAAGTTGAAATATAACAATATAGGTACTATACTAAAGTGAACGATGAGGGAGTGTGTTGAAATATTCTATACAGAAATACTGTTTGAAAAAGAACCCTGCTACTTACATTTACAACTAAATAAATGCGCCCCGCAACTCCCTCGCCTAGTAAATTATGTCGGCTTCACAAACAAGCAAGTCTTTGGGCCTAATGCCAGCATGCATTGTAGTACGAGTAATGGCTTGTGGCTTGCTGTAGTTTAGGAATCCCGGAAAGTGAGAAACCTGGATTCGAGTCCCACGTACGCGCAGTCATATATTTCGTGCAGCTTCCAATGAAATTACACATTTTCACTCACGGCGAGTACAAACACACATAATGAAGCCGAAACTTTTATCTATCTAATGCTTCCTGTTTGGAGTCGATTAATTAAAAAAGAAGCGTGATATTTATCTTTTAGTACAGGTCTACACGAGTAAAATTGTCGAGAATTTATGCATAGTAAAATGCTGCCTCTGTCGGAATTGTGCGGAACAAATAATGAACATTGGTATTCTAGTAATAAGCGGATTTGTATTAAAAAGAGAGTTTATCTGAAAAGACAGAAACAGTAGGAATAAATCTCAGCTGAGCTGTGGCGACATCTGCGAAGACATAATTTTTAATTTTTCTTTCGCATATGATGTTTCAAGCCTGGTTTACTGATGTGCTAGATCATATTTTTTACTTCCTTGTTTTCAAATAAGGCAATATAGATTATCTATCTATGCAAATAAAACTTTTATTTTTATAAGAAATATTGTATGTGGTGAAAACTTGCGTTTTGCGTATTATTTTAGACTTTTGTATTTTTAGAAAGTATGAAATTCTGTGGGTACAGCTCGGAAATCATTGTTTTGTGTTTCCACAATTTTATTCGACCTATCTACTTAGGTAAAATATTGTCAGTTGTCACATTTGTACAGGGTGTTCATTTAGTAAAGGTTCCCTATATCTAAAATTAGTATTTTCCGAGTACTTTTTTCCAATATTTTCACAGTTGTTAGATAATGTAAAAATTAATATCTCGATAACGCTTAGCAGTAAGATATTCGATTTTTGTAGTAGCAAGACGAGATGTTGGAATTACTAATCAAGCTAACAAATTTTCAAAATCTATTGCATAAGATTTTCTAATCATATAAAAATAGCAAAATGTTATTTTTTTTTTAAATTGGATGGTATCTATTTAAAGAAACCAATCGGTAACGGTATAAAGGACAAAAATGCGCATTCAATCATGTATAGTGTTTCTACTTTCTACATATTTGTTGGTTTCATTAATTAGATCCTACCCGATTACGACCGCATCCAAAATTTCAATAAATTCCAAGCAATATTTTTTTCGTTCTCTAGATACTTCTAACAGGCCCACGGTCCTATTAATTGGCTTCCTAGACCTTATTAAATTGTATAGAAGTCACTTTAATCATCATCCATAATGTGTATACATATAAATTTTAAAATAAAACAAAATTAAAAATTTTAAGTAACCCCCGACACAACGCCTGAACAGATCTTAATAAAACAAAAATTGTTTCTACCTATGTCCGTTATTGACTCCAAACGGCTGGACCGATGTTGATGAAATTTTCAGGAAATCTTCAGATTAGCCCAGCGTGTGATCCTGTGAAGTTTGGTAGCGATCGGATCAACAGAATTTTTTTTATCCGTTTATGTGAAGCCGGGGCGGGTCGCTATAATTTATAAAGTGACAATTGACAGCAAACGTCAAACGGCATAATGTCATTCGCAGTTTATCAAGTTTCAAACGATTTTACCACAATTATTTCTTCTGAGGCAGCAACGCGCCGGGTACCAGCTAGTAAATTATAGCTAAAAACCATCTCGATCACGTCAGCTTTCAAACAAAAAAAACTGCATCAAAATCGGTCCATTCGTTTAGGAGCTATGATGCCGCAGACAGACACACAGACACGTCAAACTTACAACACCCCTCTTTTTTGTCGGTGGTTAAAAATATAGTCCGCCGATAGCATTTATTCAAATAATGAAAAGTCTCGATATTTTGTCGTTCATGGCATACTAGATTTATACTAATTTATAGAATAAGAAAATGCGAAATTTTTCGAACTTTGTGAAAATAATGATTACAAACCATATATTTTCGAAAAGCTAACAAATAGCGCAAATCAGTGGTATAGCACCGCCTACTATAGTTTTCATTTAAAGAAATTGAACTTTAGGTTGTATCTTGAAATCGTTTCAATATAGAAAACTTCTGACTAAGCCACTGAATTGTTTGATGACAAATTAATGTCTGTCAATAATGATGTCAAAGTCACTAGTTGTTTACGGACGACAATATTTACATAACGACATTGCTTGAACGACTATCTGAACGACTTTTTTGAGAGGTACATTCTGTATCCAAGTCGTTATGATATCGGTCTTGAACATAAAGCAACGACAAAATTTGACGTATACTATTAAAGTTGGTATTAAATTTGACAAATCACATACTCCTTGATTAATTTGTGGTTAACAGTTTCCTACATCTTTGCGTTTCGACAGCTTATTGTTTACCTGCTAAGTCCATTATTAATACAATTTGTGATATCATGGTTAGTTGCATTAGGTCCAAGAGATAAAAAAACGGCCCGAACTTGCTCAAATAACTACTCCCCGGACAAGTACCCCGACAGGGATTGAACTACAGAACAAATCCTTGACGAGAGCGTGTACTAAACAGTTTGTCTGCACACCAGCTGCAGCGCACTGATGAGATCCAACGAGAGTGAAATCATGATATGCAGTTGCTGTGGACAAACAAACCAAATAGTTTCTATTCTTCTTTTATGTCCAAGAGGTCATCAAAAAACCACTGGGTAGCAGTACGAAATTTATTTAAGTGAACTGCAAACAAATATACCATTCAGGAAAAATTAATTTGATGGAAGTGATCCCGACATTATTGTTGAAAATTTTGCTTTCCTGAGTCGCAATTAATTGAGAATAAACCATGCATGTTCATTATTTGGTAAATTCATTTCATACGTGTACGTGCCACAATAATTGTGTTATCAAAACAACCAAAAAGTAGAATTATCGTTTACATACGACAGCGAATATGGCGTCGCTGGATAACGACAAATTGCAGTCGTTAACGTACGATGGTCGTTTATTACAGAATAAGGAAAATCGTTGCGATGTCGTTCATAGGCGACAATCGGTAGTGAACGATGTCGTTGGTGCTTACAGAATCGACCCGTTACTTTCTAGTCTTTCTGGATTGCAAGAGTGCATTGGTTTTGTTTTTTGAAGTTTTTGAAGTTGCCTGGGTTCTACTTTAATTATATTATATTATATTATATTATATTATATTATATTATATTATATTATATTATATTATATTATATTATATCATATCATATTATATTATATTATATTATGTTCTGTTTGAAATTCGATCACGACTGAATTTTTCTTGTTCGTGGAAAACTAAAGCTAAATAGGTACATACCTATCACCGCGAACAAGTCAAACATTTTTATTGCCCGAGACAGACAGTTTATTGCAATAAAATAAAAATGGAAAGAACGCAGGAAAGTCAAATCATTCTTAGTGGTTATCAGTCAGTACACTTAGCAACTCAAAAATGAATATTCCCCTAAGTAATCAACAAATGCGTCTCACGAAAAGTTAACAGTTTTGCCTTTTACTCTTAAAATCTCAATTCTGTATTTTAGAGTGACAATAGCCGATGTCACTGTTTGCAATAGATATCGACAACAAAAGAAAAGTAATACAAATTGGGAAAACTGAGAGTAAGGCTAAATCAAACGTCACTATAAAGAAAAGGAGCAATTTTAATTAAAATAGGAAAAGCTTGTAAACGGGAATCCACTATCAATCAGATAAGACGTATTTATAGAGAAAGTTGCGTCCACTAAAGCTATAAATTCATCACCAGCAAAAGTCTAGGGTATTTGACCTCAATTGAAACTAAAAACTTGCTGAACAATGCTCGCAGAAACCAGAAACGAATGCATCGGTACGAAAAAGTAATTGAGTTTTCCGGTCCATTTATTTTTACGTCATCGTTAATTTTTGTAAGCTTCTATTATTTGCTGATAAAGTAACGTTTCTGATCCAGAGAAATTAAAGTAAAAAGATCTTTATAACTATAAAACCCACAAAGGAAAATATACGCGGTCTCTACTACGAGTATATGAAAATTAGGCAGTTTATAAACAGTTCTTTTCCACTCATGTTTATATTTACTTGTTCGTGTTATTTCAATGAAATTTCCACATTTCCGGATACTTTATTTACGTTTTTTTAAATGCCTGAATCAAAGCATTCACCACTAGGGAGAAATGTTGTTTTAAGATTTCTGAAATTATGCAGTAAACACAAGTCAAAAGTGTATACAAAATTTTATTTGAAACTTGTAGTCAAACGGTCAGTTGTTTGGCTTCCTGCCCGCAGGCATCAACTGCAACTTGTGATTGCGTGGTAATCAAAGAGAATGCGATGATAAAAAATGCATTAAAAATGCATTAAAAACAAAAATAAATTTATAAATCAAATATTTAATATCTATGTTGCTTTATAAAATACCTCATGTTAAAGCTTTTTGATGTGCATTGAAAATGTTAATAAACTATTTCGAATGTTTTTATAAAAGCATCTTTTATAGGTATATGGAGCACGGCATTATACGGTTTCGTAACGTTGACGATATTAGAAGCAAATAGTTAACTACACACGCCAAAACCAGTGACACAATATTTAAACTCGATACGTGTTTTGCTGACAACGTCAGTGTATTTAGATTTGAACTTTTTAAAGAAAAGAAAATTGTAGGTTGACATTAGAAAAGGGCGATAACGTCGCAGTTTTGTCATAGTTGAAAAATATACTTAATACAGTCTAAATGTTGGGAATTAAAAAACTAAGTCGACATGTGCCAGCGTTTTTGCGTCACAAACATTGTTACAATATTTTTACTTTACACCCTGTATAAAATGAACAGCAGGTGGTAGGGTGAAGTAAAAGCTACTTGCTTTGATTTATGTAAAACTCTGGGCAAACAATATACGAGTGTGGTAAATTGCAATATTTAAACAAATCAATACTGTATACAGAAGTATAAATTACTGCACCAGAAATATTTCAGAATTGTTAAAAGCGTAGAGTTTATCGCGGTAACACTAAAACGGAAAGTTTTAATTAAATTTTTCGTATTCTTGGCTTTTACGATGTATACTTATAAGAATTGCGGAATTCGTCTACTGCAATTCCAACTTTAAAAATAATACGAGGATCTGTACTGATAAATTCTGAAAAATAAATGCATCGTCTGAAAGATGTTTTCTAACATGTGCTTTTCAAATAGCGGACACACAAAAATTAAAGCGGATTAAGATGCAGAATTACCAGCCGGATTCAAATCTTGAGGTTGCAAATAATATTGAGAACTAAATTGATTAAAATAATTTTTAAATTAAAGTTGCATCCAATCAAATTCCTCACATTATAAAATTATTTTCTACTATGCAGGGTGTCCCATTTCTTCTGTACAGCACCTAAACATTGTTTTCTTTAATTGAACACCTGTATCTGATTGCATTTTGGAATTGTTTATTGAATTTAAGGGCCACTTCGTTAAAAATACGTTGGGTCTAAGTCTTACGGTTCCGGAGTTACTTGACGTTAAATATCGTCATTTTTCAAATTTCATCAGGTATAACTAGTGTTTCAAAATTTCCAGAAATTTATTTTTTGGAAAAATTTCCGAAATTTTTCGGAAAAAATGGAAAATTTGGAAATTTATGCAATAAATATTTTCATTTTTCATCCGAAAAGACCCATAACACGATTTATCAATTATCAGCTACAGTTCATCAAGATTAATACATAATTGAATAACGGGAAGAATATGAGTGCTATGGACAAAAAAATTACAGTTTTGGGTCCAGTACGTGGCACTGTTTCAAAATCAGTCATTAAAAATGGGTGCTGTTATTTTAAACTTTTTACAATGACGTCATAACTTGGTCAAATATGGCGTTAACAATGAGCAAATTATGTCAGAAATAGGGCACTAGAAAACAAAAATTGGCGTGTCCGAGCGTCTTTTTCGAAAATGATTCCTGAATTTTTATGGAATTAATTTCTTACTTTTTAGTCACCCTGTATATAAATCGTTGTTTTGGAAGGGTTTATTATTATTAGTAATATTTATATTGACAATGCAATATACTGATCGTGTATGGGCCGCTTTAGTATTTTATTTTTCACTAAAATTTGGAAGAAACGCATTTTTACCAAATTTCGCTATTTCAAATCAATTTCTTTTGGGTATTTTCATTTTGAATTCATCTTCAGTTCTTGTGTATTTTGGAGTTCTGAATGTGTGAATTTCAGCAGTCTCACTCTCCGACCAGCAACAATTTTTTGCAATTTTTACACGAGTTGGTGCTCTGTTTTCGGCACGTGCGTTGGCTTTCCATTTTCTTAAACACAAAGTAAATAATAGGTAGCGGACCTTCGTTCATCTTGCATTTTTTATGATACAAAAATGAAATAATACATCATGTAGGTGCAATCTTCAACTACATTCTCATAATATACAGAATTTTCATGCGCACAGTGGTTGGATCTGGAACTTTATATTCTTTATAAATTTACTCCACGCGCCAAAGCAGTACACAGCAATCAAACTCGACACGCGTGTCGCAGACAACGTCAACATCCTCATGAATATGAAGATTATCTTCATAATCGTCGTACTTCTGAGGATGCTGAGGTTACTTGACTTCGTTAATGATGCTGACAAGTATCTATCTTGTGTCGTTCCATGTGCTGATGAAATTATTTGTTTGGGTGATCTCAACGTTAATCTGTTGAACTTTAATGATTTGGTGGCTCGTTTATTTCTCGACTCCTCCCACTTTTTCCAGGGAGACGCGTAAACACCGCGGCGCAACGGATAGGTCTCCTACGCCACAGAAAGCGCGCGTTTTACCCATCCCGGTCATGCTGCTTTCTAAATTGCAAATTTTTCGTTCAGCACGGCACATAATCAAAATTTTTACGTGGTACGCGATACATATTCTATTTATGCTTGATATTACAGTACTAAAAGTTATAAATTCGATTAAGAGGGTCTTCCCCATTGTTTTGAGTCTTACAATTTCAGTCAAATCATCTACGACTCTACGAGAGTCACTATCACTAGCGCCAGTCTGCTGGATTATATTTTTCTCTCCAACAGTTGGTCGGTGTTGTAGTCTGGTACCATCGATGCTGATCTCTTGTCGGACCACAGGATCGTGTACTGTGGACTTGCTATTGCCTGTCCGAGTTCGAAATATAAGTTTGTTACCCATCGTAATTTGTAAAATATTAATTTATATAATATTTTGCTTGATTTTCGAAAACGATTTTCTTCTGCAAAGTAACATTAATTGTAAATTAACAATTTTTAATATCGCTTTTTGATAGGCATGCTCCTGTTAAGTCAATCCGCGCCTCGAAGCCTAAATCTCCTTGGTTGACTGATGAAATTAAAGTCGTTATGAAAAATCGTGATAAGGCTTCATCCAACTTTAAAAAGTCAAAACTGGTCACGGATTGGGACACTTACAAGAGGCTTCGTAATTATACTTTGTATGTGGTCAGCCGGGAGAAAAGATTATATTTGGAGCGGGGGACTTCGGGTGGTGGCTCCAGAGAGGTTTGGTCGTCACTGTCGGAACTTGGAGTCACAGGTCGGGGAAATCCAACCATTCCCCCTCATCTTCCCAATCCCAATGTCATCAATCTCCATTTCTCTCCTATTAATTCTCCTTCGGCTTCTGATAGTTGCAAAGCCCGAATTTCATTTTACAATTCTCATCTATTTAGTTCAGATTTACGATTTAGCTTTAATATGGTAACTATTTAGCTTAAAGTCTATCTATCCACGGGATCTTCATCATACGTCTGTAGCACCACATTTCAAACGCTTCTACTCTTTTGCGATCCGCCTCTCCTATTGTCAAAGTTTCGCACCCGTATAATGCCGTACTCCATACATACGTCTTTAAGAGTCTCTTCCGAGTTTTTACATTAACCGTTCCTGAACATAACAGTTGTTTCTTTTTGGAGTAGGTAGGTACGTCTCTATACACAATATTTTACCTGCTTGTCAGTATGGATTTCGTAAAAATTCTTCCGCCTCTTCTGCCCTGGCTCAGGTTACTGATAGCATTTTCTCCGCTTGTGACAAGAAGGCACATAAATTTATTGAACTTTCATGGCTTAATATGAAGAATCGAGGCAGGTTGCATCTGACCCTTTTTGTCCATAAACTTTCAGCGACCGACAACTCCTCTGACCTTTTGCGCAACTTACCGATCAAACGGTCGGATGTACATGATATTAACATCAGATTTCACGGTAGGCTGACAGTACCTCAACATTCGACGGCTATGTTTCGGAGAAGTTTCACCTATAATACTGTTAAAGTTTACAACTCAGTACCTGATTGGCTTAAGGCATTTTCTCTCCCTACATTCAAAATCAAATTAAAAGATTATTTTTTGCTGCAGCAGTGATTAATTTTGCTTCTTATATTGTTGCTTACTTCACTTTTCATTTTTTCCATGTTATGTACTTTATTAATTTTTTTTCGTTTCACTGGGTATTTTTAATTATTATACTTACATGATATGTAATTTGATTTATTTACTTCGGCTAGATATATTTGTTTCTGTAATTATTTTTTGGTGTGGGACTGGTTAAGTGGAAGAGTAGTCTTTGACTCAACTTCGCCAGTCCCCACAATTCTTGTTCCCAATAAAGTCGTTTCTTATTATTATTATTGTCAGCAAAACACGTGTCGATTTTAATTACTGACAATGACAAGAGTAATTCTCGAACTTTACCTTAAGTTATATTTTAATACTTTTAATTGGTAATTAATTTGTAAGAATATAAAGTGACTGAAGAATTAAATTTATTAGCCTCTTTCACTTAAAGGAATGAAACTGAAGGGTCAAGTACCTTTTAAATTCAATTGCATTTTCCACATTAATCCAGCAGAGTATTAAAATCACCAAGGCAGAAACTGTAACGAATGAAATTGAGAGTCTATGCCCCTGTTTTGTTGCAGTTTCCCTTTGTATCGTTGATAATAGTCTATCTAAGGGTGCGGTCAGTAGAATTGTGATTCCATGCATATAATACCGTTGGAAATATTTTTACGTATATGTAGGTGCGTTTATCTTGCAAGAATTAATTGTATTACGAACCCTTGTTACATTATAATAAGGGAAAGTTCATTTCACAAAATCCATTAATACACATTAAATAGTTGCCTTTAGTTAAATATGACGAATATGAACAAAATGTTGTGTGGTATAAGCGTGGGCCTTGAATGAAAATATAAAAATAATACACGTATAAAACGCTTACATATTTTTCTTAAGATACGATGCTTTTATCTTAATCGTTGGCGCCTGATTTATTAAATAAAATTGTGATTAATATCGCAGTTGACTTTTATCAGGCTGAGGAAGTAACAGTTTTCCGTTAGGGATTGAGGACAATCACATCAAGTTTAGACAATACGTTCGCTCGCAGAAAAGGCTACAGAATAGGTACAGGAGTCCCACTCATTTTGTTTGCTCGCAAAGCATTATTGTTTCTGCAGAAAACTGGCCCTTCTTGGAGACAATGAGCGACATTTGAATCGCTGTCAGATATTCTAAATTTATGAAAATGCATCGCAGTTGGGGATCATGAAAAACATATTTAGATCATTTTCTGATCGAAGTTAAGTAAAAAGAACAAATTATTACATGTAAGTCAGATTGAAAAACTCTGCATGTTTTTATGCATAATATGGAGCTTAGTGTGTCAGCAGTTGCATTCAAACATTACTGACGGGGCGAAGTGCTGGTGTGTGAATCTTGGAAGGGCTGAAATTAATTTAAATAAATATCAATATGCAAATCGACACTCCAAACACTCGTATATGCCAATGCCTTATTTAATTTGCATTTTAGTAATTTCATCAAATCCATTGTTGTTGTTTACATACACAGTTGTGGAAGGCAGTTCCTACGATTCACGCAATGCAATCTCTACCTATGCCAGAAACAAATCTGAAAATTTGCGAATATAATTTCGGCTTCTGCCTGCGGTTCGCTGATAAAATATGTTTACAAGTTTATGGGTATTTATCTACATCAAAATTTTTATGAGGTGATATACGTAAATGTTTCATTGTTTGATGCTCTTGGCAAGTTGAGATAATGCTAATTGTACTGCAATAAAAAAACACTTTACACCGTGCGTAAATGACAGTAATTAATAAGGGAAGGGGGGAGTGAACAAGATGATAGGTTGCCTGGTGTGTAACGCAACCCCACCACCCATTCCGATAAAAACAATTTCAAATTCATCGTGCCTAGGGGCTGCTAGAAGGGTATCGTAAATAATTACCCGTAGGGTCCCTGTATTTAGAGAGTACCGCAATCAATAGCTCCACTATGTTTCAGAACTGTGAGTAAATATGGCGGACTGCCGTGTCAGCAGCAAAATGTCATTCGGACGTTCCGCCACAATTCAAATTTGGCGGCTGTTATTGTGAGTAAATATGGCGGAGATTGCGGTACTCTCTAAATATAGGGACCCTAATTACCCGGATCACTAAGCGCCCTCTGGTGACAAATTTTTCGTGTTGCTGCTGCGAAGAGCGTGGGAAACAGCAGCAGTTTCTGCAAGATTATAACTGCCTACCAAGACCACAAGTTCATCAATTTCCACACGAGCACTGAGCTCTGAGCAACTTCAAATGGTAACGTCTATGGCAGTATGAGTCCTGCAATAGTCATTAACAAAGAGGCCAGCACATGTTCAACAAAATAGGCAATTATTCTTCTAGCATGAATTTACACCAGAACCACCATCCTCATTTGATATGGTGTCTTAAGGAGAAACCTCGAGATAACCTAAAAAGTCAGTGTTTTGAGTCTTGCTTCCAGTGTGAGGTCACGACTCTCTTCTCGATTGCTGTATTTAAGTCACTAATGGTAAACATATCGTTGGGCTTGCAACATCCTTAGATCTCTACGTACTTTCATGCTCTATCAGCAGTAGTCTTATGTATGTTAGATGTTTTTCAATATTGCATGTTTCGAATGTGCAGATGATGTACTGATAAGTTCCAAAAGGACGAAACCAGTGGTCTACGGTTTTCCATGCACATTCGAAACATGCAATATTGAAAAACATCTAACATACAGAAAACATTAACTTCAGAAGAATTATAAATATTATGAAGGAAATTCCAACACTACCTCAAAATTAAAACGAAGTTATTTGCCCTGATTTCTGAGTAAATATGACAAAATGTTCATTATTAACCATAAAAAGAGAGTAAAGAGAGTAATCTTTGAGAATACATAAAAGATAAAACGCCTCTGTGGTATTAAACCAGAATTCTATCGGCCATATGTGCATTACTCCCTATGACCTGTACAATTATACAGGACTGTGCCATTATCGATAACGGAGTCGAAGCCGGTTAACGTAACAATTATTGTTTTAGTTCCGGACATAGCCGCGGGGTATCGCATTTCAAAACACTAAACTGAACATAGCGCTTTCATAACTGTTTGGGATATTTTTCATTCGGGCTCTAATCGGGAAGTTGCTGGAACAATGCATGAAAACGGGCATGGCGAATGAACCGTTATGGCAACATTGTCTATAAATTCTCACAGATAGTTCTTAAACTGACATTTCACTTGAAAGATTGTTAATTTATTTATTTTCTTTGTTTTATTCAGTGGAACATGGAAGTCATGTGTGGTTCTCCAAACTGATTTTTTTAATGTAGATTTTCAGTTTTATTCTGCAGTTTTATAACTTTTTTCATGTTTTCAGATTTCAGTTAAAAAACCCTTAGTCGAATTCTGGAACACACTATATAACAAAACATATGAGCTCTACGGAAATTATACTATTTTAATTATATAGAACGTTTCCAAAGGCTGGTCTTCACATTTTGAATACTTCGGCGAGTTACCATAATATTGATAATATTTATGTATAATTAGCAACGTTGAAAACTTCAGTAATCATTGTCTATTGATGTTATTATATAAAACCACGGAGGACGATATTTAAATGTTTAATGTAAATCGATAAAACAGCAAGGAAACTGTAATAAACAAACTAGCTGGCCATCGCTGCTGCAACTGAAAAAAAATGTTGTTCTAGTTGTTGTAACAGCAGTTTTAACTAACGAATTAAAACAGAGTTTTCTCTATAATGTCATTGGTGCGTGAAGCACGTACTGCAACTAGTATTTAGCGAATTTGATTGTTTGTTTTTCGTTTAAATCTCCACGCGGAATAAACCAATGTAGAAGTAATACGAGTACATTATTTTTGCGTCACAATTTTGTCATGAATTTAGTAGAGGCAGATACGTTTAGTTAAACCATGGATAAAATTTTTATGATTTCAGCCGGAAATAATAAGAGGACATATACCTACAAAAACAATACGGTAAGACTCATATAATATCTTCGGTCCGGTGGTTATCGGATGGACATCCTGAACTTTATGAGTAAGTTATAAATTTTATGATATCCCACGTCGATTTTTGCTTTAATAAAAGTATGAATTGGGTGGATATCGTTCGAATTTAGTACATTTTGGGAGTGTTTTAATAGACAAGAACAAAGATTTCGATCTCATTCAATTGGAATTTCAAAAGAAATTTTAATGAAAACTTGCTAGCATACATCGGGGTGTTCCTCTTCAGTTAGTGTTATTTCTCAAGATAATGTATGCTAAAGAATCATGCATTTTGTACATTCCGTATAGAATTTACTTAGAATTTCAGGATTCAAAATATATAATACTGAATATATCAATATATTATAATTTGATTCTGAAATGGAACAACTTTATCAATTCCGGAAATCCAGGTTTATCCTAAACGAAGCACCTATTCTATTATTCTATATTTCCTTTTTGGGATGTTCAATATAAATATGGCACGAGTATACTTGCGTATGACTAAAAAGAATTTCTTTTTTATAAAGTCAAAATCTATCGTTGTATAAAGAATTCATGGGATAGGTATCTTCTGCTTAAGTAAAACAAATTATTTCATATAAATAAGAAAACAGGGTTTGGCACTGAATGAACCCTATCCCACCCTTGTAAGTTTCGTTCACCTGCCTGTCTACGTGCTTATTGCTGATTAGAAATAGCTCTGAACGAAGTGGAAGCAGTTTTGATAGACGGACACGGCATGAAGATCAATAAAAAGAAAACCAAAATTTTGGTATATAGAGGGCGTGAAAATAGAACTAAAACTAAAATACAAATAGGAAATGAGAAGATAGAGGAAGTCGCGGATTTCTGCTATTTAGGAAGTCAAATAACTCGTGAAGATAGGAGCACTAGGAATATAAAACAAAGAATAGCGCAGGGCCGAAGCATGCTCGGGAACGGTCAATGTAGAAACTCGGAAGAAACTCTTAAAGACGTACGTATGGAGTACGGCACTGTACGGATGCGAAGCTTGGACAAGAGGAGAAGCGGATCGAAAAAGAACAGAAGCGTTTGAAATGTGGTGCTACAGACACATGATGAAGATACAGTGGATAGATAAGGTTAGCAATAGGGAGGTATTAGAAAGAGTTGGGAAAAGTGACAGGTATGGAAGACAATAAAGAATAGGAGGGATAGGATGGCAGGACACCTTCTTAGACACGAAGGAATAATTCGCGACATACTAGAGTCGGAGATCGGGATAAAAAGAAGTAGGGGTAGGCCCAGATTAGACTACGGCTCTCAAATAGTTGGGTATGTAGGATGTTCTACTTTTATGGAAATGCGGGATAGGAAAGGACTGAGAACTTCATGATGATGAAAAAAGATTATTTGTTAGATTCAATTACTGATGACAGTCAAACCGTTGCCGTTCAATGTTTCAAAACAAGCGGAAATTTTTTCGTAAAATGATATTTTTTCTTTTCAGAAAATAATACGTGGACATAGGTATTGTATAATAAATACATACAGTACTTCTCGACCACTATCAGTTCTTGTGAAAGTTGATCTTTTTCAAATTTTACGACCAAGGTTTGGATTAAATTTAGCTCGAATTGGCTGTTTTTTGACTCTCTACTTAAATATTATTCCAATTTTGTGAATTTCTGGCATGTAAAATTATAAAAAACATTTCGGCCCCGTTTGGGACTTTGTCAAGATTTACGAGAAATTGTAGAAAGTATAAAAGGGCAAATTATTTTTCTAATAAAATTTTTAAACAATAAGAATTATTTATAACATAACTATGTATACAGAATTAAAAATAAAAAATATAATTTAGCACTTTTGATTCTGATAAAATTATGAAACATGAAAAAATGTACCTACACCCTATGTACATAATATGTATATTAATTTAGTAATAATGATAATCAATTATTCAGTAATATATCTTTACTTCCTTTAGAAAAGAAAAATTTTATTAGAAATCAAATTTGTCAAATTATCAAAAAATCACAAAAATTCATGTATAAAAATAAACAAAAATGGAAGAGAAGTTTTAAATAACATTAAAATAACCAAAAACTTTCTTTAAAATAACCCACAAATAATTATTTTAAGACCCGATAAAAGTAATAAAACAGTAATTATGAACTATTACAAAAATAAAATATATGAACTATTAAATGACCAATCAATATATACAATTCTTCCTAAAGACAATGCCATGAACTTATAAAATAAAAACAATAACTTCATTTCTAAATTACTTGAATTTCCTCAAACCTCATTTACAAACTTAAAATTCAAAATTCTCGCATACATGGCCTACCAAAATTACATAAAATTGGTATTTCTCTTAGATCTTAGACCAATTATGGTTTCTCGCATTCAAAGTCCGTTTTATAAATTATCAAGATTTCTATCCCACATTCTTTCCAACATCGTAGGTAACAATGAATTTTACATCAAAGATTCAATTCCTTACAAAAAAAAAGCTGACCGTGTAATTAAACTTTCTAGCCCACATTTTAGAAAATCTGCTATGGGCAACTGGACACTAATTAAATGTGTGTAATTTTTCTTTTAATATCACAGTAAATACCACCTTAACACATTACGTCTTGATAAAAGTTTTAAATTCATGACAAATAATTGTTTAAAATGCTTCCAAACATCCACTTTTTCAAACGAGATTTCAGTGTGGGCGTGGCTTAAACTCAAATGACGTGCTTTGCGCTCACCAATGAGCACGATCAAATAGTTTAAAAACCTATTCCCGCGCAGACACCAAACGGCAAATAAGTGAGTCAAATATTTTCGCCCAAATTTTCATTTTTTCAAATAAAAAAAAAGTCGTCCAGTTGCCCATTGTAAAAGTTTTACCGTGCTTAATAAAAAGTAACTATCCCCAATTTTATTATGACAATTACAAATAAAAGAACAAATCAATTTTGTAATAATAATATCTACTATTAAACATTCAAAAGAAAGATACGAATTATATTTCAATATCGTATATAAAAATGATAAAAATATACCACATAGCATTAATAACTCGTTAAAAAATAGTTTTTAAATAGCACAAAAAACATAATAATTTTATATTCTCATTTAAAAATACCCATCCAAATTAAAAATTCTTGATGGCTTTTCTATTTCTCCTTCCAAGCTTGTTCATTTTGATGCACCAAAAAAAGCTGATTCAAAAATTTTTTATCTACGTATTTTTATATTTTTTGTGCACCCTGTACATCAAAATCAAAGTTTGTCAACGTGAATCGTATTTATAGCTAGAGAAATTATGAAGAATTATTTTTTTTTCGAAAAACTGAAAATAACAGTTTGTATAAGTAGGTACATATGTATGTATAGTTGTCCATCCGTGGACGCACTGTATTTTATCTGTTTCATAATTTTATCAAAATCAAATGTGCTAAATTAAAATTTCTATTTATACACATAGTTCCGTCATAACTTAACTGGCACAAATTGAACAATAATACCTACTTAAACCTTGAGGTAATTCGTCTTCGTCAATTTACAAAAAAAAATTGGTTTCGAAATATGAAGCTGAATTCTGAAAATATGGAATTAATCGCCTTATACCTTTATGTTCTATAAACTCCTCGAACAAGACTCGGTGAGAAACTATCCACTCAAGGTGATAAATTTTTAATTAGTCTCAATTCCTACATTTTTAATTTATTAAATGAAATTTCCCACTTTAATGACATTTCATAGAATTTAATGAAGTGAACTACAACCTTAGATAATCTTATTACACTTAGTACGAATAATTGAGCATTTCAGTTCACGAATTTTCTGCTACATTCTATAGGAAAATAAATAAATTTGAAATTTCTATCATGGGAGAACTACAAATAAACAATCAATTATCCAGAACACTAATTCTTTAAATCTACAAAAAGTTAAGTAAAATGGATTTTGAAACTTGATTTGACTATTAACTGGCGGTTGGAAAAGAATAACGGTAGAAAAGGGATGCCGGGATAATATCAATTTTATGAGTAAGGAAGAATCATTAACGAATTTGACGCCGATAAAGTTTTACTGTAGAAACTAAATTTAGACTGTCAGTTGTGCCTAAATTTAGTACAAACGCAGTTTAATTAAAGTTTAGTTTTTGGTGCAGGAGAGACCTATCAATTCCGTCCTCAAATTCTTGAAGGAACGGGATTTATTCGACAAACGCATAAGAAGGCACAACTGACTTATAAAAACAAACGTTAGCCACCCAAATTGATTTTCATGCGAGAGATAAAATGAGTCTATATATATACAGTTGTCATTATTGATGGTCACATAAGATGTATTCAACTGGTGTGTACAACTTTCTTCATTAATATTTCAAAGACCACCTGGTTCTCGACATTCGGAACTATACCAAGTAGGAAACGTTAATATTTCACGAATAATTGTACCGCCAAATGTGACAACTAACGTAAAATATGTATAGTACCTTTTGACCTATCATGTAATGATGCATAATACATTCTAGTTCTTGTTAGTTTGATACTCGCGCGGTTTAAGTTTGGTAAATTGTTCCGTAATTCATATCAATGCAGTATGCCGGCAAAAAAATTACAAATTTCATGTTGATTTTCTACCATACCAGACAAAGTCAATACGACCAGAAAATTTTAAATCCTAAAAGAGGATCTGATTAAAAAGGATAACACGGCCGAACGCACAAACCCCTAAACGAAATTCATATGACAAACAATCCAAAACGAATGTATATCCGCTTTTCAAATATCCAACAGGTTGCTCAAACTAGGGTGAAAGTGAAGATTGATGTAATGCAAATTTACCAGTACATGTAGACGATTCCTAAATCATAAATCCTCAAAAAAACTCCTATTTTCGTTGTGATTTGAGGGTTTCTCATAGAAGCAGCAGAGGTAGAGCTTTGGGGTTTTCGGTAATCTGAGCTACTTTCTTGAGTATAATGGAATGCCGAAACCAGAATTAGGATATCGTATTTAGTTTTCGAGAAAAAAAATAATGTTGACTTTTATCGATTTTCAAAAACTCTCTCCAATTCTTTTTGAACTAAGCGGACTAAAACTGTTATGATTGACTCCTATAGAACTTTTTCCAATGAATTCAGCGGCGTACTCAGATTTTTTCTAGGTAGCGTATTTTTTGAGTTATGACATAAAGTTGAATTTTTTAAATGGAAATCATAGTAGGCTTTGGTCTAGTTCGAAAGGTCTTTTTTAAGCTATCAAAATATATGTATACTTTTATATTGTTATTTCAAAAAACGGCAACGATTTTGGTACTTTTTAAGTTTTAACTTTATAAAACAAGATAGGTAGGTACATCCAAGATACCTGTGATTTTATGTTAACAACTAAATAATTATCTGTTGACATACATTAAGCCCGTTATTGCCAGGCGCTTTTTAGGCGGCTGAATCGTTTTAGGCAGCTGAAATTTATGCCGCTGAAATTGATGTGTCAGTATCTTGACGTTACGTCAGAATTTTAGCTTGTATTTTTGTTTGAGCGTAAAAATATAGAAAATAATAATAATCATGATTCTATCGATGGTTCAGAAACTATTAGTAATTAATAAGTTAGTTTTAATCATGATGGTGGACGATGAAGCAAAATTTTAATATTAACTGATTACTGTCATTTTGACAGCAAATGTCAATATTACTTTCTGCCGCCTAAAAAATGAACACGCTCAGAACAGAAAAAATAGTTTAAGCGCAGTAACCGCCTAAAATTAGAAAATTCAGCGGCCTAAAACGATTCAGTCGCCTAAAAAGCGCCTGGCAATAACGGGCTTTAGCAAAAGTTGCATGCAGCTAGTTTTATTAATAGATTAATGGTAGCTTTAGACGATGCGCTTTTTCGTGCATCTTGATGCATGCGTCGTAGCGCAAACAAGCGCATGCCCGCCTGCATGCGTTACTTTATAGCGCACCAGACATTTTACCGAGATGCAAGGTGACGCAAGTATGTCCCGAGTCAGATGGGAATCTACTTGCATCATTCGTGCGCTACAATAATAATATTTTAATTTTGCAACGAAGAGGCTGCTTCCATCACTTCAAGAAGTGCCATTGAAGTGAACTTTTGGTTTAGGTTCATGCACGATGGAGCTCCTACTTATTTTACATCAACTATTTGGGAACACCTAATCAAAACTTGCGAAGAAATGAAGAGAATCGTCATCTAATCTACTAGTGTACATTTGGTAGCCAAACGAGGAACATTTACTTTGAGTTTGCCTAATTTTTTCACTAGATAGATAGTCAAAAGTTAGAAAAGATGACTTAACTTGAAGCCTTTCCAAAATGTAAGACAAATTGCTATTGTAGTTCTCAACGTTGCCATCCAAACCGTAAAAATAAACAATGAGATATAATAAACCAAAACATTTTTTTAGGTTTTCAAAGATGTCTGTCAATTCTAATTGTTCAAAGTCCGTCGAAGACATTCTGGTGAAATTTTGAAAAACCAGCCACCATCCATCACCATTTTTTTCTAACGAGCAATAGTCGCCCTTTTCTTTTAAAAATTCTCGAGTCCAACATTTTCGTTCGCGTTTTTTGTTCTTTGCTATTATAATAAAGGCAATAACAAAACGATCTAGACTTGCTCAAACAACTACTCCCCAGGCAAATACCCCGACAGGCATTGAATTATAGAGCAAGCCCTGACCGACGATGCGTACTAGACGGCGGTGTATGTGCTACTCAAAATAGTAGATCGGAATCCATATTTGCAACTAGCGCAGTGAAACGAACTCCTGTTTAAATACTATGATGCATGAAGAAAAGGGCATGCGTTTTCTGCCTTCTATGGCATGCGCAAATGCATGCAATTACGCATGCATTGCCGCACCAAAAGATGCATCGTCTACAGCCACCTTAATAGATACATATACATAATAGCACTTCAAAATTATCAAACTTTCGAAAAATACGACATAATTGCTGTTTTCAATGAATGTCGTGAGAATGTAAATGATCTATGGATCTATATCTCAACAGGTACACAAAAAAATCCTTGATACCCGCATTTCCAGAATAATACCTATCCATCGATTTATTAAATTTAGATACCCAGAAAAAAGACAACCAAACAAAATGATGTTTTCGAGATTAAAATTAAATTTAATTCACTATGGGTCATTCAATAACCCTAGAAACAAAATTCATAATAAAGAAAATAGGGAAGAGGAAGAAATAAATGTTTTATCGTTGGTTGAGGCGACACCAAAAACTTCTTGTCGCGAAATCGAATCACAAGTTGGTGTTTCCAAATCAAAAGTTCAAAACACATTAAAAAAGGCAAATATAGGCCATATAAAATCTAAATTATTCACCATCTCTTCCCGGGAGATCAAGAAAGAAGGAATAATTTTTGTAGGTGGTACTTAAATAAAATTCAAGAAAATCCAGAATTTGGGCGGTCTGTCATTTGGACATATGAAACTCACATAAGCAGCGTAGGATTATTTAACAGGCATAATGTGCGTCACTGGTCTGATACAAATCAGCACCAAACTTTTGAACGTCAGAGGCAAGGACGTTTTGGATTTAACGTTTCGTGTTTTATTTTGGGTAGTCAACTAGCATACCAAATTTTTGATGGAAACTTAACGGGATTGAGATACATTAATTTATTGAATATTAACGCAGAGGCGATAATGGAAAATGTTCCGTTAATAAACATAAACAGGGTATATTTCCAACAAGATGGGGCCCCTGCACACAATTCCGCAATAGTTAGAAATTATTTGGAAAATCATTTTCCGGGTAGATGGTTGGGTACAAATGGACCTATATTGTGGCCTGCAAGATCACCGGATCTGAGTATATTAGACTCTTTTGTTAGGGCATTTTCAAAAGAAAAAATATACATACGAAGATACAACAATCAAGTCGAGCTAGCAGAGGCAACACATGCAGCTTTCCGATATTTAAGTCCATCCTATTTTTTAATTAATGCCATCAATCTATTAACTAAAAGATGTAGATTATGTGTTGAAAAACATGGCAATCAATTTGAGCAGTTCCTATAATTTTTTTGTTTGTTGTTTTTCTTGTTTTTGTTTGTTTTGTTTGTTTTGTTTGTTTTGCTGTTTTTTTTCTGTTTTTGTTGCTTTTATTTCAGTTCTTATTAGAAGTTGCTAACACAAAATCACAGGTATCTTGGATGTAACTACGTACGCCACTGAATTCCTTGGAAAAAGTTCTATAGGAATCAATCTTAACAGTTTTAGTCTGCCTAGTACAAAAAGGATTGCAAAGAATTTTTCAAAATCGATAAATATCAATATTTTTTTTTCTCGAAAACTAGAAACGATATCCAAATTCTGGTTTCAGCTTTCTATTATACTCAAGAAAGTAGCTCAGGTTCGCGAAAACCCCAAGGCTCTATCTCTGCTGCTTCTAAGAGAAACCCCGAAATCACAACGAAAATAGGACACCCTTTACTTCCACTTGCTTTGAATACAATACAGGCGGCAGACATCATGTTTGCACATATTTTACGTGTCAAGTGAACGAGAAGAATATAGGGTTGATATTTCGTTCAAATAATGATACGTTTTCACTGTATAGAAATTATTCAAATATAAAGCCCTAGCTGGAATGTTCTAAAATTAAAATCAAATATTTGAATGACAACTCTGCTATTTTATATGCTACACAAAATATCTCTTGCTACCATGAAATGAATAATACTGCCGCTTAGGAATAGTAAATAGAATCCAGTCAACAGAAAACAGAAAATAGAAATCTCTAGCGCAATCAGTAATGTCGTTCAGGTATTACACCAGTCTTTCTCAAAGTGGGCGATAACGCCCCCTTGTGGGCGCTGGAGGCCCAGAAAAATTGGGGGGTGTTGAAGTGGTTTAGGGGGGCGATGGCTGATTTGTAATTTCATCTACTTAATATTTTAAAATTCACTGAAATTAAGACCTACCTACTACACAACATCGATTATTTAGTTCATATTTCTGCCCTGTTTGATTGTACAAAAATTAAAAAATATTTAACATAGCTTTCGTGGGATAGCCCGTGAGCAATCAAGTTTTAACAAGTTTTTGTTTTAATTTGAATAACAATAAAAGATACTCTTAATATTATAAAGTTGCGTTTTAATTGCTCTCACTGGTAAAAAAGTCTCGTTTACAATGTAAGTCTAAACTCCACACTAATATAGCACACTATAATAATTAAAAATGAATGTCATTGTGATTTTTACGATGTGGTAAAGTAAAAAAAGTTGGGGGCCCTGAAAAATAATTGATTTTCAAAGTGGGCGGTAGACGAAATAAGTTTGAGAACCTCTGTATTACACGCAAGCTTATGCATAAAGCCGGGCATACACGAACGAACGAGAGCGATTCTGAACGAAGGCAAACAAAATTAGAAATGAAGTGCGATGTCGATGGTCACTGTTTACATCTGCTCCTCTGTAGCTTCTTATATATGTGTAATAGCCTTTACATCTTTTCGCTCAATCAATACATGATCTATCTAATTAATGACTTTGTCATTAGGTGGTTTTCCTTTGCAAATTCCATTAGTATTTTTTTTTCATTTTCATTACTTTCTCTTGCGAGACAAATAGAAGGTCATAATTTCTGCCATTTTCCAATTTTTTGTAAAATAGATACACCTGAGAGGGTGGAAACTGAATAACTTAACCAGTAGCAACATGAGTAGATGGCAATAGCGAGAAAGAAATATATAAATTTGCCACATCAGAAGAGGGACTTAAAGTTCCAGCTTCGTTAACCCTGTTCCCTAAATACTTAATTATGTGTTCAAAGGAGAGTGCTTCCTGAGAAAAAGAATCTGTATAAACACCCTTTAGATACTTCCGTGCCAAATTAAAGGTATAACCCCTTGAAGCACAGAGTATCGTGCAACAATTTGCGAATTCATGTTAAAAAGGACGAGTAGCTATTTCCTCCTTGTTTCTCGTTTTTGCAGGACTCTCGGGGAATTTTAATATGCGGCAGTGGGAAATTATTAAGGGTAGTTTCTCCGGGAAATCTTGTAACACCTGCGGTCTGTGTTGAGAATAATTTTTAGATATTATTCTGAAACGGGTTTATAATAAAAATAGAAGGAAACAAGAGTATATATAAAGCGTCTATGAAATAAGTTTGTTCTTGTCCACGTAGTTTGTTTGAATTAATTTCAACTCATTGAATCAATACTAGCTCAGTCGATCAAGTTTTTGGCCTGGGAAAAATGTTTGCGTAATTGTGGAAGGCGCTTTGTGAAAAATTTAACGCAAAAAGCTAAAATATGTAGTATTTTTTTCTGGGGAATTAGGTGTGTACCTACGGAAAAAATAAGTCATGGTAAAGAGCATGAAATTCTAAATGAAAAAGGTTATATACATACAAAGGTTATATATTCCCAAAAAGTAGTCGTTTTGGTTTAAATTGGATCTGAATATACGGGTGTCCCACCTCGAGTGTGCCAAACGAAATCTGCCAGTAGAGAAAGTCATTCTAAGCAAAAAAGTTCATATGAACGTATGTCCGATTCTTTACCGTTACAGAGATAAATAATTTTAAAGATTTTCTAAAAGTTGCTGGTTTTATAAATAATTTTTTATTTAAAATTATTAGTTTGCCATGAAAGGCAAACGAACTGCGGGGTCCAACAGCTACTTAAAAGAAAGTCATTTTAAGCAAAAAAGTTCATATGAACCTAATTTCCGATTCCCAACCGTTATCGAGATATAATTAACTTTCTATAGTAGTTAAAGCAACATCACGTATTATTTAAAATTCGTAATCGAAAATACAGAGTTGCATTTAATAAAAAGAACCAACTATTATGCTAGGGAATGATAAATGTAGAAACTCGGAAGAGGCTCTTAAAAACGTGTGTATGGAGTACGGCATTGTACTGGTGCGAAACTTGGACGATAGGAGAAGGAGATGGGAAAAAATTAGAAGAATTCGAAATGTGGTGCTACATAAGGTTAGCAACAGAGAGGTATTAGAAAGAGTTGGAGAAAAACGAAATTTATGGAAGACAGTAAAGAATAGGAGCGATAGGATAGTAGGACACCTTCTGAGGCACGAAGGCTTAGTTCACTACATACTAGAGTCAGAGATAGGAATAAAAAGAGGTAGGGGTAGGGTAGACCCAGATTAGACTATTGCTCTCAAATAGTTAGGGATGTAGGATGTTCAACTTTTGGGGAAATGCGTAGGTTAGCTCAGGAAAGGATGGAGGTACTCGTCCAATCAGTCTTCGGACTGAAAACTTTTTGATGATGAGGGTGACACTATGAAATTCTATATCACTCAACAAGCCCATATTGTGGTGCAAAAATGATAATTTTCTACTAATACTTGTCAGGTGCGACAACTGTTTCTTCTCCTACCGGTGAGGGTGTGAAAATATAAGTACAGCGCTGTCATTGATTACGCCCTTCCTGAAACTACAGGAAAACTTTCGTTCAATTAATCCAATATTTCAATCAAGATACCACCAAACTCTCAATTCTATTGATCACACCTTATCTTACAATACAGATTAATTAAAAACTTTTAATTACTTGTAACCCCTCGAAATACTTTCTAAACATAGGTTAGGTTAAAAAACTGAGTTCTCGCAAGAACAAATTCCAAGAAGTCGCTCACAGTTTTTCAGAAACTTGATTCAGTTGCCGTTTAGGCTTAATTTTGTCCTTATGATCGCATGGATGCTTTTACTTAGTTATGATACCTATGGTTAGATGGCACAACAAAATATTCCTTTGTAAATATATTAGGGTACAGCAATTTCTACAAGCGTACCGCTCTTGCAAAGCTCATGCAGAAACTTATCGGTGCAAACACATTCACTACAACATGTAAAGTGCTTTATGATAAGTTATCTGCCAATTACTCGCAAGTGCAATCGTTTGAGACCACTGTAAAGTTTTATAGTTACTGCTGGCGTCGGTAATAGACGCAGTCCTTCTGTCATTATTTCACCAAATGCATCACATAAGTGAAACCGTTTTCCACCAACCCCGCTGGGAATAATAAAGTGGTAATTGGCGAATTCATCACATAAAATCTTTATAACTTTACGTGACCATCATAAAGGGATTTCGTCTGTGTATTTAATAATTGGAAGGGCCTTTAAATTAATCCCCGCGTCGTCCAGAATCACACAAATTATTCATGAAATAATGAAATGCAGGGATAATGAATTTATGAAGTTTCTATAGACTTTTTACGTTTGAACAAAGTTTGCCTCGATTCGTTTATATCCCGGACATCGTTTCGATCCTGGCGTCGCTGAGGATAAACGACGGCTGGCGACAAGATTTTACACACTTCGAAGAGCTCTTATGACATATGTTACATGTCAAAACGAAATGAAATGGAATAAAACTCAATTCCGTCGGTTTAGGCTCTAAATCAAGATTGTATTTTATTGACGCCGAATGAGGGATATGTAATAACGAATACAAAATTGCGGTGAATATAATTTGTATTGGAAAGGCACAATTTATTTGTTCAAAATTTAATTAAACAGAAATCAATCTGTTTTGTATTTAAATGTTGCTGGAATGATAAAAACCCAGTAGATTTTATGAATTACGTTACGTTACTTAGGTATATAAGGGTTTTAACGTGTATACGTCTTTCAGTTGATTGTAAAAGTGGACTTTTTGGCATCAATGGATGGCCCAGGAGTTTGTCTATCCATTGATGATAGTTTGATCAACTTCGACTTCAACTTTTAGAAATTACAAGCAGATGTCTGAAATTTTCATAATATATTTCACATTTATTACACGATTATGGCCAAACTGCTTATAATTTTGCTTTCTTGTTTAGCCCACCATGTAGCTGCACTCAAAAGCTTGCCAATGACACCTCGCACAAGATGCTCGCTTGTCTACATACTGCCGAGAGTGCAGCGAGGCACGCGCGCGGACGCCGTTTCTTACCCTGTTTTCCTGAGTTACTTCGACGTACTT
Organism: Xestobium rufovillosum; assembly: GCA_963966045.1. Taxonomy (NCBI): domain Eukaryota; kingdom Metazoa; phylum Arthropoda; class Insecta; order Coleoptera; family Ptinidae; genus Xestobium; species Xestobium rufovillosum. The sequence continues at coordinate 41,953,044 of OZ014492.1, forward strand.
CCGCTCGATACATGCTTGCGTTTTATTCGATGGTACTTTTATTTAACTTTATAACGTACATTTCAGTATTTCAATATGATTTTGCGTTTAGGTTCTATACCAATTTTGCAATGCCCATTTTTCGTGACGCTCAGATTTCGTTACAAGCCCACCTATACGGTTCATGTTTTTTTATCAATTTATGAGACGTATACACTATACAGGTCAAAATATTTTATAAAATGTGACAGGGAGTAACTAAGGAATCAAACATTCAGCTTTCGCTTCCAAGTTTTCATCATCAATCAATTTATCAATAAGGAATTTCAAATAATCTCCACTTTAACGCCTGGTGGCATTTTTCCTTGTCACTCTCAAAGTTTCTAATAGATACTTATACACACCCATAATTCATCATTTCACAAATTAAGCACTTTCAAATTGTTTCCAAAATTATATGAATACTTTCTTTAGTAGTAATATCTACATTGTATATACAGGATGGCCCGAAATTAGCGTGCAATATTTTACCAGCGTGTTCTGTGGTCAAAATTAAGACAAGAAATTCCTATAAGCGTATACCGAAATATGCTTCCCAAGGGAGCTATAGCTTTCTAAAAGAGAAGGCCTGAAGACGGTTAAAATTATGAAATTTGGTGGAATGTGTAAGTACCAAATGCTGAATCTCTTGGTGTGAACATAATTTTTAAAATTTAACAGGGGCGTGTCAAAGCTGGGGGTGGCGGAGGTAAGATTTACCCCAACTTTTTTCAGAGCATGTCATTTTCAATTTTTCCATAAAAATTTGCAACTTCAGAGTTTTTTGCAAAAAAAGTGTGCTCCTGTTTCGTTTTGATATGGGAGGCACCGTTATCGAGCACAATCGATTCAAAAATTTCGCTGCATGCCCAAAAAATTCATACAAGAAGTGGAGAACTTCGTTTGTATACTTAAACGAGACAGGAGCATATTTTTTTGCAAAAAAAACCCGAACTTGCAAATTTTTACGGAAAAATTGAAAACGACATGCTCTAAAAAAAGTTGGGGTAAATCTTACCTCCGCCACCCCCAGCTTTGAGACGCCTCTGTTAAATTTTAAAAAATATGTTTACAGCAAAAGATTCAGCATTTGGTACTTAGACATTCCATTAAATTTCATGATTTTAACTGGACTTGTTTCGAAGATATTTAGAAGAAAACGTTCTCATGTTTTCTCTTTCAGAAAGCTAATAGCTCCCCTGCGAAGCATATTTCGGTATACGCTTATAGGATCATTTTGTCTTATTTTTGACCACAGAATACGCTGGTAAAATATTGCACGCTAATTTCGGGCCACTCTGTATATCAAAACAGGGATGCCGGCACTTTTCCAGCAGCTAGATGGTAGCATTTTATTCTGGTTTAGTTATTAGATATTTTTATTTTTTAAGTTTCTTAAAATGTCTGTCAATAATGATGTCAAAGTCACTAATATTTATTTTTTGTAGTCTCTCTGGATTGCAAGAGTGCCTTGGTTTATTTTTTGAAGTTTTTGAAGTTGTCTGGGTTCTACTGGAATTATTATTTTATTGAGTGGTACTGGACCGTTCGAACAACTACTCCTCGGGCAAATACCCCGCCAGGCATTGAATTATAAACTAAATCCAGATTTTGTGTACTACGAGATCTCATATACGGGATGCTACCCCAAACATATCGTTGGGCTTGGAACATCCTTGGATCTCTACGTACTTTCCTGCTCAACTCGCAGTAGAGTACGTTTGTTAGATGTTTTTCAATATTGCATGTTTCGAATGTGTATGAAAAACCGTAGACCACTGGTTTCGTCCTTTTGGGACTCATCAGTACGGTGCTTTGCCCTACACACTCGAACTACGCAATATTGCTTGCTGTATATATACTTACACGCTTGGTGTAAGTATTAGCAAGAGCTGATTATTTTATTCTTTACATGTACAAAAATTACATCGTTTTGTTATATTACTGCATAAAGGCGTGATGGGCATTATTGTTAATAAAAAGCAAAAAGAATATTACAGCAAAGCACTTTGGGCGATCACATTACCTTCCGATGTACAAAAGATATCACTCTTTTTGTAGACTACAAATAAATGTATAACTGTATGGTTCTGATGGATGCGTGACATTGTTTGTAAACAGGAATATAAAATTTACTTCCCGTACATTATGCGAATACCTTTTAAAGTGACAGAAAAATATAATCTAAAACGGAATTTAAATATTAACATTGTCTTTTTGTGGGCAGCACATACCCTTAAGGATATTCCGATAAGAAGACCTTTGAGTGGTTTGGTAACATTTTATTTCCTGTATATTTACTAAATAATTTATTTAAATACACAGCCTCAATACGTAGGTAACATTTTGGAGAAATGTTAAGTCAAAAGTTGGGGGCGAAATTAAATGAATGTTTCACGGAAATGAAACAAGAAAGCCTAATATTCAACAATATTTGCTTCAGCCAAAGTTTCTCTGAACTCTAATTGCCTTATTTTCACTTCTCTTCCGAGGTCCGGTTACTTTCTATTTACATCCGACGAACATAAATTGTTGAGTGTTTGCAAGTTGATAGGGTACTATCAAGATTTCCTATTCCCCGTGGAATTCATAAAAAACTCATCGTAACGAATGGCCGCAGAAATATTTATCGTGTACAAAATTGCTCAAATTGAGACGCTAAGAGATGTGAAAAATTGTTAACAATACCTCCAGATAGATCTGCTAAGTTAAAATATAATTTATTCGTAATGCACTAAAGATATTTACGAATTAAATCTTGAAATGCATCAGGTGAAAATAAATTCGGATCGATTTATCGAACGGTTTCCTAGGAAAGTTGTGCCGTCATATAGTGGCCGTGATAAATAGCGGTAGGAGACGCTAAGAAGAGCATTTTATATGCAACAATTACAGTGGTTTCCTATGAAGCGGTACTGAACACCGCAACGTAATAATGCAGCACGACGGATGAACAATTCGTCAACGTTTTTTGGCGTCGGGGTTTGACGAAAGTGATTTTTATTTCAGTCACAATAGCATTGGTCCCATGACATTTGATGCCTATTATGTTTGAGTACCACACAGTCAATTAATTTATTGCAGTTATTTATAATTCATTGTTGTAAAATGTGCTCTGATAGTAATAATCAACATTCTGTGAACTCTTTTATGTGATGGTTATATTATTCTGGCCGCTCTACGGCGCACTGTGCCGCTATATTGCGGCCGCTATATGACGGCAACGCTTTCCCAGGAAACCTTAACTTAAACATTGAAGTTACAAATGCACCAACGTGTATGTGAATGATGTGTTTCACACCATATATTAAACTGAAACGGTTATTTAAGTAGGCCATTCTATTATAGAATCGAACAGAATTTAAATTTTGCATGAACCACTTATTTGAGAATGAAAAATGCCTTCCGTCGAATTCGTGATCGGAGTATATTCTATATACCCACATGCACGTTGCCGATGTAAATTGAAACTAACTTTGAAAATCTCCTAAACGGGAGTGGTTGATCCTCTTTTTGTGTAAATTACACGCAACGTACAGCCCGCTTCTCTAAGGAGATTTGAATCCTGTGCGCAAACAAACTATAAACGAGAATTTTAACGATCCCTTTTATGGCTGCAAAATAACCAAACCATACGTGCGACGATTCGGAGATGGCTTATTGGTTCTTTTCAGAGTGTTTTGTCAATATGTCTTACGCTTCGTGAATGCTGAAGCGCCCTAAATACACTAGAATATGCGAATAGCTATAATTCCCACTTGCCCATTTGAGGCTAGCTTTCATGGTGACGGTTTCATGCGATAGTTGCTGCTGCAATAGCCACTATAATGAAGACTATATTTTACTTCCTAAATAGCAGAAATCGGCGACTTCCTCTATCTTCTCATTTCCCCTCCGTCAAAACTGGTTCCATTTCATTCAGAGCGATTCCTGATTCGTCTGACAATGCACATCCCTGTCTCACTCTCTTCCGGATATCTACTTCTCTTCGTTCCTGCTCAAATGGCTGGGTAGCTCAGTGGTAAGAGAGTTAACTTCTGACTATGAAATCCCGGGTTTGAAACTCCTGAAGGACATTTGCGTTCATCTGCCATACATTATTGGGTCACAATTAACAATGCTGCTTCCAGCGTTCTAGAATTCGGCGGCTAGCAGTAACAAGAATCCTGCACCACACTGGAACGGTGTATAATATTATGTTCCGTTAAAAAGAATGAAAGAGGCTCTATGCTTCTAGAGTTTCTGACATCACAGCGATTATAAGCCATGAACTCCTTCTTTCCAAAGATGAAACAAAGAAAATGGACCTGGATCAGTTCGGACTCAAAAACGGAAAATTAGATAATTACATTTTAACAAATAACAAATACATAGTACAAGATGTTACAGCTTTGAACTTCTTCAATATAAGCAGCGACCACCGGCTGGTGAGAGCAAAAATCATAATAGAGAAACAACGAAAGAATCGAAGACTTTTTCACAAACAGACAACTGAAAGTGATGCCCAAAAATTGAAACAAAATACACTGCAATATAAAGAACTTAAAACGCAACTAAATGCCAAGAACATGGAAATCAGATAACATCGACGTATCAATTACAGATGCTATGAAAAGAACGTGAGAAGCATATGCTCAGAGTGAAACTCATAAAATGGAAAAACTAACACAAAATACCAAGAATAAAATAGAGGAAAAAAGGAAAATGGTCAGGGAAGGTAGATATTCAGAGTTCAAAAAATGGCAAAGGAAACTTATTAGGAAAGATCTACAAAATCATTACGAAGTTGAAGAGGAAGAACTGATTGAGAAAAAACAAAGGGGTTAAAAGTCTAAGACGAAATGGGAAACGACACATAATAGCCCTCAAAGATGAACACGTTACCGAGATATACCAGATATAACACCACAAGAAATAAATGATGCCGTCATACAAATTAAAAATAACAAATCCCCAGGAGAGGATGGAATACTGGTAGAAAGGATAAAGGGAGGAGGCGAAGAAATCTTAACAAAACTAAGTATTTTTTATAATAAATATTTGGAACACGAGAAGATTTCTGAAGTATAGAATAACGCAATCGTACCTGTGGAGCAAGTTGGTTTTAGAAGAGACTACAGTACCTGTGATCATCTATTATCTATGAGACTGTTGATCCTCGAAATAATCGTCGATTATCAAACGGCTAGAATAGACCATCGATATATATGACTCATCGAAAAAGTCTATGAGAACGCAACAACTACCGTTCAACTGTACGGAAATATAAACGCTATCAAGAAAAACAGAGGTATAAGAAAGGGGATACCCTGTCACCGAAATTATTCACAGCTGCATTAGAAGATGTTTTCAAGCAAATTCATTGTGAAGAAGAAAAGGGTATCTCAATAGATGGAAGGAGACTGGACTGAACCACATCCAGTTTGCGAACGACGTTGTGCTTATAACCGAAACCCCTAATCAACTCCAGACAAAACTGGACAAGGCATCCTCTGAAATCGGACTGACTATGAATCTGTCAAAGACCAGGGTAATGTGTAGTATTACAGATTACAGATTGCACGTATCAAACAAATGATTGGTTTCCAAGTTACAATGTAAAATAAAACTTCAAAACATACAGTACAGTTGGAAATAGACCTTTTCATTTCATTAGTGCGCATGTGCAGAAGTGCACTGACAATCAGCTGTTCTTAGATTTTCGGACGAATGTCACTGTCAGCCCTTGAACGTATAGGATATTCATAAGTAAGTAGTAGACTACCAAATAAGGAGGGTGTTTGAAAGACGGAAAATTATAAATTTAACGAGTTACCCATGACTAATTGACACCTGTCCGAAATTGTCAAGGCATGATAGCGCATGCGCCTCAACATTTTTTTTATAAAGAAAAGCCCTATTGATAATTTAGAAAGGCCCTATCTGGGTCAGTCCAAAAGTGCTGGGAATTTGAATGCCCATAAAACAACTTCTTTTAACGTTTATCATCTTAAAAAATATTCCCAAACGACATTTTCCATATCAGTTGCCCATCTTTACAATTCATGAAATAAATGTCCCAACTTATCGTCCGTTTCAGTGCATCGCAGTTTAGAAAATGTCCTGAATTTTACTTCTTTTTCTCCTGCTTCAGATAAACTTGGTTAATATATGCAAATTGTGGAGATATTTCAAAAGTTATTCTGAAAATTGCACATGCCGTAAACATTAAAAATTAAAATTAAGAGTTTTATGCCAAAGGGAGGAAGAAGTGTGTAAGGAGTTATTTAGAGTACAGGAAATATTAGGAGCAAAATGAGATACAAGGAATTTATGCACAAAGGCAACAATGAAGGGAAAGAGTGAGTTATGAGGAGATAACGGATAAAGTTGAATAGCTCTTAACGGCGAGCGAACGTAATAATAATGTTGCCATATTCAAAAGACTGGCTAAAGGATTGTAAACATTTTTCGATTGTACGTAAAACGATTTCCTGGAAAAGCATTATTTAATGACTCTTTCAAGGTTCAATAATATTTTCAGTTGGATTGTAGTTACAGTTTATATTATTATATAAAGCACTGTCTTATTAACTTGTTTATTGCTTAGTTATCATAATGTCCCAAAAAATGTTTGCTCAAAAACAATATTTTAAAATTTGACAAAGCCAAAAGCAAAATAATTCTTACATGCAATCTTAAACTTAGCACTGCAAATATACTAACGCAAATGAGACACAAGACCTCCCACTTTGGGTGCCGGTAACTTCTAGTTTGATCGAATCACACCCTTTTGAATCATATCATCGTAGACTACCGTATTTTCTCTTTAAAATTGGCTCATTCCAAGAAATTCTCGAAGCCGCATTTTGACTACAATTTCGGGCGATTGGTCTCACTGTGCACAGGTGCTTGTCCCTCATGTGTGTAGTAATGAACGTGTTGAAACAAAACAGTGTACAAAAAGTAAGCAAAGTGGATTTTATTATGTCATAATAAAATTGAAACTGACCGATATACCCACCGATAATGCAATTAAACCACTGAGGTAATAAAGAAATTTATTATTGTATTCTCATTATACGGCATTAAAATGTGTTCGGCAAATTCAACGTTAAATCAATTAGCACTTTTAACGAGACCTGCTTTTATGTACATGTCTGGATGGTGACATTTTTCAACACGAAATTAGCGCGTTATTATATTTACCTAACAACCTGCAGCGACTAAATTTGATTAAGTTCGTAATTAGATATACTTTTTTTGATACGAGGCAAAAATATTAATTTAGATTTAATAATTTGCATAATTCTATTTGAATACATATCCAGATATCCTGACGTACGGTTATATTTTTCTTGTTTAATTGAAATAATAAATAAACCAAGATAAATTTTAAATTCATTCATTTATAGACATATTTTTACTGAAAATAATGTGAAATTTGAAATTGGAATCAAGAGAAGTAGTACAGTCACTGTAGACGAATTTGAGCCAGAACCCGGCAAAAATTGCGAACAAGCTGAGTTTTTAGATTTCGGTAGTGAATTAATCGTAGAATCGAATAAAAAAAGTTTGCAGGGGTACCTTGGGGAAGCAAATTTTAGAACGTGAAATTCTACGAAAAATGGCCCTATAGTAATAATAATAATAATGGTGCGATTTATTGCCAACGTCTTAAAGACAAGACCAAAAACCAAAATCATGGTATGAAGGGGGCGTCAAAATAGGACTAAAACTAAAATACAAATAGGAAATGAGAAGGTACAGAAGGTCGCTTATTTCTGCTATTTAGGAAGTCAAATAGCTCGAGATGGTAGGAGCACTAAGGATATAGAACGAAGAATAACGCAGGGTCGAGTTGCATTTAATAAAAAGAAACAACTATTATATTCGGGAAAGATAAATAATGTAAAAACTCAGAAAGAAGCTCTTAAAAACGTGTGTATGGAGTACAAGAATGGAAGCGTGTGAAATGAGGTGCTTCATAGTCGGGGAGCAGACCGCCTGAAAGATGCGTTTTAAACATCCTCTAGTACAACTCGAACACACATACAAAAATTAAGCTGATTCTTATGTAAAATGACCTGCCTATTCGAATTTTGAGGTCGCGAAAAGATCAGGAATTGCGAAAATGCCGGAAAATCGATTTTTCGTAAAATTTTCCTAAATCAATTTCCGACCATTTTTAGTACTTTTCTTGTATTTCAGCAACGAAAGAGTTAGAGATCTGTTTTTTTCGTGGACTATACACTGAAGTGTGCTGGTCATCACAGTGTACTCACGTTGCCTCTACAATTTTCTAATTTTATGAAAAAAAATGTTTTCTTGCTAGACCACAAATTTGTGCAATGTATTTTTCATGTAGCGGGTAAGTAATCTAATTTTTCGGAATTAACACATACATATGCGGACAAAGGGTGGGAATTATTTTTGGTGAAGAAAGGAAACTTTAATATTGTTGCTGAAAAAAGTTACAGCGAGTTAAACACAAATAATTTGTGCGCGCCAGCCGGGCTGATAGGTTGATAGGTAACGTCATAAGGGTTTGCGCGCTTTTATCCTTGATAATACACACATATATCCAAAACTCTTGGCCCCCTGAATTAATTTTAAACGTAAACAAGTTTATTTTCATGGAAGGAGTACACGGCGAGGAATTAAATTTAAGAAAATGTCCGAATAAATTTTTTTGAAGTCTTCGCAAAATGTGAGAAACGAATATGTCAATAACCAGTATGTCCTCCTCTGTTCTCGAGCAAACATTAACACGTCTGTACATTCCAATAAAAAGGTTATTAATGGCTTCCTGCAGTACGTTGTTCCATTCTTCTTGAACAGCAACAATTAGCTCCTGAAGGGTGAAAGGGGGGTAATTTAAAATGGTCCTTTTTACCATATCCCACACGTTCTCACAAGGATTCATGTCAGGTGAGTTTGCTGGCCAAATTATTCTTTGAATATTGCCTAACTGTAGCAAATTGGCAACCCTCCAATTTCGTTGGAGATGTTTGCGGCACTTGAATAAGTAGAGTGCGGCTACCATACATTATACCCCCCCTCAAACTTTACTGTTCCGCCTTGATAAGGAACAACTGCTCTGGCAAAAGTAAGTCTTTCTTGTCGTCCCGGTCTTCTTCAGACCCTTCCACGTCGATAATCACTTACTAACACAATTTTTGTCTTATAAGAATAAATGATACTGCGCCACTGGGGTAAAAGCCAGCCCCTATGTTCCTGTGCCCATTGAAGACGTGCGGCTATGTGTCGAGGAAGTGTGCTGTATATAAAACAGCTTGGCAAGTAAGCCCAAATATCCCAAACATCCTAGAATATGGATGGTACATGGAAAATGACGTTATTATGCCAATAACATTCACGATGTGCATGCATGAAATTTAATGTGCAATGCATAATACCATGGTTATGTGAGGGGAAAAGCAATTTGTCTGATTAAAAAATACAAATGCTCTCGATATTAATGCAAAACTACTCCTAACTCCTACACGGCTCAGCGCGGCTAGAGCGCACAAATTATTTGCGTTTAATTCGCTGTAACTTTTTTCAGCAACAATATTAATGTTTGGTTTCTTCACAAAAAATAATTTTGAGCCTTTATCCGTATTTGGTCTGGCATATGTATATGTTAATTCCTAAAAATAAGATTACTTACCCGGTACATGAAAAATACATTACACAAATTTGTGGTCTAGCAAGAATTTTTTTTTCATGAAAACGGAAAATTGTGAGTACACTGTGATGATCAGCACACTTCAGTGTATATTTCAAGGAAAAAACAGGTCTCTAGCCATTTTCGTTTCTGAAATACAACAAGAAAAGTATTAAAAAGGGTCGAAAATTGATTTAGGAAAATTTTACCCAAAATCGATTTTCCACTATTTTCGCAATTATCGATCTTTTCGGGACCTGAAAATTCGAATCCGGCAGGTCATTTTACATAAGAATCAGCTTCATTTTCTTGTGTGTGTTCGAGTTGTATAATAGAGGGTGTCGAATTAGAGCACCTTGCTCCCCGACTATCAGACGCATGGTGAAGATACGGTGTATAGATAAGGTTAACAATAGGTATTAGAAAGAGTTGAGGAAAGTGAAAGGTATGGAAGACAGTAAATTATAGAAGAGACAGGATGGTAGGATGGTAGAACACCTGAGACACGAAGGAATAGTTCGCGACATACTAGAGTCGGAGACAGATAGGGGTAGGCCCAGGTTAGACTACTGCTCTCAGATATGTGGACGTTATGTAGGAGTAGGATGTTTCACTTTTTTGGAGTTGCAGCAGGAATATACCTTCAAACTTCCCTTTACTCGATTCTACAATCAATTTACTATCAATTCCAAAAAGTCAGCTTCTTTACAATTTTTGTTACACATAAATACTAGGTGCCCCAGAATTCATCACCTCATTTAGATTGCTTAGAACGCGTTTGTTTTATAATTTATTTAACGTTTATTGTTAAATTTGTTTGTTTGTTTGTTATGGATCGTTACACTTCTTCAATTCACGCAGCCATAGTATTGATGAGCGTCAGAAATAATTTATCAATTACCGCAACGCAGAGAGAATTTCGAAGGCAATATGTGCTACTAAATGCGCCTTCTGCTCAAACTATTCGGAGGTTGGGGACTCGATTTGCTCAATCGGGGACTACTAGTGACCAGCGGCATACAGGAAGACCCCGATTTGGCCGGTCCTTGGAAAATATTGTGCGAGTTCAGGAAAATATGCAAGAAGCTCAGGAAACATCCGTAAGAAGTCGTTCCGCAGAGACGGGTATCTCACTATCGTCTCTACAAGAGCTTTTGGTGTCAGATCTTGTTCGACTAGACCTAGAGAACATTTGGTATCAACAGGATGGTGCAATAGCGCACACTGCTCGCGCAACCATCAACATATTAAGGGAAATTTTCCGGAACCGCATGCATAATATCGAAAAATGACAATTTAAACTGGCCGCCGCGTTCGCCGGATTTAACAGCTCCGGATTTCCTTTTATGGGTTTATCTAAAAGGGAAGGTATTCGTTAATAGGCCAGCTACTTGTCAAGGCCTCAAAGAAAACATTCGGGCAGCAATTGCGACTATCCCACAAGAAATGCTACACAGAGTCATGGAGCACGCTATAGAACGGGCTCGCATTTGCCAGCGCTCTAACAGAGAACATTTGTTAGATGTTATTTTTAAAAATTATATGTATAAAACTTTAAGAATCAAACTATTTTTTGCCGTATTCAGTTTGTATTTTGTCCTTCTGGTTGCAATGATAAACACCAATGAAATGAGGTGATTAATTTTGGGACACCTAGTATATTATTGACTGGACTAAAGGAAGTTGCCTAGCGGAAAACGGTCGTGAATTCCAAGCTGAGGCATAAGAATTGTATGAAATGTCGAGATTTCTTGTCTTGGTGAAACCCATGTAGTAAAGCTCTTACAGGAATCTGGTTCTATGTAATATTATTTTTATGAATTTTCTGGACTCGGTGATATAAAAAATTCCAATGCTTCATACTATAAGGACAACTTAGAATCACTCAGGCGGATTCATGTCGGCCACGAATAAGCTAGCTGCAGATGTCAGAAGCCTGAACGTCTTAAAGGCTGACATTCCTTCCCGTTCTTTAGAAGAGTTTTAGATATTCTACGAGAGTTTTAAAACTGCGGCTATCCACAAAATGACTAAACGTGTAAACTTACAAATTTCTTTGAAATAACCCGCAGAAGATGACTTTTCCGGGTTAGTTCTTTTTCCTTTTTAAAACAGCACACAAAGTTTTAAAGAGAAATTAATTTGAAACGACAGAACTTCTAATCAACTTTTTTTTGCATGTTACCTACTTTTTAGTTATATTTTCTTGTCTCGGAAATGAACGCGTTGTCCTAGTAAACAATTTGCAAAGTACAAAAACTGATATGTTTTCTTCCATTGAAACCATAGAAAACTGAGCTTTAAGTTCAAACAATGAAGACGCTTCTAACATTTGCGTAGTCTTGTCTTCGGTACGTGTACGAGAAATTCGGCGATGACATACCTACCAAATATCCTCCATTATAACATTTATTTGGAATACTTCAGTTCATATAAAAATTATAACATCACCAATGCTTCCTAGCTAAAGTGCTTGAATGACGTAAGAACCGTTAATATTGAATAACAATAACAAAATTACAAATGAGATTGAAAATGTTAATTGGCTTAGTTATTTGGTATAATGAAATGTAAACATAACGCCAAATTATGTAAGAAACTACTCTAAACAAAAGTCAATCCCGTTGCCCCTTTGTGAGTTATGGGAACTGAATATGACGTGATAATAGGCTACTGCTGACACTTAAACTAATAAAAGGAAGTATATTTGCATAAAGTTTAATCCATTAGCATTAGTGCATTGTGAGCGTCCGAGCTTTCAGTAATTAAGCATTTATATTGTTCTCTGTGTTAACTGTAATGTCTATTTGAGACGAAACTATATTTAAATGAGAACTGTTTGTTGTTTGACAGGATAATAGAGTAAGCACTTCGAACATTTCTTGATATACTTACTGCTAATCTGAGTTTCAAGAATGGAGTAAATGTATTGAAATTAATTAGTGAATATGTAACAAGATGAAGTTTGTAATGATACAATATGAAATACATTTAATATCTGATTCCGACGTCATTACGTCATTCACCAAAATTGTTTTATCATTGTACAAGGACAATTTTATAATGACGAAGAATGAAAATAAAGGCGGCTGATTTTTGGCAAAATGCTTTATTATTTTCAAATCTATAAACTGGGCGTTTCTGAAAAAGCCATTAAGTCATCCTTAAGCGCTTACCATCAAGCGATTTCTTGTTGTGAAATAGGAAGAAGTCGCATGGGACCAAATTTTAAAAATGAAAGAATTGTTCAATTGTTTGGCCTAAATGGTTTGAATAAAATTGACAGAGGATAAAAATCTGCGTCTGATGTAAAAATTTATACAGGGGAGAGACGCCTATATTGGACCGGCTCGTAAATTAGACCGCATCAGTTTTTAATATGTAGGAGCCAACTAGCTCCATCTGACGGTTTTAGAGGCAACTATTAGTTAAACCGTCGGTAAGTACGAGCGCATGTGCTTGACACGTCCAAAATGGTTTAATTAAGCAACGTTTCACAAAAATACTTGTTGTGGTGCTAAATTTGGACGACTTACTGTGTCCCTAAACAATTACAATTACATAGTAATTTTTTAAAATCTACATTGTTTTACTATTGCATATAGTTCACTTAAATGACATTACCCCAAATATATGCCGCGAATGTCAGACAAACCCGTCCAATTGACGGCGACACCACGGTTTCCTAAATTGGACTCCTTTGTGGATCCTAAAATGAGCCGGTTCAATATAGGGCGATCACTCTAAATTTAAACTGTTTTGTTACTTGCAGAATGTCTAAACGTGATAAATACGGAAAGTGGGACCAAGAAAGTTTAGAAAATGCACTTGAGGCTTTTCGCAGAGGTGATTTTGGTCTCAACAAACGTGCCAATGATGGAATTCAAACAATGGGTAGATTTGCAGTAATAAAAATAATCTACAAGCTACCACAGCAGGTCCATCTCAAATTAAAAACGTTAAGAAAACGTTGCCGTTATCACAACTTGGGGAGAAATTAGAAGCTGAAATTGCAATTCACGGAACAGAGGGTGAAATTCAAAACAAGGTCGAAACTGAAACAGACAGTTGGCTTGTGGAGTGGAAGCGGTCATTCAGTGCATGTTGTGCAAAAAATGGGATCATGCAAAATGTGCCAAATTTTCTGAGAACAGAACAAATATTATTATACAAAATTTAAAAAGTAAGTTACCAAATGTTTTTGTTTGATATAGGTACAAGGTTTAGTTTCACATTCCGTTACGTTTTCAGAATGTTTGTTTTGTTTATATTTAGTGAGGTCTAATTTAGGGAATTGGTGGTCCAGGAATCCAGTCTCCTAAATTGGACTGTTGTAAGAATTTTTCTTTTATTTTAAATATAATACTTCATTTTTGACTGTTACTGATTCTTTTCTAAAATGACCTGGGTATGTGCTTCAATACCCCAGATTCAAAATACCGACTACGTTTTTCCAATTTAGGCGTCTCTCCGCTACAGTTCCGCCAAAAAAAGTCAAGATATCAATGTTTGAAAAATTTCAAATTCTATCTAATTTAGTTTCCGAGATATCTTTAATTTTTAAATCACCGTAAACGTCAAATTTCTCGAAAACGTGTCAAATTACGACCAAAATGGTGCGTGACCCTAAAATTCAATTAAAAATTAATCAATTCAATAATATACATTGAATATTAAGAACCAAGGCACATCTAAAATTGGAACCATTTGCTACAAAACTTCGAATGCCGTAAATTACACTTCGAGATTCATAATGCATTGGTTGTGAATTGGTTACAAATAATATATCTATCTGATTGTGCAAGCAAAACAAATTATTTTCAGATAATTAGTCTTCCACGTGTTCTGCAATTCTTATTTAAAAACAGGTTGCACACAAATACCAGTTATTCTCTATGTCATTTATATTTGAATTGGTGCCCTCAGAAAGCACTGCTTTAGGGCAATACCTCCGCCCATATTTTAAATTCAATTAAAATACTCAATTAAAAGCAAAATGGTGATATCAAAATTGAATTGAAAAAGAAAAGAGAGAAGCCAGAAAACAAAAGAAGCAGGCGTTTCATGAGTGCAAAGAAAATGTTATAATCAAAAGCATCTGCAAATAAACGAAATATTACTCTTTCAATCTGTCTTTTTTAATTTGGTTGTACTAATATGTATGATACTTTATTACTCTGAAGTTGAACCATCTGGAGAGTGTCTTGCTACATAAATTTATCCGCGCAGATTTTAAAAACTATTTCTAGATTTTGGGAATGTGCATGTTAGTTAAAATATGGAACATTCCGTATCTAACATGAAACCAAGAGAAATAAAAATCGTCCCTTTGCAGTATCTGGCTCATTGTGATAATAATAAATGATAACTGATTATCCCGACTGCAAACAAAACTGAAGAGGATCGAAGTAATTTTTCCTTTCATTTTTATTGTTTGCCGATGATAGCATTATTCAGATAATCGCTATGTTAACAACAGTTTAGGAATTAAAAATACGAACACAAATAAAATACGGAAAGCTCAGCTCTATTTCATTAAACTCCACATGGCATATTTATTGGAAGCAAATATACTGATATGTTGATATCTAGGACTCCCTGAATCGAATTCGACAGAAACAAAACGTGCCCAGGTAGACAATTAAACAGCTGTGAAATTACTAGTAATGGAGTAAGTTAGATGAGGAATAACCACCCTATAGAATGATATTGCCCCTGAAACAACTGTATTGTTTGCTCACTTTATTGTTGGGTCATTACCGAATTCACGTTAGTAGGGCAATCAGTGTTTCAATAAAAAGAGTTTGCCATTACGTATTCTATTAGTATGCGAAAATGGCTACAGAAATTAAAGATTTTCATATAATATAAAGGCCAAATTGATCAATAGAACAGTAGTTGTTTACTTTATTACGAATTTCATAAAGTTTTATGGATATTCTTTGTGGAAATCACTACTCACTACATCGTATAAAACAAAGTCGCTTTCTCTGTCCCTATATCCCTATGTATGCTTAAATCTTTAAAACTACGCAACGGATTTTGATGCGTTTTTTTTTAATAGATAGAGTGATTGAAGAGGAAGGTTTATATGTATAATAACATCCATTAAATAGTGGAGAAATACTTTTATTTTTGAGGTTTCTAATGTGATGTCGTAAATAATTACATTTTTTCCGCTTACATTGCAAACGCAGGCTGAACCCTACGAGATTTATCAAAATAATGTACTAAGTATTGTACACATTGAAAAGGTCTACAGAAAACTCCGCGATGGTATATGTCTATCTCTTATGGATATCCCACAATAAAATTTTTTTGTCATTTACTTTTTACGACAAATAATGGCTAATTTTCGAAGCGATTTTAACCAATACAGCATTAATCCTTATCCAAATCAAAACTACTGGATCGATTTTAATCATTTTTTCAGTGAGTGACATAGGCTATATATTTTATACCCGTGCGAAGCCGGAGCGGGCCGCTAGTATTTAATAAATTCAACTATTCAGCAAAAAATCGAAAGGAACGTTTTCAGTTAATAGAACGGTTAGTTATCCTTGAAAATATATGGGTCCATCTGAAAAAATGAATTCCAGGATTTTAAAACTTTCTGATTTAGCTAATTTGGTGATTGGTAATTTATATTCCATTCCAAGATATTTAATTTTCAACACCGATATCTGTAAAAAAATTTTGGAGAAATGTCGGCAGGAAACTCAAAAAATAATATGCAAACTTAAAAGAATGTTAATCGACGTGCAGAAGAAAACGGGCAATATATTATGCATCATAAATTGCGGAGAACTAAAAATAAATAGAGGTCTTCCATAATATAAAACTTTTTCCGACTTGTCTTAATAGTTTAGCCATACAATTCGTTTCAGCTTTAGATGAGACGTGAAATCTTTTTTATTTGATATACATATAAAAAAATTGCTTCCTATAAACCTACGGAAATGTCAAGTTTGAGCTTTTTAGTCACTTCCGATATACGTAGGTACTACATGGCCGAAAAGAATTAAGAAAAGTTTTTCCCCTATTCAAACGTTGAACCTATATAAATATTGAGAGAAAAATATGTGGGAATATCTTTTTCCTCTTTCGCTTCTCTTTTATTTCACTCAAGCTGCCTGAAATTCGGTGTGCAACATGGGAATCGCTGTTATCTTAACAGCTAGACCCTAGGTTTAAATTCTGCTAAGTTGCCAAATATTATGCTGACTAATGTCCTCAAAAGAAAATCGAAATATTGTGAATCGGTCTCCTGAAAACTGAACAAAACTGAAAAATTGCGTTTTCGTTTTCTGGCTGTAACTTTTTTGTTTGACTTTTACATTGCCACTTTTTATTCTCTATTTGATATCATCATTACGATTTTGATACGTCGATTCGCTTTTGTTTTTTATGGATCAATTTCGTTTTTTTCTTATAGGCGCCATATCTGATTGACAGGTGAGCTAATCCGCGTTATTTTCCCGATTACGACTACCTATGTGCTTCATTTTGCCTTTTTTCATATTTTTACAGTTTTTTATAAATTTTTGCAGGTTTTTATTCCCGCGTTCTAGTTATCCATGACAAAATCAGAAATAATATGAGTTACCATGGAAACAAAGTCACCTAACGTCAAGTTGCAAATTTTCCCTGACAACTGCTTTTTTCGATTTGTGCCACATTTGTTTACCTTTTCCCCGCTTTGAATTTGTTTTTGTTTTGTTCATTTTCGTTCGTGTTGATGAATTCGTAATGTTATTGTTTCTTCTTTTGTGTTTTTGAATTTGTATTATACATATATTTGTAGTTAATTTTGAAAAACGAGATACGATTAAACTTTATTATTCGTTGAGACAGAATAATTAAATAGCTTTACAACGATAATTATTCCTATTAGGTTACTTTGTTTCCATGGTACAACTATTACATTATTCCTATTAAATTATGGATATTAGAAAGCAAGTACAAAAATTGATAAAATTTAAAGAAAAACTGGTAAAAACAGTTAAAAGGGCAATGTGAGGAAGATGCGGTTAAATTAAGGAAAAATCCGCGGATTAGCTCACCTTGTCACTCAGATATAAAGTCTATACGAAAACATTAAATTGGTTATTAAAAAACAAAAACGAATCGGCGTAGCCAATGGGTGATAATGCTATCAAATAGAGAATAAAAAGTGGCAATGTAAAAGTTTTTACAGAATGAAGATACAAGGTCAAACAAAAAAGTTGCAGCCAGAAAACGAAAACGCAACTTTTCAGTTTTTTTTCAGTTTACAGGAATATCTCGATTCTCTTTTGAGGACATTAGTCAGCATAATATTTGGCAACTTTGCCGAATTTAAACATAGGGTCTAGCTGTTACGATAACAGGGATTCCCATGCTGCACACCGAATTCCAGACAGCCTGTATAAGCAGCGAACTGTTAAACGAGTTTTCAGATTTTCTTCTATTTAAGAGCAGATCTGCTCAAGAATAAGGCTTTATAATCTTAAAGTTACTAAAAAATGATATTTTCTTAAAGTCTCTACAGCTCTTTGAGAAAACGTCTTCAATTATTGAAGTCGGGACAAAAATTCGCTTTGCTGATTTTGTTCTGACCATTTTAGTAATTTCTGAAGAATATTTAAAGGCGTTTTCTACAAATTCCTGCTCCTTGGGTCCTTAAGGATAATTCAGAATTGTTGCTTTGAATAAGCCAACAATTGGTTCTCTACAAACGTCAAAATTTTTGGAAAATACGAAAAACACAAAGACTTGTGTTTAGACAAAAAAGTGATTCATAAAATTGGTTTAAGTTCAAAATGAATTCGAGAATGTAAAATATATAGGGTGTTGCACATCACCTAGGGGAAATGAAACAGCTGTCAGTGATTTCGGCCCTATAAATTATGTTTAAAAGCAACTTTCCCTAATTACAGTTTTTTATTCGATTAAATAAATACACGCTGTATACTAATTTGGCAAAGTACTTTCTAAATAAAAATGTTTTTCATAGATATTTATGTTTATTGCAAGTATAAAGAATATTCAATATAAATCTGTGCTTTTGTTAAGGCAGAAAAATTTCGATACACCTTTCACAAAAAATGGTGGATGCGCTGGAACCCGCCAGAATTTTAAAATATGCAATTAATTAATAATTGAGCATACGTACTTTTACTTATCTCCGTAATTTTTGTAACTACAAAACTATGAAAATACAAATATAATCAAACATTTTTATATATACACTTCAGCATATATTTGAAACTTTTCAAATATGTATTATATTTGCATTTGAAAAGATTGTAGATAATATGCTATAATCAAGTATGCTGCGATTCTCTTTGTTGTTATCGTTGCTTGGACTAAATTTGACATTTCTGATAAAATAAGTTGTCAGTAGGTAAAAAGCGAGTCAATTATTTTGAGTGAAAACAACAACATAATCAATCACAGCACGCTTGACTATACGCTATTATGACATCTTCAAATAATGTAAAATATTTCAAAACGTTTCAGAAAAGTATCTAGTGTGCTATATCGCAGTAATCAGAATAAAATTGTCTGCATGATATGATTATATGCAGGTGTCTTTAACTACTTTTTGTAATTAAAAACATAATGGGGATAAAAGGGGGAAACTTTAAATGAAACACCCTATACGTCCCGTGTGCACATTCAGATATTTCAAAATAAATCGAATTTGGTACGCCTAAAGAATTTTGAAACCATTCACTACAGTCTTTTTTCTGCGAAATTTAGCGGAAGAACGATGTGAGACATCAAGACAACGATTCAATGTGGTAGAAAACAGTTTTTCGGCGTTACAAACTGGTACCACACACTTTAATAAATTGAAAACATAATGCAACTAAAAACTGAGTAATAAATTAACAGAGCAAATATTCCCAGTATTATTAAGCTCCGAAACGAGGCATGCGAGAAAACTCTTAAATCACTTACCAAAGTTTGGGAGTCGCAAACACGAAGTATGAATGAACGGCCCGTAGTAAAACAGCGACGGCCGGTTGTCAGCAACTCTTGGCCGAGTCCGCGCGTATCTGTTGTATTTTCTCTGCGGTCGTACTATGGGAGAAAAGACCTGTAGAGCTTGCTCGTAGGGTATATAATATCGTCAACACCCCCTGGAGTACTGTTGCGGATCTGCGCGCTCTACACTGAATGATGACTCTTTATATGGTTACTCCCTCCATGTATTTGGTCACCATCTCGAAATCTTCTGATTCCTCCGGTGGTGAGGTAGTCCAGCGTGGGTGTTGTTACGGGAATTTTCAGGGTAACTCCCCACTTTTAAAGGTCTCGTTGGGGTATGGCACGAAATGGAGGTGCGTGGGGGTGTCGACAGAATTTTACTGACTATTTCAATGGTATGATCTCAATATTTGTTGTAATTGTGCAATTAATGTGCAGGGTAACAGTTTTCGAATTACAGTGACAAATTTCTCGTTTCAAAATGTACATAAGGGGTTAATTTGATAATTAGCCTTTCCCAATTTGTCAAAAAATGTATTTACAAATACATATCAAAATCCCCCCTTTAACGCTGTATATATCTAGAGGTGGGTATAGTGACAAGAAGAAAGGTAGGGTGCATGTGGGCGTCTTTTCCCATCTTTATTAATTTATTTTTTGTTCATATGAATTTCGTTTCTTGTGTTAGATGGTAATTTTGCTTGAAAGCCATGATGGCGGTTAACCGACTTATAATTTAGACACGCAATTTTACGATATGAAAAACGCAATTTTTTATGATTTTTGATTTTAAATCATAGCCAATTAAAAGAAATCCTTCTAGTAGGAAGACTAATAAAATAACACTTTACTAGTTGGACTTACTTACGAAAGTTTTACAATTCAAACCTCGGGTTTCACATTTTTTGATATATTTTAAAGAAAGTGAATTCTAGGCCAAATATTATTTACTCAACAGTGGTGTCTCGCAAATTTCTACATTTAAATTCATATTATAAAGGCAATTATTATGATTTTCACAAAGACGTTAACAATATTGTAGAAAGCTTTGGTGTCAACCACACGTGTATTTTTTTTTAAATATGCTTGTTCATGTTTCGTGCGTGACAAGTAATCCGTTGTGAATTTGTATGTGCCTCGTTTCATTTTTTCGAGCAATTCAAACCTGGACATCAAAATTCTAATTGGCAATTAAACTCGTTCCTTTAGGGCATCGGAGATAAAATGTATAGAAATGCCACAACTAAAACTGGCCACACTGTTAAAAAGAGCTTTGGACCAGTTTGGACAATATCAGTGATTTGCTCTGTTAATGCGTTATCCAATGTATTTAATAAATTGTGCTTTTATGGTATTCCCGATTCTTTCAAACACCGATAAACTAAAAAAGTAGTAAACCAAGACTTCATTATCGTATAAAATATTCAATTCGTAAAATATTCATTTCAACGTTATACCCAACATGAATTATATTAAATAAATTTTAGACGTGAACTTTAATGGTATTGTTCCAGTCTAGTGTTGTTTTCTTAAATAAGTAATAAAGAATCCATACTTTTTCCTGCTTATCCTATTTTCATATACTTCCTACTACTCAGAAAGTTTTGAATAGCATGCATACATTCTAATAAATAATTTTTATCGATAGAAAATCGTACAGCGTTTCATTTGACCTTTTACTTTCTGGCGGCGAAAGAAACTTATACTTACGAAAACGAAAAAAAAATCGAATTCTGGATTTCGATTTAGACCTCTCATTGTCCCTATATAACCAAAAGTTCAGTTTTAGTTGTCTCTCGGTCACTTTTCGTGAATCAGAGAACTGGCTGACAAACCGTTTAACTGATCAAAAGCAAATTTCAAGCTTGGAGCTTTTAGGGAATTCCTTAAAAATCGACAACTTCGTCTAATTTTTCGCTTCCGATTTAGATTTTAATTTTAGCCTTATTTTCATGAGCCCTACATATCCAGAGCTAGCCTACGCATTTCCATAAAAGGAGAACATCCTACATCCCCAACTATTTGATAGCAGTAATCTAGCCTGGGCCTACCTCTACCTCTTTTTATTCCTATCTCTGACTCTAGTATGTCGCGAACTATTCTTTCATGTCTCAGAAGGAGTCTATAAAAGTTAATAGCTAAAATCTAACAAATCTACATTTTCTCAGTAGCATATCACGCATAAAAATTATCTATCCTTTGTTACCATTGGTTTGATGCAATCTCAAAATGGGGAGCAGGAATTGCAAGAAAACAGAAGTCCAGTGTTAAATCACTATGTTCAGACTTGAGCTGTGGCACACAGCATAAACTGAAAACTAATGGTGACAACCCGAATCCTTATCTCACTTCCTTCTCAATATCTACTTCTCTACATTCCTGCCCACATTCTATAACAGCAATTTGCTCTTTGCACCACTTATGTACCTAATACTTTTCTGTTCCACATTTTCGAAAAAGAGTAGAAACGTTTGAAATGTGGTGCTACCGGTGCTACCGACGCATGATAAAGATACCGTGGATAGATGAGGTTAGCAACAAGTAGGTATTAGAAGGAGTTGGGGAAAAGCGAAAGGTATGGAAGACACTAAGGAATAGGAGAAATAGGATGGTTGGACACCTTCTGAGACACGAAGGAATAGTTCGCGACATACTAAAGTCAGAGATACGAATAAAGAGAGGTAGGCGTAGACGAAAACCCAGATTAGACTACCTACTGCTCTCGTATAGTTGAGAATGTTCTACTTTTGGGAAAATGTGTAAATGGTTTCTTGCATTCCCTTATTTCATCTGCACCCGAATTTAATTTTTCTTCATATTTCTTCCTCTATTTTCTTCATTCTTTACACAACTCTAGTTAAAATTTGTGACTCGTGTAAAATTAAACTTATCGGTCTAAAATTTTCAGATAAGTACATATATTTACGTCTTTGCTCTGGCAGAACTACCATGATATTCCATTTGTAACCTTCCGTAATCTCGACTGACAACGAATTGATTTAAATAAACGATCTATTACCTTTTGGTCCGCACATTTTAAGATTCCTGCCTGCAGTCCTTCTACACTTGGCACTTTATTGCTTTTTTTAATTTAAACGCTAATAATAATAATAATAATAATAAACTTTATTACTCAACAGACACAAATATCCAAAAAAGAGTAACCGCAGAAGCAAAGCAGCACTGCTAAACAAAAATCCTTTCGGTATCCTTCTTAAAACAGTACACTGATACATTAAATATATCTAAATTCGCCGAATGCTTATTATATAATTCACATAATCGATACAATGGCGCATTTTTACCTATGTTTGTGTTAGGTTTATTATAATAAAAAAGAAAATTGCTTCTCGTCTGAGACACAACAAAATTGATCTTGCTTAGAAGGCTAACATTGTCAAAAAGACCATTCAACAATTTGAACAAAAATATCAATGATGCTACATTTCTTCTATTTTGCAAACTGTTAACACCATATGTCACATACAATTCACTTACATCACCAAACACGTATACGTGATGTTCCCTAAAAAATAAACATCTAAGGAAACGTCTTTGTAACTTTTCAATCATGTTCACATACTTAAAGTAAATTGGTGCCCAAACAATAGAGCAATATTCAAGTTTGGTTCTCACTAAACCTTCATAAAGTTTCATTAACACTCGGGGTGATCTAAAATCTTTAGTATTCCGTACAATAAAACCTAGAATACGTTGAGCACTTTTGCACATGACTGTAATGTGGCGAGAAAAACTTAATTCCTCGTCAAACGTTACACCTAAGTCTTTGATTAGATTCACTCGCTGAAGGACTTGGTTGAACATTTCATAATCATGAACAATTGGATTGCTACTACGTGAATACGACATAGATGAACACTTAGTGACATTGAAATTCATACAATTTGTCAATGACCACAGACATAGTGAATCAATGTCAATTTGCAGTCTTCTACAATCATCTAGAGTCTTGATAGCCAAGTATAATTTGATATCATCAGCATACATTAAAATTTCAGACTTCTTTACGAAGTAAGAAATATCATCAATGAAAAGTATAAACAATAGTGGACCCAAGTTGCTTCCCTGAGGCACTCCTGACAATACGTCATACTCCACAGAACAATAATTGTTAATAGATACATAATTACGTCTATTTGACAAATAAGAAGCGATGTACTTTACAAGATCAGATGTAAAGCCCCACATAAACAGTTTCCTGCACAATAGTGAGTGAGGTAATTTATCAAATGCCTTACTCATGTCCGTATATATAACATCAACTTGCACCCGATCGTCAATATTTTCTGATATATACTGAGTAATATTACACAAATTAGAATTAAATAAATTATAGAATCTAATATTTTTGCAACTAGATCCAATTTCTCTTAGATTTTTCTGGTTATTTTATGTGCTTCTCTACTCTTTCATATTAATTTCACCCGAGTCCTTTAGTAAATTGTTAACCATTTCCAGGACCTATCGCAGCAATCAACATCTCTTAATTTCTCTAGGTCCAAACTCCAGTCTGTTAAAAATCTTGAATTTAAGATTGGCTTTCACATAACCATTATGTTGTGATCACTATCTACTTTTGCTTTTGAATAACTTTTGCATTCCCTAACTTGGTTTATAAATCTTTGCCTAACGAAAATCTCCCAATGTCTCCTGGCTTCGTTCAAGTAGAGCGCCTTCTAGCGTAATGTGGCATGACGCGATGAGTTTGATTCATTCGACAAACAACCCATTAGGGGAGTCCGGGGTTCCAGCAAAGAATGAATGGAGGCTGATAAAAACTGTGTCCTCTTTGAGCAACGGGAGAGAGAAACGAGCCCTGTTCTTCCTTTGAGGCTTGGTATCCTCTTTCTTTGGGTCTTTCAGAATAATTCAATCCTGGGAATATCTCAGTTAAGTCTTCAATACAAGTAAGCCAAAGCTCTCCACATAATATGGATGGTGGACCGGATAGAGGGATGGACATATTTTTCGGTATGTCGAAATTTAGGATTTGATTTCTTTTGTCATCAGAAGACTACCTTCACTTCTGTGGTGGCGAGAAAATGAGAACTATAAAGTAGATTTCCTTGGAAGTTTTAATTTCTGAATAATTTTCTATCCCAAAGGACTTGTACCTTGACGCAGTTCTAGTAATACTGGGACGGGTGGGATGGCTTGCGCGCTTCAATGATATAAAGAGCCGAACCATAGGTTTAACCATATTGGAGGGGTTTTTATTTGAGAAGCCAGACTAAATCAAGTCCCTGGAAGGGGGCAGCAGCTCTTTCAGTAATCATAGTGGCAGAGATCGTGAGGGTTGGTATGGCACTGTGATACACACTACTGCGATGTGGAAGGCAACGGGAAACCACCACATTATTTTATCCCTAGTACAGCGTACTTTAATTTATGATGATGGCACCTTCTGGAGTAAAATATTCCGGAGGTAAAATAGTCCCACATTCGGATCTCCGGGCGGGGACTGCTTCGGGGGGAGTCATCAGAAATGATAAGTGTAACATCTCACGAGTCGGGGCGTGGAATGTTAGAAGCATGAAACAAGTAGGGAAGTTAGAGAATTTGAAAATTGAGATGGATAGGTTAGCATTAGACGTAGTAGGTATCAGTGAAGTGCGATGGCCAGAAGCTGGAGACTTCTGGAGCGGAGATTTTAGAGTAATACACACAGGATCTGTAGGAGGAAATTCGGGAGTAGGAATTGTTATGCGGAAAAAAGTAGGACAGAGTGTAGAAAATTTCTTACAGCAAAGTGACAGGGTAGTTATGGTTAGGTTAGATTCGAAACCTGTAAAAACAGTAATAATACAGGTATATATGCCCACTTCTAACTACAGTGATGAAGCCGTAGAGGCAGTTTATAGTGATATTGAATATGTGCTAGATTTTGTGAGAGGGCACGAAAATTTAATAATTACAGGAGATTTCAATGCAGTCGTAGGCACAGGGCGAGAGGGCGGAATAGTTGGCCCCTTTGGATTAGGCAATAGGAACGATAGGGGAGTTAGACTGATAGAGTTCTGCGATAAACATAACTTAACGGTCGCGAACACTCTATTTCACCATCATGTTAGGAGATGCTATACGTGGAAGATGCCAGGAGACTTAGGGAGATATCAAATAGATTACATTCTCGTTAGGCAAAGATTTAGAAATCAAGTTAGGGATTGTAGAAGTTATGCAGGAGCAGATATAGATAGTGATCACAACATAGTCGTTATGAAAGCCAATCTTAAATTTAAGATTTTGAAAAAAAGAAGCGGAAGAAGGTATCTTGACCCAGAGAAACTAAAAGATGATGATATGCGCAATAAGTTCGAGAAAAAGACAAACGAAGCACTAAAGGGCACGGGTGGAAATATTGTTAGGGACATAGAGGCAGAATGGAATTGCATTAAAAATAGTTTAGTTTCCTCAGCTAGGGATATTTTGGGTCATAAACAGAATGAAAGTAGGAAACCCTGGATAACAAAACATATTGTGAGTCTAATAGAGGAAAGGCGAAAATATAAAAATAGGTTAGATGAAACAGGGAAACAAAGATATAAGGCGATCAAGTGGGAAATTATTCGGGAATGTAGGAAAGCGAAAGAGCAATGGATCGATAATAAATGCAAAGAAGTGGAAGATAAATTCGAAGTAGGAAAGACTGATGAAGCATATAAAATAATTAGGAGAAATTTTAGAGAAATTGGATCTAGTACCAAAAACATTAGAAATGAGGCAGGAGATATCCTAATCGGAAGTGGGGAGAAGGCAGATAGGTGGAAAGAATATTTAGGAAACTTATATGCGGGACAGGAAGTGCAAGATATATTAGAAAGCGAAAGCAGTGTAGAGGGGGATAACCTAGGGAGTCCTATAATGAGAGAAGAGTTTGAGATAGCACTAAAAAGTTTAAGGAATAATAAAGCACCAGGTATAGATGGCTTGCAGGCAGAAATCTTAAAGTGCGCAGGTCAAGAGGTAATAGATCGTTTATTTAAACTAGTTAGTCGCATATACCTGACAGGCGAGATTCCAGAAGATTACAAACGGAACATCATAGTAGCTTTGCCAAAAAGAAAAGGCGCGGATAGATGCGAAAATTTTAGAACTATCAGTTTAACTTCCCATGCGTCAAAAATTTTAACTAGAATTGTGCAAAGAAGGATGGAGAAAAAGGCGGAAGAAATATTAGGAGAAGATCAGTTCGGATTTAGACGAAATAGAGGAACGCGCGAGGCCATTCTAGCTTTACGAGTAATTATAGAAAAAACGATAGAAAAGAGAAAGAGCGTCTATATAGGATTTGTAGATTTAGAAAAAGCCTTCGACAACGTAAAATGGGGGAAGATGTTCGAAGTGCTGAGAAAGGTAGGGATGAAATACAGGGACAGAAGAATAATACATAATCTCTACAAAGAGCAAAAGGCAGTTATAGAATGTGAGCAGGAACAAAGGGAAGTAGATATCCGGAAGGGAGTGAGACAGGGATGTGCATTGTCACCTCTAGTTTTCAACTTATATATCGAAGATGCGATTAATATTGTTAAGGAAAGAACAGCCTCAGGGATCAATGTACAGGGCCAAACTATTAACATGCTCAGATTTGCGGATGATATAGCAGTGTTAGCATCTAGCAAAGAAGAATTAGGAGCGGCTCTGAATGAAATGGAAGCAGTTTTGACACAGGGCTTCGGCATGAAAATCAATAAAAAGAAAACTAAAATTTTGGTATGTAGGGGATGTGAAAATAGAACTAAAATGGAAATACAAATTGGAAATGAGAAGATAGAGGAGGTCGCGGATTTCTGCTACTTAGGAAGTAAAATAACTCAAGACGGTAGGAGCACTAAAGATATAAAACAAAGAATGGCGCAGGGCCGAGTTGCGTTTAACAAAAAGAAACAACTGTTATGCTCGAGAACGGTTAATATAGAGACTAGGAAGAGACTCTTAACGTCGTATGTATGGAGTACGGCATTATACGGGTGCGAAACTTGGACAATAGGAGAAGCGGATAGAAAAAGAGTAGAAGCGTTTGAAATGTGGTGCTACAGACGCATGATGAAGATACCGTGGATAGATAAGGTTAGCAATAGGGAAGTATTAGAAAGAGTTGGGGAAAAGCGAAAGGTATGGAAAACAATAAAGAGTAGGAGAGATAGGATGGTAGGACACCTTCTAAGACACGAAGGAATAGTTCGTGACATACTAGAGTCAGAGATAGGAATAAAAAGAGGTAGGGGTAGGCCTAGATTAGACTACTGCTCTCAAATAGTTAGGGATGTAGGATGTTCTACTTTTAGGGAAATGCGTAGGTTAGCTCAGGATAGAAAAGAATGGAGGTACGCGTCCAACCAGTCTTCGGACTGAGAACCTTATGATGATGATAATTTATTTCCTAAGATGTGCACGGACTGAAGACTAAGCAGCGTTAACACAATTTGCGGGTGACGTTCTGACATTGATATCTCTTTAGCCTCAGCAGATTTATAATGCACAATAGAAATTACAAGTAAGTATAAACCATGTCATTATTTTAGTGAGAATACTCCCTTGTGAGTTCGATAAATATAAAATAATTCTTCGTTTACTTTTCGAACTCGTTGCCATTTTATTTCCAAAATTTATTCCGTTGTAGACCAATATGTCCTGTCTTTTATTATCGACTTACTTTTATTTTTACAAGAAATTTCGGGCAATCTAAAACAAAAAATATATACAACCTAAGCTATTTCATTAAGTAATTGAAAAGTTTCGTTGTATTTGAAGCGGCATTCCAGTGTAGGTACTCACTTTTTTGTGGCAAGCAGAATTTCTGTTTGTCTGTTGTCGATTTTCCAGGCTTAACAAACCGCAAGGGATGTATACAAGGGATGTATGCACAACACAACGTGTGTGTTTAGAAAATGTTTTGCAAGATGACACAATTCAACTGGCCCTTTTAAATCTTGGCAAATAGGAAGCGAGAAAATAGGACTAAAACTAAAATACAAATCACAACTAGTAATTCACAGAATACATTTCTCACACGTAACTCAACTCGCATCTTAAAATTTCATTCTCGCCTCGAATGAGTTTTCATTTCTTTTCTGCATTTGAATAAGTATCTTCGAAAAGTAAATATAGAATTCACTCAGAGTTTCCGATCCTTTCAATTACCAGAATCTCACTGTAAACGCCAGGATGTGGGGCAGAATATATCAAAGGTCCATTTGTAGAAACGCAGATGCTGATTGCATCCATATAAGATTATCAATGCTTTCTCAACACTGTCTTTACATGAGTATGAATAAAGAGGGTTACCATAGAGTAACTGCAACAAAGAAAATAAAGGAAAATGTTGGATTCCGTTACCAGATCATAGAAATAATAATTAAACAACGTTTTATATGAAAAGCAAGAATTGGTATACATTGGGATTATTATAAACTACAGCGTGATTTAACCAACAATGCCATAAAACTTAATTATGTCATTGATCGAGATAAATCGAGTACAACACTTTTCAAACTAGACAAAATAAATATTTATAGAAAATGTAAAAACGGCACATTGTCAAATAATTTAACAAATCTTGATGTAATTTACAAATATTTTATTGGCTGAGCTCAGACTACTGACGTCCCAGACAGAGGCTTTTTTTTCTTTGTTATTTAATTTTTGCGTTAGCTTTTATACAGATTTTTTATGTATTGTTCCCTTTCGGCCATAAGGAAGATCAACCTTAGGGAATTATAAATCTTAACCATGGCCTTTCTGTAACACATTTAATTTATGCATTATTTTTGAGTATTATGTATTATGCTACAGAATAAACATGCCATTGGTGTTTGTATTATTGTTTTTACAACATGCCAAGTACTGTTCGGCATTTTGAAACTCTCGATTCGCTATCCACCTACCAGTTTAAACAATCATATACCGTGTGACAAACTTCCATGTGTACATGGGGAAATAACATGGGCAATTACATTTTTGGGGATTCCTGCTCCCCATGTGTAGTTACAGTGGTGGTAAAGGTAGCAATCGAAAGACTATTTTTTTCTGTGTATGAGGATATCAAAAACTCTGCAATTTTCCAATTTATTAAAGCATTAAAAGCAAAAATTACACTAATAATTTTCAAATTAAAACACGGATATTCATCAGGTTACCTATGACAATTTAATTTATTCTAATCAAAGATTCCCTTGATTCTAATTTCTAATTCGTCTGAACTGTCAACATTATTTATCAACAATTTAAAATTTGGGTTTCAAAATGAACGAAAATATTTATTCAGGTGAAGAAAAGGTTTTCATTGTGAAAACATTTTACGGCGGCAATAGTCTGCGGGTAGTCCGTGACTTATTTTCTGTATAATTCAATAACAGTCCTATTCTTTCGGTAACAACAATAAAAAATTTAGTTAAGAAATTTGAAGATACTGGGAATCTTTCATTGAAAGAAGGTAATTTTTACTAATAAATTTACTTGGTTTTTATTTAGATAATTCTGATTCGCTTATTATTATTACCTAGTTATGAGAAATTTAACAAGTGATAACGTGGAGTGAAACAAAACTAAAATTAATCTTATCATTTATTTTTTTAGTCGTTCCAAGAAATCTAAATGTTGAGGTAGAGGAAATGGTAATAGGCCTGATAACTGCTAGTCCAACATCTAGTTTAAGGTCTATTGCCCTAGAATGTAATGTTTCACGAGAAACTGTCCGTAACATATTAAAAAAAACAAATATCATCCCTTTAAATTCCAATGTCACCAAGAGTTACTTCCTTTTGACGGAGAATCAAGGCAAACTTTCTGTGAAGAAATGCAAGAACGGGCTAATCGGGATCGCAGCTTCCTCTCATCAATTTGTTTTACCATTGAGTGTACCTACACTTTAAATCAAGAGCCAAATTCACAAAACGTTAGGCATTGGGCCCAGGAAAATCCCAGAATAAATTTAGCCACTACAACGCAATACCCTCAAAAAATCAATATTTGGGCAGGCATTTTTAATAATCGCATTATGGGACCATTTGAAATACAGGGAAATTTAAATTCAGAAGCTTATTTAGATCTTTTAATTAACCATATTGGCCCTGTATTAGAAGAAGTTGCACATGCGAATCGGGAGGTCTGGTTTCAGCATGACGGATGCCCAGCACATTTTGGAGCACAAGTGAGGGGATTATTAAATGAAATATTTCCAGAGAGCTGGATTGGTCGAGGTGGTGCTATAAACTGGCCAGCTAGATCTCCCGATTTGGCACCGTGTGACTTTTTCTTGTGGGGTCATTTAAAAAATAAGATTTATAAAACTCGTCACCCAAATATTGATTCTTTAAGGAATGCTATCTTTGCGGACTGCAACTTAATAAACGATCGGCAACTTGCGAATTTGAGAAATTCTTTCTATAATAGGCTGGGATACTGTCTGATACAGAATGGGGGTTTATTTGAATATTTGTTATAGTTATTTTTCTTTTTCTATGTTACTTTAATTTCATTGTATATTAATAAGTTTTTGTCCTTACCTAGATATGAAATAAATAAGTATTAAATTGCCAGATTACAAAATTCATTGGAGCAAAATAAACAAATGTTGCCGCTTGTTAAAATTTTCATAATTGCAGTAAAATTAAAGTAATTTAATTTTTATTATTTCATTTTACTGCTTTAACATTTTCCCAAAAACTTTTTAATAGGTTAGACGACACCTACAATTTACCCTAAAATATGGACCAGCATTCACCAACGAAACATCCACACCAGTAATCAATTAATTGTCAACTATATATATGTATAATGACAATAATAATGTGAATGAGAATTATCTAAATAAAAAAACAAGTTTATGTATTAGTAAAAATTAACTTCTTTCGATGAAAGATTCCCAGCCTTCAAATTTCTTACTAAATTATTTGTTGTTATACCCAAGGAATAGGACCGTTATTGAATTTTACAGAAAATAAGGCAAGGACTACGCGCAAACTATTGCCGCCGTAAAATATTTTCACAATGAAAACCTTTTCTTGAACTGAATAAATATTTTTGTTCATTTTTAAATGTTGACAGTTCAGAAAATCCATAAAAATTCTAATCCGTGATTAGAATAAATTAAGTTGTCATGGATAATCTGATAAATTTCTGTGTTTTAGTTAGAAAATTATTAATGTAATTTTTGCTATTAATGCTTTAATAAATTGGAAAGTTGTAGAGTTTTTGATATCCTCATACGCAGAAAAAATAATCTTTGGATTGCTACCTATACCACCATCGTAATACATGGGGAGCAGGAATCCCCAAAAATGTAATTGCCCATGTTATTTCCCCATATACACATGGAAGTTTGTCACACGGTATAAAGAATAAAATGCGCTATTTTGTCGATACTCGTGTATTTTATGAATGCTTAAGTCTCGATGTTGACGTCACGTTAGCCAACTCGTTGCGCGCACTGTGGCTGTGCATCCACCTTGTGTATTTACACCATTGTTCGGAGGATGCTTTTGTGGATCAACGTTCAATTATTGTTCAATGTGCTGAAGACGTCCAGATTTGGTTTAGAGTCCCGGCGGTGTACGTGACAATTTTCACGCTATTTTATCACGCAGGTGATAAAATAACTTAAACTCTGGTGAAAAATATAGTTGCCAAAATTTTCAAAAGTCGACCAGAGTAACTCCACAATCCGTCGTATTCTTGTACTCTGAAATATCACAAGCTAGAATGATTTTGCTACACCCATGTATTGTGAAATTGGTAATTATTTTAGAATAATAATTATTCTGAAAATGATTCCCTATTATTAGTTTGCCTTGACGCAACCTTTCGTCTTCTGAGGAATTATGTGCAGTACTGAAAATAAAACCTAATCGGACTCCATCGCCAGATAGTTTAAAATAGATAACAATTTTCATGCACTTCGGCACGTTTTGGAGCAGACCGATAATACGGTTGAATCAAAATGTATCATACAATGCAGATTAAACGGTTCTTGTTTCAATAGAAAAACGCTGCCACATGAGGAAATTCTGGATTTTATGCAGTTGAACAAATACCTATCGACTGTTGATGTTATCAATTGTTAACACTGCCGAGTTGAACATATAATGTTAAACGTTTGGAGAATCGATTGTCTTGTATTTTGTTTTCAATATGCTTACAATGTTACCCTTGTTAGGGGTTTATTCACAGAATAAATCATAAAACATGAGAGCACGTACGGCAGTTGTCATTTCTCATACAAACTAATAGAGATTAGAATGACCAGACCATAAAGCAGACATAAAAATGGTTGAATATAAGACGAAGAAAATATATTCACGGTGTTAATTTTCACATTATTGGCCTTTAGAAATTGCAGGGTAAAATTGTGCAATATATTTAGTTAAATTGTAGATATTTATCTGCAAACGTCAAATAATACGTTCGTTACTTTTGCGTTTCCGAACGCATGATAAGGTACATTATTCAGTTAGCTGTACCTTAAAATAGCGTTAGCAAATAGGAACCGAAAAATGATGCATCGTAAAGAATTTTTTTTAAGCGAAAAATTTGTCGATCGCGCGTGTCAAGCGATAACAAACTTGGCGTACCGAAAGTGGCCGAAAATGTTCTACCACACCCAGAAGAACCGGCGAGCGGCGAGACGCACGGAAGAACGGGCGTCGCCCGATGTTCCGCTCACAAAAGGTGTAGGTCGCAGAGGGAGTCTCGAACGCGTAAGATACGGCACCCTCAAATTAAGGGTAGTTTTTTATAAGGGCACAATTCGGGGGGCACCTGGTGATTTTAAAAGGGGGTTCCGATAGCCCCGTCGATCGGACCGAAAATATAGAAAAATCATCCGCCTCAGGCCGCAGTTGCCAAGGGAAATAATTTTCTCCGCGAAACCTTGCAAATTCTTGAGGTCAGGAACATGGAAAATCGGGCATCTAACTCGTGGGAGGGGGTGAAAGGTGGAACGTGGCATGATAGAAGATTCCAATGCGGTCCATAACGAAGTTTCATTTCTTTCGGTCCACGTTTAGGGGTAGAAATTTGCGTTCGACAAAAATTTCGGGCGATCACGCAATGTTCTAAATGCGAACATCAAACAAACTGTCAAATTTTCGTCAAAATTGCCAATATTAGTATGCTCGGGGTGGCATTCGAGGTCTCCCCGACGCGCGCTCTCTTTTTAGATTACATTTCGATATACGGATCGCCGCCACAGCGTTTCTCCACCCCAGGACGAGTGCAAATGTCGAGATAGATTTCTGGATTTTACGGAAATTTTGTCAATTTCGCACTTTTCGTTAAAATGTTTTTGAGGGCAAATATTATCGCAAGCCGAATATTTTTGCACAAGTCGATGGCCTGTTACGTTCACTTTCTATCCGTGGATTTAGATTTGCCGAAAAAGTGTTACACGGGGGTTGTAAGAAGCCCTAAAAAAGTACGTGTTTTACGAAATCTTCCATTTTCTTAAGCCTGTCTTCCTTTCCCGAGGAAGACCCCATATGGTTCGTGGAAAGAATAAGGTTCTCCGAAACTGGTTCTTTCGTTATAGGTCGGGAAAATTGAAATCGGTTAACATTTGCAAAAGTTATTAAAGAGAAACACGAGGGGTGCATGTTTGATTCGGACGCCCCAATTTTCGAGACGCCCTGACAGATTTGATTTTTGACTTACGTTTTATAGTCACCAGAGATGAAGATATGGACCTTGTAGTATCTCACAGACTTTCCAATTTTTCTTGAAAAAATCTTCTGTCGATCAGTGGCGTCCGAAGTGAAAACTGCATTTCTCGACCCCCCTCATTCTTGCGAAAACTATCAGGTGTAATCAGTGATGTTAATGATTACCGTAATTTATATTTTTGGTAATTTACGGCGGTAATTTACGATTTTTAATTACCAATATTAATTACCGTGGTAATAAATTTGTTTTGTAAATTACTGTGACCGTAATAAATTTTTCGTAAATTACGGTAAATTACGGTATTTTACCAGTAAATTACCGTAATTTACCAGTAACACAGAAATTAAGCATTAGATGTAAGATGAATGTCACCAAAGTATAAATTTTATTTGTAAAAATATAAACAAAATGAGCCCAGAACAGAGCAGATTACATAAGATTAATATAATGAAAAACAACAAAAGATAATTATGTTCATATCATATACAAAAATAATAAATAAACGTCGATATAACACCCCTGCGAAGTTGCTAGGAACAGCAAAAACGTAAAACCAGGAAAGTAGGCTAATGGACTCAAAACTTGGTGCCCCGGTCTAATTTTTATTTGTAAACAACTTTTTCCAATAAGTTTTTTCGCTATCATTTACCGATAAGGCACTTCACCTACACGAGAATCTTTAAAAGTAGGTAGGTACCTAGCAACTTCACTGGGGTGTAGCATGGAAACGAAGCTTCTTCGGACATGCATTTCTATAACCACACAAAATCTGTACGCATCTTTTTGTAACACCCTGTATAATAGTAGAGCATTATTAAATATTTAATTATTATTCACAAATCAGAAAGTAACTAAAACATGCTGTGATGTTTAAAATAAAATAAGAATACTCGTAAATAAGATGACTGAACATATAGTTTGGTTCCGGTTCGGAAGCCTAGGGTTCATTTGCTTTGAACTTGAGAACAGAAATACAGTTACGGTACGGAGGTATTATTTGAGCTTTAATTGACCATAAAAGTTGTTACCGATTAACAAAATAAACTAGCTAATAATAAACAATTGAATCTAATTTAAATATAGAATAAATTATAGAAGTAAACTGACCTATGCTTCACCTGGCAAACCGCTAGGTACTGCCGTAAGTAGGAGGGAATTTTTCAAATTTTGTATTACACAATTTTAGTTGATATTATGAAATAACGTAAATTACTATAAAATATGGTAATTTACTGCGTAATTTACGGTAATTTTTCACGTAAATTACCGGCGTAATTTACGGTAATTTTCCTCGTAAATTACGGTAAATAATTTTTGGTAATTTACGGTAAATTACGGTAAATAACCGCGGTTATTTACTGGTAATTTACCGGCTCACATCACTGGGTGTAATGTAAATCGATTGAACGGGTGGATGCGTAATCCAAAAAATCCGGGTTTATTTACCCTCAAAAACAAGAAACAAGAAACAAATAAGCATCCGGAAAATGAATTTGTGCCTTTTCCTGAATGAAGCTGCGATGCTCTACACGACCAAGTGCTACATGTCGCGTTTCATCCCTCCGTCCTACTCACAATGTGAGAAATGTTGAGAGTGCAACTTTTCGGTTTTTCCCCTTTAATTTTTTTACAAATCACCCCGTGGTCGCAGATTGAGCGTCGGCTGATGGAAAAGAAACAGGCGCATCCACCCGATCCACTGTTATCCCTCCGAAATGTTCGGAGTTGTCTAAATGCATCTATATTAGTTGCAGAGAGAAATGATTAAAAACATTTTGTTGTCATTGGTCGGAATCATCTGAGAATTTATGTAGATTTGTGAAATGCAAATTACAATTTGAAAACAAACAATAGTAGTCCAATAAGATCGTCGTTAATATTTTTGTGAACTCTTATATTTCCGATCCACAACTATATTTAGATATCAAAGGTACACACCATAAACTATTAACCATAAGCTATTATAGTCCCTGTGATGTGCACATCACATAATGATGATGTGAAGAGGGATCCTGAATCTGGTGCAAAGTTTATAGTTGAAAGTCAGCCAATGTTCAGTGTTAAAAGATAACAGAAAAAACAAGGCGATGGAGTTGCTCTCCAGCGGCTACTTACACGCGTATTTCGTCTAGAAAGTAGATTAATCTGCCAAAGATGCTTCGATATTAATTTTCATAATAGTTGTATTCTGGTATCGTTAATTGCATCAGATTACCTACTCCTAGACAGTTTGTAAACCTTGTCTTAATAAGGGATTTCCCAGTCACGTACAGAGATAAAAATAACAAGAGAGATTATAAATTGAAATTACTATTCTTCGAATGCAGTGCAAGTAACAACATTCAGGGGGAATTATAGTTTTAGTCGTTCGATTACGGTCGCGTGTTATTGCAATTTTACAGCGACAGATACTACTTACTTTATTTGTGTCATCTGCTGTGGTAAACGATAAGACTTTTTAGTTAGAAAATAATGACGTCCACTGTATTCTACTCTTTAGAAGAAATTTCTAAGAATAATGGAAGGAATGGAAACAGAGTTTGGTTTATTTACAAAAATTCAGTTTATGATGTGACCGAGTACTGTGAAGACGTAAGTCCTTGTTTATATTTATTTTAAAATACTTCTTATCTGTTAATAAAAAAAGTTTAGTGGCAGACAAAGTGAAATGGCAAATTTATTTATTAACAAACAATGAGTTTATTCAACTTCGCAATGTTCTATTACTGTATTTAATATTACAATTTTCCTAGTTTTAAAAACGCGTAAATAAATACAAGAATCAAGTGGTTTCTGCGAGTCACTCACTCTGTTGGGAAAAACCCATTACCCTAATAAACCCAAGACATGGAATATAAGGAATATAAGGAATTTTCAGAGTAGAATTTTAAAAACAAATGGGGAATTCCTTCAATAACATACACATAAGTTTATTCGCCTAACTCGTTTCGTTTTCAATAGATCGCAGTTTGTTACAATAAATAAATCATTTAAAGATCGATAGAATCATCATAAGGTTTTTCGTCCAAGTTGGACACGTTCCTCCATTCTTTCCTATTTTGCGCTAACCTAAGAATTTTCCTGAAACATTCTACGTAAGTTTAAGATCTTTCAACTTTACGAAACGTTAAGCACATTACTTTAATTTATGTTACGTTGAATGTAGGGAATACATGCCGATGGAAAAACGGATTCGGGTATCTGAATAAAATATCCGAGTATACCCGGATACTTTAACGTCTTTAAAAATATTTCTCACCTCAACTTGTTTTCACAATAAAAAGTAGGTATTCAAATTATGAAATTGTCTAAATTTTGTATCTTGGTAGAGCTTTTGCTACCCGGGTCATAAAGCTGTGCACGAATAACCGGGTGCCCGATGTATTTCCTAGCTAAATGGATGAGAACGCCACTTAACGGATAACGCAAGCGGCGGATCGGCTAACCGATGAGCCCAGTAGCCTAGCGAATCGTTAGTGCTGCCATACTTTGTTGGTATGGCCACAGCATAATTCAGCAGTTAAAGTTCTTGGCGGTATCTTTGAACTATTTTAGCTGCATTTGGTGACCTCCAACTGTAAGTGATTTACTACCGCGGCGATTTATCAAACGGTTTGATGCCGGTATTAACTCAGCGACAAACGAAAAAGAACACGTGCGTAGCCTGAGAAGTTG
Organism: Xestobium rufovillosum; assembly: GCA_963966045.1. Taxonomy (NCBI): domain Eukaryota; kingdom Metazoa; phylum Arthropoda; class Insecta; order Coleoptera; family Ptinidae; genus Xestobium; species Xestobium rufovillosum. The sequence goes on from OZ014492.1 coordinate 41,991,040, forward strand.
CGCGGGCTAGGCTATGCGAGCTAGAAAATTTAGGGAGAGCTGTTCTGCTGTATTATGCTGTGGTATGGCGTATGGCCCCATCTCAACGTTCCCCTGTCGTTACCTAATGTTCTGTCCGTCGGTTTAACGAGTCGCTCCGGCTATACGTTGCATGCAGCTGTCAGTAATTACCTAGCGCGCATGCTGCGTGAACGTGCCGAGAGAGAATTTATTCCGTGTTTTATAAGAATTGCAGACCTTCAGTTAGTCTTAGTCTCTTTTGAGTTCCTTCATTGACCATACATATTTTCTTAAATTCTTCAAGGAGTGAGCCGTCATGTCGCATGATAGAAAGAAATTAAGGTTCTTTGAAGAAGAAACATGAAAGAGTAAGTACCACTACTAAATCCCACCACTGATCACTAGAGACACAGGACCACTAACGATCTTAACAAAATTATAACAAACACAAGATATATAAATACAAATATTGCCTTTTGTTGTTCAAAGAACAAAACGGTTCAGCTTGTGGAAGCATTTCTACCTTAAAAATCCAAATGAGAGAAAAACACTAATAATAATAATAATATCACAGGTAATGGAGTTTTACGAATAGCAAATTATAAGACACAGAATGACAGGAACGAGATGAAGATAGAGATGAGAATTTAGATAATAATAATAATTAATTTATTGACACAAAAATGATACTGGTCAAATGGCAAGCATTCAGCCATCTCCATATGTCAAATCTGCAGAGCCTGAACGTCCATCCTTGCCAAATTGACTTGAACTAGAAACTAAAAAAATGGTTCTAGAAATTAAGTAGGTAAATATTAAACCGGAGAACATACATTCAAGGAAGTGAGTAAGAAAAGAAGAGTAAGGGAAGGAGAGGTCAGGTCAGAAATAAGACGGAAGAAGTATCTAAGAAGAAGAAAGGAAAAAAGAAGGAAAGGAAGGAGAAGAACACAGCCACGTGCAACCCACGAGGTAAGCCAAAATTGGACAAAAATAATCTGCATGAAAGGCTACTTCTAGTCATAGAAGATTTTGAATAATTGAAATAAGAAAGAACAAGTGAGTCACTTAAGGTCCTTTTAATATTCAAATTGAGATAATCCCTTTGTCCATACACGAGTTTCAGCGCAAGACCCATAAGAGTTGCGTAAAAAGTAATGCAAGTTTGAATCTATGATCAATCCCAAATTCCTGACACAACTCGTTATTGCTACGATCGTATAGTCCATTTTTAAAACTAAGTTGTTTCTTATGATATTCCTGGAGGCTTCATCACCAAACACAGTCGCACAAGATTTTCTGGGATTTATCTTCAATAAGTGTTGTTTGGAAATAGTGAGAAGCATTTCAAGATCTCTGTTTATAACGGGAAAAGCATGACTAGCATCTGCAGCTTCGAAAGAATTGTAAAGTTGAGTATCAGTATAAAACTGATGGTTACAGTGAAGAAACGATTTGTAAAGCATAGATGTATAAATACAGTGGAACTCCTATAAAACGACCAGCAGTGGTTCTGTCCAAATCCGGTTGCTTTGGAGGAGAGTGGTCGCATTGCAGATAACTAAACTCGGTAGGTGCAGCAACTTTAGGAAAAGGAATTACATGTGCACGTTTCCAAGCTCTCGGAAAATATGAACCGGTATGATATAGTTGAAAATATGAGAGAGGAAAGGAACGATATGCGGACAACAGAAGGATAAGCCAAATATTGAGATCGTCACTACCACACGCACTAGACATAATCGACAGGAGTATCTCACTGACATGCTTTTCATTAAAAAAAGTTGGAAAGACAGGGTATCCGATATACCGGTCATCAAGGACTTGGAATAGATGGATATAGCCATTCAGATGACTATAAATTATTATGAATGAATTATTTCTCGTTTTGTTATACATGTTTTTAAATCTAGTAAAATCACGGACAAAAAGCAATCGTCGAATGCAAGTTTAGACTTATCTGCGACATAAATAATATGTTTTCCCAGAATATTTCTGAAACTATAACCAATTCAGATAAGTGAACAAGGAAATCACAATTAACAGCACGTGTAGTATCGCACAATCATAGATTGCTACATAAAAATCGCAAGAGATAAATATATTTTAGTGTATTACTCACGATTTACCGGTACCGACTGTAACTTATGAAATGGCTTCTGAAACTTTTTATAAATTGAACGAAATTTCGAAAAACGACGGGCAAAACGGCAACAAATTTTGGATTATCTACAAGAATACTGTTTACGATGTCAGCGAGTTTGTAGCAGATGTAAGTTTCTTACTTTAGTTTGTTATTTTATGCAATCGTAGATAATTACAGAAAAACGGATTTCCTGTAATTTATTCACATCAAACTGTAATTCTCAGCTAAATGTAGATCAGTCAAACTCATATAGAAAATTACTATTTATTTATAATTTATTAGCATTAGTATGCGGCTCATTTATATATTGATGGAATCCTCAGTTTTATACGGGCTATTAAAATATTATTGCACTGTAAATACTATTCATCACATTTGGTACAGATTACAGAATCAACAGAATTCGATTTATGTAACCAACCGATCCAACAAGAGCTGTAATTTTGTGTGCAGCTCGCAATCAAAAAATATGGTAATATGTTATTGTCATATATTGTTCACAAGATATTACTTCCCTACTACTTTAACGTCTATAACTTCAGTTTAATTTGTGTTATGTTGCATTACCAAAAAGAAGTAAGATTGTGCAGACACCACGCAGCTCATTTTATTTTCCACCCCACAGGAACTTACAGTAACTTCGCTCTTCTGCCGGCACGTTGATCTTCATCTTTGTGGTCAGATTGCCAGAGTGCTACATTTGCTCAGGTCTGAGACTAGTCGATCGTGCGCCAAAAGTGGGACAAAATTCGAATAGAAATCAAAATTGTTGTACATCCTCTACTTGATGTCCTGCAAAGTCCCCGAAGCTCCCTCGCTTGTGTTATGAGACGAGGGCCTTAAATGGGACTAAATTTCAAATTTTGAAGTACATACATTGGTTTCGATGTCTTACCAGTTCGGAACCTCAAGTCATATTTTTCTACTAGAACGTCCGACGTTCTGACGTCAACAGGGTTCAATTCTAGGACCACTTCTGAATATTATTTATACTTTCAATTTCCACAGGTCGGTGGGAAGCTGCGGATTGTTGCAATTGTTGTACCAGATAAAGCTCTCGAAGCAGGTACTATCATTGGGGAGAACGTTTCTAGTCTTGTGAAGGCATCTGAGGCTTATGGCCTCATGATCAATCCGGACAAATCCATGGTTCTGGTGTTTGGGAGGCGCGGTTTGGTGGGGTGAGAGCGGAGGACCGACCTCAATAAAAGCTGGTACTAAGGAAAAACCATCGGAAGATCCGTTGTTAGTACTTCGAGGATCTTATGATGAACCCATTTGATTTTAAAGAAACAACGTTTATCAAAAGATCACAATCTGAGTCAGTCTGTGGCTATTTTTATTTTTAAGAGACTGGAAATGCTGGTGAACTTTTCACTATGAATTTATATGACAACACCGGAATTACAAAGAGCTGGACGAGCTGCAGCACTTTTTATACAAATAGACAGTAGCTCGTCAATCGATCAAGGCAACTTTCAGCTAGTATCCCTGCCACCTACAAGAGACGCAGTCAAGCAGCACTCGTATCGTACTTATTTGCAGGTTCACCATTGAAGGAATGTTAAATTACAGTGCGGTTGGTCTGTTTATAACGGATCTCTTGTGCTGGTACCTCCGGCACCAGATGAACTCCTGAATCTAATCTCCTGCAATTGCTTTAAATGGATCAGGTTTGTTCATGTGTACTTTTCGTGTGCTTGGCTGGGCGTCATTCTCCAATTCCTTAACACCTTCCTGTGCTAACAGTTTGTCGATGGCGGTCTCGATTTCTTCCTCTTCTTCGCAGTCGCTCAAAACTTTGGATATGTTTTCGCAGGAGTGCCCGCTGCCCTTAATGCAAATGATGGAGCTTTTCTACAACCTCGTGCCGCATCCTTTTTTGTATCTGCAGGACAGGAACTTAATGGTTGCGTCAGGAACAGGATCTTTAGTCGTTCTGACCGGAGTAAATCCACTCTCACTCCTGTTCCATCTCCAAACTTCCAGATTCTTGTAAACACCGTACCAAATGTAAACTTGATGATAAGTTCGAAGCGAATGCTGTCGTGCAGCTGCTGCCGTGGGCGGGACTTTTTGTCAACGATCTTATAAAATGCTGATACTAGAGAAAATCCAAAGATGTGTTTCCTTGAAGAGTTCCGTACAATGTGGCGAGGAATTGTTCTCCTGCTGCAGCAATGGTGTCGGAATCTGCGCCTTCGTTCTTGAATACTTGTACGGTCCGATTTAATTCCTTGGACTTCTGGAGCATATTCAGGAACTTATTCCTTACTTGACCGAAGATTCCAGACGACGCGCGACATGTCGCAGCCGCTGAAAGCGTACAAGATAGGATATTATCTACTATTTCTTCAGTCTGCAAACTCTGCGGAGAGTAAACTTGTGCTGCGATTTTCTCTTTGCCCGATTTCAGAAAATCAACATTTCGATGACCTCTCGCCAGTGTTACTAAGAGAACAACAAGATCTATGTCTTCTACCACAAAGATTTTTCGAATCTCTTCTTCAGAATGGAAATAAGACGGCTCTTGTTTGTTTCGTATGACAGAAATGAGAGCACACAAACAGACAACAGTAAACAATAAACTCAGAACTGCTAAATGTCAAATTCTGATTATTCATAACATTATTGCTCCCTACCTTACCGACTCACAATCCGCGTAACTTTACGCGTCTAGGTATCCAAGCCATTCACTCAGGCACACAGGCACCGAATCAGTTGCTATATCTAATGCAACCAATCAGAAAGCTGCAATTATAGCAACTGAGTCGGTGTCTGACTTAAGTGATTATTACTTTTTTCGAAGAAACGAACCTTAGATTGCCAAATTTCATTATTGCCAACCACGAGCTGATTTTTTGTAGGTATTTATGTTTTTCTGTTGTTATTTCAACTTTTATGTCCTTCCAGCATCCGGGAGGTCCTGAATTAATCACTGACTGGGCTGGAAAGGACTGCACGAAAGCGTTTGACGATTTTGGCCATTCAGGGGACGCCAAGGGCCAATTAAAACAATACAAAATTGGAGAATTGGCAGAAGTAAGTATAGAATTCTTTAATTCATAACAAAAGTACAAATTCCGCTTTTACAAATTTTTGTGCCAAAGCCGCTATTAAAATTTCCAGAAAATAATAAGAGGAAAATAACTGAAGGTGTTTGTTTTTAAACAGTATAATAACAGCGGTACATTTCTTACGAAATTGATAAAGTGATATCTAACTGTTCTCTTAGATAAAATAATGAAGATATGTTATTATTGCATGTAAATTTTGCATGTGAATGAACTTGTTTTCTATTTCTACTGCTTCTTTCGCGCTCAATAAACTTTTGTTCTAAACCACATTATTTACTTAATAAGTGGTAGAATTTTGAAGTTTCATTTGCTCTATAGCGACTGATAAGTAAAGGGCAAATTGGGCAAAGTTGGAAATGATTTAATTTCTCAGTATTTCCCATGAAGATAAAAAATGGATTCAAAGCTCAGACTTGTATTAAATCACATGCACGTGGAGTTAGTTTAAGACAATGGACTTATATATCAAATTAATGTCTTTTATCTCGCATTAAAATCGAAAATCATTATGTCACTGGATGTCAAACCGCGATTATGTAATATTTTCCTATATTACAACGTAAGTATAATAGTTATTTTTGTTGTAATATCTCAAAACATGTTTCGGTACACATGTAGCAAAAATTGTAGGAGAGTTGTAAGATTACAAATTACAAGAGCACGTATTTTAAAAACAATTAGAAATAAGTGCCAGAATGAGTATGCAAAAAAAATAAAACAAATACGAGGAAGCTTTTATCCAAAAAGATGCGGCCAATTGATAGCGAGTAATCAATTTATAATCTTTTTATCTGCGGAACTTTGGGATTAAAGGAATAAATATTTATAATCATAAAGTAAAAATGATTAATTTTAAATTAGTACCTACCTCGATGTTCATGGCCTTCACCCTCTACTAATTGCTTATCATCCACCTTTTGCTGTTGAACAAAATTTATTTACACATGTGCGATTTTTGATTTTGTGGCTTCGCTTCCCTCACTGTTTTCGATTAAATCAGGCATAAAGCAGTCATGACTTGTTTACAGAAACGCTTTTGATTATTGTTTCTGACTGGTCCGGGTTATTTTTTTCGGTGTTTATTCGGGAAATGTACAAATTTTGATTTTCACACCGCAATGCTCTGGTCTGTTGTGCCTATAAACAAACACCTACCTGCATTATTTCCTTATCTTCGAATACGAATGAAATTGTTTTTATAACCTTATTATTTTAATAAAATATTTCAATGTGATTTTTAGGAAGACAGAAAAAAGAAACCGGATAAAAAGGACACCCCCGTCAAGACTGAAAAATCACCAGACAAACCAGAGACAAGGTTTGTATATTATTCTTACATGCCAACTATTTTCAGTCAGAGTAACAACAGAAAGCAGATTGTATAAACTTCAGTACGAGAAGGGGATGTTGAGACTGAGACTGGTTACCCCTTGCGTTCGTTGTCAGGTTGTCACCATAAACGTTTCAATCATACCTCGGTCCCTAAAAGCCTCCTTTCGATTTTGATACATAAATTATTCAATTATTTAACGTGCCATATATGCCATAATTCTTTATTCTTTTTAGGAGCTGTATTTCTATTGTGACCTGTGGACTTTGCGGGTAAATATTAGCTGTAGCAAAGTTGCTCCGATGTCCGATGAACGAAGGAGAATTACCAAAATCACGATTTGTCCAAGAGAAGTCAGGATATGCGCTAAATTGTTTATAATGTCTGTCTCAAAAGTCCGTTGTTTACACACCTCGCAGAGTTTATAGATTATCAATTTTTGAATTTTACCACATTTGAAATTATTAGGAATAAGTTGTAATTTAAGAGATTATTTATTGTATAAAATTTACCTACGTAGTATTTTACATTATTATTTTACAATAATAAATTGTTTCCGATACCAAAGTATGCATGTATTCATTTATCAGTCTAACTAAAACGTTTTCAGTTTTCCTACACGTCTTTCTAACTGATATTTTACTGAGTTGTTAAAAGGTAGGCTACTTTTAAAGTTTTCAAAATATGTCATATGTCAAAATAGGTAATTTTAACAAATAATAGGTACTCTGTAAATTTGTTTAATAACTTGTTGATCACAGCATTTTTCCTCAACTTGAGTTACCTATCCTATTGTTTAGATTCGACGCTGGACACTTGGTATTTTTATTACAATGTTCTTTTAAAATCAACGAACAAAAGTTAAGTTTCCTTAGGTCTCTCATCAATTTCAATTTTACATTGCACTATAATAGTTACAATAATTACAATATAATAAGTTACAAGGTATTTAAAATGTGACTATAAAGAAGCAATCTGGCAATTAAACTTTTTTGTCTCAATATGAACTCAACTCCCAGAAACAAAATGGAAATCATATTTTGTGTTTTGGGTACTAAATATAGGAGAACCGAATAAACTATTAGTCAAATTACTACATTTTAAGGATTAATTTTCAATTCTTCGGAAATCGTCAGTCGCAGACCTAACAATATCTATATCAATCAAACGCTTAGTAAACTGGCTATCAAGTATGGAAATTTGAATTTTTTAAGAAAAACTGCATATTGCGTAAGTTGCCCACCCTGTATGATATTAAGTATTAAGTATAGCTTCGACCAGTAGACGTCAGCAGCTCCTCAAAGTTGGGTCCACACTTGTACTAAAATGGTTATCTTAAACTCCCACGCTAAACCCTATCTTGTAGTATATCAACTTCCATAAAATTTTATTGGGAATTCAAATATGTAAATAAATGCGGGGCTTCCCATTAAAAAAACATAACTTTGATTTGGTGCTCAGATGTGAACATCCTGTATACACCAAAACTTTATCAGATGCTACGTGGGGTTCTCCATGTACATGTAAAATTGTATTTTGATACCTTGAATAGAACCAGTGATATGGACCGACTACACACTACTGGTCCACCTGTATAATAACTATGGAATATACAAGGTGCTTTTTTTATGTGGTGCTAACATGGCTATCTTTTTAATCTTAATAGATACAGGTTCGGTTAAATGGGAGAAAAGTTGCGTCTATTCGAGCACAAAGAAGTGCCGTTTACAGAAGTTGATTATCTCTTTTCGAAAAAAATTAAAATTTTGGCTTTTACATTTGTGTTTAAATTTTCCTTATTTGGCATTCAGTCTTAATCTGCAAAAACTTTCTTGGGACGACTTTTCATCCTCTTTCCATTTGTGGTAGCAGAAAGTACCTACTACGTTTCGTTTCTTCAGAATCATCATCAGGTTCATTTTTTCTTATGGCGCCATCTTAGATTTTTTCACCATGAAATAGCCCATTTTTTTCTTAATAAAATTATATAACATATTTGTATATTTAAATCGCATTTAGGCCCAGAATTTTAATAAAACATGATAAAAATGGTTTTCCCATGTAATCACAATTGCCGTGAAAACAAAAGTTTATCTACCTTGTCAACTCAAACGTCAAGAAACTTTTTTAATACGATTGTGTTTTATCGGGTTACAATGGATTACTCTAAGGACGAAAAGGTTGACATGTTATTTGTTTATGCTACTGCCAGAAGAAATGCTGAAAACGCGGCTGCAATGCATCGCGAATCGTATCTGGAACGAGACAACCCCATCAGCGTTACTTATGCTGCTCAATTTCACGCAGGGATGCATCTTTACCTTCCAAATTTTTTAGTTCGGTAAATGCTAATACATTTTGCTCAATATTTTCGCATATTTGCGTAATTAGATTTTCCTTTTTTCTTTTAGGTTTCATAAACTGTCCATTGTCGCGTAAATTGCGTTCCAATTTGCGAAAGTAACACTGATGGCGCCATAAGAAAAAATGGTCCGATGATGATTCTGAAGAAACGAAACGTAGTAGGTACTTTCTGCTACCACAAATGGAAAGAGGATGAAAAGTCGTCCCAAGAAAGTTTTTGCAGATTAAGATTGAATGCCAAATAAGGAAAATATGAACACAAATGTAAAAACCAAAATTTTAATATTTTTCGATTATTTCAAAAACGAAAAGAGATAATCTACTTCTGCAAACGGCACTTCTTTATGCTTGAGTAGACGCAACTTTTCTCAGTAGTAGAGAAATGAGAGCCTCAGGCCACATCTGTTGCCAACCCAAAACTCCAGCAACCAAAATCCCTGTTAGTGTCTTCAGCAGCGGCAGCAGCCTCTGGTTCTGTTGCCAACTCCAAAACGCAAAAATCCCTGGTAATGTCTTCAGCAACGACATCTGCCATTGGTTGTGGCTCAGGCGCCTGCGCCGGGGCTTAAAAAGTGCGCGTGTTGCTCATTGTTGCGCAATGGAAGAATGTTCTGGAAAATGCTGATGCAATAGTACGCAGATGTTGCAGAATTAATGTTTTTTCCCCTTCTACGCTGAAGGAGTCCTCGAGTAATGTCTTCAGCAACGACTTCTGCCTCTGGTGTCTTTGGGGCCTTTGGTTGTGGCTCAGGCGCCTGCGCCGGGGCTCTATGAGAGTGGGCGGGGCAACAGCCAATGATAGAGGTTGTGGGCGGCATCCAATGGGTGTGGTTGTGGGTGGTAAGGTTCAACTACTGCTAGATGCCTTTGGATGTGACCCAGGCGCCTGCGCCGGGGTTTTCGCAAACGTTTTGGAAATGACGCCGACCGGGATTCGAACCCGGGTCCCCGCGCACCGGAGCCCTCGCTCCAACCAACTGAGCTAATCGGATGCCTACATGCCCGTCTTTTAAATCATCCATATATACTTAGGATTGTAAACAGAAGTTTCTCGGAAATTCCAATGGTTGCAATTGTTTATACTAAATAAATATTGATATCAAAGTTTAAGAAAAAAGCACGTTCGCCGCCGATAAGAGATGTTATAATTGTTTTTATTATGGGTAAAAAACCTTTCAACTCGCCGACAGGATTATGTTTGTTTAGGTTTGCTCCCACGTTCTGTATATGCACATACTACGTTGTAGACACTACAAGGTGACCCGTTTATTTGTTTGTATTATTACAATAAAATAACATTCTAGAACATTCGTCAGTTTGTTTATTTTGATACGTACTATGTTTTGAAATTACTTGTTATCTTAATGCGTTTCGGACACGTGTGGGAACCATCTGGTGAGTGCTGGAAGTACTAATTGACTGTCGGTAATATAGAACACATGTAGATTTCTGTTACACTTACTGGAAAGTGCAAATTGAATGTCGGTAATATAGAACGCATGTAGATTAGGGCCCACTGCACACGCCCCCTTGCCCCGCCCACTTAGGTCATGGAGGGTATCAAATTAACCAGCTCGATGAGACAAATAGGAATCTATAGTTATTCTCCTACTTCAGAATTCTCATCAGATGTCTGTCTGTCTGTCTGTCTGTCTGTCTGTCTGTCTGTATGTCTGTCTGTCTGTCTGTCTGTGTCTGTCTGTCTGTGTCTGTCTGTCTGTCTGCCTGCCTGCCTGTCTGTCTATCTGTCTGTCTGTTACATCAGCCGTTCGTGTCAACAACAACATTCAATGCCAATGACGAAATTCGCATACCAATCCACCAACAAGACGTTTACGTACTGCCGCATCTAAGCTGCATCTACATAGAGGGGTTTTTCCTCTTTCTATTCTTGCTTGTGTCATCAGCCATGGTGTTTGCGGATAGAGCTGTCTGGGTCAACAGCTGTCTGGTGTCAACAGACAGCTTGTCATTCGCATACCAATCCACCAACAAGACGTTTACGTACTGCCGCATCTAAGCTGCATCTACATAGAGGGGTTTTTCCTCTTTCTATTCTTGCTTGTGTCATCAGCCATGGTGTTTGCGAATAGAGCTGTCTGTGTCAACAGACAGCTGCGTCAACAGCTGTCTGGGTCAACAGCTGTCTGGTGTCAACAGACAGCTTGTCAAAAAAAATCACGCTTCTAGCATACATTTATTGGAAAGCACACAACAAATATTTCTAACATAATGGGGAGTATTATTCAGTAATCAATTCATTAGTTTAGTTAGTTCCCATGGAATACGGTAAATTATATAATATAATTTATTATATTAAAATACATTTTGTCAATTAAAATAATATAATACTGTTCATAATATGATATTATTATATTAAAATACATTTTATTCATTAAAATAATATAACAGTGTAATCAAACTCGTGACGATTAAAATACATTTTGTCAATTAAAATAATATAATACTGTTCATAATATGATTTGATAATATTATATTAAAATACATTTTATTCATTAAAATAATAAAATAGTGTAATCAAACTCGTGACGCTGCTTATACATCGTTGGCTGCAACAAGAGAAAAATCATAGTTACGAAATTATACTAGTAAACAAACAAACAAACAAACAAACAAACAAACAAACAAACAAACAAAGAAACAAACAAACGGACAAACAAACGAACAAACAAACGGAGGGACAAACAAAGAAATAACTTCATTCATTATAAACAAACAAACAAACAAACAAACAAACAAACAAACAAACAAACAAACAAACAAACAAACAGACAAACAAACAAACAAACAAACGGACAAACAAACGGATAGACAAACAAACAAACAAACAAACAAACAAACAAACGGGCGGACAAACAAAGAAATAACTTCATTCATTATAAAAACAATTAATTTTCCACTACTAAAATTGTGAATCACAAAATCGGCAATTTTCCACTACTAAAATTGGGAAGTCCAAAATTCACACTTTTTATCTACTATCACTGCATATTAAAAAATCTAAATACTTTACTTACGATTTACAATATTGACCAAAATGACCACAAGTTCACTGCACGATTCCAACAAAATTATCTTGGTTTCTTTCTCCATGAATAGTCCAGAAAATAAAACATTTTCGGTTTCCGTTGCCATGTGCGATACATTTCCGCACATAATCATTTTGGGTTGGTTCTAAAGATATAAAATAGTTTACAATTATGGAACAGATACGTGAGCTTTTTAACTACATATAATGAAATTATTATGAATGAGTTTTATTAACAGAATGCTTGAAGAATAAAAGAAATGATTACTGCAAATGGACTTACTTTTAAATTTTCCGGTAAATTTTGGAGGATAAAATGGTACAATAAAATATCTCCAACATCATCTTGGCCAATTACAACATCCATATTGGGAAACTAACTTTTACCGCACCTATTCCGTGGGAACCAACTGAACTATTGAAGTGATTACTAAATAATAATTCTCGCAATTATATTCGTTCTATTTATCTCCCAGCTTTTGCCGAGCTTGCAAAATTTTGGTAACATGCAGAAGTTATCAAAAACAACAATCAATCGAGTGTTTATGTTTCTGGCGGTGGCCTTCAAACTTTTTATGTTCTAGAATGATTTTATTATAATAATACAAACAACAGGGTATAAAATAATCTCGATCATCTTGTAGAGTTTGCGACATATTAAGTGCACATGTACTTATTAGCATGCAGAATGTGGGAGTCAGACCAAACAAATATACATTTCCTGTCGGCAAAGTTGAAAGGTTTTTCTAGAACGTTCTTAGCTATTAATATTTCATCATAATAAAAACAATAAATCATAACATCTCTTATCGACTTCGAATCTATTGTTTCTTTCTCAAACTTTGATAACAATATTTATTTAGTGTAAACAATTACAAACGTTGGAATTTCCGAGAAAAAACATTAATTCTGCAACATCTGCGTACTATTGCATCAGCATTTTCCAGAACATTCTTCCATTGCGCAACAATGAGCAACACGCGCACTTTTTAAGCCCCGGCGCAGGCGCCTGAGCCACAACCAATGGCAGATGTCGTTGCTGAAGACATTACCGGGGATTTTTGCGTTTTGGAGTTGGCAACAGAACCAGAGGCTGCTGCCGCTGCTGAAGACACTAACAGGGATTTTGGTTGCTGGAGTTTTGGGTTGGCAACAGATGTGGCCTGAGGCTCTCATTTCTCTACTACTTTTCTCCCATTTAACCGAACCTGTATCTAATAAGATTAAAAAGATAGCCATGTTAGCACCACATAAAAAAATCACCCTGTATAACTGGAGAATCAGATGGAAGAGTAAAGAGTTTAAATGTAAACACCTGCAGGAAACGTTTGTGTGCCGATTTATTAGTTTCACATTTCTCTGGATATTTCTGAAGGTAAGTAGAAATTTCTCTGATAGACTGAAAGTGTGTAGCAAATACTTTTACCAAAGATTAATTGTTATAAATTAATCTGTGCTTTTAATACTTAATTACTAGTTTCCATTTACTGTGTTTAATAAAATGTCTATTAAAAATCGAAAATAGTGCAAACTTTTTTATCTAAACATAAGCAAATCCTAACGTTCCCCAATTATTTAAATTAAGTAGGTAAAGGTGGTGCTGCTAAACCATCTGAGAACTTTGAAATGTGTGGTAATAAAGTAGTTACTATTCAAGATTAAGGGTTTAAGGGACGTAATCTGAAATGGCCACCATTGTCCCTATGAATGAGTTGTTGGAAAGCAGAGTAAACTTGGAAGGAGTTAGGAGTCGCAATACACGAATTCAATTTGTTGAATACTTGTATTGTTATCCTATACAAACAAGGCTTGGGAACGGCAACAGTACATCAATCACAACTACACTCCTTCACTTTGACTTTTGTATTTTAGAAAACCGTCCTTGAGAAAAATCGTTGCAGATAGTGTTTGTTCTTGCAGATTGCTAGTAAAAGTGAGTAAAAAATAATATTTGCGCAAGAGCTATTTTTGCGCATAATTTCAAAATAGATATAAAGAAAATTCAATTTTGTAATGCCGCCAGTTCGCTGACGCGTTCACTGCCAATCGAAATAAATAATAGTATGTACAGGTGATCCAGTTTTTAATCGACAAACTTGGGAATAAGTAGAATTATTCATTAAAATAAATAGGGGTTTGTCATATAAATTATCATTGAAAAATGCTTTCTTTCAGAGCTAAATGACACCAAAATTCGGATATTTTTAAGATTCTTACGTAATAATCTACTGAATGGAAAGGGATGCGATTTTTCAAATTTGACATGCTTATTTTATACTTATATAATAATAATAATAAGGTTTATTTAAGAACTTCCAAATAATACAAGTTTTAAATAAACAAGTTATGGATTTTCCTACGAAAGCATTGATGCTTGTGTGTAGGACTTCCTACTATGTTTTACGAGTTAAAAAGTTCAGTTTAAAAATTATAAAATTTGAATTTGAGAGAAAATAGCTAATAAGTATTATGTATGTACTAACTATAAACTTAACCTAGGCACCTAATCTATGAATACTAATTAATCATTATAAGACAATAAGAGATGAAACTTAAAACTTAACAAGGTATAAAACTTTATATTAGGTACTTTATGTTCTAGGAAACAGTTCTTTATCATAAAATTTTGGTAACTTTTCGTTGCACTGTGTCTTTGTCTTTATTGCATATAGTAACTTATAATTATTTGTAGAAAACAGTTCTTTATCATTTAAAATCTATTAAGTTTTGGTAACTTCTCTTTGAACTCTAATTTTGGCTTTATTGCACTTTCACCGATTGCACTTATTCCTATATGAGTATTCTATTGGTTTCTTATACCCAGACATTTCTCAACTTCGTGTAATACAATTTCTCCATTTCTTTTGATCCAGTTTTTCAGCGACGATTTAAATTTCTGTAAGTGTTTCAATTGTTGCATTTCTGTTGGAATACTGTTGTAAAACCTTGGTCCTAGGAAGGATATGGATCGTCGTCCCACATTCTTTTCTGCTCTGTCTATCTTACATATTCCTTTACTCTTACTTCTGGTATTATGGTGATGGTCTATCCTGTGGAGATTACTTCTATTTTTGTATTGGAAAATTGTTGCGCTGTTAAAAAACATTTGACGTATGTTCAATATGTTCGTATCGTTATAAAGCAGACTAGTAGGATACAAGTGTTCCTTGTTAAATATAGCTTTCATAAAGTAGTTTTGTAAGACTTGTATGGGTTTTGTGTATTTATCAGCTGCTGACCCCCATGCCATTACTCCATAACTAAGCACAGATCCAACCAGGCCATGGTAGACTGTTTTCATGTTGTGAACATTCAGCACTCCTTTGAGCTTCCTAAACTTGAATAATATACTTCTAAGTTTTCTGGTGATGTTTTCTGATTGTTTGTCCCATTTGAGGTGCCTGTCTAACCATATGCCCAAGTATTTGATATGTTCAGTGGCTTCAATATTTCCATAGTTTGTGCCATTATCTGATATAGTTATGCTATTAAAATTTGGTGTGTTGTGTTTGTTACAGGAAAATGAGATATATTTTGTTTTCTTATGATTCATCGTGAGTAGTTTACTATCAAACCAATCGTGTATCTGTACCATATCCACCTTAACCTTTTCTCTTAACCCTTCCCAATTCGAGTCTTTGTAATATATAGCGGTGTCATCTGCAAAGGCAACTATTTTTCCTGAACTAGGTAATTGCAGTAAACCATTTATATATATATATATAATAAATAATATTGGCCCTAATACTGTGCCTTGAGGCACACCACACGCGACCAATTCCTGTGGACTTAATGCATCATCAATTTGTACACATTGTTTGCGGTCACGTAAATAATTTTGGAAGATGTGTAGTGCCTTACCTCGTAAGCCTATACTTTCAAGCGTCTGTAGTAACTGTTTGTGGTTTACTGTGTCAAAGGCCTTGGCCAAATCTATAAAGACACATAGCGAAGACATGCTGTTATCAAGTCCCTTTTGAATCTCCTGTACTAGCAGTGCTATCGCATCTTGTGTGGATTTATTTTCTCGAAAGCCAAACTGATTATCTGCTATTATATCTGAAGTTTGCAAAAAACTGACTAACTGTTTCTTTATTACTTTCTCAAATATTTTTGCTATGTTTGAAATTAATGATATCGGCCTGTAGTTGTCTATATCGTCCTTACTTCCACTTTTGTGTAGTGGTTTTACAACTGAAACTTTGAAAGACAGCGGACATTCTCCAGCCTCAATTATTTTATTTACTAGTAAAGCAATAGGTTCAGTTATTTCTTCTACTACCTCTTTTAGGGTTTCAGTTGTTATTTCGTCAAGACCGGGTGCTTTACCTACTTTAAGTTCTTTAATGATTGTCTTTATTTCACTTGCGGACGTTGGCCTGATGTACATTGATTTAGGATTTTGCTTAGTTTTGTACTCCTCTTATCTTTTGCGTTGTATTCGGCTAGCTAACACATTACCTACATTAACAAAATGTTTATTAAATTCGTTCACACTTAGTTCACAACTTTTAAAACTAGGAAATATTAAAAGTCTATCTGCAACACAATAAAAATGATTTTATGCCATAATCATCCTGTAAATTTATTAAAATTTTGCACTCAAAAATTTAAAAGAGAAGGAACGAAACCTTCTGCCCGCCGCAAGACTGCAGGAAATCAAGAAAACGTCGGGCGCGTCCGGACAGCCATCGTGCGTAGCCCACGTCTAATCTATGCCCACGTCGATTGGTAAGAAAGCGTACGCTTCAATGTGATTTTCTTATTTTCTTCAACCACAACTGGAAAATGTTGATGGATACAACAATTGCGCTTGGGGAGCTTCCTACACGACCAATCTGTCAATGGAAATTGATGGAAATTGATGGAAATTGATCTCAAAGCGGAGAGACATTCATTGCCCACCCAAAAGCTCGGATGTGACCTTGAATTAAAGGTATTTGCTGATGTTCCAACGTTCCAAGAGTTGAAGATTAATCTTCAGGAGTTGAAGATGAATCTTCAACTTCTGAAGATGCTGACGTTGCCAGCGAAACACGTGTCGAGTTTAATTACTGTATCACTGTCTTTTGACATGTGGAGTTAACTTCATTCATTCATAGTAGATTACGAATAAGTAGATAATAAGGTAATCATAGTGTAGATAAGTCGATAAGTGTACAAAACAAGCAACCCCTGAAAGAACGTTGCCATAGAAACCTATACGTGACATTCTATCTCGCATTCTATAAGAAGTGAGCGAATTTTCTGCTAGCACCACCATCGAGGCCACCATTTAAAGTTCTGGTGGTATTGAACTGTCATATTTTTATTGACATCTGTATTTTTTATAGTTTGATTTAATTTAACCAATAATATTCACTGCCTACTGCCTAGAAACCCAGAAAACTTAAACTGACAGTTGACAGGTGACAACTTAATTACCACCAACCAGGGCCGTACCCAGATTTTTTTTTCGGGGGGGGGGGGTTACCCATCCTCTCCTATCCTGAGCTAACCTTCGCATTTCCCTAAAAGTAGAACACCCTACATCCCAAGGCCGTACCTAGAATTATTTTTCGGGGGGGGGGGGGTTAGTATCTGAAAATAAAATTATAGTAGTAGACGCCGAGTCCCATTCATCGTACCTTTTTCGTCTTGAATGATAACTGTAAATATAATGATAAAAGTAACCTAAGATCATTTTTCATTTGTCGATATGGTATGGTATTAATAGTTATTTATGAAACGAGTGCGAGAAGACATTTTTCGCGGATGAGCGCAATGTTTGAAGCACAAGCGACGAAGGAGCGAGTGCTTCATTTGCGCGAATGCGCCGAAGACGTCTTCGTGCATCGAGGTTCGTACAATATTTTTTGAAACGAACATTATAATTGTTTAATAATTATTATCTAATAAGTTTCCAATTTAAAATTTCAAAAAATCAAGAGGTTACATTGACAGATTTCCATTTGATAATTGTATAAAATGACATTTGGTTTAATTTATTGAATTGAGTTGTCAAAGTGTCAATCGAATTAATAGCGATTTATCTTTATTCTTTCACTATTTTCAACATCCAAATTGGAGAAATGGCGTTTTGTTAACCAAACTTTATTACTATCAAGTCAAATTATTTCTAGAAAGCCTGAAAGGGCCAGTCCTTTTTGCTAGATTTCGCGCACTAGTTCGCGAAATCTATGTGAGTTTGTCTGTCGGGTTCGCGAAATGTCATTTTGAGAGCGGTGAGTTCAAAAATAAGTTTACGAACGGCGAACGAAAATAATAATGAGGAAAATGTTTTATTACAAGTATTAATGGAGAGCGCAGCAGCGCAGGAGAACTTTCCGCGACCATTCACGTCATCTTCCAAATTATTGGAAAAATAATGCACCCGCCAATTTTCGAAATTTCGAAAATTTTTGAATTTCCGAAAAATTTTCGAATTTTCCGTAGCCAGCTGCTGTTATGACGTTCTCGTATTAGTATTTCAAACCCCCCCCCCCCCCTGGGTACGGCCCTGCCACCAACCATTTCATTATTCGCTCACTTCCTATGGGAACTGGAAGTGAGCGAATTTTCAGCCAGCGCCACCATAAGTTCTGGCGGTATTGAGCTGTCAAATTTTTGTTGACATTTTTATTTTTTATACCTAGTTTGATTTAATTTAACGCCAATCGCCAATAATATTCACTGCATAGATACGCAGGACTTGTACCTTGACGCAGTTCTAGTAATACTGGGACGGGTGGGATGGCTTGCGCGCTTCAATGATCTAAAGAGCCGAACCATAGGTTTAACCATTTGGAGGGGTTTTTATTTGAGAAGCCAGACTAAATCAAGTCCCTGAAAGGGGGCAGCAGCTCTTTCAGTAATCATAGTGGCAGAGATCGTGAGGGTCGGTATGGCACTGTGATACACACTACTGCGATGTGGAAGGCAACGGGAAACCACCACATTATTCTATCCCTGGTACAGCGTACTTCGAATTTATGATGATGGCACCTTCTGGAGTAAAATATTCCGGAGGTAAAATAGTCCCACATTCGGATCTCCGGGCGCGGACTGCTTCGGGGGGAGTCATCAGAAATGATAAGTGTAACATCACACGAGTCGGAGCGTGGAATGTTAGAAGCATGAAACAAGTAGGAAAGTTAGAGAATTTGAAAATTGAGATGGATAGGTTAGCATTAGACGTAGTAGGTATTAGTGAAGTGCGATGGCCAGAAGCCGGAGACTTCTGGAGCGGAGATTTTAGAGTAATACACACAGGATCTGTAGGAGGAAATTCGGGAGTAGGAATTGTTATGCGGAAAAAAGTAGGGCAGAGTGTAGAAAATTTCTTACAGCAAAGTGACAGGGTAGTTATGGTTAGGTTAGATTCGAAACCTGTAAAAACAGTAATAATACAGGTATATATGCCCACTTCTAACTACAGTGATGAGGTCGTAGAGGCAGTTTATAGTGATATTGAACATGTGCTAGATTTTGTGAGAGGACACGAAAATTTAATAATTATAGGAGATTTCAATGCAGTCGTAGGCACAGTGCGAGAGGGCGGAATAGTTGGTCCCTTTGGATTAGGCAATAGGAACGATAGGGGAGTGAGACTGATAGAGTTCTGCGATAAACATAACTTAACGGTCGCGAACACTCTATTTCACCATCATGTTAGGAGACGCTACACGTGGAAGATGCCAGGAGACCTAGGGAGATATCAAATAGATTACATTCTTGTTAGGCAAAGATTTAGAAATCAAGTTAGGGATTGTAGAAGTTATCCAGGAGCAGATATAGATAGTGATCACAATATAGTCGTTATGAAGGCGAATCTTAAATTTAAGATTTTGAAAAAACGAAGCGGAAGAAGGTATCTTGACCCAGAGAAACTAAAAGATGATGATACGCGCGATAAGTTCGAGAAAAAGACAAACGAGGTACTAAAGGGCGCGGGCGAAAATATTGTTAGGGACATAGAGGAAGAATGGAATTGCATTAAAAATAGTTTAGTTTCCTCAGCTAGGGATATTTTGGGTCATAAACAGAATGAAAGTAGGAAACCCTGGATAACAAAACATATTGTGAGTCTAATAGAGGAAAGGCGCAAATATAAAAATAGGTTAGATGAAATAGGGAAACAAAGATATAAGGCGATCAAGTGGGAAATTATTCGGAAATGTAGGAAAGCGAAAGAGCAATGGATCGACGATAAGTGCAAAGAAGTGGAAAATAAGTTCGAAATAGGAAAGACTGATGAAGCATATAAAATAATTAGGAGAAATTTTAGAGAAATTGGATCTAGTACCAAAAGCATTAGGAATGAGGCAGGAGATATCCTAATCGAAAGCGGGGAGAAGGCAGATAGGTGGAAAGAATATTTAGGAAACTTATATGCGGGACAGGAAGTGCAAGATATATTAGAAAGTGAAAGCAGTGTAGAAGGGGATAACCTAGGGAGTCCTATAATGAGAGAAGAGTTTGAGCTAGCTCTAAAAAGTTTAAGGAATAATAAAGCACCAGGTATAGATGGCTTGCAGGCAGAAATCTTAAAGTGCGCAGGTCAAGAGGTAATGGATCGTTTATTTAAATTAGTTAGTCACATATAACTGAAAGGCGAGATTCCAGAAGATTACAAACGGAACATCATAGTAGCTTTGCCAAAAAGGAAAGGCGCGGATAGATGCGAAAATTTTAGAACTATCAGTTTAACTTCCCATGCGTCAAAAATTTTAACTAGAATTGTGCAAAGAAGGATGGAGAAAAAGGCGGAAGAAATATTAGGAGAAGATCAGTTCGGATTTAGACGAAATAGAGGAACGCGCGAGGCCATTCTAGCTTTACGAGTAATTATAGAAAAAACGATAGAAAAGAGAAAGAGCGTATATATAGGATTTGTAGATTTAGAAAAAGCCTTCGACAACGTAAAATGGGGGAAGATGTTCGAAGTGCTGAGAAAGGTAGGGATGAAATACAGGGACAGAAGAATAATACATAATCTCTACAAAGAGCAAAAGGCAGTTATAGAATGTGAGCAGGAACGAAGGGAAGTAGATATCCGGAAGGGAGTGAGACAGGGATGTGCATTGTCACCTCTAGTTTTCAACATATATATCGAAGATGCGATTAATATTGTTAAGGAAAGAACAGCCTCAGGGATCAATGTACAGGGCCAAACTATTAATATGCTCAGATTTGCGGATGATATAGCAGTGTTAGCATCTAGCAAAGAAGAATTAGGAGCGGCTTTGAATGAAATGGAAGCAGTTTTGACACAGGGCTACGGCATGAAAATCAATAAAAAGAAAACTAAAATTTTGGTATGTAGATGGAGTGAAAATAGAACTAAAATTGAAATACAAATAGGAAATGAGAAGATAGAGGAGGTCGCGGATTTCTGCTACTTAGGAAGTAAAATAACCCAAGACGGTAGGAGCACTAAAGATATAAAACAAAGAATGGCGCAGGGCCGAGTTGCGTTTAACAAAAAGAAACAACTGTTATGTTCGAGAACGGTTAATATAGAGACTAGGAAGAGACTCTTAAAGTCGTATGTATGGAGTACGGCATTATACGGGTGCGAAACTTGGACAATAGGAGAAGCGGATAGGAAAAGTGTAGAAGCGTTTGAACTGTGGTGTTACAGACGCATGATGAAGATACCGTGGATAGATAAGGTTAGCAATAGGGAAGTATTAGAAAGAGTTGGGGAAAGGCGAAAGGTATGGAAAACAATAAAGAGTAGGAGAGATAGGATGGTAGGACACCTTCTAAGACACGAAGGAATAGTTCGCGACATACTAGAGTCAGAGATAGGAATAAAAAGAGGTAGGGGTAGGCCTAGATTAGACTACTGCTCTCAAATAGTTAGGGATGTAGGATGTTCTACTTTTAGGGAAATGCGTAGGTTAGCTCAGGATAGAAAAGAATGGAGGTACGCGTCCAACCAGTCTTCGGACTGAGAACCTTATGATGAGATACGCGGAAAATTTAAACTGACAGATGGCAACTGAATTACCACCAAACATATAACTTTGCCACATAGAGGCACTGCTAAGCAATATTCGCTAGGGTCCCTGTATTTAGAGAGTACCGCAATCAATAGCTCCACTATGTTTCAAAACTGTGAGTAAACATGGCGGACTGCCGTGTCAGCAGCAAAATATCATATGTCAGTCAAAGTCCAGCTGAAATGTTGGTTTGTTTGGTGTTTATGTTTTATCGTCTTTTGTGAATCAGTGATATATATTTCCACAATATGGTCTGTAGTATTATTCCTCAACGTATTACAGTCAAATTTTATTTGTTTATGGATCAAAAATCAGAAGGTGAATCCGCAATTTGTAACACATGTCAAATATAAAATCGGACGTTCCGGCACAATTCAAATTTGGCGCCCGTTATTGTGAGTAAACATGGCGGAGATTGCGGTACTCTCTCAATACAGCGACCCTAATATTCGCTAGGGTCCCTAATATTCGCTATTAGCTCACTCCTATACTAAATAGAAACAAAACGTCTTTGTTTGTCTTGTATGATAATCTGATTTCATTAAAATGTAATTTTATTTTTAAAAAACTATTCATTTCATTAGCAGCATACAATTATAGAGAATTCACAGAAACGATGTTAAAAATGAAATTTTCGTGTTGCCACTTCAAATGATAAAGTCTGTGAAAGTCACCCCCAGCATTAATATAGGCATTTTCGTTGAAAATTTGACAGGTTGGTGTTTAGAAGCGGAATATTTCGACAGATTCGCGAAACTTTTGTTATCGATTGTCAAATACAAATTTCTACCCTGAAACTTTTGACTTTTTGGATAATTTTCTTTAAAGGGGGAAACCTGTGCATCTCTAGTTTCAAACTGTACCACGCACGACTTTCTAACTTCAGTCCCCAGGACAAGAAGTTTGGCCCCCCGATTGCGTATTTTTAGCCCAAAATTTGTGAGGTTTTGGGAGAAAAATTATTTACCTTAGAAAATGTGGTCCGGGGGGGGCGATTTTTTGATATTTTCGGACCGAACGACGGGCTATCGGAATCAGTTTTCAAAATGCGGCTCACGTATTTCTTGCGTTGACGGCGCTTTGCAAGGGTTTACAAAATACAATTTTGGGCTTTCAATTCTTAACCGATTTTAATTTTAAAAAGCTTGCTGGAATCGCAAAATTTTGAGCATGTTGCCTACAGCAGTAACATGCAGTGGAACGTAAATGTGACTGAAATTGGATTAATTTTGCGCATTTTAAATATTTTCTTCTTGGTTTCACAGTGAGAAAATTGAAAAAGCCGCATGTAGGATTCAATTACAACCTTTTAACTATGCACTAGAAAAATTTTACATTTCTAACTTGAAGAATGGCTTAATAAACTATTAGATTAAAAGATTGTTACTTACCTCTAAATTCAAAACAAGAAAAATTTTAATTCTCATTAAAAAAATTGCATTCACAATAGATCATTTATTGGCAAAAAATTAACATTACAGAATATTAAATACAATAAAATATAAGTAAACATAAATCCTTAAATAAAATGAATGTGTCTGAAGTATAAAATACCTGTGCAAAAATAAGCCACCAAAAAAATTTTAATGGCACCAAAATTACAAAGGTATAAAACAAAAAAGTCACCATTTCTAATACAGAGAAAAAAAATAATCCGCTTAATTATGTACACTTTTAAGGATCACCATCAAAGGCACATTTTCATGAAAATTGCTCAGTAATAGTCCCAGTATTTGAAAATGTAAATGTGCCGCAGCTTCGTTCACAAACAACCTAAATAAACAAGCTACTTTTGCTCTTACAGACTGCTAATACCCGTAACGTTCCTGCAGATAAAAGTAGAATCATTGTAGAGCAAATCTACACAGAACAAATTTCTGTAACTCACTTGTAGTGACGACATAACGCCATTCGCTAACGAACTAATTTTCCCTGCTACCTTCGTCACTCCTTGGCGGACACTCTCCCTTACATCTTCCAAATCGTAATTTTGCAAAGCTCCCATCGAATTACTCGAACTTGCATTAGCTACAATCAAGCCAAAACATAAACTTACACAAGGTGAATCACAGATGTGATTTGTTATTAGAAAAGTGCAGGTTGAGATAAATTAGATAAAACTTGTACTACATCGTAACTATCTTTTTTGGAAATTTGAAAGTACATTTCATATGGTTTCAAAAAAGCACAACTTTTGTCTCATTTAACCGATTTTACATACTTGAGCTAGGTTTGTGTTTTCTTATTTTTACTTAAAATTTCCGTTATTGAATGAAGTTCATAGTATAACGGAAATTTGACATAAAAATATGAAAAAAATATAACACAAACCTTACTTAAAATGTTTTTAGTCATTAAATCTACTATAAGTAGTAAAACACTCAAGTACTTAGAAATTTATAACTAGAGCGAAACTCTTGTACTTTGCTGCAAACCAAACGGACCCTTCATATCACTAAATATCTTACCATTTGAATTCCCAAATAAATCAGAAGAAGATATACTGGAAGACCCCTGGAATCTACTAAGATTTGATTGAACCTCGTAATTTTCAGAACGGTCGCTGAAAAATTGATCTGAAGATATCGCCTTGGCACTTCCAAACTTTTTCTGGGCAACATCCGAAGAAGTATCAACAGGATGGTGTGATCTGCCGCTTTTTGGTGGCTTATCCATAGCAGGATCGTCGACTATAACCCACTGATCTTTAGTGCTTTTCCTATTAGTAGTAATGTCATCATATTTGTTGGAGTTGTAGCCCAAGCCAGAGCCGAAAGAGAAGTCATCGTAGAAACTATCCTGATCAGAAATTTGGAGCTTTCCCAGAGAACTAAGACCGCTTGGTGTCGATTGCAGGTTTTCTTGCTCTATTGTCTTCATGTCGCTCACGGCAGAGTGACTTATGCCTCTGGAATTAAAGACAACTGAGGGAAATTCAAATAATGTATATCAGGGTTACAGGAAACAGGTTATTTGTATATTCATGGAAAAACATGTTATCTATAAGGCAAATATAGTAGATTATCCGGTTAAGTGCGCCTGCAACCGTGAGCTGATTGCCCAGGGTATTGCCATCCTCACTCTGACAAATCCATAATTGCTTTATACTGTTGCCAACTTACTTCTTCATCAAAATTTGCTATATAAATAACTGACCAAACTTTTGGTTCACTTAAAAATGACAGCAAGCAAACTGTATGTTATGGTGCTGAAATAATCCGAGAATATTTAATGGTATCAGTGCCAAAAAATTAAGGCTAAGTTAAGGAGAAAAGTAACAAAGATTGTGTCAACTTTAGTGGACTAAAAAGTTGCGGACAGTGAATTGAAGTGAATATAAAAAAAGTATTTCTTAATTTTCACAAAATATTCTACTGAATTATGAAGCGTTCTAATATTTTAGAAAAAATAAATAAGGCATAATAATATAAAATGAAATTGTGTTGTTTATGTATTATTAGAGAAAGAACAATGTAAAGTTTGTCAATAATGACTTTGTTTATAACGTAATTTGCTGAGAACCTTGAATTAACAACAAAAACGATAATCCAGCCGACAAACCAAATAATAGGCAGGTTCGGTAATTTTCAAATTTCATTAAAATTGATAGAGTTTATTATACTGAAGGCAGTTTTGTTGTTTATTTTTGTTAAAAAAAAATTCCTTCGCCTGTGAAGCAGTTGCAAAGTTTTCCGTCGGTGCGAGGCTAGAAATCGTACCTTGCAGCGAGAGTAGGCCGCGTGACGTCAGAACTTAGTATAACGTACAAGTCCCAGCTTCAGCGCGCAGCAGTCCCATAAGTATTATGCACATGCATGTGTAGTTAAATTGTTAAATATTATTAACTGGTTCTAACTGGTGTTTTCTGTTTTGTACTCAGACTAATACATCGTACAGCACACCAATAAAATGGAAAAAGTGGTTCGTTGTAGCCAGAAGGAAAATCGGTCAGCATTATCGATATTTTCGCGAGTTAGTTTATCATTGCAAAAGTTTATAAAATTATCGGCTGCCCCATTGCAGCCACTCTAAATAAAATCGAACATAATGTAATTTATCGACAGTTTTCTGGGACCCCTTGGTACTTGGTAACGTGTTACGGTTAGCATAATTTAAAACAGGATGCTAGGAGCATGACGGAGCCAAATACTAAATCGCCGTAGCGTTCCCTCCCTGAACTAAAAAAGGAAATTTTATTAACTATTTTACAATAATAATTAAATAGTACGTCATCATTAAGTTCTCTTTTGAAGACTGGTAGGACGCGTACCTCCATCCTTTCCCTGAGCTAGCCTACGCATTTCCGTAAAAGTAGAACATTCTACATCCCCAACTATTTGAGAGCAGTAGTCTAATCTGCTCCAACCTCTACCTCTTTATTCCTATCTCTTACTCTAGTATGTCGCGAACTATTCCTTTGTGTCTCAGAAGGTGTCCTACCATCCTACGATCCTATCCCCTATTCTTTATTGTCTTCCATACTTTTCTCTTTTCTCCAACTCTTTCTAATTCCTCCTTATTGCTAACTTGTCTATCCACGGTATCTTCAACACCCGTCTGTAGCATCACATTTCAAACGCTTCTACTCTTTTTCAATCCGCTTCTCCCATTGTCCAAGTTTCGCACCCATAGGTATAATTTCGTACTCCATACATGCGTCTTTAAGAGTCTCTTCCGAGTTTCTACATTAACCGTTCCAGAATATGGCAGTTGTTTCTTTTTGTTAAACAAGTACCTAGTACCAACGTAGCATAGTTTTTTGATTCGCGTGAGTTGTATTTGTTTCCGTTTTTTTAAAAAATTTCCAATCCGTTATAAAACTGTTAACTTGATAACTTGTCAATCACTTAGGTATACATACCTACATAAATGAGTAGGTATGTATTGTATTGTATTAGAGAATATAGGTAGGTACCTATTTTACAAACAGAAGTAAGCAGGTATCTACAATCTACATACCTACTTATACTGAATTATAAAAGGCATGTACAGTTAATAAATTGTTGACTTTGTTTTACTTATACCGGTCTGCCTTTACACTACTGTTTTGAGATTGAATGAAATTGGGGTTAGATGCAAGAATCACACACCATTTCCACATTTACCGGGACATTTACCTACCTACTATATAAATATGGCAAATTATGTGAATCGGACTTTTGATACCCTTGTTGCATCATTATATCGATTACGTTGTCTTTGTTTTATGTTTCCTTGACACCTTACTTTAAAAATTCACGCTTGAAATAGTCTCAATGAGTATGTTATGAGATAGGTACCGCTTCACGGGCACTTCAAGAGAAGTGGGAGGAGCGCCTCACGAATCTCTGACGCCAAACCAATAACAAAGCGAACTAGCATGTGGGTGTGATAAGCTAATTTCTTTCGCTTATTACGCCGCAAAAAAATTTTTTAGAAAAAAAATTTCGCCGTAAATCATTTACAATAACAATTTTCTGTCATTTTCATGCCAAAAATAGATATCTTATTTTTCTTCGAACCTCCCTATTCATTCACAGAAAATATACTACAAAGCAAACCCTGAACTTATAATACAGCAATCTCTGAATAATTAAAATTATTTTAAAAACCAGTCTCCAATGTTACGCAAAGCAATATTTCCAATCAGTAACAAAACATCAACAACAACAGAAACTTACGATCTGGAATTCACACCCATCCCCAAACGTTCAACTTGCTCAGCCTTTTTGGGATCCATTTTCCGCATCAACTCTTCCTTCCTCTGCTGCTGATTACTGAGGTCCTTGTAGGCCAAACGGACAGCGGCTTCTCTCTCCGCCTGTTCTTCAGCAGTGAGCGCAGCAGCCTTCCCCATCTCTTCCTGGTACCGCAACCTGGACTCTTCGGCCAATGTAGCTTCTTTCTCGAGATCTGCAAAGTTTGTTTTCACTCGAGTCGCACCGAGGCCCCCTTTCTTTGCACCCAACTGGAAATGTTGAAAAAGGTAACATAAAAAATACTTCATGGGAGTTTTTTAGAAACATACCCCAGATTTTTTTGGTGGAGGTTTTCGACCACCTATCGTAGATTTTTTTGGCTCTGTTGCTGTATTTGGTGAAAAATTGACATTGGGACCCTCTCCTGGTTGAATATTTGACAACTTCGCATTTTCCATCTTAATAAAATAACACGATTGGTAATAAGAAAAATTAACGAAAACAATATTGTTAATATCTGAACCTGACAGATCATGCTCATGGGTTATTCAATGTTATAAACGCTTACTTTGTTGTCCTGCTCTGGCACGTCTGGTGTTTCAAAATTTTCATGAGCCTCAAAGAAATCCAATTCTTTTTCTTCCGTTTTCTCTTCGACATGTGGATGAATATGTAGCTGTGAAATCACAGTTTAATTTTAAAGCAAATCATTAGTTAAAGCTTTAGTAAAAGACTTCACATAAAAACATGAACTCCTGTTCTAATCAAAATTAATGCACCACTCTATTCATGCACATCAGTCAATTCTTTTGTTATACTTTTAGTATCGGCAGAATTATATCACCATTTAAAGACTGCAATTTAATTTAAGGCAGAGTCGCTTCTTGGCGCAAAAGAGATTTTCGTCGAGACATAACCTGGTAGCTAGTAACAGTACCGTCAAACAAATAATAGATTTAGGTTTAATACTGTGCCCGGCAATCAATTCAAAAACCGACAGTAGCCCTCGTTGCGCTCTATGCAAGATGCGAATGAAGATGGCAAATACAAATAATTTATTTGTCAACTCACAAATTTGGAGATCCAGACTAATAGCGAGAATTTGGAGCTTTATGCAGATCTAACTCCAGTAAAATTTTCAATTAACCTCAATTATGTAACAGGGCACAGGGAACAAAATTTTATAAGTAATGTTCTAACTTTTTCAATATATTTTTTGGGTAAAATCTCAGATTAAAATATGCGAAAAATTTCTTGACTTACACAGTCATTTATTTCCCAACGCAAATATTAAGTTGGTCCCTATTTATTCAAGTTGGTGAAAGTTCAAAATTATATCTGGAAAATATTCTCCAGGACCACATCATTCCCTCCACTTCAGAAAATAATTTTATTCTCATTAAGGTATGTTGTTAAAGCGAGGGATTTTGGTTTACTTAAATGATACCAGGTATTCAAGTTTGGACTGACCACGCCAAAATCCAGACATGAAAATCAGAACACTCTACTTTTTTCTGAATGGAATACTATTCTCCAAAAAATCTCCAGAGCTTGATAAGCAGTTTACCAAGCATTTATTATATTGTTGCGTTAATTTTGATCGGGAGTTTCTTTTAATGAAAGGCAAGCAAAATGCACACCAAATTAGTTGCAATTAAACATGAAATAAGCGCGAGAGCACCCACGCCTACCTTTAAATCTTGTGAGCAGATCATACTCTCATTTTTCAACTAGAAAGATAAAAAATTTGCTAATTCGTCAATACACCAAAATCTACACATTTAACACTCCAGAAACATCAAAAACAAAGAAATAAATACCTCAGCATTAGTCTCTAATGATTTTAATGCCAACTGGTTTAGTTTGTCCCTATAAAGTTGAGCTCCACGAGAATTATACTTCTTCTGGGTGTCAGTTGTAGCACAGTTGTGTTGCATGAAAAATTGTAACTAAAAAACAGTTTTTCTTATTTCATGCCTCAAAACTTATGAGAACTTACTGCATTTGCATTTCCACCCAACTGCATCTGTCTTAACTGCACCCAAGTCCAATTTGTGTCAAGCTGTGTCGATCGTACAAATGTCAAGTGCACTCCGAGACTACGATGCACTGCAGAACAATCAATGCAAATGAATACACCGTAAGTTACACTTGCCCACGTTGGATTTTTAGCATTGCAATCGAAACATGTCTAAAAGAACCACAAAACACTTTTAGAGATCATCCATAAAACCTAATTTTCAATAACCAAACTGATTTCTATTTAACTATAAGTAATTCCAAGGATGTTAACAAACCTTATTTGCTGCAACTGAACGTAATCGATGGAAAACAGCTTCTATATCTTGCTTACTGGGTTGACGATCCATATTTTAATTTTTAATTTGACACTTCTAATGACAAGTCACAACCACCATTGCCACGATTTGTAGAGAGACACGTTGTCAACCGAGCTGATTAGTTATCAATTTCAGCGCTAGGGGTTAGAAAGAAGTTTTCCTAGAGCTAGAACATCTAGATCGCATCTTATATGGATCGAGTTAGATAATCTCAAAGTGGTTGTTATTATACTATATTATAATATTATATTGTGTAATATATTATATATTCAAACAAAATCTACAATTTTTCAAGGAGTTTAAGGAAATTCGAAGGAATAAATTGCAAGAACTACGAAAAAGTGTCACAAATTCCTCAGATTACACCAAGAGAAAAATCAAAGAAACATTAATTATAATATTTTTTAGCAATAACTATAAACAATTGCAGGATTGTTTTCAGCGCCAGCTATTAACGCATAGTATAGTATAGCGAAATACGAGTCTATTGCAGTTTCCTGTCAATCTGGTACAATTGAGTGATATGTTAAAAACAACACTGGTTAGAATGGGTCGGACTGCCCGGAGTCATTTAAAAACATTCTGTAACACCACTAAATTTTGAAGTATTTCGCTATTGGGTTTCATTGTTTTATGTGCCGCATCTGTCAGGGTCAGTTACAAAATATCTAAACCTAACTTTTGCAATGTAATTATGGTAATTTTGAAGTTTTTTACACAGAAGCTCAACTCACAAATTGAAAATAGACCCTTTCCACTACAAGACTATGCTATACTATAGTAGTAGTATTCAGAAAACTTGGCGTGTGCTAGACAGTTCGTGAACCATGTAAATCAAAATCAAGACGTCGGAAGCAAATAATATATATATAGTAGCTTTCACAGGCCGTGACGGCCCATCGCAAATAATACTTAAATTTATATTTTAAACAACATTTTATGCAAACATAATTTTCTAAACGCAGATTACAAAAAAGAAGCTTTGTAAAATTTTATTTCGTTTTTCAAAAATTTTCGCTTATAAATCATTTAAGTTTTCTTGAAGTATCTTCAGTTCAATTCACACTCCGCAGCCATAACCCGTCGCACAACTTAAAGCTGTGACCTTAGTTACATAAACTAGACAATATAGTCACAGTGATATAGTCTTTAATTTGTGATAGTCTACAATCTACATACCCACTTATATATAATCTAGGATCCAGTCATTTAAATTTTTATTTGATTCTTAAATTCCGATTTCCTAAAGTATGAAAAATCCTTTGTTGAATTAAAGATTAAACAGACCTGTTAAGTATTTATTGTCACAAATTAGAAATGAAATGATTTATTGAATCAAAATTACTTGATTTTTTTTAAATAATATGTCACGTGATGGTTGCCAGAGACCGACTGTCGTCAATCGTCGTCGGTTTGTAAACAAAACAAATCAAATTGATGGATTTTAGAGGTTGTCTCTGCTAATCGATTTATATGTATTTTATTTGTTACATAAGATTAGCATTTGTATAATTTGTATTACGAATAATTATGATAGAAATGGACATTAGGACCCAGAAACTGGAACAACAGGTAAGTGACAAAGGATCCTTTTAAAATTGTTGCAAACTTATTTTTTGACGTTTGTTTGTATCCTTCAGAAACAGATATTGGAACAGAAAATGAAGCAGAAAAGAATGACTGCGGGCATGATACAGGCTTCGGATTTAAGGAATTCTTCGGGAAGAATGAGAAGTGCAAACGGAAATAAGCGAGAATTACACGGTAATGGATGTTAATGCGTCGAACATGGATGTTAATTGAATTTACGGGTGTTTTTTGTTTTAATGTAGGGTATGATGGACCTTTACAGTATACCATGAATAGGGATAATCCAGATCAGGTTATTTCTGTTATATCGAGCTCGGAGAATTTAAATGGTAATCAATATTGGTTCATTTATTATTCAAAACAAATTTTCTTTCGTATATTAATGTATTTATACAGTGTTTCAACTAAGACTGCTTCTTCGATAGCCCCTTATACATTAAAAAAATGTTTGAAGTAAAAACTGTGCTTAAACATTGGCAGTATTACCAATACCGTGCCTTGTTACAGGTACAGAGTATCGCCCTTTGGGCGTGAAGTGTATATTAAAAATAATATCTTTGTGCATTGGTGCAGCTATTGACGATGGTCTTAACATTAATCTTCTGAAATGCTGTCAGAATATCATCCCATTTGTTGTCCATATGATGAACTCTTTATTTTGACCAACAATTTTCTCAATCTTATTCCGTTGCCCAAGATTAATAATCCTTCGACAATAAATCACTTACTTAAAATCGTACTGCAAATATTCCATTCTGTAACAATTTATTTATTCGACAAAAGTGTTAATTTGAGATAGGTAGGTACTTAATTTATTAATGAATTTGGGAAGAGGCGGCAGACTTTCGGTTTGTATGAAGGGTCAAATTGTTACTCCTAAATATTTTTTTTAACATCTGCCAAATTTGCAAGAATGTATTTCATAAATTTAACAATTAAGAAAAAAGGAACTTTATAATTTCATATGGAAGAGACTGTCTCAGTTGAAACATGTCAAGGTAGGTAAAAATAGTATTTTTCCCCAAGATTCTGCAGTAGAGCATGGTCCAAATTTTCATACAATTGATTTATTGGATGTAGAAGATGAAGAGTCAACTCCAGTAACAATTCCAGATACGGAAAATGCAAACATAAGTCCGATAAATCAGCCTAATTTTATTAGCAATCAAGTAAATGGGGTAACGAGTTCTTGTGCCTTTAAATACGTCAGAATTTTAATATGCATTGTTTAGGTATCTGAAGCCGAAGGTGACGTAGAAGGTAATGTAGAAAAATTTGTGGTACAACCTGCACAACAAAAAGTTTTATACAAGTGTCGAATTACGAGAGATAGAAAAGGAATGGACAGGGGACTGTATCCAACATATTTTTTGCATTTGGAACGGGACTACGGAAAAAAGGTGTTCTTGCTAGCTGGACGGAAGAGGAAAAAAAGTGCCACTAGTAATTACCTTATTTCGACAGACCCTACAGATCTGTCTAGGAATGCAGAGTCATATGTTGGTAAGCAATTTTTGCCACGGCTTTTTTCCACGATTCTAGCCTCGAAACAAAGAATTAGGTTGGCAGTTACAGATCGCCAAATACTCGGCCAAATATAACTGCCTCATCATAAGGTTCTCAGTCCGAAGATTGGTTGGGTGCGTACCTCCATCCTTTCCTAAAAGTAGAACATCTTACATCCCTAACTATTTGAGAGTAGTACTCTAATCGGGACCTACCCCTACCTCTTTTTATTCTTATCTCTGATTCTAGTATGTCACGAACTATTCCTTCATGTCTTAGAAGGTGCCCTACCATCCTATCTATTCTATTCTTTATTGTCTTCCATATCTTTCGTTTTTCCCCCAACTTTTTCTAATACCTCCTACTGCTAAACTTATCTATCCACGATATCTTCATCATGCGTTTGTAGCACCACATTTCAAAAGCTTCTACTCTTTTTTGATCCGCTTCTCCTATTGTCCAAGTGTTGCACCCGTATAATGCCGTACTCCATACGTACATCTTTAAGAGTCTCTTCCGAGTTTAAACTAAGAAAGTTATTGTCAACGTTTGGCAAAACTGAAATTTTCAACACAAAGTAATCTTGTCAGTTTAAAAACACATTGTTTCCTATGTTTTTCAGGCAAACTCAGGTCTAATCTGTTAGGAACCCAGTTCACCATTTTCGACAATGGCGTGTCACCCCGTCGGGCGAATCATGTGGACGACAAGATGCCACGTCAAGAAATCGCTGCCGTAATATATGACACGAATGTTCTAGGTTTCAAAGGTCCCCGTAAAATGACAGTCATCCTACCCGGCATGACTTTAGAACACCAGCGGGTCAACATTTACCCCCAAGATGACAGCGAAGGCCTTATTGAGTGTTGGAAGTCCAAAAATATGGATAATTTAATTGAGTTGCATAATAAAACGCCTCTGTGGAACGACGATACGCAATCTTACGTGCTGAATTTCCACGGGAGGGTGACTCAGGCTTCGGTAAAGAATTTTCAGATAGTGCATGATAGTGATGCAGATTACGTGGTGATGCAGTTCGGGAGGGTGGCGGAAGATGTTTTCACGATGGATTATCGGTATCCAATGTGCGCGCTGCAGGCATTTGCGATAGCGCTGAGTAGTTTTGACAGTAAGTTGGCTTGCGAATAGAAGAGAGATATGGTAATGTGCCTCATTTTTGAGCTTACTCATGTTTTTTTTACATTTTTTTCTGAATTGTACAGGGTGTTACGGTTAATCGTAAGTGTTCTATTAATTGGAAGTTGATCTTTCAGTGACGAATGGGTAAATGGAAAAATATGCGAAATGATTTAGATAAACCTTTGTTCATGCAAATACATCTTAAATTGTATATCCTTCTTCGGTGCTTTTGCAACTTAAATTTAACATTAATACATACTTACTGTTAAATCTGAGAACAGTACAGCCCCCCAAAAAATTCTAAATTTGCCAGTTCTTCAGAAAAGATTGAATAAAATTTCTTACTGAACTAATACTTATAAAGGCTGTTTTGAAATTCAGTGTTCACCATTGGGAACTTGCGTTGTTTTAACATTTAAGACTGTAGGTATGTATACAGGGTGGGCCACTAGTGCGTAGTCGGTCCATATCTCTGATTCTATTCAAGATATCAACATGAAATTTTACGTGTGTGTGGAGAACCCCACGAAGCTTCTGTTAAAATTATTTTGATGTATACAGGACGTTCACGTGCTGCGTACCAAACCAAAGTTATGTTTTTTTCAAATGGAATGCCCCACATTTGTTTGCATATTTGGATTCCCCATAAAATTTCATGAAAGCTGATATGCTACACGGTGGGGTTTAGAGGAGGGGTTGTTAAGATATGGCTATTTTAATACCAGTGTGAACCCAAATTTGTGGTGCTACTGACGTCTGCTGGTCAAAGATAACTCTGATTTATTTATTGGACTAGGTTCAGAGGACACTCTATTTGTAAAATCCATGAACACTTTTTACAAAATAGTTCATATTGTACAGAGTGGCCAACTTGCGCAAAATGGAGCTTTTCTCAAAAATGTTAAATGGAACACCCCGTGTATTATTTGCAGATTTAATAGCCAGTTTATGAAACTTTTCACTAATGTAGATATTGGCAGGTCTGCGACTGATAATTTAAACAGAAATAAAGATTGAACCTTAAGAATTGAGATTTTGCCATAATTTTATACCATTTTTGGGGAATTTCCGCCATTTTGCCACCCAAAACTCACAAAAATGCTTACACTTTGTTTTTACAGGAAATTTAGCGAATAGACTTTACACCGGCACAAGAAATCACATTGTAAGTTTACTTCTTGATAGGACGGTTTTCTTCCAAGGCACTCCTTGTTTCAATTTATACCTAGGTTTAATAAGTTACGATTTATCTAAGAATATGACCATGGAGAAGCAATCTGGCGATGAAATTTTTTGTCTCAATGTGAAATCAACTTCCAAAAACAAAATGGAAATTATATTTCGTGTATTGGGCGCTAAAATATGGGAGAAACGAATAAATTACCGGTCAAATTGCTACATTTTAAAGTTCAATTTTCAATTCTACCGAAACCGTCAGTCGCAGACCAAACAATACCAACATCAATCAAAAGCTTAGTAAACTGTCTATCAAATATGGAAATAATATATGGGGTATTCCATTTGAAATTTTTAAGAAAAAATACATATTACGTAAGCTGTTCACCCTGTATGATATTAAGTTTTGTGACAAAAGTACTCAAGAATTTTACAAATAGAGCAGTCTGTGAACCTAGTCCAATAAAGAAATCTTGAAATAGCTTTGACCAGTAGATGTCAGCAGTTCCTCCAAGTTGGGTCCACACTGGTATTAAAATAGCCATATCTTAACAACCCCTCCTCTAAACTCCACCGTGTAGCATATCAACTTTCATGAAATTTTATGGGGAATCCAAATATGCAAACAAATTTGGGGCATTCCATTTGAAAAAACATAACTTTGGTTTGGTACGTAGCACGTGAACGTCCTGTATACATCAAAATAATTTTAACAGAAGCTTCGTGGGGTTCTCCACACACACGTAAAGTTTTATTTTGCTACCTTGAATAGAACCAGAGATATGGACCGACTACACACTATTGGCCCACCCTGTATAGGTGGTCACTTTTGTAATGTACACCATAGGACGCATGCTGAGGATTCTGATGTCAGCAATGTTCTCCAGTGTGCTGTTTCTTTTGTAAAGCCTACAGTCTGGAATTTTTAAGAAATTTTTATAAAAAAAATTAATAAAATAATGGCAACACTTATCACTTACAGATGAAAAAGTTTGCTGGATAATGCTTGACATCTGAGATTCCAATGGTGCACATCATATTTCAGACACTCTGTATGACGCACACATCCTGTATATGCAGATGTCCAGGCGGTAGAGAATATTTCCTTGCTTTAAAGGTATATGGGAAAAATTCTCAGCTAAGCAGACTATAAATATCAGCCGTGAAGGTTTAGAGAATTTCTGACATAAGTAAGCTACAATCATAAACACAATAATCAAAGTGCAACTTGTAATTTTACTGCTCTTAAATGATTGTGTAGTCTAGTCGATACGAAATTATAAAACTTTTGCATTTAAGTATAAATACGAATAATTATTTTTAAGTACAATTTAGTAATATTTTTGCATTATTTTTTTCCTAACTGATTTACATTTTAGTAGGTTTTTTCTATGAGGCTATTTTTGTACTTAATGAATTATTTTACTGGACACAAACTAAACTATGGCAAAAGTGTCTACACAGTAGAATAATTATTGTGTGTTCATCACGATTAACGTTTGCTAAAAAATACAGTAGTGAAAATTTACCAAAAAATGTGTTTGAGAGCGGCAATCCAAATTTTTATTTCTTTTATCTAACCCCGCTATGAAATGTCACATTTTAAATGCATTTTTGACATTACGAAACGTCAAATTTTGCATAACTGTCAGTTCATTACGTAACTAGTTATGTAATGAACTTTCCTTACATAACTAGTTATGTAATGAACTTTTACATAACTGAATATTTAAAAGCAAAAACAAAAACAAGAATTTATTACAGGGTATTATTGGATCTATTGCCAAATTCGCTGATTCTTCTATATCAGAAGGCATATCTACATCAGAATCATCCATTTTGGGCGTAATTTGAAATAAAAAAAAATCATCACTGACAATAGTTATTTATAGTATCCATAGCAAGCCCAAGTTAAAGCGATGAAGTTGAATTTATTTGTACGGCTACAAGGGATGTTACATTGTTTGGAGTAGCACAATTCTTTTTTATTTTAAAGCGGGGTTAGATAAAATTTTGTACTTAACACGTTATGAAAAGGCTAATTTTATTTGACTCATATAATTTGCAAAACTCTCTCACTTCGTTCGCTCGTTTTGGCAAATATTATATTCGTCAAATAAAATTAGTCTTTTCATAACTGGTTACGTAAATAACTATTTTTTTATATACGTGTTGGTTTACGCCGCTGCACTGTTTTACCGTGATTTGTTTGCTTTTCGCAGTACACTGTCCCATTATTGTTGTATTGGCCCGTTACCAACTTTAATGTGCCTATTTTCCAAGCAAAGGGTAAACGAAGACTACTTTAATAGGACACCTGTATATTAAATGTTTGCATTTACAAATTTGAAACTCACGTAAAAACAATCAGTATTTTTTTTACATAATTAGGCTTCAGAAGCAAAAATATTGAGGTGTTTTTTGAAAATTATGTGTATTGGCGCGTACTTAAATAGGTACATCACTTTTTTCTGCACTCAACAGTGATGAATTTTATCCAACGTACCGAAACTGATTTTCTATAAATTCCCACAGCCCTCCTAAATGAGGTGCTCTTGCTTGTTATATTGTTTAGCAAGTTTCGAAGCTAATTGATTGTTAGTTTTCGATATGAATTAATATAAATCCTGTAACTGTCTATTTGCACCTATAAAGGTAGTGCCATTGTCTAGTTTTATCGAAAATTATAAAACTGATCCGCTCATAATCAATACTAATATGGTTTACTGTCATGACTAGGGCTGCAAGATGTCATCGATATATCATTTTATATCGATATCGATAAGCGATATTGGGAAAAACCGATATCGATATATCAATATATTCGATATTTTCGATATTTCGATAATATCCTTGTTTATATACATTATATATGATAGACAAGGATAATATTGATATTTCGGATATTTCGATAATATCGATATTTTAGATATTTCAGTAATATTGCTAGTTTTTTAATTTCTATGAATAATATCAATGTGATAGTACCGATATTTTGGCAATGTCGATATTTACAAAGATAAAATATCAGTAGTAGTGATGTGATGTAAATACCATTTTTTAGTTTTCTTTGCCCACATTAATATTTTGCTTCCTTTAGATTACACTCCTAACTAGGGTTGCGTTTACACTCCTAACTAGGGTTGCCAGATGTTATCGATATATCCTTTTATATCGACATTATCGATAATGTCAATAAGCGATATTGGAAAAAACTGATATCGATATTATTAAAAATATCGATATTATCGGAATTATCGATATTATCGAAATTATCGATATTATCGAAATTATCGATAATATCGGAAATATCGATATAATCTCATTATCGATATTCGATATTTTTTTCTAAATACATAGTTGCAGCCCTAGTCATGACTCATTTGAATCCCATTTGTATAATTCCATTCCTGCCCATTTCGGTGTACAAAAATCAAAGATATACCTCTCAAAATGTGGTTTTTAAGGTTCCATCAAAGGTAATCTCAAAACTCGAGAATTCGATAAGTAGAAAATAATTCCTCAGTTTTTACTTCTCAAATTCGTTGCTGTTATTTTTTATTTATCAAACTCGAGTGGTATTTGAGAGGATTATTTTTTTGACCCAAACATTTGATGGAACCACAAAAATTGCATTTTTGAGAGGTAAATCTTTGATTTTTTATTGGTCTACAAACTGTTATAATTGGCGCGATGTTTAATTGACATTTGCCAAACAAGAAAAAAGGCTGCAGGCTCTGTTATATCAGGAATAATCTCAAGACCATATTCTCTCAATAATACAGTGTGTTCAACGAGGAATGGGACAGGGCAATATCTCGAAAACGGGTGAAGATTTTAAAATTGTGAAAATGTTTTACTAAACCTCAGTCGGGGGGACATATTTTGTGGCAAAAAATATGGAATTCAATCCATCATTGCTAGGTGGCGCTATCTGACTTTAATTTTTTAAATGGAATGACATACTTTTGGTCGCATTTTTGGATTCTATAACATATTTGTGATAACTTTTATTAAAACTTCTACCAACCTATGTCTTTTAGTTTCCGAGAAAAAAATTATTTTCAAAATTTTAAGGCGAAAACATGTTTTCAAGAAATCGCATTGACACTTGAGTGGAAAGAGATAAATAAATAAATTTTATATTAAATGATAGAGAAAATACTGTCTTTTCCCACAAAAATACTGATATTCAATTTTTCATACGTGGTGCTTCCAATAGTTACTTTCACTTACGTTAAACTAACACACTTTATTTATTTTATTGCCATTAAAACAATTTAAGCTAAATTAAACAATATCAAAATTAAAATAAGCCTACAAATTAAATTAAATGTTTCTCCATCATTTTCAACACATTTTTCATACCTTTTAATTAATGTAGCACTAGTTACGGCGTTCAACGTTTCATTGTGATATGCTCGCACAATTATAAAAATTGAAACTGTACAAAAGATATTCAGAAGTGAATTCTCAATTGTGAGAAACTTCAATAGACATTTGTTTTCATGGCATGCTAAATTTTTGATAAATTTTTGACACATAGTTCTTTCAATGACTTGACTAATTTTTCAATGTATGTACAGCGTTGTTGAATTATTTCGGCGTTATCTGCATTATGTTTGTGAAAAAAGCATATTTTGTCTGTCATTTCGTAAAATATTTGTTAATTTATCTCTATCCACTCAAGTGTCAATGCGATTTCTTGAAAACATGTTTTCGTCTTAAAATTTTGAAAATAATTTTTTTTTCGGGAGCTAAAAGACATAGGTTGGTAGAAGTTTTAATAAAAGTTATCACAAATATGTTATAGAATCCAAAAATGCAACCAAAAGTATGTCATTCTATTTAAAAAATTAAAGTCAGGTAGCGCCACCTAGCAATATGATGGATGGAATTCAATTTTTTTTGCCA
Organism: Xestobium rufovillosum; assembly: GCA_963966045.1. NCBI lineage: Eukaryota > Metazoa > Arthropoda > Insecta > Coleoptera > Ptinidae > Xestobium > Xestobium rufovillosum. Next base: position 42,031,335 of record OZ014492.1, read on the forward strand.
CAAAATATGTCCCCCTGTTTATGATTCTCTCTTGTTAAAATTTGTGTACCTACGTATGGATAGATTTCTTTACTGTTGGGTGTATTTCCTGCCGAATTTAAAGTAGGTCAATTTGACTCTTTGACGGGTAATATTGTATTTTTCTACTAAACAAATTTTTGGTTTCCGCAAATGAATCTCTAATGAAATGAGAAACTCAATTTAGAGGGTGCTTGAACAATAAATAGAATCTGTACCACGAATTGATTTAAAAATGCCTTCTTTTTATGGGTATTTTTCGCCATTTTATGTAAATATTATGTTATTTGCGAGATTTGAATCGAGGTTATTATGATCTGTAATCAAGTTTGAATCTCAGGATATTGTAATTGTTACAATGCATTTGTACACAGTATTGGAATTGGTTAAATAAAATAATTCACTGTCTTTCGACCGATTAGTTTTTGTTTTAAACCCCTTGACCTAGGTTTATATTTTCAGAAAATGAAGTCTTCTAGAATTTACAATTTATTTACACGCATTTATTTGCATTTTTATGTAAAACACGTATATATTTTGAAAGTAAGGAAAGCAAAGGCTTCTTTCCAGAGTTTGGAAATTTTGGTGTGTCGAAGTTAGCTATGTTGGTATTTGCATATGTACTGAAGTCAGATATAAATGTAAATATGCGCATGCGCGCATCCCACCAGTGTTGCTAATTCTACCGAAATTTCGGTATTTCTGCTGATTTGCCCACCTACAGATATTCCGAAAGAGGTAGATAATCTACTGGTAGCCATAGGGCCATACATGAGTCTCTAATATGTGGGGCCATAGCCGTGCATTGAGAATAACAAACATCCAGTTCAAAGCAAGCCCAAATGTCTAAAATTTTCATTTTTTGGTTTGTGCTTTGATTTTCAATAAACTAAACTAAAATGTGTCTTGTCATGAAGTAAAGATAAAATGTGAGTTGTGGCTTGTGGAGGACGGCGAAATCGGTTTTATGTGTTAGCATCGGATCGGCAATCATTTTAAATAGCACTAAAGGATCCACAGACACAGATTACCCAGTGATTTTATAAAATCACTGAATTTATATACCACACCAACACAACCATTTTTTTGAAACTGTCACTTTTTAGTTCTAAAAACTGAAGCTATAATCCCTGGTACATCTACCAAAATTTGGCAACTGCGCTTCCGAAATTATAAACGGAGAGGTTAGCAACACACAACACTGCATCCCACCTCGCACGTGTTGAAAATTTAACCTTATTTTGTCTTCTTATTACCATTTCCAGCGGTGTGATTTTCAGAAGAAAATTAAATTAATTCGAAATGGTACGTAAAAAAATTGACAATAGAATTCGTGTTCTAATTGAAAATGGTATTAAACTGGGCCATAGAACCTTATTTGTTATCGTTGGCGATAAAGGACGTGACCAGGTAATTTCTATCTCCTAAAAGTTAATAAATTGACTAGTAATGTTTTAGAGGGGCCGATCAGTGAGCGAGAGCCAACTCTTTTGAGTTGGAGCTTGCTTACTGATGTGACCCACTCGCCTTTATAGAGTAGAAGCTGGTTTGGTTTGTTCGCACATGGCTGCATCGTGCTGGTGAGCTCCAATAGAGTGAAATCATGATATGCGGTTGCTGTGTGCAAACGAACCAAAACTCTTTTTCTCTTACTATTCTAAAAGTTATTTTTATGCTTCAAATATCTGGAACTTTAGGTGGTAATTTTGCATCATATGATGTCCAAAGCTGAAGTTAAAGCAAGACCTTCAGTACTGTGGTGTTACAAGAAAGAATTGGGCTTCAGCAGTAATAGAAAAAAGCGTATGAAACATTTAAAACATAAAATTCAAGCTGGGAAACTGAACATTAACGAAGACGATCCGTTTGAATTGTTTGTGTCCTCTACCAAGATTCGCTATTGTTATTATTCAGAGACACATAAAATTTTGGGTAGTACGTATGGTATGTGTGTCTTGCAAGATTTCGAAGCAATTACGCCAAATTTGCTTGCTCGCACAATTGAAACAGTGGAAGGTGGAGGTTTGATAGTAATTTTATTACGCTCTGTGACATCCTTAAAACAGTTATATACAATGAGCATGGACGTGCATCAAAGATATCGAACGGAAGCTCACCAGAATGTAGTGTGTCGTTTCAATGAAAGATTCTTACTTTCATTGACCTCGTGTAAACGATGTTTGGTTGTCAATGACCAATTGGATGTGCTGCCTATTCTTTCGCATAATTTGCATGTTACTCCTGTTGACAAACCAGAGCAAATTTCTGAAAATGAGGCCGAATTAGCTGAATTAAAGCAACAGTTGTCTGATACGCAACCTGTTGGGGTATTGGTCAATTGTTGTAAAACATTAGATCAAGGGAAAGCACTTTTGAAGTTCATTGAGGCTCTTACAGAGAAGACGATACAGTCCACGGTTTCTCTAACTGCGGCTAGGGGAAGAGGAAAATCTGCTGCACTTGGGCTATCGGTAGCCGGTGCTGTAGCTTTTGGGTACTCCATCATATTCGTGACTAGTCCCAGCCCGGAGAATTTGAACACTTTCTTTGACTTTGTCTTCAAAGGTTTCGATGCTCTTGAATATCAAGAACATATAGATTACGAACTTGTGCAGTCTACAAATCCTGAGTTTAACAAAGCCATTGTTAGAGTAAATATTTTTAAAAATAACCGGCAAACGATTCAGTATATCCATCCCACCGATAGCAGTAAGTTGAGTCTAGCAGATTTATTGGTTATTGATGAAGCAGCTGCTATTCCATTACCTTTTGTGAAAGCTATGTTGGGGCCATACTTGGTTTTTCTTGCATCCACCATTAATGGCTATGAAGGCACAGGCCGATCCTTATCTTTGAAATTACTGCAACAACTGAGGAAGCGAGCTGCGCCTATTGGAGCGAACATAAACTTGGTTAATATGAAGGATAATGCAGCTGCAACGGGAAGGGCGCTTAATGAAGTAAGTTGTCTCATTTCACTTTTAAGTTACCCAGTTATATAAAAGACTTGTTTGCAGGTAACGCTAGAAGAATCAATTAGGTATAAACCTGGGGATAGCGTAGAAATATGGTTAACAAAACTTTTGTGCTTAGATTCATCTGTCGCGCCTTTAAGGTCATGTCCAGCTCCTGACAGCTGCGACTTGTATTATATTAATAGAGATACATTATTTTCTTACCACAAAGCGTCTGAAGAATTTCTTCAACGTTTGGTTGCATTATACGTTGCTTCCCATTATAAAAATGCACCAAATGATTTGCAAATGATGTCGGATGCACCTGCCCATCATCTGTTCTGTCTTTTGGGCCCCGTCGGTCCCGATCAAACAACTCTACCTGAAATTCTTGTCGCCATTCAGATTTGTTTGGAGGGAGACATATCGAAAAATTCTATTATGGAGGGATTATCACGAGGAAAGAGAGCATCTGGAGATTTGATACCGTGGACTATAGGACAACAATTTAAAGATCCAGATTTTCCCAGATTATCCGGAGCTAGGATTGTCCGAATTGCTACTCATCCTAATTGTCAAGGCGTTAGTATTATTTTATTTATGTTATCTGGTATCCACTTAATTGATCTTTAGATGGGTTACGGAGCTCGTTCATTGAATTTGTTAAAAGAATATTTCGAATTTAAAATTCCAAATATAGAGGAGAATGATCATGTTCCCGAGACGATTGAAAATGTGGCCGATGATGAAGTTGGTTTGTTGGAGAAGTGTACAGAACAGAGGCAGACTTTACCACCACTTTTGCTCAAATTGAGTGAAAGAGTGCCAGAAAAGTTGCACTATTTGGGTGTTTCTTTTGGCCTAACTGAACAGTTGCTCAAATTCTGGTAAGACATTTTTTAAAATATTTTTGCAAATGCCGAATTTAATGCAACACGCAGAAATTGGATTACGGAAACAATGCATGGACTAAAAGGATAAATGCTGTCATGCTTTCTCGATTTTATGCAACTGTAATTCTTTCTTATTTTCTATTTTATTATTCAGCCATTGTTGGTTATATTGAACTGGGCTTTTGCAAGCAATCTGAAATTCCATGTGTTGCATGGGAATCTCGGTTATCCTAACAGATAAGCTAATTATAGGGATCATGAGCAAGACTTAACATGAATGCCCCAGTCTATTATTTTTGTAATTATTATCTGCAGACGTCACCCTCGCAGGAGATACCGTATTTTGTTGATGAAAATTAATCAAATTTGCGTTAGTTGGTGAAGTCTGCGATGAACACAAAGTATTAAAATCTGATTTCGAAAAATAGTTTGGGAACATCAAAATCTCTTAAGCAGAGGGGAAAATTTTTTTGATTATGAACACGTACAGTTGCAAGCAAATGAAAATTAATGATTTTTTTGCCTAATGTAAGTACAGTAGACTCCGCCTTTAACGGACCCTGTTATAAAGGACTCTCGCCTATAGCGTACTTACCATAGTGGTCCGTTCAAACTCTCATAAGAGGCCTATAGAAAATGTTTTGTTATAACAGACCCTTTTATAACAGACACTTCGGATATAACAGACAAATTTGAGCACCCCATACTGGATATCACCGGTTATAACGGACACGAAGACTTGTCTGGACTAGTCCGTAACGCGAATTCGCTTGCGGGGTTAAATTATAATTACATAGTGGCAGAGCCGTGCAGCATGCAGTTCTATTTCTATTTTTAAATCGTGATAATGTATTTACTCATCCATACAATGTTTTTGTCTATTTTTGAGAATTGATATTTCTGTTAATCTTTTTAGAAGTTTATACAAACATAAATATTTGAGTTAATCAAGGTCTTTCTAATCATCTTCATTTTTTCCCAACCGGTATGCGTATAAAGGACACCGGTTATAACAGACTCAAACAAGGTTCCCTAGAGAGTCCGTTATAAGCGGAGTCTACTGTATATGCTTGGTTTAGTATAAAGGATAGTTGACCACTATGCAGCTTTTGGGGGCCACTGGTATGGGACATACTAACGTCAGTATGTGGAACTCTGGGGTGTTTTGTCGCAAACTACTGTATTTTTCTAAAATCGCCAGCTACCGTCAGCCGTCAACGACACTACAAGCATTATTTGCTCGTAGCAACGGCATAATAGGAATTTGCTGTCAAACTTTGTAAAAGATCGAAATTTCTGGTTGAATTTGAATGAAAATGAAAAGAATAACATACCTGAAAGCGTAAATTGCAATTTAAATAGTACATATTTGAAATAGAAATTGAAAATTTGGGACCAGATCATAAACTTTGAAATTGAAACTTCAAGAAATCTGGAAATCTGATCTGGAAATTAGACGTTTTGCAGTTGACACCTATTTAGGCATTACGTAAAATCCAAAATAGTTCATACAAGAACACTTTCGTGTTCAACCACTTTATATGTATAGACTGTTTTAGAATGGCCTAATTTTGATAGGCCGCCATTTTCTGTTGGGGGCAGAGTATGGATACACAACGCTCTGCACGTGAGTGTTACCAAAATTTGAGCAGATTTGGTGTCAAACAAAGTTGTGAAACCAGGTTACTGTTTAGAGTTCATGAAATTTAACTCAATAACGAAAGCAACGTTTGCAATAGTGCAACTAGTCATATCATTTTAATAATTTTCGTTCAATTCTCGGCGTAAAGCGCCCCTTCTCTTTAGTGCCAGATGGTAACACAAACATCTGCTTTGTTATTCCTCCTCTTCTTCCCTCCGCGAAGCTTCAAACAAAACAAATGTTTGCCCTCCAACTGTCAATTGTGTGACGACATTCTAAAATGATCAATTAACGAAAAACTTGGGAATTAAATCCTGAAATTTATTTAATGACAATCAACTGACAAGGGTGGGCAAAATACATGAAAAATGTATTTCGATACAAAATACAAAATACACTACCCAATGCATTTTAAAATATCAAATACAAAATACTTTTATACTGTATTTCAAATTACAAAATACAAAATACATTTTTATTTTGTATTTGAAATACAAAATACCTATTATATGTAATTCAAATACAAAATACCTGAACGTACCGTTCATCTCCTTTCCTCGCCCCTCCCTGGTACATTTGGCTACATGCTAGATGCTACATGCCTGCATGCAGTACAGTTTACAGTTTAGAGTGCAGTATTGGTAGTGATGACTGATGAAAAATAACGATTTTTTTCTAAGCAGAAAAAAAACATGAAAAAAGGCACGCTTTTATACTGAAAAAAAACATCGATCGTTTTTTTAACGGACTGCACAACTGTGCAAACCCCGCAAATTTATTAATTAATCAGTTAGCGAGGTGAGATTCACATCTAGTTGTTGTACATATAATTTAAATATAATTAAATTTAAATTTGTAGTTGGAAGTATTTCAAATACAAAGTACTGTAAATAAAGTATTTTCAATAAAAAATACAAAATACTTTCAAAATGTATTTTGATACAAAATACACTAAGTGCGTATTTTAAATACTGCCCACCCCTGTCAACTGACATGACGTTGCTAAATTGGCATATTGGCACATTGACAGTGTCACAAATCGAAAAGAATCCGACACTCCTGACTACAGAGGTTCTAAACAAGTTTGTTCACATGCGCAGAAGGCGACGAAAATCGGTTCTCAGAGTGTCAAACCATTATTAAATACTACTACAAATATTTTTATTAAGGATTTGTGGCCACGCCGGCAAAAATTTGAAATGGGTGAAAAAGGATTAAAATCACCGGATAAAACCGCCCGACCCGGCCAACCGACTCGCTGGCGGGGGTGACGAAGGCCCCGCCTCGTCATCCTCCGCTTTAAGCGAGCGGTGGCAAAAACGTCAAAAATCGAAAAGAATTTTTTTCTCCGCGAAAACCGCGGCGATCGGGACGAAATTTGAGAGGGCGAATTCGTCCCTGATGTGCTGGGACCGTCGAGATTTTTCCACCTCCCTCGAAACACCCCGTTTCCAAGCGATAACAAAGTCGGCGCACCCCCGCGACCGAAACTCATCTGGTCTTACATTTTTGATCCGAGAACCGGACGATTCCTGGGAGGGGGCGAACGAGAACACCGCGGGTCCAGCTCCTCTGTCTTGAACCGTTTCCGGGTTACGACGCCCTCAAAATAAGGGTAGTTTTTTATAGCGGCCGAACCGGGTGTCGCGGGGTAATTTCGAAGGCGGATCCCGAAAGCACCGTCGATCGGACCGAAAATATCCTAAAATCAACGCAATTGCACGGGGGTTACTATGGGAAATATTTTTTTCCCCGAAGCACTGCAAATTTTTGGGGCAAAAAAAGTAGCCAATTGGGGGAGCTAACTCGTCTATACAGTACAGCAAGCGTCAAACGTGATGGCGAGCGAAGGGGGTGCGCAGTTCAGTAATTCCCACTATTCTCCTAACGACCGTGATTCTCCCACTACGCTCTCGGTAGATGCGATCAACAAGCAGTGGAGTACGATTAACTTTATAATAAATTCATCTATAATCAGAAACCTCGCGCCACTGCCTGAATCTGGGCGTGGCCTTACCTGCGCGGGCTCTCGCCATCACGTTTGACGATTGCTGTATATGGGAGTATATTCTGTGGTATGGCTTGCAACAATTTGACAGGACAAAAGTGTCTTAATAATCTGACAGTGTCAAAATTGTTTTGGCTTATATTTATCTTATGGATGCTTATCCAGAAGCAACATTTATACTAGCGGGTGACTATAATGTGCCGGGTGTTTCATGGTTTAATGATAAGTTTAGCGCAAGTATTTTACATGTAAATAGTAGGAAAGCAGATTTAATGGGTGAAAGCTGTGCCTTTCTTAACCTGTTCCAGTTGAACAATGTTAGTGTTAATGGAACTATTCTAGATTTAGTGTTGTCTACATCATCTGACATTAGTGTTTTTGAGGATGATAATTCTATTGTGCCTTGTGATAGATTCCATCCAGCTTTGGGTTTTTTGATATCCATTGATTCAAGTGTTGATGATGATATGATGTTTAAATTTTATGATTATGATTTTAAGTCTGCAGATTTTCATATGATCAATCTTGCTTTGTCTGGGAAAAACTTTAATGAATTATTTGTTGACAAGGACACTGATGCGATGGTTAATATATTTTATAACATTTTGTACTCGATAATTGATGACTTTGTTCCAAAAAAAAATGTTTAAAAAGTCTAGCTTTCCGATTTGGTACTCTCATGATTTGAAGAAAGAAATTTTAAATAAGAAGTCTGCTCACAAGCAATATAAGAAATCTGGAAATCGTGATGACTATTTAATTTTTAGTGATATTAGAAGGAAATGCAAGAGTATTCAAAGTGAATGTTTTGTCAAATACTTGAATGATATCCAAATGAAGTTCTGTGATGAACCCTCTAGATTCTGGCATTATATTAATAATAAGAGAAAATTGGATGGTTTTCCTGGCTCTATGTCTTATAATAATGTAGTTAGTAGTGACCCTCAAACAATTGTAAACTTCTTTGCTGATAATTTCACCAAGATGTATTGCAGTGATAGAATTGAAGTTCCTGAATTTGATTTCCATTCGGCTGATTACTTTTCAGATTGCTCCATCTCCATATCTGAAGTATTCGAAGGTATAAACTCTCTGAAATCTAGAAGTTCTACTGGACCTGATGGTATTCCGGTGTGTTTAATTAAAAGTTGTAAATATGGTTTATCAGCAGCACTGTGTCACATTTTTAATAAGTCCTTGGAAGAAGGTATCTATCCAAGAATTTGGAAGGAAAGTTATGTAACACCAATTTTCAAAAAAGGGGATAGACGTTTCGTTGAAAACTATCGTCCTATCAATAGAATGTCACTTTTTCCGAAGTTGTTCGAAAGGTTACTTAGTGTTTACTTTGTTAATCACTTCCAACCTTTTATTATTGCTCAACAGCATGGGTTTTGTAGAAGAAAGTCTGCAATTACAAATCTTTTACTTTTTCAGTCTGATTTGGTCGATAGTCTTGAGAAAGGTTTACAAACAGATGTTATATATACAGATTACACTAAGGCTTTTGACAGAGTTAATATTGATATGTTGTGTTCGAAATTGAAGGGATTTGGACTGAATGGTAGTATGCTTAAATGGGTGGGGAGTTACTTGAGTGGCCGGATTCAATTGGTTAAAATACATAATTGTTGTTTCGCTCCGATTCGGGTTACTTCTGGAGTTCCACAAGGTGGTCATTTATCACCATTATTTTTTAACTGCTTCATAAATGATGTTGCTTTAGTTATGAGACATACTTCAATTCTCTTATTCGCTGATGATATGAAATTTTACAGAAGTATTGCTTCAGTTGATGACTGTTATTTACTTCAGTCTGATTTTGAATCGTTGTGTGGTTGGTCTCATACGAATGGTCTTGATCTGAATATAGATAAGTGTAATATTATGCAATTCTCTAGATCAGTTAAGTTGATAAATTTTGATTATAAATATAATGGTACAACCCTAAGACAAGTTGAAGTTATCAAGGATTTGGGTATTCTATTTGCCAGAAAGGTCACTTTTGTATCTCACATTCAGTCTGTTGTTGGTAGAGCATTCAAGTTACTTGGTTTCCTCAAGAGAAATACTCGAGAGTTTACAAACATTGACTGTATAAAAGTATTGTATTGCTCATTGGTGAGATCAAATCTTGAATATGGCTCTTTAATATGGAGTCCGTATTATCGGGTTCATATAAAGAAACTTGAGAGTATTCAGATCAAATTTTTGAGGTATTTATTATTTAAATTGGGCTTTACGTTTGATTATAGTATTAATTACTCAGATGTGGGTGTTGTCTTTCTTCTAGATAGTCTAGAATCTAGAAGAAACTATTTTGATATACAATTTTTATATAAGTTAATTAATGGGCTGATTGATTCACCTGATTTACTTTGTAAATTGAGTTTCCATATACCCGCTCGTAATAGCAGAAATAAATTGTTATTTCATATTCAGTATTATAGAACAAATTATGGTTATCATCAACCATTATGCAGATTATTTAGAGCTGCAAATTTGTTGGAGTTAGATCTATTTAATATTAAGCCAAATAATTTAAGGTCTGTACTGTTGAGCTCTTGAGCCCCTTGAATTATGTCACTTTTTTTTTAAAGGTATTTTTTTTGTTTTTTTTACCGTAAATAAATAAATATCACAGCGGCAGTGGCAGAGGTCTACTTAAAGATGTCAAAATGACGATCAATGCTAGTAAGAGTCGTTAACTTTCAACTGCTCGCAGCTGTACATATGTAATGTCGAAGTAAAAATTTTGCTGAAAATTGCATCACAGCCTGAATTCTGAGACACATTTATTTATTGTACAGTTGGGAGCAGTTGAAAGTTAACGACTCTTACTAGCACTGATTATCATTTTGACATCGTTTAAATAGGGCTCTGCCACTGCCGCTGACTGTTGTTGTTGTCACCACAGATATGGTGAAGTTAAATCACGCTATAGGTAGTTGAGATGTTCAGCAACGCGACATAGCGACCATCCATCATCCAAATATTGGACTGCAAGTACCTGCTCTTTCTGCTTCTCTAAGCGGCATTGTCAAAAAAACAGGGATATAAATTTACGTCAAGACAACTTTGACACTGTCAGATTATTAAGTCACTTTTGTCCTGTCAAATTATTGCAAGTCATACTTACATTGGGCAAAAAAAATTGTTAACCTCCATTTGCTCGCAGCTGTACAATGTAATCATACAAATGACGGCATACCAATGGGGTCGTTGCACTAAATAGAAAATCGATATAATTTTGATAGAGATAAGTAACTAGGTGTTTAATGGGCCTCTGGATTACATTTATTTACTCACCAATAGCCCAAAATTTAAACAATGGCGATTTTAGCACGAAGCTCTCCTTCGGGGAATTAAACAGAAACATATGCAGCCCCCGTTACGTCATTAGCTTAGAAGCGCTTGTGATTGGTCATCTGAATTGATGTTTTGATACCCAGTAAGCTAAAGTTACGTGGAGTTTGAGTCGGTAAAGTAGCAATAATGTTACGAATAATCAGAATTTGACATTTGGAAGTTATTTTTATTTGTATTGGGTGTATAAATAGTTCTCTGTCGTTTATTTATGTGTTTTTATTCTTATTTATTGTGTCAATTAGTGTATTTGTGTACGGAAAAGGAGTAAGGTTTCGTTAAAACCGATTCAGACAATTTACCGGTAGTTGGAGTTGGCAGTGAAATGATTGACAATTATTATTTATCCAATTTGAACTATTTCAGTGCTGAAATGAAAAATATTAAAACGAAACGGTGAGTGCTTCATTTATTTGGGAACTAGACAAACTGGAAAACGACACTGGACACTATCTGTCAAAGGACTAGACTGCCATGATTGTTTATTAATTCAGTTTACGTTTGCCACAAAATGACGTTTGCGCTTTGCGCTAGCAAGCATAAACAAACAACGGTTGTATGTTCCGGCTAATATCGACAATTCTCGGCATTGCCCCGGACACGTCATCATTTAAAAGGCTTAAAGGACCAGCATCTTAACTTTAATGCTGGTTTAGATGCCTAACGCGTTCGCTGTGAGAAAAATTAAAAAATACAGGTCAATTGGACCCATCACAGAAAACTGTATCTGATAATACCCCAAGCTACAACAGTGTTATTGCCAAAAATATTCGATTTTAAAACAAACAAGAACCTAGGTGGTAATTTTTGGCATTTCCGAAAAATGATTTATTTTACGTTAAATTGTCTGTGTAGTTGAATAATCTGAAGAAATACCATGCGTGGTGAGATTTTTGCCATTTCATTACAAATTTAATTCAAAAGAAATGCAAAAACGCGTAATTTCCAATGAATTGTCAAATTAGCCTCGAGAAATTCTCACCACTTATGGTATTACGCTTGAGACTCATGTCTCACTCTAGACATTTGATTACTGTCAAGCTGGTAACTCCTAAGGGTGCCACTTATACACATACAAGAACTAGAAAGGTATAAATTCGGCAAAAACTTTAAAACTGCTCTTAAATTTTTTTATTTATCAATAATTATGTACTTCTTATTTATTTATCGTAATTTTCAATACTAAAATCGAATAAAATGAAACTTACTTGAACAGCCACATTGGTGTTGTCTCGATATCCAAGGAAAAACTTCTCATTCGCAGAAATGTCAAAAGAATACTGACAGAAGTAAAAATATACAGGGTGTCCAGTTATGAATGGGCCATACTTCAAATCTAGCTTCCTTGAGTCAAAATAAACCGATCTGAACCAATTTATCTTAGTACATTTCTGCTTCCTTAAAAAGTTATGGGCCCTTGAAGATCAATTTTTTATTTAATTTCTTCGTTATTTCTCGGGCACCTTTGAAGCTATTTCAGTCAAACTTGGTATAAAAGGTTAATATTTTCAATGTTTACTATTTGGTAGAAATTCATTATGAGTTAAAAAATTACTTTCCTTACTACCAGTATAACGATTTATTATAATACATTGACCGGTTTCGGGATTTACAACGATCCCATCATCAGAAATGTATAAGAAAATTGTAAACAAATTATTATGACAGTTGACAAGGGAACTAAAATTGACAAAGCAATACAAATAATAATGATATCCATGAAATAAGATAACTAGATAACTGAATTTCAGTATTTACCTACGGGGCATAAGAAAAACCCAAAGGAAAGTCGAATACCTCGTAGCTTGAAGGGAAAAAACAATGAATTTAAAGAAAACCATACAGGAAAAAAAAACAATAAAGTCAATTGAAAAAACCTTCAAGTGAAATATCAGAACAGAAAAAACTAAATAAACAAAATGTCCATGGAATCTTGACAACTGCCAACTGCTAATCTTGTAATAAACTGTGGTCAAGCGAAGCCGAACGATAGTACAAGCCAGAATGTAGCGCGTGGAGCGAGGGGTTTACCACTAGGAAAAAATCTGTCCCAAGTATTTCCCATTTCCAAATATGACCTTACTATTTCTTACTATTTCCTACTATTTCCTCACTATTTCTTAGTATTTCTTAACTATTCCTTAGTATTTCCTCACCATTTCTTAGTATTTCTTCACCATTTCTTACTATTTCTAAGTATTTCCAGAGTATTTCCTAGTATTTATTTACCATTTCCTAGTATTTCTTTACCATTTCCTAGTATTTGTTTACCATTTCCGACTATTTCTTTACCATTTCCGAGTATTTCTTCACCATTTCCGAGTATTTCTTCACCATTTCCAAATATTTCCAGTGTTCCCGAGTATTTTTTACAGTTTCATTCAATTCGTACCTTTTACCTCGCCTTTTACTATTACAAAAATAGCATACATTATCTATTTTCTTCTTGTGAAATAATTTACTGCACATTTAATTTTTGTGTTGTAAAATAAATGTGTCACAGCCGTGAGCCGTGGGATCTTGCTGGCATGCGCGAGTGAGTAGTCGTTAATGCTCAGCAACAGTGCCCGCGGTTTGGCTATGGATGGGTGACTCATTTCTGCGCTGTGGCTAGGGCGCGCCATTTGAAAAACAACCCCTATACAATTTATTAAATTTTGAAGAATAACGCCCATTTTCTTTAAGAATTGTCAGGGTGTCCAAAATTAAGTACGTACCATTGTTAACTTTGTTATTATTGGACCTACGAGGTTGGTTAAATGGGCAAAGAATTAGTCGAGTATTTCTTATTACTAACAATATGGTGAACATCGCATTTTCGCGATATTCACACAAACAACAATGTTTTAAATGGAACGCCCTATATATTGCTGTAAGTGTTGAAAGAGAATAAAAGTCTGAATAAAAAAGTCTTATGGAACAACTATCCCAAAATTAAAAATAACATGGCTTTTGAAGCTCGTTTTGAAGGATCAAAACAGCCCGCGCTGACGCTGGTATCACGTTAGGTCTCACGTTAGGTAGTCTATAAAACAAATTTGGTTGGCTCCCATGTTTAAAATTCGCAAATAAGTAGTAAAATAACAATCAAATATGTACTGTTAACACCCGCCGACAATAATTATGACGCAAAATTAGTTTCATGGCCTAGCTGATGTGATATAGGTACTGGGCTCGATACTGGGGCATTTTTTATGCTCCAAAAGTCAAGTTATTTTTAATTTTCAAATAGATGTTCATGTACACAATTTTATACTCTGTTTAAATATGCAAAAATATACATGTTGTCCCATTTAAAAAATTATCGTTTATTTTAGGTGAATATCTCGAAAATGCGATGTTCGATTGTTTTTTTTGTTTTGACCATCTTATTCTTCACGAAAAACACTAATTCTTTGCCCATTTAACCGACCTTGAATGTCCAATAATAACGAAGTTAGCAATTGTGGACACTTAATTTTGGATACCCCGTATATGTATGCATGATGCGTTAGGAACTCTTCCCTAGTTTGGATGTGTGTTTCATAACCTCTCTAATTAATATTTAAGTATTGCTTACTAATTATGTTACTTAATTGATAAAACTTAATTTCCCTTCCTTGCATAATTAACTGAAATTTTAGCCCCCACGGTCGTGGTTTTCATAAAAATGCGAAAACAATAAACATAATAACAATGCTATTGTATGTCACCTCTCGCGCCGCCGCCGTGTCTAAATCGAGACCTACATAACATTATTACCGATATTTACAATAACTAAAATGACATGTGTTCGAGTATGTATTCAAAAAATGCTAGATATTCTTGCAATTCGCGAATGGTCACCACAGTTAAATACCGACAATTCTAGATGACCAAAGTAGATACTGAAAAGCCGGCAAATCGGGGCAAAGTCCCGAGATATTACATAACTTTAATCAATAAAAACCGAATTTATCAATTTAACATTATTCGTTTATATCGAGGTTCATATTCGCTCCCAAGAGTTCCAACATTTGAAAGATTCCAAACATAATAAATTATGTGACAAGATCTTGGACACGGTAGTTAATATTATCTTCTATATTACCCCTCAATTTCGGGCTCAGTTTAATTCACCCCGCATCGATCTTGTCCAATGCTATTTCTTAAATTATTATAGGTCCACAAATTGCATAAAAAGCGAGTAAAAATGACAGTATACCTCGCGGTATACCTAAAATTTTATTTTGTTGAACAGTGTATACCTACGAGTACCTAAATAAAATAATATAAAAGTCTATCGTTAAAACCTCCACTTAAAAAGCTCTTCACTTCCAAAAATTGTTATCCGTTTTTATATGAATTTTGGTACCGATCATGCTATTTGCGGGGATATTTACAAATATTTTTCAGAGTTTAAAATAGGGTGGCAACTATCAATTTACATTAAATAATAAATCCAGGAATACTTGTATATAGGTATAAAATTCATACCATTCTTTACTCGATTTTTTATTTGCTTTGAATGCTCACCATGACCCTACCACTCACTGTTGCTACAGAAGAAACTTATTACATATTGTTCACGTGCCAACAATTGAGTAAGTCGAAGTCAGGAGTCACGCTATTATGGCCGTCTACTGTGGCCTCATATTTGCTTCTGCGCCGCGGAGAACGCGACCGGCCTACCGGCCAATGTTTTTACTAATACTAGTACGTTTGGCGCTAAGAGGGAGTAGAAAGTTTTATATCGGTCGACTATTTCCAGTACTTCCTAGGTATTTCCCTTACTATTTCCAGTATTTCCCTGAGTATTTCCAGTATTTCTCAGACTATTTCCAGTATTTCTTTGAATATTTCCACCATTTCTTTACCATTTCCCGGGTATTTCCTACTATTTCTGAGTAAGAAATACTATTTCTGGACTATTTCGTAGTATTTCTGCACCATTTCCACCATTTCTCACCATTTCGGAAATACTATTTCTTGACCCTGTCCCAACCATTTCCTTAGTGGTAAACCCCTCGGCGTGGAGCACTGCTGTGACGTCACAGCCGTGGACGGATCGCTTAGTCGGGAAGCAAGGTGCTCCAATTCGATACTCTCTGCACAACTCGAACACACACAAAAATATGAAGCCGATTCTTATGTAAAATGACCTGCCAGATTCGAATTTTGAGGTCACGAGAAGATCGGGAATTGCGAAAATGCTGGAAAATCGATTTTTCCTGAACTTTCCTAAATCAATTTTCGACTACTTTTAATACTTTTCTTGTTGAATTTCAGCAACGAAAAGAGTTAGAGATCTGTTTTTTTCATGGAATATACATTGAAGTGTGTTGATCATCACTAAGGCTGTGAAATGTATGCACGGAAAACCTTGAAAATATGCAGCATATATGCACGTTTAAAACCACAAATTATGCACAGACAGTAGTCCATATATGCTGCAATATATGCACAAAAATACACCTAGGTTTTAAAAATAATGTTTTTTATTGATCAGCAACACCCATATATTCATAAAACTTACAAAAACAAAAACAGAACATAATTTTTTTTCAGAAAGAGACGTGTGCGTGGTCAAACTTTTTCATGCATCAGAGATGAGCTATTAAAAAATATGCATTTTTGCTTCTAAACCACTAAAATATGCATTTTATGCTTCAAAACTGCTAATATATGCATGTAAAATGCAAATTTGCAGAAACGTCGGAATATGCATTTATATGCACTATAAAATTTTCACAGTTTACTTAATTTCCAGAGATTTGTACTTATATTGTAGTTATACTTAAGCGCATACCAGCAAACAATTTATGCATTTGCATACAATTCACAGCTCTAATCATCACAGTGTACTCACGTTGCCTCTAAAACTTTCCAATTTTATGAAAAAAAATATTTAATTGCTAGACCACAAATTTGTGTAATGTATTTTTCATGTACTGGGTAAGTAATCTTATTTTTCGGAATTCACATACATATACATATGCGAGTCCAAATACGAACAAAGGCTCGAAATTATTTTTGGTGGAGAAACGAAACATTAATATTGTTTCTGAAAAAAGTTACGGCGAGTTGAATAAACATAAATAATTTGTGCGCGCTAGCCGCACTGATACGTTGATAGGTAGCGACATCAGTGTTCGCGTCCTTTTATGCATGATAAAAACGTTTTGTTGTATTATTAGTAATTTATTAGTAATTGCAATCAGTAATTAATACGTAATACGTTGTACATTAAGTTGTGGCGGTGTAGTCTCTAAGATGAAGAGATCTGAATGTCGTAAGTGATGTCATTCAATATTGAAGAGTTTACATTCTGAATCCGGTAGTTTTCTGATATCAGCAATAGGTAGGTACTTGAGAGATTTTCTTGAATCAGTTGCACAGTAGGTACAAATACGAAAGAATATATAAAAAATATTGGGGCTTGTTTTAGAAGGGCTTTTACTAACAGACTTGAGTAAAAGTTAAGCAAAAATTGTGATACTGTTGGCAATCATATCAACGCAATTATCAAAGAAAAAACCTCGGATTTTATGTAACATTGCATCGTCATTAAGTTCCTTCGCTTTCTTAAAAATTTCATTTTGTCTCTCGAAAGTACCAACAAGTAAAAGTTTATGATTATTACCCTTAGGATCACGTGTTTCCGACAATGTTTTCTACTATATTTTTTAGTTTTGTTCTTGATGCGGAGTGCGGCTCATTTAAATTATTACATAATGTTTACATACATATGGAGTTTAAATTCTGTGGGTTTTTAATGTTAAGCGTTTGTTCAAAATAGGAAAATATGGTATTATACCTTTCAGGTATATTCTCTTAATAAAAATTTCAAAAGTCCAATAGTTGTTATTGAATATATTGGTAGATTATAGCATTATTTCCACGCCGCGAACGCCAATCGTCTGTACCGAGTTGGCCACGATTACTACGTCACGGTCACTACATTCTGGCTTGATTTATCGTTAGGCTTCGGGTCAAGTCTATTTGTTTTGTCTTGACAACTGCCAACTGCTAGTATATTGTAATAAACTAAAAAAAGAGAGAAGAAGTCAATAAATGTCATAATGGCAAAAAAGAGAAATAAGGATTAAGATGTAGAGACTTTTGTAAATATCTTTTGATCAACATGTGTCGGTGTGACAGGTTCTCTTATTCTATAGGTAACTAAACAATAATATGTACTTACTTTTGAGTACAAAGTAGAGGGCGCTAACTTTCCCCCCACGCTTTCTTTTGTTTTCGTCGTATTTTGTTCGCTGGTGTAAATTTTAAAACAATTACTATTTTTATGGAAAGAGCACTCGATTTACTGTAAAAACGGTATACTTGTTGCAAGTCCCTAAAACGTACCACTTTAGAGAAAAATGCATTTAAAGTTAATGCTACTGTGGTAAGCCAATGATGCTGATCAGAATCCTGCCTCCGTTTTAAGCCAATTAATCATGATAGACATCAAACATACAGAAACATGAGGCAGCCAACAATTTGCATTTGTAAAATTAGGAATAAAAAATTCTTCGGCCCCCCATAAGGAAACGAAATAGTACTAAGATAAATTTGGTTTCAAAAACATTTGTATTTCATTTTTTTCGTATGAAAATTGTTGACTGTCCCATGTTTCAATATATTTGACGTCTACCATGATTAATGGGCTTAAAACGGAGTTAGGATTCTGATCAACATAATTGGCATACCACAGCAGCATTAAATTTAAATGCATTTTTCTCTAAAGCGGTACGATTTAGGGACTCGCAACAAGTATACCTTTTTTACAGTAAATCGAGTGCTCTTTCCATAAAACTAGTAATTGTTTTAAAATTTGTACCAGCGAACAAAATTCGACAAAAACAAATGCGTGGGGTGAAAGTTAGCGCCCTCTATGTTTTACTCAAAAGTAAGTACATATTATTGTTTAGCTACCCATAAAACGCTCCTATACCAAGTTTCACTGAAATAGCTTCAAAGGTGCCTGAGAAATAACGAAAAAATTAAATAAAAAATTGATCTTCGAAGGCCCATAACTTTTTAAGGATGCAGAAATGTACTAAGATAAATTGGTTCAGATTGGTTTCTTTTGACTCAAGGAAGCTAGATTTGAAGTATGGCCCATTCTTAACTGGACACCCTGTATACATACTCTTTTGTGCATAATTATTATTTCTCATTTACTAATTACTTGATGGGCTACACTCCACGACTTTTACGTAGTGGTGATAGTTGCCTAGTTTTTTCCTGCGGTTTTCATGTCGTTTCTCGTTTATTTTGTTTTTATTTCTGAGGAAATATTCACGCATGTACGCTGCCCTGTTTGTCCTTTTGTCCATAATTAATTGCGTTTAGTTTAATTTGCCAAAAAACCATTCTACCGATACCTATGGGTGCGAAGTTGAACTACGACTGTGAACAGCGCTCAGCAGATACAAGCGTCCATCGAAATGATGCCGATGCAATTTTCTTATTTGCGTTAAAGTCGAGTGCACGACCTCACCCATACGATCTCCGCCAGTTGAAAAGAGACCGCGGGACCGATATCCCCACCCGTATTTCAAGTGTTGTGCCAGTTCGCTTTTAATATTACGATTTCTTAAGCAAATATGATAGTCGTGGTCAAACTGATAGATAAAATGTTGTACGATGCTCTTATCGTAACTTCATATTGCGACACTTGGAGGGTTATCAAACTTTGCCTTCGGCCTCGTTTGGTAATTTTTCCATCAAGTTTCGTAATATGGACTGTTACGATACTTGTATCGTAAATAACTTATTGTTACTACACTAACGCACAATTTATCGCTCAATTTATCATTTTTGACTTATAAAGGCATTTTGGAAAAATTCTCCGGTTTTGTGATTGACCAATAATTACATTTAATGCCTCCATTCAACAACCTTCATTTCACGAATAGCAATTTAGCCAGTGGCATTTTGTAAATTCTTGAATAATGAATATGTAATCAGAAAAATTTTGAGTTTCAGTTGCAAATGTACGGTTAGTCAAACTACTTACTTTCTAATGACTGAAAGAAATAAAAGAATTTTTAGTAGATATAAAACAAAGAATGGCGCAGGGCCGAGTTGCGTTTAACAAAAAGAAACAACTGTTATGCTCGAGAACGGTTAATATAGAGACTAGGAAGAGACTCTTAACGTCGTATGTATGGAGTACGGCATTATACGGGTGCGAAACTTGGACAATAGGAGAAGCGGATAGAAAAAGAGTAGAAGCGTTTGAAATGTGGTGCTACAGACGCATGATGAAGATACCGTGGATAGATAAGGTTAGCAATAGGGAAGTATTAGAAAGAGTTGGGGAAAAGCGAAAGGTATGGAAAACAATAAAGAGTAGGAGAGATAGGATGGTAGGACACCTTCTAAGACACGAAGGAATAGTTCGTGACATACTAGAGTCAGAGATAGGAATAAAAAGAGGTAGGGGTAGGCCTAGATTAGACTACTGCTCTCAAATAGTTAGGGATGTAGGATGTTCTACTTTTAGGGAAATGCGTAGGTTAGCTCAGGATAGAAAAGAATGGAGGTACGCGTCCAACCAGTCTTCGGACTGAGAACCTTATGATGATGATGATGAGTAGTATGTACAGGGTGACCCAAATTGGGTGCAAGTATGGTGTATCTTGGTAAATATTAGTGATAGAGAAAAACTGATAAAGCACTTGCGATCTCTTTTTTTACGTTCAAGTCAATGGTGCAGAGAAACTTTCGAAATTATTTTTAATTTCCGAGCTATGGACGAAAATTTAGTTTTTTGACATTTAGAGGAATGCTTGTATCTCGCTTATTGTAAGAGATGGTGGGATGCAATGTTGACATTCTTAATGCACTTTTTTGAGTAAATTACAGTGGCGTAGTCAACATTTTTATATTATGAAGGGTTTCGGAACTGCGGGCCAAGCTTTGTAATTTCAAATGGCGGCCATATTTGATTTTCATTTCGTTGAATAAAGGAATTTTTTCTGCTTTCAACAATATATAGTTTGACATATCTGACTTCAATAATTACGGAGTTATGACGAATTTTCTGTTTTAAACATAAAACATAAATTATAAAAGGCTTGTTTCACAGTCATAGCCATCTTATGTTTTCAACAGATATAATAATTATCCGCATCGTCATTATTTTTTAAATTTATTGGTATAAATATTTATTTTTAACAATCGAATTAAGTTATGCACGTAATGAATGAATAAATGTCTACATATCAAATTTTTATCACAAATAGACATACAGAATGATACTATTATTATATTCTAAGCAATAAACATGCCAATTCAGCTGGCAATTTATATTTTGAATGGTATCTTGAGCGTCGCCTATCTCATCCACATTTTCATTAATTTTGGGCCTTCAAGCAGCAGAGTCTTCTGAATATGAACGGATGAGGTTGATGACGCTTGGGATAGCGTGCAAAATATAAATCGGCAGCTGCGTTGGCATGTGTATTGCTTAGAATATATATAACAATATCATATTTTTTATATATTTCTCCAAATTAGAAAATTCCATTTTGTGTTAATGATCCATAACAATAGCATTAACAATAATTGTTGAAATGTCAAATCATACATAAAAGTCAACTGCTATGTTAGTTTGTTTCATAGCCACCTTATGTTTTCGTCAGACATAGTAATTATCCGCATTCATTAATGAAACAGAAAATTCGATATAGCTGCTTTAAAATTGAAGTTAGATATATCAAACTATATATTTCTGAAATCAGAAAAAAATCCTCCATTCAACTGTGCGAAAATCAAATATGGCCGCCGTTTAAAATTACACAAGTTTGGCAGGCAGTTCATAAACCCTTCATGACATTAAAAATCTGACTACGCCACTGAATTTTACTCAAAAAAGTGCATTAAGAATGTCTACATTGCAACCCACCATCTCTTACAATAAGCGAGATACAAGCATTCCTCGAAATGTCAAAAAACTCCATTTTCGTCCATAGCTTGGAAATGAAAAACAATTTCGAAAGTTTCACTGCACCATTGACTTGAACATAAAAAAAGATATCGCAAGTGCTTTATCAGTTTTTCTCTATCACTAATATTTACCAAGATACACCATACTTGCACCCAATTTGGGTCACCCTGTACATACCGGGTGACCACGAGATCAGGCTGACCCCTATAAAATTTTTGTTTTTCAAGATATTAATTTGAAATATGGAATAGTTATATAGCATGTAAATCTGTATTATTTGGAACAGTTAAAATTTTTCTGGCACGTGATCCGCATGTTACGCCCCAAATTTGGAACAGCTTGTATATCTTTTATGTTGGATAATTGTCACCGTCACTTTTCTAGGAAACGTGCTGGTTTTGTTTCAGTATATTTAAGGCAAACTACCAATGATCTAACAGGAGAACACTCCTGCATCATGCTGAATGTTTTAAATGTGGAAGAAAATCTTTCCGCCACAGATTGGTTAACGGCTTATTGGGCACGTTTTCGCAAAAAATTTTTAAATTTATTATCTTATCAAATGCGATCGTTTACAGCAGCTCTAGCAATGAGTGTCTTGCAGAATAAATCTCAGAAAATAATACCCGCGAGAAGTAAGTGTCGATTCCTTTAAATGATTTTGGTGTTAAAGATATTTTTTCAGGGTTAACGCGAGAAGAATTACATAGGTATTTCACTATGTACGATTTAGAATGTTTAGAGATGTATAGTAAGAATTTGGACGATTATCATTCTATAATAGATTTGATGCCAGAGTTAGCACGTATATTCTTTTTGAATGAAATGGGAGATGTTAATATATCTCCTGTGCAGTCGGTAAAACAATTATCATTCAGTCTTTGAACTTCATAATTTAGTTGTTTGTTTTAGGCAATTTTGCTTGGGATCGGGTTGCAACGTAAAACAATAGACACTTTGTCTAGTGAATTGGATTTGCCCTCTTCACAGTTACTAGGTTTACTCAGTCGTCTCATTAGACGTAGCGTGCAATACTTTAATAGCATCCTCGAGGAAGACGCGGAAAAAACTTTAGCACTGAGGAAGAACGTGAAATTAACACCAGTCGAGCAGAGTCTTGCTGAAGAATTGGAAGAAGCTGCAAAGGTACTGAAAAAAAGGCAGAAGAAAGAGCTGGAAAAACTTAAAAAGGAAAATTTAGAGCAGTTCGCTATAAGAGGTTCGGAAGAAGAATGGAATAAAGCGTTATCGGGAAAAGGAAAGAAACGTTTAATTTCGGTCAAAAGGTGAGTGACGGTTTCGTTTTGTAAAATTACTTGGGCGGTTGATGCTTTCTGTTAGTTCGACAGAAAATGAGTGAGATTTTTTCCAGTGGTGAAAAACGAATAAATGAAAGCACGGACTCTGTCAAGGAAGAAAACAGGCCGGCATTGAAAAAGAAAAAGATTAAACATAAACAAACCAAGAAATAGGTAATTTTTGTAGTAAAATTGTAAATGTTGCCCGAATTGTTTTATTTATAATTTCCTTATTTCGTTCGTTGTTCAGCAATCAGTAGTATATAAAGTAAAAATATAATAAATAACGCGATGTTCATTAAACATGGTATTAACTTTCTGCGCTGTACCTACAAGCCTACAACTGCACTAAACATTGTTTATCTGTGGAAGCATTCCCAACAAATTATTTTCACGACCACTGTTGTAACTGTTCCATTAAGAGTGCAGAAACTAGTTAGCTTCCAAGTTCTGCATTCCCTACTTACACAGACCAATCAAAGAAAGTGACTTGTGCATCTAACACATGAACTGCGGGAAATTAATCCGATGATTTTAAAACCTACTTAAGCATGGGCAGAGTTTCCGCTTCTTTGAAATTCTTTAACCTTCATCATTTCTTCCCAAAAGGAACCCCTCGTGGATTGTGTTTTTGCAACAAAATCATTGACAGCTTCAATATTAAATCTTTTGAATGCCTCGATTAATTTTAGTGTGGTAGCATTTTGAAAATTTTTGTTTACCTGCTCTTTAGACTTTTCTTTGGAAAGAGCTGGATGTTGTCGGTATAAACTTCAATTAACTCCTTCATGAAGTCATTCGAGAAATAACTTGGACGGTAACAATTTAAAGTTAATTTCTACAGTTTAGAGGCTCAAATAACAATAATCGTAACATTAATAATAAGTAATCCAAGATCAAGCCATAGCAAAGAAGAACTACAAAAAGTACATTTTTACCGATGAAAAGCGAAAGCATACTTGTCTCATAGACATCACCATACCAAACTTGAACAATCTACAGGAATCATAT
The DNA here is from genome assembly GCA_963966045.1 of Xestobium rufovillosum. Taxonomy (NCBI): domain Eukaryota; kingdom Metazoa; phylum Arthropoda; class Insecta; order Coleoptera; family Ptinidae; genus Xestobium; species Xestobium rufovillosum. Next base: position 42,055,443 of record OZ014492.1, read on the forward strand.
GTGCCAAAAATAAATAAATACAGCGCTGAAACAAACTCTAAAAACTGTTAACATTCATCCATACCCAGTCATACAACTACAAAAAGCTACCTGCAACACAGTAATAAAATTTTTGAACTTACCAACTACATAATCTGTAGAAACTCACTGTCTTGCTGAAAAGCCAGCAATAGGATAAACATGGCGCGTCATTAACCATAAACAAACACACTTTCGGATGGAATTGGCATGGCACATTCCAATCCAGAAGAGACGAGAACCAGTTAAGCAAGCAAATCAGGGCGGTTTTCAGATAACAGCTTCACTGACATTTTTATCAGTTAATTGGTCACTGCCACGTGAAATATTTAATAGTTATTTACGATACAAGTATCGTAACAGTTCATAGTACGACATAAGATGGGAAAATTATCAAACGAGGCCAAAGGCCAAGTTTGATAACCCATCGTGTATTGTAATTTAACGTTATGATAAAGAGTATCGTAGAACTTTTTATCATCTATTAGCGTGACCATGTCTATCATATTTGCTTTAGAAATAATAATTATGCACAAAAAAGTAGCAGGCCGGATATGAATATATTTTTAATGATTAAATAAAAAATTACTTCGCGTACTACCAATAAGTATAACAAAATTATTTTATTTAACCGGTTTCAAGATCTACAAACGATCCCATCATCAGAAATGTTTAAGAAAAATAATTTTGTTATACTTATTGGTAGTACGCGAAGTAATTTTTTATTTAATCATGGATTTCTACCAAATAGTGAAAAGTGAAAATATTAACTACATGAATATATTTTTACTTTCTTCAGTACTCTTTTGACATCTATTTGAACGAGATGTTTTTCCACAGACATCGAGACAGCAGCAATGTGACTGTTAAATGTCTTCCTTCAACATACCTATCCCAGGGTTGAGTTGATATATCAAATTGCACAAATTTTGTAATTAATGTTTACAAGTAATTTTCATTCGATTTTATTTTAGTGTTAGTTTGCCGTGCAATTCACGTCACAAAATGCGTGCGCTAAAGATGCCAATTTGGCATCTTTAAAGCATAAGGGCGCAAAAGTATGTCATTAAAGCATTCAAATGATTGACATAAAAATGTTTACTACATATTGATAGTAAATATGTAAATATAGTAACCTATTGTTCATGCTTTGACTTAAAACTGCTGTTACAACCACTGCAAGTGCAATGTAACTGTAGAAACGTTTATGGAATGAATCTTAAATATAAGCCAGGAGATATACATATAAGGAATACAAATTTTATTGCTTTAAATGAAGCTCTCCTTAAATTTTTGCTCTACTGCCAGGTTGTGTTTTTACTAAACATAAACTATTACAGCACATGACATGACCTAAACACGTGTTATTGGTCATTTCAAAGTATAATCAAAGCCAAAATATAATTTGCCACAGCAATTTCTGTCTTTTATGCGAAATTACTCAAAAAAACATTGGGGAATAGGGAAGAGGAACTTTGTGGGGGAGTAGAAAAGAAGAGTAAGCAGCATAGCGATGTATGCAGCCGAGATATGAGGATGGGAAGAGAGAGCCAAGGAGGAGAGACTACAGGAAAAATTTATAAAGCGGACGTTACATCTAGACTGGACAACCCCGGGATATATGATATATGGTACGGGAAGAAACGAAAAGATATAAATTGAGAATAATAGCGGGGAAAGGTCAATTAAGTTTGAAAAGAAAAGCTGAGAGGTGGAGGTTGTAACGAGCTGGCAAGACAGTGTTGGGAAGAAATAAGAAAGATAGGGACTGGGAAATCTAGGTGGGAAAGACACTGGGAAAAGAAGGAAAGATGATATGTGACTATAGAAATAGAGAGCAAAAGAATAATGTGGTGAAACCTGAGCAGTGAAATAGAGGAAAGAGATAAGCATAATGGAACAAGGATGAGAAGATAAAGAAAAATATTCTTATTTGTGTTACGTAATTCAAATATAGCAACGGGGTTGCGAATAGAGAATAAAGTACGATCTCGGTTTCTCAACTAGTATATTTCTATGAGCGAGTTATGGTGGCTATTATTAACGAGGATGAAAGTTTAAAGCAAGTGTTTTAATTGAGCCGAGGGCCGGGAAAATTTAAAAGGAGGTGATTTAAAGCAATAAATTTTGTACCCTCAATTCTCTACGATTTTTCACACTTTAGGCTAGACCTAGAAGTTTAAATAACAGCTATTTTATTCTAAATTGTACCCACATGCAGCCATCTAAACCATCGGAACTTTGGAGTCGTAAAATTACTTTATAATCACCATTTGCCACAAATGACGGTACATAGTTTTGGTTAATTTTTACAGGAAAATCTCCCGTCGCATAGGTCTCCTAAGAAAGAAAAAAATACAAATTTTTAACATGAATCTCGGGTGAAGAAAGCTTACGTGTTTAAATGGGCACTGGCATTCAAAGTCAGTTGCGTTAACCCACAAGGGGCATGCCATTTTATAAACTAATGAATCTTGGGATGCTGTTTCATAGACTTCGCAAATTCTTCGATACGTGCATGATCCATAGTTTCTTATACAGGGGAGTTTCGTATAAGATAAAATCGGTAAGTATTTGTACACTTCTGTTGTAACCTGTAAACGAGTATGAGAATATACAGTAGGTCCGTTGTGGTTTGTCTTACCGTTACAGGTCCTTCAAAATCTTCTAAGATGTGAAATTTTATTGTTAGTAAAATTTCTGAAGGTGTAGATAGTTGCTTGAGGTATATCTCCATGTGTTCTAAGTAGAGAGCACTGTCTGCTGTGCCGCAGTCTCCGTAAATGTAGTTTCCATCAAAGTTCTCGTGGGACATAAAATAAATTAAAAATTATCTACTAAGCAGTTGGATATATTGAGAATTTTATAAAGGTGTGTCACCTAAGCGTATTTCTTCTATTGCGCCTTTTGGAGAATACCTGTCCATTTTTGATTCTCTTTTATATAAAATTATTTTCACTTCTCTCATTTCTTCTGTGTAAAACTAATTTAATTTTTTTAAATACAGCACCCGCCTGTGCATGAATGAGTTTTTTAAATTCCTTGATCGATTGATTTAATTATGACGAATAGGTAAAATATTTTTTGTTTCTAGACCAAGGTGTTGCTGAGTCACCGAGAGTATTTTTAAAATTTTGATACATGAAAATTTCAGTAAAAGATTTTGTAAATTTGACTTAAATAATTCTCATTCGAAGAAAACCCGCACCATTAGTAACTCTAAGCAAATAAAAGATAAAATATATAAAACTTACTTTGTTAATACCAAAGTCACTGTGTGCAGACCAAAAGAAAGTCAAAAATAAATAAACAGAAAAATAATACATATTCTTTATAATAAACTACAAAAAATTAAAACTGTTTTTAGGTCCAATAAATTGTTACTGTAAAGTTATTCGCAAAACATCCTTTTTATGTTTCTCTGTACCTATTAAACTTACTACCTGATTTGTACTTTCCGCTTAATTGCCTGTTTTGGTTATTTACTAAATTTTAAGGAACATAAAAATTAGACAATAAAATCCTAATTGGCGATTGCTTAAATTTCGTTTATTTAAACTAATATTACGTTAGCTTCCACTGAAACAGTGTCATATAAAGTGAAATAAAAATTGTAACAGCTAAGTTCTGTACCATTGGCGGTCGCTGTAATAGTTCCTTTATACTTCCCAGCAAGTATATTATCCAGTTTAACCATTTTCGGAATAGAAAATGTCGTTGGTTTCATCGTATAATTGCCCTGAAAAAGATTTATACCGATTTAAACATTTTATAATTTGGTGAGACGTCTATTATTTCATCTTAGACTTGAATGTAGGATACAGTCTGTGCGTGCATGCGTGGCTAAAGCGAGATTGAATTTTGAATTCAGCGGTATTATGTATAGAACAGACCAATAGTATTCTTCTCATAAGAAAGTCTAGTACGAATAAAAATATGACTATCAGATTGATGTAAACTGTGTTTTATAGGAAGTGAGCGAATATCGCTAGCAGCGCCTCAATACGGCAAATTTATAAATGTTGGGTGGTAATTCAGTTGTCATCTGTCAGTTTAAATTTTCCGCGTATCTAGGCCATTGATCTAGGCAGTGAATATTATTGGTGTTAAATTTAAATCAGAAGCATATTCATTGGCCGACCGCTCCGTTATGCTTCCGCTATGGCAAACTAAACTATAAATGAGACTTTAAGATGTAAGCTTACCTTCAGCAACGGACATCTGCACGGAATTGAATTTTCTAAAAATTATGAAGGACACGGCTTATCCGCTGGAACGCCAAAACTGCAAAGATCACTGTACGAACATGAACCTGCATCTTTTTCGCACGGTATTTGGATCCAGATGCCCCAGACACTTCGCTTTAGTTTCAAATCCGCCTATCGAAAAAAAAACGGATTTTACTGGGTTACCGCCAAAAATCAAGCCGCTGCAGTGACTTACCTGTACCGGGACAGATATATGTTGAGGGCTGAAGTCAACGAACCAGAAAGTGTAATATTAGGGGCATCAATTTGAATGTTTACATCATACGCTTCAACAGGATAGTTATATTTTGTATCACAATTTGAATATTTCAGATCTTTTATGTGTAAAGCCTTCAAAATGCAAAAGAAAAGTCCGTAAGCGTAAGCCCAGCATATTAACTAGAGTCTAGGCGCATCCCCGCCCACAGCAGATTTACACCGGCGCAACATCTAGAATCTGGTGATCTGGCCGGTAGCCGGCGCTGGGGGCTGGGGTGCGATCTTAGACCATGCTTACACACTACATGGTCTAAGGGTGCGATCATCGCGATTAACACGTGTTGAACTTGTAACAAAGAAATTTATCAAACGAAAGAGATCCTTTTATTGACAGAATGCATTTTCCAAGAGACGGAGACCGGACAAACGCATTTTATATAAAAAAGAATGTAAAAACGTAAGAAAAAATGACCTTTCTACAGGACCCCCAGCCAGAAGACATCAAACTAGTTCTATGCGAAATGCGATCATGCGATGACGCAGTATGATCATTGAATAATGCCATCATGCTATGGTGCGGGAATCCGCCTAGACTCTAGTTTCTAGTAGAACAAAGGGAACAAGAGAAGTGACAATTTCATTTGTTTTACTTACCAAAACTATGCAGTTGAAACATATGAACAGAAATACAATACAATACCTGATTTGTACTTTCAGCTTAATTGCCTGTTTTGGGAAAGATAACATTATCTTTCCTGGTTATTTACTAAATTTTAAGGAACATAAAAATTAAACAATAAAATTCTAATTGGCGATTGCTTAAATTTCGTTTATTTAAACTAATATTACGTTAGCTTCCACTGAAACAGTGTCATATAAATTGAAATAAAAATTGTAACAGCTAAGTTCTGTACCATTGGCGGTCGCTGTAATAGTTCCTTTATACTTCCCAGCAAGTATATTATCCAGTTTAACCATTTTCGGAATAGAAAATGTCGTTGGTTTCGTCATATAATTACCCTGTAAAAGATTTATACCGATTTAAAACATTTTATAATTTGGCGAGACGTCTGTTATTTCATCTTAGACTTGAATGTAGGATACGGTCGTCTGTGCGTCCATACGTGGCTAAAGCGAAATTGAATTTTGAATTAGCGGTATTATGTATAGACCAATCGTATTCTTCTCGTAAGAAAGTCTAATACGAATAAAAATATGACTATCAGATAATCAGATTGATGTAAACTGTGAAGTGAGCGAATATCGCGTATCGGATCGGCAATCATTTTAAATAGCACTAAAGAATCTACAGACACAGATTACCCAGTGATTTTATAAAATCACTGAGATTACCACACCAACACCACCATTTTTAATTTTTCCAATAAAAGTTTTTTTTTTACTTTTTAGTTTTAAAAACTGTTTAGCTATAATCCCTGGTACATCTACCGAAATTTGACAACTGCGCTTCCGAATTTATAAACGGAGAGGCCGGAGAGGTTAGCAACACTGCATCCCTCCTCCCACGTGTTGAAATTTTAACCTTATTTTGTCTGCTTATTACCATTTCCAGCGGTGCAATTTTCAGAAGAAAATTAAATTAATTCAAAATGGTACGCAAAAAAATTGACAATAGAATTCGTGTTCTAATTGAAAATGGTATTAAACTGGGCCATAGAACCTTATTTGTTATCGTAGGTGATAAAGGACGTGACCAGGTAATTCCTAACTCCTAAATCGACTAGTAATGTTTTAGAGGGGACGATCAGTGAACGAGAGCCAACTCTTTTGAGTTGGAGCTTGCTTACTGATGTGACCCACTCGCCTTTATAGAGTAGAAGCTGGTTTGATTTGTTTGCACGTGGCTGCATCGTGCTGATGAGCTCCAATAGAGCGAAATCATGATATGCGGTTGCTGTCTGCAAACAAACCAAAACTCTTCTTCTCTTACTATCTTAAAAGTTATTTTTATGTTTCAAATATCTGAAACTTTAGGTGGTAATTTTGCATCATATGATGTCCAAAGCTGAAGTTAAAGCAAGACCTTCAGTACTGTGGTGTTACAAGAAAGAATTGGGCTTCAGCAGTAATAGAAAAAAGCGTATGAAACATTTAAAACATAAAATTCAAGCTGGGAAACTGAACATCAACGAAGACGATCCGTTTGAATTGTTTGTGTCCTCTACCAAGATTCGCTATTGTTATTATTCAGAGACACATAAAATTTTGGGTAATACGTATGGTATGTGTGTCTTGCAAGATTTCGAAGCAATTACGCCAAATTTGCTTGCTCGCACAATTGAAACAGTGGAAGGTGGAGGTTTGATAGTAATTTTATTACGCTCTGTGACATCCTTAAAACAGTTATATACAATGAGCATGGACGTGCATCAAAGATATCGAACGGAAGCTCACCAGGATGTGGTGTGTCGTTTCAATGAAAGATTCTTACTTTCATTGACCTCGTGTAAACGATGTTTGGTTGTCAATGACCAATTGGATGTGCTGCCTATTCTTTCGCATAATTTGCATGTTACTCCTGTTGACAAATCAGAGCAAATTTCTGAAAATGAGGCTGAATTAGCTGAATTAAAGCAACAGTTGTCTGATACGCAACCTGTTGGGGTATTGGTCGATTGTTGTAAAACATTAGATCAAGGGAAAGCACTTATGAAGTTCATTGAGGCTCTTACAGAGAAGACGATACAGTCCACAGTTTCTCTAACTGCGGCTAGGGGAAGAGGAAAATCTGCTGCACTTGGGCTATCGGTAGCAGGTGCTGTAGCTTTCGGGTACTCCAACATATTCGTGACTAGTCCCAGCCCGGAGAATTTGAACACTTTCTTTGACTTTGTCTTCAAAGGTTTCGATGCTCTTGAATATCAAGAACATATAGATTACGGACTTGTACAGTCTACAAATCCTGAGTTTAACAAAGCCATTGTTAGAGTAAATATTTTTAAAAATAACCGGCAGACGATTCAGTATATCCATCCCACCGATAGCAGTAAGTTGAGTCAAGCAGAGTTATTGGTTATTGATGAAGCAGCTGCTATTCCATTACCTTTTGTGAAAGCTATGTTGGGGCCATACTTGGTTTTTCTTGCATCCACCATTAATGGTTATGAAGGCACAGGCCGATCCTTATCTTTGAAGTTGCTGCAACAACTGAGGACGCGAGCTGTGCCTATTGGAGCGAACATAAACTTGGTTAATATGAAGAATAATGCAGCTGCAACGGGAAGGGCGCTTAATGAAGTAAGTTGTGTCATTTCACTTTTTTAAGTTTCCCAGTTATATAGAAGACTTGTTTGCAGGTAACTCTAGAAGAATCAATTAGGTATAAACCTGGAGATAGCGTAGAAATATGGTTAACAAAACTTTTGTGCTTAGATTCAACATCTGTTGCGCCTTTTAAGTCTGGATGTCCAGCTCCTGACAACTGCGACTTGTATTATATTAATAGAGATACATTATTTTGTTACCACAAAGCGTCTGAAGAATTTCTTCAACGTTTGGTTGCGTTATACGTTTCTTCCCATTATAAAAACACACCAAATGATTTGCAAATGATGTCGGATGCACCTGCCCATCATCTGTTCTGTCTTTTGGGCCCCATCGATCCCAATCAAAGAACTCTGCCAGAAATTCTTGTCGTCATTCAGATTTGTTTGGAGGGAGAAATATCGAAAAATTCTATTATGGAAGGATTATCACGAGGAAAGAGAGCATCCGGCGATTTGATACCATGGACTATAGGACAACAATATGCAGATACAGATTTTCCCAGATTATCCGGAGCTAGGATTGTCCGAATTGCTACTCATCCTAATTATCAAGGCGTTAGTATTATTTTATTTATGTTATCTGGTATTCACTTAATTGGTCTTTAGATGGGTTACGGAGCTCGTTCATTGAATTTGTTAAAAGAATATTTCGAATTTAAAATTCCAAACATAGAGGAGAATGATCAAGTTCCCAAGACGATAGAAAATGTGGCCGATGATGAAGTTGGTTTGTTGGAGGAGTGTATAGAACCGAGGAAAACTTTACCACCACTTTTGCTCAAATTGAGTGAGAGAGTGCCAGAAAAGTTGAACTATTTGGGTGTTTCTTTTGGCCTAACTGAACAGTTACTCAAATTCTGGTACGTCATTTTTTAAATATTTTTGCAAATGCAGAGTTTAATGCAACATGCAGAAATTGGATTACGGAAACAATGCATGGGCTAAAAGGATGCTTTCTCGATTTTATGCGACTGTAATTCTTTCTTATTTTCTATTATTTAGCCACTGTTGGTTATGTTGAACTCGGCTTTTGCAAGCAATCTGAAATTCCATGTGCAACGGTTATCCTAACAGATAGGCGGACTATAATAGGGATCATGTGCAAGACTAACGTAAATATGCCCCAGTCTACTATTTTTGTAATTATTATCTGCAGACGTCACCCTGACAGGAGATACCAAATTTTGTTGATGAAAATTAATCAAATTTGAGTTATTTTGTGAATTCTGATTGCATTCTGTGATGAATACTAAAGTATAAAAACGTGATTTCGAAAAATAGTTTGTGAACATGAAAATCTCTTAAGCAGAGAGAAAAAATTGTTTGATTGTGAACATGTAATGCCGAAGTGAAAAATTCTGCTGAAAATTACATCAAAGCCTGTGTACTGAGACATTTATTTATTGTGTAATATAATCATACAAATGATGGTATACCAAAGATTATTCAAGCCTTTCTGAATTCTGGTTAGGCAAATGACAATTCATTATTTCTCTAAATTGGACCAATCACAGAAAACTGTACCTGATAATACCCCAAGCTACAGTGTTATTGCTAAAAATATTCGATTTTAAAACAAACAAGAACCTATACTTGGGCCGCCGAACAAACGGAGTGATCACCCTCCAAGAACGTGCTCTGGGCGGGACCACTATCAATTTAGGACAACCGAACCTCAGTGATGCGCTTTCTTTAGGCCCAACGAAGTCGCATCACTCCAATTCGGTCGTCATAAATTACTATTGGCCCCGCTAGAGCACGTTCTTGCAGGGTGATCACTCCGTCTGTTGGGCGGCCCAAGTATAGGAGGTAATTTTTGGCATTTACAAAAAATAATTTATTTTACGTTAAACTGTCCATTGCCATTGCTTTGCCATTTCATTAAAAAGAAACTCAAAACACAAAAACGTGTAATTTCCAATGAAATGTCAAATTAGCCTCAAAAAATTCTCACCACTTGTGGTATTACGCTTGAGACTCATGTCTCACTCTAGACATTTGACTACTGTCAAGCTGGTAACTCCTGCTGCTGGTTATTTCCTAAAGGGGCCACTTATACACACAATACCTAAAAAGGTATTCAGCAAAAACTGAAAATTTAATTTTATAATTAAATATTAATTACAATACATTGAGTATGTATACACGCAGCATTAAAGACACCTTTAATAAAGGCTCCTCTAAATAACGGAATTTCTATAAGGTGTGTACACAAGATAGACAGATTTACGTTGTTAAAGTAACTTACTTTAACTAACTGCTAACTGAAGTAGTTCACCAATGGTAGTAACTTTTTGCTTTATATATTTTCCAACTAGCTTCGCTTGATTGGATTAGTGATAGCTGACAGACCTGCTAAACGTAAATAAATATTTTGTTAGGCCTATATATTATTTTTATTTATTTAGTGTGCAATATAATTATACATGTTAGGGAATCTCAGAGACTCATGTCTCACTCTAGAATTTTTCTATAAATTTCGCCCATTCATTCCAAAATGTCTTCTATCAAAACTTGCCTGCTGTCAAACTCTTCAAAATTATTAATTTTCTCCAATTTAAATTAGGTCTTTCTCGTTAGGCGTATGAATACACTTGTATCCAAATATTGAATTATTTTCACAGTACTACACAGCAGTATGTCAAAACCAAAGTGTCAAGCAAAAAAAGTTTATTTTGTAACCAAAGAAACTTTAAAAGTACTAAAACGCAACTCCGTTATGTAAATACCCGTATACACAGAATTTAAAGGCACCGTTGTTAATGCAACGGCTGTTGGGAAACAGACGTTGCATTATTTACGCTGCCTTCACTAAGGACGGTTTTGGTCCGTATACACGTAGGTTAACAACTCCTTTATTAAAGGTGCTTTTAATAAAGGTTACGTTATCGCTGCGTGTATACATACTCAATAACAAAAATACATGTTCAATTGAAAATAACGCAATAATAAATTTTCTCAGAAATTTAAAACTGCCCTTAAAATTTTGTATTTATCAATACTTTTTATTTATTTATCGTAATTTTCAAACTGAAACGAATATGTAACATGAAACTTACTTGTAAACGTTAATTACAAAATTTGTGCAATTTGATATACAGGGTGGTCCAGTTTATATCATCAGGATTTCACCATCCGAAAGTTTATCAAAAAATAAAGATGGTTTGCCTAATAAGATAGGGTCTAATTTTGCTTCCCTTTTGATGTACAGGGTGTTAAAGAAAATAAATTATTTTATATAATTTGCTATAAATCAATAATAAAAGAGGGTAGCCTTTAGATTTTTATCTGTGGGGTTATCTTAAAGACACCGTCTATGCGACCCCAGTGCCTACGCGGGAGGAACTACTCCTTAAAATTCAGAATGCTTTTTAAAGTTTTTTTTGTTTTGAATTGAGTTATCAAAAAATTGTAAGATACAAAAGGGTTTCTAAATTGAATGATAAACCGTCTCTGTGTTTGGTGTTCTAAGAAAACCAGTGGCGTACATTTTATTAAGTAAAGTATTTTTGAGGAAACCCGTACGCACGCCTCTGTGTTCTAAATAAAATAATTACAACCACTATTTAATAGAGAATACGAAAGAAATAATCTATGCAGAATTTCAGAATGCTTCATTTTTTTATTATTGATTTATAGCAAATTATTCCCAAATAATTTATTTTCTTTAACGCCCTGTACATCAAAAAGGAAGTAAAATTCAACCATGTTTTATTAGACAAACTATCTTTATTTTTTGATAAACTTTCGTCTGGTGAAATCCTGATGATATAAGGACCACCCTGTATGTATTAACGCAACAACGGGAGATGTTGAAGGAAGATATTTAACAGCCACATTGGTGTTGTCTCGATATCCGAGGAAAAACTTCTCATTCGCAGAAATGTCAAAAGAATACTGATGAAAATAGAAATTTATACATACCAGCCTGCTACTCTTTTGTGCATAATTATTATTTCTCATTTACTAATTGTTTCTTAAACAAATATGATAGTCATGGTCACGCTGATAGTAGATAAAACGTAGGCAAAACGTTGTATCGTAACTTCATATTACGACACTCGGCGGGTTATCAAACTTTTCCTTCGGCCTTGTTTGGTAATTTTTCCATTTAGTTTCGTAATATGGACTGTTACAATACTTGTATCGTAAATAACTACACTGCTCAAAAAAATTAGCGGACCACTATTAAAAATATAAGTATTATCAAATGATATGTAGATGTAGAGTTTGTATTATATATATATTTATAAAGTTAGAGCCATTCTAGTTCAAAATGACTCCTTAAGAAGCATCCCTGCCTTAATATTCTTAATTATTGAGTCTTTTTAGCCAAGAGACCTAAATAAAGTCAGCTAAGTTTAAATCATATCGATTTAGTAAGGCATGTAATGTAATTGGTGACAATTGAATGTAGACGTCATAATAAGTTGCATTAGTAAAAATTGACACTTTGCGGTACAAAATGAGACATCTTTCAGAAAGCGAAGTTGCAAAAGTAATTGCTTTGATGGAAGATGGTAGAAGTTTCCGTTATGCCGCAAGGGTTGTCGGTGTAAGTCATTCCGTTACCTTAAGGCTGTGGAATCGGTATCAGGAAACGGAAAGTCTAAGTAGAAGACGTGGACAGGGCCTGAAACGCAAAACAACTCCTCGGCAAGATCGTTTTATCGTCAATTGTGCTTTGCGTAGACGCACTTCTACAGCAACAAACATCAAAAACAACTTGCAGAGGGCCACTGCAATCCAAATTTCTGACCAAACTGCGAGGAATAGGCTAGGGGAAAATCATCTGAGGTCCCGCAGGCCAGCCCGCAAACCGTGTTTAACTCGGGAGCATAGAAGAGCAAGATTAACGTTCGCTTTAGAACATGCAAACTGGGATGTGGACCGGTGGTCGTCTGTTCTCTTTTTGGACGAGTCTAGGTTTCGCCTTACACGTAGTGATGGCCGAGTTAAAGTGTGGGCTCGTTGTATAGAGCGTTATGCTAAAGGGTTGGTCATGGAAACCGACAAATTTGGAGTTGGATCCGACATGGCCTGGGCAGGCATAAGTTTGCATAACACAACGGACGTCGTAGCAGTTCCAGGAAGGCTAAATGCTGGGAGGTATGTAGAAGAAATTCTTGCAGATCACGTGGTACCTGCAGCCAACGTTATGGGTCCTGGATTCATCTTCCAACAGGATAATGCGACACCCCACATAGCGGCCTTAACCAAAAACTTCCTGGAGGAACAGCGAATTCCTGTCATGGGTTGGCCTGCTTTAAGCCCCGACTTGAATCCTATTGAAAACCTTGATGAGCTTGATCGGAGGCTCAGGACCCGTCCAGCGGCACCAGAAACTCATGGAGAGTTAACAGTTGCACTGGTACAAGAATGGGAGGATATTCCGCAGGACAACATCCGGCGGTTTATTCTGAGTATGCCCAGAAGATGCTAGGCAGTTATTTTAACCCGAGGAGGCCATGCACGGTATTAGGTGTTATCGAGAATATAAAAAGAACACTTAGGTAATTTAATTATTGTTATGTCACTTTCAGGAATTAAGAGCATCTTGTTTTTTATCAATTATAAATCTGGTTGTTTTATTGCTTTTCTTGTTGTTCGTTGTAAAATACCTTACAGTTACTATATTAACCCATTTCGTGCCCTTATATTAAAAAATTTTAAGATCATTATGATTTTGTCCGCTAATTTTTTTGAGCAGTGTATTACTGTCATTACACAAACGCGCAATCTATCACTCGATTTATCATTTTCGACTTATAAAGGCATTTTGGAAAAATTCTCCAGTTTTGTGGTTGACCAATAATAGTCCGAGAGCCCGCTGCAAAATTATGCACCCATCTGTTAACGAAATGGAATGTGCGGCAAAGGCATGTAAAAACATCGTACTCAACGGATCGGCACCCATGCCGGTCACCATTTGGTGCAAAAAGGTAAAAACAATGGCACTTCCGGTACGGAAATTTGCGGAAAATTGCGCGATTTGTTAACAAGATGAAAGTTGTGCCATCTTGTAGCCTGCGATTAATTTAATTGAAATCGGTACCCGTGCCATCTTTTACCCTAGTACAAATCCTCGGCACGGCGACATTTTTGCAGCCCGTAACTCGGACAAATTCCCGTCATGTGTTAATGAGTTGAAATAAAGTTCAATGGAAAGGGCATTATGTCCCTTTTACGAATATCCAAGCGTGCCGCAATTCAAAGCAGTCTAAGTAGGTGGCACGGCCCGATTTATAACGCGCTACGCGGCGCCATTTTCAGGGAATTCGGCAGTCGGCGCGCGCGAGTTTTTAACATTGAAATATTGGAAATGTTTTTATGTTCGTAGTATAGGCCCGAAATTCAGCAACAGTGTCACGCGTTGCATTTGCAGCATGATTTAATAGCGAAAGTTTACCTAGTTACTTGCTCCCTATACAGTCCTTTTTTAACTTGATCCTAATGTCACTCAGTCCAGCAGTCCGAACGCTGAAAAGAACGCAAGCCGGCATGCAATTCAGCGGCTACTTTTATGTACCGTCCTTTTTTGCACAATGCAAATCGCCATACCGGCATTCCAGACATTTTTTTCGAAAGTGTCTCTTTTCAACATGCACTATTACAGCTGCCCGTGCGGAGTAACTTACACATTACGTTGATGACCTAAGGATCAAGTTAAAAAGAAGGACTGTAGTTACTTAGTTAGTTAGTTCTTTGTATCATGTCTTAGTTACCATTACCATTAACAGGTGTCACAGTGACAGATGTCAATTGTGCACCACACAAAAAACATTTAATATTCGACATGTTGCGCGACCATTGGAATTGATTAAAAAGTGACATTTTGACGCCGCGTAGCGCGTTATAAGTCGGGCCGTGCCACCTTCTTAGACTGCTTTGAATCGCGGCACGTTTGGATATTCGTAAAGGGGACGTAATGCCCTTTCCATTGAACTTTATTTCAAGTCGTTAACACATGACGGGAATTTGTCCGAGTTACGGGCTACAAGAATGTCGCCGTGCCGGGGACTTGTACTAGGGTAAAAGATGGCACGGGTACCGATTTCAATTCAATTAATCGCAGGCTACAAGATGGCACAACTTTCATCTCGTTAACAAATCGCGCAATTTTCCGCAAATTTCCGTACCGGAAGTGCCATTGTTTTTACCTTTTTGCACCAAATGGTGACCGGCACGGGTGCCGTTCCGTAGAGTATGGTGTTTTTACATGCCTTTGCCGCACATTTCATTTCGTTAACAGATGGGTGCATAATTTTGCAGCGGGCTCTCCTACTATAACTGCATTTGCCTTCATTTAGCCAGTGGCATTTTGTAAATTCTTGAGTACTTAATAATAAATAATCGGAAAAATTTCGAGTTTTGCTTGCAAATGTATGGTTGGTCAAACTACTTACTCTCTAATGGTAGAACTTAGGTATATGTCTAATAATAATAAATACTGAATTTTTATTTTGTTTTTATGCTCACAAATCAACAAAATACATAAAAAATATATTTTCAATTAAAAGGAGTTCACAATATTTTATGTGTAAAATCGATACTTATATTTTTTAATGCAAATTATGCCAAAAATGACCGTTTAAGCATGTCAGATTTTCAGGAGAATTGTGGCAGTGTACTATTACAACTTTCGCTTAATTCACGCGATGCCCAGTAATCAATCACATGATAAACAGTGATAAACTGTAAGTCAAATTTTTCTGCAGTTATCTTCTAACAAAGAAAGAAAATCAACCCCTAAAGATACAACATCAAAGAAAAGTGTTATAGTTAAAAAAGATGCAGCATTTCAGATTTTTTTTTAATTTTTCGGGAATCTCAAATTGGATCAAATTTAGCCAAACTTAAACCTAATCTATCTGTTAAGATAAACGTGATCCGCATGTTATGCCCCAAATTTGGGACATCGAGTAAATAATATTTTATGTTGGATAATTCTCACCGACACTTTTCTAGGAAACGTGTTGGTTTTGTGCCAGTATATTTAAGGCAAACTACCAATGATCTAACAGGAGAACACTCTTGCATCATGCTGAATGTTTTAAATGTGGAAGAAAGTGTTTCCGCCCCAAATTGGTTAACAGCTTATTGGACAGATTTTCGCAAGAGATTTGTAACTTTATTATCTTATCAAATGCGATCATTTACCCCAGCTCTAGCAATGAGTCTCTTGCAGAATAAATCTCAGAAAATAATACCCACGAGAAGTAAGTGTCGATTCTTTTAAATGATTTTGGTGTGAAAGATATTTTTTCAGGGTTAACGCGAGAAGAATTACATAGGGATTTCACTGTGTACGATTTAAAACGTTTAGAGATGTATAGTAATAATTTGGTCGATTATCATTTGATAATAGATTTGGTGCCAGCATTAGCACGTATGTTCTTTTTGAATGAAATGGGAGATGTTAATATGTCTCCTGTGCAGTCGGTAAAATAATTATCATTCAATCTTTGAACTTCATAATTTAGTCGTTTGTTTTAGGCAATTTTGCTTGGGATCGGGTTGCAACATAAAACAGTAGATACTTTGTCGAGTGAATTGGATTTGCCCTCGTCACAGCTACTAGGTTTATTCAGTCGTATCATTAGACGTAGCGTGCAATACTTTAATAGTATCCTCGAGGAAGACGTGGAAAAAACTTTAGTACTGAAGAAGAACATGAAATTAACACCAGTCGTGCAGAGTGTTGCTGAAGAATTGGAAGAAGCCGCAAAGGAATTGAAAAAAAGGCAGAAGAAAGAGCTGGAAAAACTTAAAAGGGAAAATTTAGAGCAGTTCGCTATAAAAGGTTCGGAAGAAGAATGGAATAAAGCATTATCGGGAAAAGGAAAGAAGCGTTTAATTTCGGTTAAAAGGTGAGTGATCATTTCTTTTTGTAAAATGACGAGCGGTTGATCCTTTTTGTTAGTTTGACAGAAAATGAGTGAGATTTTTTCCAGTGGTGAAAAACGAATAAATGAAAGCACGGACTCCATCAAGGAAGAAAACACGGCGGCATTGAAAAAGAAAAAGATTAAACATAAACAAACCAAGAAATAGGTAATTTTTTTAGTAAAATTGTAAATGTTGCCCGAATTGTTTTATTTATAATTTCCTTATTTCGTTCGTTGTTCAGCAGTATATAACGTAAAAATATAATAAATAACGCGATGTTCATTAAACGTGGCATTAACTTTCTGCGCTATACCTACAAGCCTAAAACTGCACTAAACATTGTTTATCTGTGGAAGCATTCCCAACAAATTATTTTCACGACCACTGTTGTAACTGTTCCATTAAGAGTGCAGAAACTAGTTAGCTTCCAAGTTCTGCATTCTCTACTTACACAGACCCATCAAAGAAAGTGACTTGTGCATCTATCACATGAACTGCGGGAAATTAATCCGATGATTTTAAAACCTACTTAAGCATGGGCAGAGTTTCCGCTTCTTTGAAATTCTTTAACCTTCATCATTTCTTCCCAAAAGGAACCCCTCGTGGACTGTGTTTT
Source organism: Xestobium rufovillosum (assembly GCA_963966045.1). Taxonomy (NCBI): domain Eukaryota; kingdom Metazoa; phylum Arthropoda; class Insecta; order Coleoptera; family Ptinidae; genus Xestobium; species Xestobium rufovillosum. Next base: position 42,072,719 of record OZ014492.1, read on the forward strand.
TGCAACAAAATCATTGTCAGCTTCAATATTAAATCTTTTGAATGCCTCGATTAATTTTGGTGTGGTAGCATTTTGAAAATTTTTGTTTACCTGCTCTTTGGACTTTTCTTTGGAAAGAGCTGGATGTTGTCGGTATAAACTTCAATAAACTCCTTCATGAAGTCTTTCGAGAAATAACTTGGACAGTAACAATTTAAAGTTAATTTCGTAACATTAATAATAATTAATCCAAGATCAAGTCATAGCAAAGAAGAACTACAAAAAGTACATTTTTACCGACGAAAAGCGAAAGCATACTTGTCTCATAGATATCACCATACCAAACTTGAACAATCTACAAGAATCATATGTGCCAAAAATAAATAAATACAGCCCTGAAACAAACTCTAAAAACTGTTAACATTCATCCATACACAGTCATACAACTACAAAAAGCTACCTGCAACACAGTAATAAAATTTTTGAACTTACCAACTACATAATCTGTAGAAACTCATTGTCTTGTTGAAAAGCCAGCAATAGGATAAACATGGCACGTCATTAACCATAAACGAACACACTTTCGGATGGAATTGGCATGGCACATTCCAATCCAGAAGAGACGAGAACCAGTTAAGCAAGCAAATCAGGGCGGTTTTCAGATAACAGCTTCACTGACATTTTTATCAGTTAATTGGTCACTGCCACGTGAAATATTTAATAGTTATTTACGATACAAGTATCGTAACAGTTCATAGTACGACCTAAGATGGGAAAATAACCCATTGTGTATTGTAATTTAAAGTTATGATAAAGAGTATCGTAGAACTTTTTATCTTCTATTAGCGTGACCATGTCTATCATACTTGCTTTAGAAATAATAATTATGCACAAAAAAGTAGCAGGCTGGATATGAATATATTTTTACTTTCTTCAGTACTCTTTTGACATCTACTTGAATGAGATGTTTCTCCACGGACATCGAGACAGCAGCAATGTGACTGTTAAATGTCTTCCTTCAACATACCTATCCCAGGGTTGAGTTGATATATCAAATTGCACAAATTTTGTAATTAATGTTTACAACAAGTAATTTTCATTCGATTTTATTTTAGTGTTAGTTTGCCGTGCAATTCACGTCACAAAATGCGTGCGCTAAAGATGCCAATTTGGCATCTTTAAAGCATAAGGGCACAAAAGTATGTCATTAAAGCATTCAAATGATTGACATAAAAATGTTTACTACATATTGATAGTAAATATGTAAATATAGTAACCTATTGTTCATGCTTTGACTTAAAACTGCTGTTACAACCACTGCAAGTGCAATGTAACTGTAGAAACGTTTATGGAATGAATCTTAAATATAAGCCAGGAGATATACATATAAGGAATACAAATTTTATTGCTTTAAATGAAGCTCTCCTTAAATTTTTGCTCTACTGCCAGGTTGCGTTTTTACTAAACATAAACTATTACAGCACATGACATGACCTAAACACGTGCTATTGGTCATTTCAAAGTATAATCAAAGCCAAAATATAATTTGCCACAGCAATTTCTGTCTCTTATGCGAAATTACTCAAAAAAACATTGGGGAATAGGGAAGAGGAACTTTGTGGGGGGAGTAGAAAAGAAGAGTAAGCAGCATAGCGATGTATGCAGCCGAGATATGAGGATGGGAAGAGAGAGCCAAGGTGGAGAGACTACAGGAAAAATTTATAAAGCGGACGTTACGTCTAGACTGGACAACCCCGGGATATATGGTACGGGAAGAAACGAAAAGATATAAATTGAGAACAATAGCAGGGAAAAGGTCAATTAAGTTTGAAGAAAAGCTGAGAGGTGGAGGTTGTAACGAGTTGGCAAGACAGTGTTGGGAAGAATTAAGAAAGATAGGGACTGGGAAATCTAGGTGGGAAAGACACCGGGAAAAGTTTTACAAGGAAATATGATATGTGACTATAGAAATAGAGAGCAGAAGAATAATGTGGTAAAACATGAGCGGTGAAATAGAGGAAAGAGATAAACAGAATGGAACAAGGATGAGAAGATAAAGAAAAACATTCTTATTTGTAATTCAAATATAGTAACAGGGTTGCGAATAGAGGATAAAGTACGATCTCGGTTTCTCAATTAGTATATTTCTATGAGCGAGTTATGGTGGCTATTATTAACGAGGATGAAAGTTTAAAGCAGGTGTTTTAATTGAGCTGAGGGCCGGGAAAATTTAAAAGGAGGTGATTTAAAGCAATAAATTTTGTACCCTCAATTCTCTACGATTTTTCACATTTAAGGCTAGACCTAGAAGTTTAAATAACAGCTATTTTATTCTAAATTGTACCCACATGCAGCCATCTAAACCATCGGAACTTTGGAGTCGTAAAATTACTTTATAATCACCATTCGCCACAAATGACGGTACATAGTTTTGGTTAATTTTTACAGGAAAATCTCCCGTCGCATAGGTCCCCTAAGAAAGAAAAAAATACAAATTTTTAACATGAATCTCGCGTGATGAAAGCTTACGTGTTTAAATGGGCACTGGCATTCAAAATCAGTTGCGTTAAGCCACAAGGGGCATGCCATTTTATAAACTAATGAATCTTGGGATGCTGTTTCATAGACTTCGCAAATTCTTCGATACGTGCATGATCCATAGTTTCTTATACAGGGGAGTTTCGTATAAGATAAAATCGGTAAGTATTTGTACACTTCTGTTATAACCTGTAAACGAGTATGAGAATATATATGCAGTAGGTCCGTTGTGGTTTGTCTTACCGTTACAGGTCCTTCAAAATTTTCTAAGATGTGGAATTTTATTGTCAGTAAAATTTCTGAAGGTATAGAAAGTTGTTTGGGGTATATCTCCATGTGTTCTAAGTAGAGAGCACTGTCTGCTGTGCCGCAGTCTCCGTAAATGTAGTTTCCATCAAAGTTCTCGTGGGACATAAAATAAATTAAAAATTATCTACTAAGCAGTTAGATATATTGAGAATTTTATAAAGGTGTGTCACCTAAGCGTATCTCTTCTATTGCGCCTTTTGGAGAATACCTGTCCATATTTGATTCTCTTTTATATAAAATTATTTTCACTTCTCTCATTTCTTCTGTGCAAAACTAATTTAATTTTTTTAAATACAGCACCCGCCTGTGCATGAATGAGTTTTTAAATTCCTTGATTGATTGATTTAATTATGACAAATAGGTAAAATATTTTTGTTTCTAGACCAAGAGTATTTTTAAAATTTTGATACATGAAAATTTCAGTAAAAGATTTTATTGTAAATTTGACTTAAATAATTCTCATTCGAAGAAAATACGCACCATTAGTAATTCTAAGCAAATAAAAGATAAAATATATAAAACTTACTTTGTTAATACCAAAGTCACTGTGTGCAGACCAAAAGAAAGTTAAAGTCAAAAATAAATAAACATAAAAATAATACATATTCTTTATAATAAACTACAAAAAGTTTGTAGGTCCAATAAATTGTTACTGGGAAGTTATTCGCAAAACATCCTTTTTATGTTTCTCTGTACCTATTAAACTTACTACCTGATTTGTACTTTCTGCTTAATTGCCTGTTTTGGGAAAGATAACATTATCTTTCCTGGTTATTTACTAAATTTTAAGGAACATAAAAATTAAACAATAAAATCCGAATTGGCGATTGCTTAAATTTCGTTTATTTAAACTAATATTACGTTAGCTTCCACTGAAACAGTGTCATATAAAGTGAAATAAAAATTGTAACAGCTGAGTTCTGTACCATTGGCGGTCGCTGTAATAGTTCCTTTATACTTCCCAGCAAGTATATTATCCAGTTTAACCATTTTCGGAATAGAAAATGTCGTTGGTTTCATCGTATAATTGCCCTGAAAAAGATTTATACCGATTTAAACATTTTATAATTTGGTGAGACGTCTATTATTTCATCTTAGACTTGAATGTAGGATACAGTCTTCTGTGCGTGCATACGTGGCTAAAGCGAGATTGAATTTTGAATTCAGCGGTATTTATATAGACCGATAGTATTCTTCTCGTAAGAAAGTCTAGTACGAATAAAAATATGACTATCAGATTGATGTAAACTGTGTTTTATAGGAAGTGAGCGAATATCGCTAGCAGCGCCTCAATACGGCAAATTTATAAATGTTTGGTGGTAATTCAGTTGTCATCTGTCAGTTTAAATTTTCCGCGTATCTAGGCCATTGATCTAGGCAGTGAATATTATTGGTGTTAAATTTAAATCAGAAGCATATTCATTGGCCGATCAGTCCGTTATGCTTCCGCTATAGCAAACTAAACTATAAATGCGACTTTAAGATGTAAGCTTACCTTTAGCAACGGACATCTGCACGGAATTGAATTTTCTACAAATTGTGAAGGACACGGCTTATCCGCTGGAACGCCAAAACTGCAAAGATCAGTGTACGAACATGAACCTGCACCTTTTTCGCACGGTATTTCGATCCAGATGCCCCAGACACTTCGCTTTAGTTTCAAATCCGCCTATCGAAAAAAAAAACTGATTTTACTGGGTTACCGCCAAAAATCAAGCCGCTGCAATGACTTACCTGTACCGGGGCAGATATGTTGAGGGCTGAAGTCAATGAACCAGAAAGTGTAATATTAGGGGCGTCAATTTGAATATTTACATCATACGCTTCAACAGGATAGTTGTATTTTGTATCACAATTTGAATATTTCAGATCTTTTATGTGTAAAGCCTTCAAAATGCAAAAGAAAAGTCCGTAAGCGTAAGCCCAGCATATTAACTAGAGTCTAGGCGCATCCCCGCCCACAACAGATTTACACCGTCGCATTCGGCGCAACATTTAGAATCTGGTGATCTCAGATCACTGATCTGGTGATCTGGCCGGTGGCAGGCGCTGGGGGCTGGGGTGCGATCTTAGACCACGCTTACACACTACAGGGTCTAAGGGTGCGATCATCGCGATTAACACGTGTTGAACTTGTAACAAAGAAATTTATCAAACGAAAGAGATCCTTTTATTGACAAAATGCATTTTCCATGAGACGGAGACCGGACAAACGCATTTTATATAAAAAGAAAAACCTTTCTACGGGACCCCCAGCCAGAAGACAACAAACTAGTTCTATGCGAAATGCGATGACGCAGTATAATCATTGAATAATGCCATCATACTATGGTGCGGGGATCCGCCTAGACTCTAGTTTCTAGTAGAACAAAGGGAACAAGAGAAGTGACAATTTCTTTTGTTTTACTTACCAAAACTATGCAGTTGAAACATATGAACAGAAATACAATACAATACGCAATGAAACCCATGTTAATAATTAATTGATAAATATTGATTAAAATATTTATCAATTTATTACTTAATCAATTTTTGGCTGGAGACATAGGTACACGTAGAACGTCTACACTAACTTCTTTCGAATGTTTTCTGAGTTCTGACTCATTAGTTGAAACAATCTTAACGAATCGTATACGAATTATAAATGTTTATTTTAAATTATATGTATTGTAATTGATAGCGTAATGTGTAAAGTGTAAAGTCGCGTTTGCGTGCTAGACGCACATGTGATAATTTATTAATTATTATTATCATGAGCAAAACAGATTCACAAGATTTTTAATACATGGGTTAGCTAGGTAAAAAAAAATTGGAATAAAATAGTAGGCCATGACTCAATAATTATTATACCATTTATTTAATATAATGGCACATGCCGTGTAAAAAGGAAAAACTGTTGGATACCTGTGCGACTCGGGAAATGGGGGAGATAAGTGGCGCGTCACAAACAGTCAGATTTTCATTCCAAACAAAACAAAGCCACGTGCTTTCTCTTGGTTTAGTATAGATAATGGTTCGACACTCCGAGAACCGGTTTTCGTCGCCTTCTGCGCATGTGGACAAACTTGTTGAGAACCTCTGTAGTAAGGAGTGTCGGATTCTTTTCGATTTGTAACACTGCCAATATGTCAATTTAGCGAAGTCAGTTGATTGTCATTAAATAAATTTCAGGATTTAATTCCCAAGTTTTTCGTTAATATAAAGTGTTTGAACACGAAAGTGTTCTTGTATGAACTATTTTGGTTTTTACGTAATGCCCAAATAGGTGTCAACTGCAAAAGGGCTAATTTCCAGACCGGATTTCCAGATTTCTTGAAGTTTCAATTTTAAAGTTTATGATCTGGTCACAAATTTTCAATTTCTATTCCAAATACTATTTAAATTGTAATTTACGCTTTCAGGTATGTTATTCTTTTGATTTTCCCATAATTTATTCTCACATTGAAGCAAAACAACATTCAAATTCAACAAAAAATTTTGATCTTTCACAAAGTTTGACAGCAAATTTCTACTATGCTGTTGCTACGAGCAAATAATACTCGTAGGGTCGTTGACGGCTGACGGTAACCGGCAATTTTAGAAAAATTCAGTAGTTCGCGACAAAACACCCCAGAGTTCCACATACTGACGTCAGTATGTCCCATACCAGTGGCCTCCAAAAGCTGCGTAATGGCCAACCAGATTTTATACTAAACCAAGGTGCTTTCTGACGTTTTAACCTAACCTCTGAAATATAATTGTAGTTGTTTTCAAGTTTTTACACGTAAGCCCAACACACAAATTGAAAATAAACTGTTTTCACTGCAAAAAGTCTATAATTATATTGCAAAAACTAGTTTTAAGCTTCATTTACATTCAATTTCACATCGGCTTAAATTTCAGATGGAAGTGAAGAAGCATTTACATTGCATGTCAAATTTGTAGGTTATGTTCGTATTTTTTACAAGATGTTCTATGGAAGATAATAATTTTTATTAACAAATAGAATTGAAATATATTGAAAGGAAACTTAAATGCACTCAAGTCTTGCATCAACTACCAAGAATTTAAGAAAATTTTGAATCCCTTTGTTTTGGATTGTGCGCATTGCGTGAAATATCAACTGCGCATGACAATTTCAGAGCGAATTCGAGAAATAAGTGGCGCGTCACAAACGTCAGATTTTCATTCCAAACAAAACAAAGCCACGTGCTTTCTGACGTTTTAACCTAACCTCTGAAATATAATTATAATTACATATAGTTGTTTTCAAGTTTTTACGCGTAAGCCCAACACACAAATTGAAAATAAACTGTTTTCACTGCAAAACGTCTATAATTATATTGCAAAAATTAGTTTAGACGTCGTAAATAATATCGAGAAAAGTCAAATGGCACGTGCTTTTGTTTTGTTTGGAATGAAAATCTGACGTATGACAGAGGCACTTAGGTCCCCTATACCCACTTAATAGATCTTGCCCTATACCAGGGTAAAAAGGAAATACTGAATCGATTTTCGATTCACAAAATTATCGATTTATTGAATCATATGATTTTATCGATTTTATTCAAATCGAATCGTGAATGGAATCGATGTGCCAATTCGATATTCAGATTCAATTTTTTCTTGAATCGATTCGAAAAGAAAATCGATTCTAATCGAAATACCGATTTTTGCCCAAGCCAAATGGGAATTGGGGATGGGGATTCACCATTTTATGTCTTAACGAATAACAATTTATACGACAGTTCCTTCTATATTCTGACTTTCACTCTTGAAGAATTCTAATTCGGGAGATAAGTGGCACGTCACAAACGTCAGATTTTCATTCCAAACAAAACAAAGCCACGTGCTTTCTGACGTTTTAACCTAACCTCTGAAATATAATTATAATTACATATAGTTGTTTTCAAGTTTTTGCGCGTAAGCCCAACACACAAATTGAAAATAAACTGTTTTCACTGCAAAACGTCTATAATTATATTGCAAAAACTAGTTTAAGACGTTGTAAATAATATCGATAAACGTCAAATGGCACGTGCTTTTGTTTTGTTTGGAATGAAAATCTGACGTATGACGGAGGCACTTAGGTCCCGAATAGAGTCTATTAGTGTAACGGCGAAATCAAAGCGCGAAATTTAAAACGCTATCCTAAGAGAATAGTTGGATAAAATTTTTCAATGCATTTTAAATGGAGGTTAAATGACCTTGCACTTCACATTCTATTTTTACCTTTCATCCTGATTTCTTAGCATTAAATCAATATATGGCGATTACTATGAAGCCTTTTTTCACCGTTTGTCTTGTAAAAGCATTTATTTATGCAGTCATTTTGTTTAAAACTAAAATTCAACAAACTACTGCAATTTACGGCGCGAGAATGTCGGTGATAGAACCGGCGCAGTAGATTATTTAAATGAAGTCGTTAACAACGCTAATTTTTAGCACTTTTTCTTCCATTTTACACTTTTTAAATATAAATAAGAACTTAAACCACCTATTAAATAAAAATTAAACAATAAATAACCCGCAGAAATAAACAATTTAGCCTCAAACCCTGTGCAGCAACGTCAAAATAATCTCCAAGGTCACTGGTCTGGTCTGAACGCGACATACGTTCTCTTCTAATATGTACTGTGCTCCGTTTTAAAATATTTCTGAAATTAAGTTGTATTTTAAGTTGTTTTTGAAAATGTAACAGCTGGAAAGAGCAGTCTATATGTCACTTGCAGAATAGAGTCCATTAGTTAGGTTATGTTACTAGTTTCGCGGGCTATCCTACTTCAAAATTCTTAACATGGAGCTCTTATGGGACATAGATTTTAAACACTGATTATTTAAATTCAGTGCATTTCTTAACGGTGATTCTGCAAGTGACATATAGACTGCTCTTTCCAGCTGTTACATTTTCAAAAACAACTTAAAATACAACTTAATTTCAGAAATATTTTAAAACGGAGCACAGTAGATATTAGAAAAGAACGTATGTCGCGTTCAGACCAGACCAGTGACCTTGGAGATTATTTTGACGTTTGCTGCACAGGGTTTGAGGCTAAATTGTTTATTTCTCCGGGTTATTTATTGTTTAATTTTTATTTAATAGGTGGTTTAAGTTCTTATTTATATTTAAAAAGTGTAAAAAGGAAGAAAAAGTGCTAAAAATTAGTGTTGTTAACGACTTTATTTAAATAATCTACTGCGCCGGTTCTATCACCGACATTCTCGCGCCGTAAATTGCAGTAGTTTGTTGAATTTTAGTTTTAAACAAAATGACTGCATAAATAAATGCTTTTACAAGACAAACGGTGAAAAAAGGCTTCATAGTAATCGCCATATAATGATTGAATGCTAAGAAATCAGGATGAAAGGTAAAAATAGAATGTGAAGTGCAAGGTCATTTAACCTCCATTTAAATTGCATTGAAAAATTTTATCCAACTATTCTCTTAGGATAGCGTTTTAAATTTCGCGCTTTGAATTCGGCGTTGCACTAATAGACTCTATCCCCGTTAAGAAATGCACTGAATTTAAATAATCAGTGTTTAAAATCTATGTCCCATAATAGCTCCATGTTAAGAATTTTGAAGTAGGATAGCCCGCGAAACTAGTAACATAACCTAACTAATGGACTCTATTGCAGTTATTCCTTACTAGATGGTGTATAGCTGTATGGGTATCTATTTATACCGCTCGGTTTTAGGCGAAGAACAGCACTTCTAATTTAATAGATTATCAAGCCATTCTTGAAGTTAGAAAGGCGAAATTTTTCGAGTGCATAGTTAAAAGGTTGGAACTGAATCCTACATACGGCTTTTTTCAATTTTCTCACTGAGAAATCAAGAAAAAAATATTTAAAATGCACAAAATTAATTTCAGTTACTTTTACGTTCCACTGCATGTTACTGCTGCAAACTCATGAGAAAAAAAACGATGTAGGCAACATGCTCAAAGTTTTGCGATGCCAACAAGCTTTTTAAAATTAAAATCGGTTAAGAATTGGGAACACAAGATTATATTTTGTAAACCCTTTTAAAGCATCGGCAACAAAAGAAATACATCGGCCGCATGCGGACAAACTCGACAAATCGCTTGCGGTATAACCACCTCTTAAGTAATAGAAGTAATGGTAAGCCCTATAATGCTGAACATCGGGAATTCCCAACTAACCAAGATTTTCATTTCGGTGCTGCAGATTTCTGCATTTTTGTAACGTTAAATTTGTTAATCGACTCCAAATATACATAAGTACATGCACACATCTTAGCCTATTTTTGAAGTTCTAGGATAGTAACAGATGTTGATAAACAATATTCTCGGAAGTATTTAAAAATTGTACTCGTGTTCTGTAACTAATCAGATAGGTACATAATACACTCATGGACAAAAATATGGAATATTTTTGATTTTATTTATTTCTCGGGAAACTTTGTTACGAACAGCTGCGGCAGCATTTTATATTAGATACTGAGGCATCTACTAAGCCTGGCAATAACAAGCAAGTATCAGAAACTGTCATTGTGTTCTAAAAATCGAATTAAGTAAACCTCGTGTTCACACCTGACTTTTCCAAGTAGGGAAGTTTACTCGTCAACCTAGGTGTGCAGAGATAAAATTTAACATTTGTTGATTATTCTGTAGCATTACTGTCTTCGATAATGCCAGCAGTTCGATGTTGCACTGAAGTTGAAGTAGCAAAGGTTGTAAATTTGTCAAATGTTGGTTGGAGACAAAGCCATATTGCAAGATTTGTTGGAATAACTCAGTCTGCGGTTTTAAAAATTTTAAACAGGCACAGACAAACAGGAAATTTCAAGAAGAGGCCTGGCCAAGGACGGAGACAGTGTACAACTCGCCGGGATGACAGATTTTTAATGTTGCAGTTACTACGAGATCGTACCTTAACATCAACTCATTTAAAAAATCAACTTTTAAATGCGAAGCAAGTTAATGTTAGCTCCAAAACAGTTCGGCGAAGGTTGAAGGAAGCAAATTTGGAAGCGAGACAACCTGCTAAAAGTCCCTCGACTCACTCAGAATGCTAGGGTTCGTAGACTACAATTTGCTAGAGCATATGGTGACTGGACGATTGGCCAATGGAAGAATGTTATGTTTACCGACGAAACAAGAATCGTACTGTGGAAGCCAGATGGACGTAACCATGGGTACAGAAGAATTGGAGAAAGATATTCCAACTGTGTACTAACTCCAAACGTCAGTTTTGGAGGAGGTGGGATAATGTTTTGGGCAGGCATTAGTTGGGAGGGTCGTACAGAACTTGTAGAAGTGCGTGGAAGGATGACAGCTGACAATTACGTTGAAAACATCTTGTCAGAACATGTTGTGCCATTCGTTGACTTCATTGGTTACAACAGATTCATCCTAATGCATGACAATGCACGACCACATGCTGCTGCAATTGTAAACCGGTATCTTAATGATGTGGGAATCCAAAGTTTGGACTGGCCACCATACAGTCCAGACTTAAACCCAATAGAGCACTTGTGGGATCAACTAAAAATTCGTATTCGAGCCAGGAATCCTGTGCCAATGACGCTAAATCAATTAAGATTTGCCGCACATCAGGAGTGGGATGCAATTCCCCAAGAATGTACACAGAATTTAATCTCCAGCATGCCTAGAAGAATGGAAGCCGTAGTCCGCGCTCGGGGAGGCAATACTCAATATTGAGCAGCCCATGTTTTGTAACTGGTTTCGTTCTTTTGGTGTTAATGTTTGTCAGTCCGTAATTTATCCATTCTATACATATTCAACTATTTAAGTTTTTGTTATTTGGTGTTTATTGAGGAGTAACTTGATGAAGCGTTGTTATCAGATTACTCTTAAAATAGATAAAGATAACTTGATTCTTCAGTTTTCTATCTTCGTAATCTGTTATTATGAAAATTTAAAAATATTCCATATTTTTGTCCATGAGTGTAGAATAATCATGTAGAACATTTAACCGAATTTTTGATAGTATAACACAGCAATTTTCGTAGAAACTAAGGAACCAAGGAATAAGAGTATTCTATTACTGCTGCTGGGAACATTATGTAATGGACCCTACTCCACCCTTGCAAGTTTCTGCTCACCTGACTATCTACCTGTTCAGCGCTGATTAATTAACCTAATTAAAGTTTACCTAAATACCTGTCGAAGTGGCCACGTGATCGTCTATTACCTACGTTGTGTATTACCTATGCCATTACAGACCCCATTACTTTGATAAGAAAGAATCACAAGCGAGGATGTTAATAATAGACACAAATAAAGTTGAGAAATTAAGATTTATTCATATCTTTGGTAGTATTATTCAATTATCGTTAATCATTTTCGTTCAAAATCAGATTGATTACCATCTGCAGTCATCATCAATAAAAAGTGTTTAATTATTCTCTATCGAGATGTAAACGTTATTTATTATGATTTATTACTGACAACAATCAAATAGCTGTCGTTAAAGTTTTGTTTGATTGTTTATTGGCGTTTTCCGTAACGGTTATCGCTCTTTTGTTGGGCGTTCTCCTCAACGGTTATCGCCTTCTTTTTGTTGGGCGTTCTCCTTAACGGTTATCGCCTTCTTTTTGTTGCTTGCGTTATCCTTAACGGTTATCGCCTTTATTCAGCTTTTATTTGTTTATTGTTTGCGTTATCCGTCACGGTTATCGCCTTTGGTCAAATATAGAACAATTTATAATTATGCATTTGTTTAGCTAAGAGACTTGAAGTCAGTAACAAGTATGACCCTTTGGCCAGTGTTTAGAATTCACGACGTTAAGTACACTTTGTATTATAATGCAGTTACATTAAACATACAAAATAATAAAATTGTATTCAGACATACCTGATATAATCACTTTACACTGATATTTATATTAAAATGAATATATAATTATTTTATTGTATTGGTGGAAACTAGCTGAAAGACGCGACTACTTCTCTCGAGGACCCAAAACCCTGTGTGCTGTGTCCCTTGCTTAACTAACCTTCCCCGAGTCTCTCTAAACTACCGTCTCGAGTCTCCCTCCTGAACCTACTTTTGTTTATGTTTGCATTCCAGTGAACGCAACTTTCTAAGTATACAGTCTGTCCCGAAAGTAACCTATTGAAATAAAATACAGAGTTTAACTCATATAATTACGGGATTTCCTAATAATGGGGATTACAATAACAAATACTAAAATTAGCTAACTTAATTACTGGAATGTCTTCAGTATTTACCAACGAGATAGCAGAGAATGATTTATATTTTTAAAACAACTAGAACAAGCACTCTCTGAGATCTCATCGCTCGAAGGAAAACCTTTTGTATTTCTCTTATATTTTGGGAAAACCTCTTGGGAAAAACCCATTTATCTTTATTAGGAGAAAACCTTCAAGTGAAGTCATCAGCGTCTAAGAACCTAACCCTTTTTTTGCTTTTGGCTATCTATTTAATGAAACGGACTAGGCAACCCAACATGCATTCCTAAAGCTTGGATATGCAACCAAACATACACCGGTTGAGTAGAGTGCGATTCCTTTCAATTATTCTTTCAAACGAACAAAACAAAACACGGAGGAATACATCTTCATGAAGTACGAAGCACCTACACATTTTTTAAATATCCCCCTACCCCTATGCTTTGTGTTGGAAAAGTTTTACTAGGTACCGTACACACAGTAATGTTTTTCTCTTACCTTTCACATATTGTTCCGATTCTAGGTGAAACTCGAAGTGCTACCTATTTCGATTCGATTTGCAGATGCGATTCGATATGCCGACTAGATTCGTTATGCCAATTCAATAATTTTTTTAAATCGGTGATCGATTCAAAAAAAAATCGAGATTCAATTAATCGATTTTTTGCCCAGGCCTAGTTCAAACCACCGTAAACATACACATAGGTTCAAACCTATCCTTCCATATCTAGGGTTCAACATAAAATCAAAGGGAAACATAATAGAAATAAAAAATACGTTTTTGATAATATGGAATGCATCATTCACATTTATTTAGTTCGATTAATACAAAAATCATGAGCTACACCATTTCCATTAGGTGTTTTATAAATAATAAGACATTAACAAGAAAAAACAAATGGCTAAATTTGGCACTTATTTCCTTCCAATAAAAACAATAACTTTAAAAAAATTGTACATAATTAAACAATAAGTGCTCAAAGTTTATCTATGGCGGAGGATATACACTAATTACACATTTCGAAATACAGAATTATTAATAAAAATAACAAACTTAAAAAACTTAAAACGCAGATAACAAGCATGATAATGAAGCTTAACGATTATTCGCACATTTGCAACAAAGAATTGATTGTTCTATCTTTATTACCTCGGTTCGCCTCCACAACAGTTCTGATAACTTCCTTATCAATATTCGGAAACATCTCTTCAATCTATAAATAAAATTTCACAACAAAAACTACCAAACGATGTAACACCATTAATTGCTACCTGTTTGAGATCTGCTTCGTTCACTGCAGGTATGATCGGTACAGGTACCGGCGCCGCAGGTGGAGCTGTATATACTTTCAGCGGAGCCACTGGTCCACCTCCACCAACATTTGGAACAACCATTACTGGTGCTGGCTGTGTATAAAGATACGGTTGAGGGGCACCCTACAATTTACGCTCCATCGTGACAAATGCTCCAAATAAAAGAAAATAAAATAATGTCCCTACCAATTTTGTCCCAGCTTTTAAAACAGAAGTTTTGGATAAATGACTAAAGAAAAAGTTAAAATGCAATAAGTTTTTGACATAATTTTCAAATTAACGATCACGGAAACAAGTACTACAATATTGAACAAACACAAAAGTACAGAAGAATTAAAAGAGCTTACGGGAAAACCAAGAAGTAAACATGTAAATAATAAATCAGAGATAAAGTCAATGGCACTCTTATAAGTCGCGACTATTGTTTCTGTAACATTCAAGGAAGTTTGTAGTTCTGCAAGAAATAGGATCACAAGTAGACAAACCTAGGAACGCATTTAATCATACGAGAAAAATATTTTGTAGTTGACCTTTAGTACGTAAAGAAAAATTCTGGGGGCAACTTGGTTCATACCTATCTGGTACTTAATAGGGACGAAGGTCATGACAGACCATATCCCATTGAGTAGTTAAGAAAATGAGCATTTCTATTACATTTTCCAAGTCCTTACCGAGTACGACAGTACCAGATTGATCATCCCTTCAACTCCTTCACCCTGTTTCCCACTCAACGGGTACCAATCTTCATGAGTTTCACCTGCCAATACTTGCTTTGGAATAACTATTTGCGTCCACGCAATCAATTCGTCCATTGTAAACGATCTTTCGTCAAAAATTTCCACCCATATCGTATTGACCCCTTGAGGCAGCAAACATTGCGTAACTTTATTCCAACGGGGATTCTTTCCCCCATTGGGATCAGTGTGAGTCTCGTAGACACAATGTCCAACACGTATTCTCGCATAAGGATCCATTCGGGTCATTCCATAATTCTTCGCGAGTTTTGCTTGAGCAACTGTTATGTTTAAACGACCGACCAAATTTGGGGCGTACGTTTGCGGGCCAACACCCACCATTTGCTGTTGTAATGCCATTGCAGCTTGACGATCTGCTGCTTCTTGTTGTTGTTGCACGGATTCCGTTATTCGTAGAAAGTCTTTCGGTAAAGTTCCCAAAAATGACTAAAATTGTGGAAATTAATATTGGATATTCAAGAAATGACGATGCTCAAATCTTACCCTGTTGCATCTTTCTTGAGTTTTATTGGATAACCCTGAAGCCATATTTTAATAATTATTTTGTTAACCGTATTAACAACTGATTTACGGATATTTGAAGTTGTATAATGTTGATGTTCTCTGGTATGGTATAATCACAAATAATAATAATGACAGTTCAGTTAGGACCAGTGTTGCCAACTCCTGTTGTAAATATTTCGGAAGCTTGGTTGCCAATCCTGGATGGATTTCGGTAGATTTAGTTTTAAAAAGGAAAACAATGAGTAGGTATAAAGCGAGGTATAAAGCCATTGCCGCAAAGGTGCCGCCGAATCGCGGCGCACGGCGGCTTCGTTTTGTTTTGGTTCTAGGTTTCTTTGAATAACTATAATTTTTGCCAGAAATTCAGAAAATTTAAAAAATCATAACTGATGTACTGCTGCACTAAAATGATATAATACAAGTTCCCAAAGAAGAAAGAAAAAAGGCAAAGGCGTTACGAATTATGATCTGCGTGGAATTTCCGGTTATTTCTTAATTGGATAATTAAAAAATGAAATTTCGGTAGAATTATCGTATCCAAGGGCGCAGCCAGGGGAGGGCAGGGGGGCACGTGCCCCCCCCCCTGGCCAGAGCAAATCGCCTATAAAAATTTAAAAAATAAACAAAAAAAATCGTTTTTGTTAAAAATGGATTGCTTGCAAGTTACTTTGCCCCCCCGCCCTACTCAAAATTCTGGCTACGCCCTTGATCGTATCATTTCTTAGATCGGTAGATCATATACAATCAGTAGATCTACCGAAATTTCGGTAGGGTTGGTAACACTGTACACGAAGCTGATTTCAGTACTCTGTGGTTTCAAGTTTCATCCTTCATGGGGTTTTGTGTTTTGTCATATTGTTATATTTTCTCTGGGTTTTGTTGTTTTTTTGATTGTCAAAAATCTTCCCAAATCTGAATAATCAAGATGCCAATTTTGTTTTTTAAAGAAATGTGAGCATTTCAAATTTCAATATCATCCATCCGAATAGTGAGAACAGTGAGATTTCAATAAAGTTGTTAAAGAAGAGAGTTAAGACTGCAAAAATGGTTTTGTGCCCGACAGATCATGGTATCCCATCAGATATTATGTTTGTAATAGAAATGACTGCTGTAAATGGGGCATATATAAACGATTTGAAAACGAATTATATAATTCCAGCACTCGAGTAAGTTTCCCACCATTAGTAAAATAGCGTTTTGATCTGTGGCAGTTCGGTATAGTGGACCCGGTGCTCTTCATATTGTGTCATGCATTTTGGATGTGTTGATGTCATTACAGTTTACCCAAGCATAGGGGACCTACGGTTTGAAGTGGGTTCCAATCTAAGTACTAGGAAAATGCCTATTTAAGGTTGCTTAACCATGCTGCAAATCAAATTTCTATTGTAGCATATTGAGATTGCCGTGACAGAAAATGTCAAATTTATAGGTATTTACTTGTCAAGAAATCGTGCGTGTATTGTATGTTTCTATAGCAACGTTTGTTCAAGAGCTACTGCCTGTGTATGCTTATCTAGACTCAGGAGTTTAATCCAGCCTTAAAGTGCAACTTCCTATGAGTTTTTGCAGATAAATTACAGTATTTCATCCTCCAGTTACGGCTATTATTAACTCAAATGAATTACCTACATTTAAAACACTCGCCTACGGTTCGTGCTTTAAACTTTTATCCTCGTTATTAATAGTCACCATAATATAGTATTACAAAACTAAACTACTAAGCTCTGCAGCCAAATCTTTAATGTTTTATAAAGTGGACTCTTTGTCCGTACTAAGTACATAATATACATGATGAATTTTGAACGGATAGTTGAGTATGTTTGAGGTACTGATTTAAAGCAGTGTAACCTTGCATTGAATGAAAAAAATTACATTTCTGACCCGAAAGATGCTTATAAAAACTTTTATTAATATTCTTAGATTATGTAAAGTTAAATTTGTTTTTAGATATTTTACCCAAGGCAATCTGGACGATAATTGTTATTTAACAGACAATGCAAACGCTGTGTATGGTATCGTTGTCTATCAAGCATCCGATTGCCTCCCACATCCTAGCAGTGATACAATTGGACCATTTGCTCAACCTGGCAAAGTTCTTACTGCACTAGATCGATTAGAGTACGTTTTATTATTACTGTCACTATATTAAGTATTTATTATTTAAATTTTTCGTTAGATTCATTGGAGGTAAGGCAGAATCTCATGCGAATATAGCGGAAGGCTTAGCAACAGCTCTGCAGTGTTTCGAAGATTTGAAAGAAAGACGAGAACGTTATGGTGGAGGAAATGTTCAAAAACATTGTATTCTTGTTTGTAATTCGCCTCCATACCTTTTACCAGTGTTAGAGTGTCATGCTTACTCAGGAAAAACTGCGGAACAGTTAGCAGGAATTTTGTTAGAAGTATATTTTTATATTTTTGTTATGGACGCAATAGCTCATTGTGTTTTTGTAGAAAGGAATAAATCTGTCAATTTTATCCCCGCGGAAGATACCTCAACTGTATAAGTTGTTTGAAAAAGGCGGTGGTGATTTACCTACTTCAATGACAAAAAATTATGCAAAAGATCCGAGGCACTTGGTTTTACTCAAAGGGTTTAGGTGAGGGAGAAACAAAGTCTTCCTTTTCATCGTGTAATAATACTTTTGAAATAGTTTGAAGGAAAGGCCGATTAGTCCTCCACCAGGTCCTATGGGGGCCAGCCAAAATCAAACGTTACCAATGCCATCTTTACCGAGTCCGTTACCAAATAGTGACAACACAATTTCTGTGTCGTCGCAAGGAAATCAAAATTTATTAGTGTCCAATTCACAAAGTGGGGGCGTGCCTTCTGTTGTTGGTCAAAATCCGGTCTATAGGCCTTCCGGTGCTCAGGGTAATAGTTAAACAAAGAATAGGCGTAATTAAATTGAATATTCTTAATTCTGAAGGGATAAGCCAGCTGCCTCACTCCCAGTCGATGGTAACTCCGGGAATGGTAAATCCCGGAATGGTATCAAATCGAACTGGCATGATGAATACTTCACAAATGCCTATGCAGCAGTTACAACCACCTCCAGGGTACTTATCTAATGCTAATATGGGCAACAGACCGCCTCAGCGATGGTCTATGATGCCTCCACAGCCTCAGCAAAGAGCCCCTTACATGCAGCAGCAGACCAACGTAGCAACACAGGGTAGTGCTTTAATAGCTCAGTTGCAGCAACCTCCGTCCTCTATTTCTGGTTCAGGTGTTGGCCAATTTGGACAAGGTTTGTTTTTTCTTCAGATCTGATTGTTTATTTTAATTTAATTCATTCCTAGTGGGTAGTAACTCTCCGCTGAATCAGCAACAACCGCAGCAGATGCGGTTGAACATGTTACCGCAGCAGCAGCAAAACGTGAAAACTTCGATGGCGCAAAATGCTCCTGGCGGAATGCAACAAACTTCGAATCCTTCCCAAATTACAACTCAGAATCAAGTCGTCACTTCCCAGGCTCAGGTTGATATTATACACCACCATCAGATTCGTTAAATAAATTTACAGCAATTACAGGGCTCACATCTTAATCTGCTGTCAACCAGAGATCGCAACACGATTTGGACCGGTCTCCTAGAATGGCTTGAGAAACCTAAGAATGCTTCGACCGATCCAAAAATAACCAAACATGTACCTTGTCAAGTCTCTTCGAATACAAAGGACGGTGAACCTGAACTGTTAGTGCACTGAAATTCAGACCTATGCTGTATCACGTACGTTATAACACTTTTATGTTATCTAAATATAACGTGTGGAATTAATAGGTCTCAAAACGACAAAGTTGGCTCCTTCTTTGTTTTACTCGAGAATAAATACATATTTTTGCTTAGCTACCCAAGAAACCTATACATATACAAAATTTCACTAAAATAACTTCGAAAGTGCCCCAGAAGTAATGAAAAAATTAAATAAAAAATTGTTTTTCAAAGGCCCGTAACTTTTTAAGGAAACAGAATCGTACTAAGATAAATTGGATCAGATCGTGTTTTTTTGATCCAAGGAAACTAGATTTGTAGTTTGGCCCGTTGTTTGCTGGACACCTCGTGTCGTGTTACTTAATTTTCAAAATCGATTTTCAAACCGAATTTTAAAGCCGATTTTAACATTGGCTATAAAAACTGATTCTAAAATCGACTTTAAAAATCGATTCCGAAATCGACTTTAAAAATCGATTCTGAAATCGACTTTCAAAATCGATTTCTCTCTTTCGTCGATTATTCGATTTTTTCCAAAATTGATTAATTGATTTTACATTTCTTTCGATTTTGCCAGCACTAGTTAAAATCGAGCACGTTAATTTCGCAAATAATATATGTTAAAGATCTCATACGTTACGAGCAGTAATTTTAAATTTGATACATCATCATAAAGCTTTCAGTCTGCAGACTGGTTGGACGCATACCTCCATCCTTTCCTATCCTGAGCTAACCGATGCATTTCCCCAAAAGTTTAACATCCTACATCTTTCGATAATATAATTTCCTTCGGCACAGCGTCAACGCCTTCTCCGGTTTAAGTACAATTAACGCGACAATCTTTTCCCCCCAACGTTCATCTTTGATACCAACGACGGCACATTCAGAAATGTCCGGATGCACCAACAGAGTAAATCCTGATTGTGTTGCTTCGGGTCTTCTGTAGTATTCCTTGAAAACACCATCCCCTTTTACCAAGAGTTCCCCACTAGGATCGCCATCATTCAAAAAACTGCCCTCTTTGGTAACCTTTATTTTCCCATCCTGATTTGTACACTCGAGTATTGTGGTCATATCACCATCTCCGTCGTCCACTTCCTCAGCTAACCTCACCGAAACGCCTGGCAAAGGCGCCCCAATCATACTCGTGGGACAAACACATTCCAATTTCCGTCATTCCGTAACGTTCCAGCAATCAATGTCCGGAGATCTCCAGCCATTTTTCGTAAACCGGAATCGGTAGAGGTGCAGAACCGCTAACCATCAACCTTGTCTTAGTTTTCAAGGTATTCTTGATGTGTTCGCACATTTTGCTATCAGCACTAAACACTTTCTTGTGTTCTGCGATGAGTTTTGAATACACCGTCGGAACTGCCATGTAAACAGTTATTTTACGATCCGTTGTGTCTGTATTCACTCCAAGTAAGTACGACCAGACTGTGTTGGAGCTAAATTTCGGCAACATGATGCATTTGGCACCCACGTACAACGGACACATCAGTGCTTTGACAATGCCGTGGACATGGTGCAACGGCAGAGTATGTAAGATAACATCAGTTTGCACCCACTTCCAGGCATCCACCAAGGTATTTACCTGACTTACTAGGTTCTTATGTGTCAACACGACCCCTTTTGGATTGCCAGTTGTCCCACTGGTATACGGTATCAACGCGTTTCCTTTCTCATAAAAACTTCCGTGATACCCAGATTCCATATCGCTCAGCTTCTTCGGCACCTTTTCCAAGGCAATTTTTCATCGAGCACATGTAACTGTGTGTCGACGTTCTTAACAACTTGATGCACCAATTCTGCGTTACTACCATTAGCGTAATATAACAGAAGGTTCTTCGGATGCTGACCGCTTAGAGGAATACCAATTTGTCCGGACATCCATGTCGCCCATTGTGTGATGACATAATTTGCGTCATTCTGGCACAAAAACATTACCCTTTCACCAGTTTTTCCATTACACTTTTGGGTTATTGTGTATGATAATTCTTTGGCTGCTAAGAATATGTTTCCGTAAGAGTACACTCCCAAAGAATCTCGAATTGCGATTTTCTCAACAAAAAGATAGCCCTGCGAAAAACTGGCACTATTTCCTTTGCGACACCTGCTGCTTGCGGTTTTGCACTCGTTTGTTGCAGACGTTTTTGCAAATTTATCGAACTTCGAACTTGGATTTGACATTTTATGAAGGAATTATATCGCAACATGACAAGGGGTCTACTGCGAACACCGGACTCAATTATTTGAGAGCAGTAGTCTAATCAGGGCCCACCCCTACCTCTTTTTATTCCTATCTCTGACTCCAGTATGTCGCGAACTAAGCCTTCGTGCCTCAGAAGGTGTCCTACCATCCTATCTCTCCTAGTCTTTACTCTCTTCCATAAATTTTGCTTTTCTCCAACTCTTTCTAATACCTCGCTGTTGCTAACCTTATCTGTCCACGGTATCTTCATCATGCGATATAGCACCACATTTCAAATGCTTCTAATTTTTTCCTATCCGCTTCTCCTATCGTCCAAGTTTCGCACCCGTACAATGCCGTACTCCCTACATACGTTTTTAAGAGCCTCTTCCAAGTTTCTACATTTATCATTCCCGAGCATGATAGTTGTTTCGATATATAAATTGAAAACTAAAGGCGATACCGCACATCCCTACCTTACTCCCTTTCGGATATCTACTTCTCTATGTTCCAGCTCAAATTCTATAACTGCCGTTTGCTCTTTGTATAAATTACGAATTATTCTTCTATCCCTATACTTCATCCCTATACTTTTTGCAAATCTACAAATCTTATATAGGCGCTCTTTCCCTTTTCTGTTGTTTTTTCTATTATGTACTTGTAAAGCTAGAATGGCCTCGTGCGTTTCCCTATTTCTTCTAAATCCCATCTGATACAACATACCAGTTTTAAAGAAAATATCGTAATAGCGAAGATTACAATCCGTTATATTTAACGTAAGTGATATAGCATAAGGCCCTTACCGCCTTAGCTATTATTAAGGCGTATTAAGTTATGTTCTTATTTAGGAAAGCTGATGCTTGGCCGTCAAAATTGATTATGCAGTTGATGCCGAAACAGTTGATCGGAAACATAGGAGGCGCATATTTGAAAGACTCAAAGTCAGTGCTATTTCATCCGCAAAATTGTGAAGCTCTAGAGTCGCTTACGAAAGTCATGAGTTCTGGATTTGTAAGTTTCTCTCCAATAAAGTGTGTGAACGTTGAGTGAATAATTTTTTTAATGCTTTAGGCTGGATGTGTACATTTTACTAGCGTCAATACAGCACCCTGCGATATAAAGGTGCTTATTCTGTTGTATACTGCAGAGAAAAGGGCATATCTTGGATTTATTCCAAACGATCAAACTGCTTTTGTGGAAAGGCTGAGGACTGTTATTCAGCAGCAGAAGAGGCAAACTCAGGTAATCTTGTAATTTTCCTATAAAGTTTTCTAGTAATGTTAACACATCAAAAACTACATACAGTTCATCCAGAATGAATTGACATAGGCACTTGGCGACTTTCTTTATTTTGTTAACAGGTTGCACCAGGTTCGAAATTGAATCCTCAGGCAGGTTCTCCATCCATGGGTGGTACTCCCCCGCAGTTAGGGGGCTCCAACACACCAACATCACAAACTACAACCCAACAAGGGCTCATGATGTCCCAAACCAACACCATGGCTATGGGGGGTGGTCAAATAACACAAAATGTTGTTTCATCCTCAGGACAACCTGGTGGTGGTATGGGAGGGGTCATAGGTCCTTCAGTCAGTGGAGGCGGTATTCCTAGAATACGAATGCAGGTTGGAACTTATCGAAATAAGCTTGTTAACAATTCAAACATTTTTTTTACTAAAGGGGATGCAGATGGGTCCGCAATCTTCGCAACCAGGATCTTCCCAGCAAAATATGACTCCAAATATGATGGGTGCACCTGTCCAAAGAGCACCGTTTGAGAATCAGTTGCAAGTGGAGCGTCAGCAGAACTTGGAGAAGATAAATCAGTTGAAGCAAACTTTAGAAGCAGCGCAGCAACAGGAACATCTGTATAAGAGCCAGTTGGAGCAGATTAGTCAGCTTAAAACTTCGCAGCTACAGGAAGCTTTACAGATCGCCCAGCAACAGGAGATTCAATATGTAAGATTTTTAAGGAAACTAATTAAAGTTGAAGTGGTGTACTTAACATCCTTGTGAGTTTCTCTGTTATATTTTCAGCAACGACTTGCGAGCCAAGGAAATCTTCAGGCCGCCAGTGCACAACAACAACAGCAGCAGCAGCAACAGCAACAGCAACAGCAGCAGCAACAAAGAATGATGCGACCGGTGATGGCTAACAATCCAGGATTGAGGCATTTGCTACAGCAGGTATTTTTGATTGTTTTTTGATTATTATTTTGCATGGATTCACATTGAACCAAACCACCTAAGCTTCGGCCGCATATCAGTGGTCTTTGAGTGTGGTCAGTGTACGAAAGGGAGGGTAGCAACTGAGACGCTCAACTAGCTTGGAATGTAAAATGAGGAATTTTGTGTTATAAATTTTTTTTTATTTACAATTTGTACTGGAAGTGGCATGTGTAAATTAAGGCTATGATTTATCAGCTGTTATTCTATAAAGTGCTGCCACCTATCGCCCAAAAGTGTGATTAGGATTATGCAAAATATAGTCACAATCTATTATGATTGGTTTCTATCACTGCTGCAACCACTTCAGACGGAACCCCTACAGCTTGGAATTTTCAAGGTTTTTTTGCTTTAGCGGCAACCGCATAAATCTGGGAGGATAGTCGGCGGTCCTATATTTGAATTATTTTCTACTTATAAATAAGAGAATAAACTAAAGGGCCAGCGCCATCTGCATTGCAATGGCCACACTACTACTAAGAAATGTCTAGTTTACTGTGCATTTCGGCTAAATATGCACAAGATGGAGAAATTACAATGTTGGAATAAAAATGTGTCTACATGTCCCGTTTTTAGTGCTCAAATTCCGCGTTCTTAAATTAGACACGCTTCAAGGGGCAATAAATCCGTAGATACATACGATAGTATATTATACACGAGTTTATAATGAATGCTATTATTACCGAGGATGAAGTTTACAACACGAGCGAGTGAAACGAGCGAGTTTTGTAATCATCCGAGGTAATAATAGCATCATTATAACGAGTTGTATACTATACTTTGTCCACGACTATCAAAATAGATTCTCCAGTGTAAGAAAGATTCATACATACGCTCTCAGGTATAATTTTCTTGGTTTTTTGGGCAATGAATCTAATGAGGCAAGTTCTGCAGCTTCTTTTATTGCTGGTGCTGTTAAAGAAACCTCGTTTTCACTCTCACTACTTATTATATCTTCTTTTTTAGAATATGCATTTTAAATTAAAAGCAAACCATGCTGATTTGACGTTTCAATTTGAACTGACACATCGCGATCGCGGCCTACTAAATAAATGTAAAAAAGGGTCAAAGCCAGGCCGTGCCGATAAAATCTAGTGCGCACGTAAGTGGGGGAGCGTGACGCCAATTGGGAGCGCGAACCTGGGAGCTGGGCATTTATCTTTACGGCAGCGGCGTTATCGCCCGAAGACTTTACAGACTTTACTAACTTGCCAGTATCTTTGACAAGTTTATAATGCCTAATTGTGCTATAGTGGGTTGTTACAACAATAACTGAAATACAAATGACGTTAACTTTTTTAGATTTCCGCAGAATTCTTCGCTAGCAACTAGCTAGCTCAACTATGTAAACGTGCAGACAAAGTACTGCGTTGTCTAGTTCTGACGCGCACGTAATTTGAGAATCAAACAATTAAGTTTACGATTTCAGGGTTTATCAGAAACTGATAAGGGTAAAATTGTGAAGAAAATGCGAAAAATAGCAAACTAAAATTAACTTTGTTGTGATTGTGATTCGCGCCGTATTTTCTAACGCATGCATTAAGTATTTTGTAAAACGAAATCACCAAGCAAGAGCTAAAATCGGTTATTGTTGAAAGGGACTAAGCATTTTAACAAATTTTAGACTGGACAAAAATACCTTAAATATACAAAACCTAATAAGTTGAACTAAAGTAATCAGAAATGTTTACAGATAGGTATCTCTGTTAATGTACTAAAATTCCTCTCAAAAAAACTCGCTTTCGGAAAATGCAATGTTTTCTTGTTACCTATTCAATTTCTTAAATATTTAGTTAGCTCCTTTCACAAATAATCGATTGTGTTAAAGTAATTCACCTATTGAAATAACAGTTGTCATGTGAATTATCGTTGTATGGGGTGGCCCACTGAAAACAGTAAGTGCGATTTTATGCCATTTAGCATCATTTTCACGAAAAAAGCTGGGGCACGTCGAATTTGGTTGTAAGGGGGACATCTGACTTCGATGTTTTCATTCATGTAACTTCAACCCCAAAGCGGAAGGGGAAAGCACCCTTAAATTTTTAAATGCACACCGTATGAAAGGCCTTTAAATTCTCTTTGTAACAGTTTTTCATTTTTTAAAATTGGATCACTAACCTCCAAGAAAATGCACTTTAAAAATAACATTAATTAAGGCACCTTTTAACACCAGTAAGTGCGATTTTATACCATTTGATGCACATTTTCTCAGAAGTCAGTGGTCCGATTTAAAAAAATTGAAAACTGTTATAAAGAGAATTGAAAGATGAAAGGCTTTCAAACGGTGTGTATCTTGATACCACCTTCCATTTAACAATTTAAGGGTGCTGTCCCCTCCAGCTTTGGGGTTGAAGTTACATGAATGAAAACATCGAATTCAGATGTTCCCTTAACAACCAAAATCGACGTGTCTGAGCTTTTTGCATAAAAATTATGCCAAATGGTATAAAATCTCACTTACTGTTTTCAGTGGGCCACCCTGTATAATGTATGCGAGTTAATTAGTCATTTTGTATTAATTTTTTTGCACCGATATCGATCAATCAGGAGGCTAGATTTAGTAAAGTTATCTTGCATAATATGTTTCTATTGCTTATTAGATGAGGGAAATTATAAATATAATATACTGCAATATCATTCGACCTTCCTAGTATGTATATTCAAATACTTTTTCTCCTTTTCCAACAAAATTAGTGTTGCTTTTAGGAAACACCCCTCGCGTTAACTTTGTTCTCAAGTTTAGAAAATATTTTTCTCGAATACAGTAAGGTAGTCTTCTGATAATTATTACCGAATTGGTTTTGTAATTAATAAATACAAATTTAAGTTTACTCGAAAATCAAAGTTATGCTTCATATTTGAATAATTAACCACGTTTTACAATATTGCACGAACCATAAGTCTTCCAAATTCATCATTTATTTAGTTTTGATTTATTTCTTTCAAACATCTTTAACTAATTTTATTTTATTTTGAGTCACTCTATAATAAATTAATTATTGCAACAAATATGTTAATTTTTTCTTGGTAGGTGTACAAAATTATTCTAATATAAACGAGAAAGGCATGGATACGCTTTGCCGTGCATAGCAGACCGTATATATTCGAGGGTTTGGCGCTCCCAAGCAACGTCATTGCGCGCTCCCGACCGAATAGCGTCTGCCTATGCACTCACCATATATATTTACGCCATGGTCAAAGCGATGTTCCTATTGGTGTAGTGGATAATATTCATTAATCACTGCAGCGATTAATGTATCTAATTATGATTGAAGAAACACAAGTATAAAGATTATATTATAAGATAGTCGTGGACAAAAACATTTTTCAACATTCGTTAAATATTATGTATTATATTGTAGCAGCCGCAGTATAGGCAACAAGTTATGGGA
This sequence comes from Xestobium rufovillosum, assembly GCA_963966045.1. NCBI lineage: Eukaryota > Metazoa > Arthropoda > Insecta > Coleoptera > Ptinidae > Xestobium > Xestobium rufovillosum. The sequence continues at coordinate 42,099,802 of OZ014492.1, forward strand.
ATGCAACAGATGGGAGGTAGTGGTCCCAGACCACAGATGGACCAGCAGATGCAACAAGGAGGAGGCAATTCACAGGGAACTTTTGAGGATGTGACGAACTTTGATTATATGTGAAAAATTTTATTTATAACGATTTTAAGGTGTAATGTTTCTATTGTGTTATAACCATTATATTTTCTGCGAAATAGAGATGAATGTTTTAAAATTTTCGGTATTCTATATTCAATAGCTTTCCACATTTATTTATTTATCTTTTAGTGCGGTAAAAGGACGATCGCACCAGCGTTATAAAAAGCTGAAAAATGTATAAATGTGATTTTTTATGACCATCAGTGTATTCTTTTAGGTCAATTAAATAAAAAAATTCACAGACCTCGCATCTTACGCAAGTATCATAGGCGTATTGAAAATACCGACACAACTGCTCGGTTTCTAAGATGTCCAACAAAAGTGATCTGTGCCGTTTCAAGTTGGTATATTATTGATACAATAAAATAAAAGAAATGATTTGTGACAGGCACAAGGCACATAGTCAAACTGACGCAATACGTAACAAAATATTAACGCATCCGTTTTGTACAGTTTGGACTTTTATTACAACGCGATATCCCTCTTAAACGGTACTCGCCCTCGACGTACCTTAGTTTACATCTGGCGATCTGGCTAGCCGGTAGCCGCCTCCATCCAATTTATTAGCGGCCTCGACTGCGCGTGCCGCCAACAGAATCTGTCGCGTGTCGATACATTTTTCGTAAGATGAATCCCATATACATGAGCACAGAAGTATTTTCAATACTAATGAGTCCCATATATACGAGCCCAGAAGTATTTTCAATACTAAAAATCGTGAACCCTCACACAACAATGGTTCTGCGGCCTCTAATAGCAATACGCTTTTAAATACCTAGAAGACAGAATCAATTTAACATTAGAACCATGTGTTTAATTTGTGGCCGTGGATAGTAGTCCGCAAGTTACGGATCACTATCATTTGTCATTACGGTTGCGCAAGTTGTGGGCATGCGAACAGGTGTTAAATATTGTGTATCAACGCATTTTAGACAGACCCTTTACTTGTCCTCGCACCAGACACACGCATTTTATGCGAAAAAGATAATGTGGAAACATGAGAAAAAAATAACGTTTACAGGAGCCGATCCTACCCGGCCCGAGAGTAACAAACCACTAGCTCTCTACGATAACCTACCTACCCACAAACGCTGCTGGGTGGGGATTGAACTAACGAAGTACTTATACGAAAGTATAACGCATAACTTGCGGAACTGTAGTACACTTGATGGGATTCCGTAACTTGCGGACTACTATCCACTGCCTTAATTTGTGGAGGATCTGGCAAAAGAAAAAGGAAATCACTTACTTCAATTCAAACTGGTATCGTAGTACTAAATGTTTTATTTGGTTAATTATGTATTGTTTGTCCTTGTTACTATAGACACGGGTGATTCCACTCGCATAAAAATGCTGCAAGATAGAGAAATGACAATCGTATTATCTCTAGACTGATTTTGTATGAAGACTTATTTGCATATGATGCAAAATACCACAAATTGTGCTACGCAGAGTACATATCAACCAGAAATATAAATTCCCACAAAAATAAAACTGACAGAAATACAAAAAGTACCGATCGCTTGTTTTCAACAATTTCTTCTTGGATTCAAGAACACATCTTAGATAATAAAGAAAAGCTGCCATTAAGTACCTGCAGTAACACAAAAATATAATTCTATGTTACGTAATGCAGAAAGATCTCCAATACAATCCGCGAAACTGAAAATGAAATTGTCGAAAAGATTTAAAGGCTCTATTCAATTTATTCGTAGACCAGGTCAGGTCAGGTGATTTGTTGTGTTCTGGCAAAGAACTTTTGACAAAAAAATCAAGCATGTAAATGAGGACGCAAGCTCAACAGACGAATCATCTGATTTTAATCTGGAAACAACGGGTGATACATTATCAGATTTGCAAATTCTTCACAGAGCTGCTGCAATTTTAAGAAAATGTATGGAAAATTTTGCAATACCCAATAAAAATTATCCTTCCCCAGATGATGTAAACAGTAAAAGTTTCGCTAAACAAGTACCTACCTCATTTACTAGCATTTATTTCGTGGCTATTACAGAAAGAGAGTTTTGAAAATGCATTGAAAGAAGATTTTAAAGGTGGCATTACAACGCTGTCCTTTTGCAGAGTAACTTGGCCACGTTCTGTCTCCTTCTGGTGCTCGGCTATTCCCCATAGTCTATCCTTTTCACTCGCACGGCTCGTCCCGTGCATCGAAAGTGAATTTTTGACATCGGCGCATTGAAAGTGTTATAGCGGACTTATTTTTGAAACGCGACCATACATTATTGGAAATTATAACTTCGTTATACCATAAGGAAGTTTTCTATGTAAGAAAAAACAAAATCTATATCGTGAAAAAAAAAGTTATCCAGGTTCAAAGTGGAACGTATTGTTACCGATGTGGCGACATATTTTAGATACGGTGCAATAAAATTAGTTTGGTTTCTTGTATTTACATAAAATTTACACCATTAAAAACGTCAATATTTCTTCAACAATTAAAAAAAAACCGTAAGATGCCCGAGAGTCTCCCGGCGCATGGTGGGATAGATTTACTGCTTTTTCACCCCTAATTTTTTTCGCTACCACCCAAAAAAGTCGTAATTGCCATTTTTAGGTGCCAAAAGACTTGTAGAATCATCTGTGAGAGTTTCATCTGGTTATAAGTACTTTGGGATCACTCAAAGTTAAAATTTAATATTTGCTGAATATCGCTGCACTACGACAGAATCTGTCGCCTGTCGATACATTTTTCGTAAGATGAGTCCCGTATACACGCGCCCAGAAGTATTTTCAATACTAAAATCTAAATTGTCCTATAATCCAATGCTTGATTGGGCATTTTCACAATTAGGTTTTGATGTTTTCTAGAACCAATGAAATTTTTAATATTCTTCAAGTCATTAATATAATTTCCATGACAGCCCAAAGGGAATGGGTATTATCAAGGTTTTAATGGAACTACAAAATAGCTATTTATACAACTAGTTGGAAAACGTCTCATTTCGCAACACCTCCGTTTTCGAAAACCTGTCGAGTATGAAAATAAAGGCAAATTGTCCTTATTGCGGTTTCAGTACTTGTAATTCATTTCTGAAATACCTTAAACATTTTGTAAGAAAACTGTTGATTCCCTGGTAGATCTTGTTATAAAGAAAACGAACCTTATAATTTTCAACTTTATTTAAAAACTGTGCAAATTGCAGACTTTGTTTACAAAAGTGTAATGTCGTCATTATTATCATAAGGTACAATTTTATTTAAGTTGAGAAAAAAAAACAGAGAAAAATGCCAAATGAGCAAAGATTCTCATAATAACGTTTACAAATATAAACGAGTGATGGAACAATGTTAAAGTGCAAAAGTTGTTAACTAATCCTAAAAACAGTGTCAATTTCACTTGATTTTTATTTTTCTCAAATCGAAGTTGATTTTATAGGCAAGACCGTAACTTAAACACTAAATAACTTGCGAAATGTTTTCTCTCGATTTATCACTTTTCTTATCAATTTATTTACACATTACCATCGTGTTTGGTTTCTTCTTAGGCTAAATTTATTCGCTGGTAGAAAACTTCACTGTTTAAATGCAACGTAAAAATACAACCGACACAAACATAAAAGAGCACCACTGATCACCATGTCTAAATTAAAAAATTATTGAAAAATATTCTAAATACCTACTTTTAAGTACAAAATGAATTTCAAACTTCTGATAATTACCCTGTATGGTCGTCAAATTTGTATGTACTATGCATTTGGAATTATTTATTTAATAAGATTGATGTACAAATATCATTTTCATCATTATATTAAGTGAATTAATTTCGATATGAGACTTTCAAAAGTTAGAAAATGACTGAACACTTACGGAAAATAGATATGTGTGTAGCTGCAATACGTAACAAAACTGTTTACTTCTAAAAGTCCTTCGAAAAAACATAAAAAATTAGATACCATCTTAAAACTACTAGACACTGGTACATCAGTGGTACATTTTATGCCAGTTTTAAAATTATATACAATTAAGGTTGTGGTTTACTAAACCAAGAGTAACAACTAAATGTTTGGACAGGTACTTGTTTTACCAATAAGCTTTTGTAACATCCTTGACAACCGCGGACACAATTCGGGTAACTTTTTGAGTTGCATACTGATTTGCCGGAGCCAGACTTTTTGTTGGTGCTGCACCCCAGTAAAGCGAGTAAATCTAGTTGTAGCCTTGTTTGAGTACAACTCAACGTGCCCGGGTTATGAGCACCATTTGGAGCGAACAGAAAGCTTCAAGTGGATATGCAAGAGTTCAACTTGACTTGTTTTTAGTTGCATATCACCTTCAAAACAGGTAGTGGTAGAACACCACAAACCACACCTCAGTGTGATATAGTAATGGAACTGTGAAGACAGATGGTAGTATTGATAATGATAGATGCTTTTTTACTGGCTTTTTGCGTTGACATTTAGCAATCATGTCAGATAGTGACGATGATTATTCTTGCTCTCCAGCGGCTTGGTATATTCTCAAACAGAAATAATGGAAGATTTAATCCGAGTGAATTGCAACATCTATACAGTCGAACAGATTTAAGTTGGGGTTGCGCATGAGCATACTTTACGAATGCAATAAAATGTCTTGCAGTACCAGTGGCGCAGATAAAATTTTCACTTACCGGTGAGCTTTAGAAAAGGTAAGATGGCGGGTTGCAAACGGAAAGGTGTTTTACGCAGTCAAACACGGGTAATAGTGTACAGAGTGTTTTGTTATTTTAAATGTAAGAAAAGGGAAACAGAAACGATGGAAAGTGGAAATGAAGACGTCTGTTGCAACGGGCGCATATTAGATCTATAGAGAGAATAGTTAGTGAAGGCAACACTAGCACATGGGAAAATAACGGCAAAGCAAACTTTACTTTTACACATTATTTTCTGATTATTGCGTTGATTTATCTAAAGTGAAAATAGAAGTTTAGATTTTAGTTTTAAACATTAGTTTGTCGGTTCTTATCTTGTTTTTTTGTGAAGAGCAAGTGAAAGAAAACCAATGAGAAAACGTTATTTCAGACTTTATAAAGCTGGATGGCTTACGAGTTAAAATTTTACCTAAACATTGTACAGGGTTTTTGGCAGAACTCTCCTTGAAAAAGTCAAGAGCTCCCACTGAAATTACTAATTTATTTGTTATCAAATATTTGAATGAATTGCTCGGGCACGTGAACTTTTATTTTCAATGTAGAATTTTGTAAGAAATATGTAAAATTTATAGGGCCTTCTATTTTCTTGTTCCGCTGTCAATGTCAATTTCCTTAAATGGAACACCCTATATATTTTCATGTTTCTAAGTAGGCCATTGAAAGACAATTTCATAAATGTGGCATTTGTTACCTTTTACTTCCATGGCCATCGAGATATTAACACTTGAATTTAGATATTCGGCGTTTATCATCGCAACCAAGCATAATCAAAATTTCTATTCTTTCGATTTCAGTTAAACGTTCCATTTTAATTTCAACAATTTATAATGTTTGATAGACTATCAAACACAAATTATGGCATGCACACTATAATCCTAATTCTAATTTTGACGAATATATAAATTTAAGTGTTAATATCTCGATAGTCTCGGAAGTAAAAGGTAACAAATGCCACATTTATGAAATTGTCTTTCAGAAATATGAAAATGTATAGGGTGTTCCATTTAAGAAAATGGAACAACTTGTATATTTTACATATAGACTGTTTTAGAATGGCCTGCCATTTTCTGTTGGAGGGCAGAGTATGGATACACAACGTAATGCACGTGACTTTTACCAAAATTTGAGCAGATTTGGTGCCAAACAAAGTGGTGAAACCAGGTTACTGTTTAGAGTTCATGTAATTTAACTCAAAATAACGAAAACGTTTGCAATAGTGCAACCGCAGTCATATCATTTTAAGAATTTTCGTTAAATTCTCGTCATAAATCGACTAAGAATTTTAAGTTACGCCCCTTTTTTTGGTGCCAAATGGTAACACAAACATCTGCTTTGTTACTCCTCCTCTTCCCTCCAATAAGTTTTAAACAAACAAATGTTCCTCCAGCTGTCAATTGTGTGACGACATTCTAAAATGATCTATTCCTTACAAAATACAAAATTGAAAATAAAAATTGACGTGATAAAAAATTAGTAATTTTATTCCATTTTAGCCCCTCACTGTATGTATAAAAGCGGTCAACATCTGACGCTGTTAATAAAAAATTCAATTGCATTTTTCTCACTTAATAAGTTTATGTGAGTTTTGTGGTCTTTTTCGTTAAATAGTCGTGACTAATATCATTAGAGTTTAGATTTTACCTGGAAAAATTTGCCGATTGTACACTCTAGGTGCCCATTTTTGCTCGTGACGCTGAAAAATTACTCGACTGACGTCTCGTAATTTTTATGCAATGTCATTCATAAAATTGCTAGGCAACCTCTCGTTGCAATCGAAAAATGTTGCCGACAAGATGTAAACTCTTACATTTACATCCAATTCAATATCGAAATCGGATTGCCAATGGGGTTGCACTAAATAGAAAATTGATATAATTTTATGAATTAATAAACTACTCTGCATACTACCAATATTAACACTTTATTCTAGTACTTGACTGGTTTCAAGATTTTAAACAATTTCATCAATAAAGAAAATATTAACAATATAATTTTGATAGAAATAAGTAACTAGGTGTTTATTGGCCCTCTGGGTTACATTTATTTAATCACCAATAGCCCAAAATATAAACAATGGCGATTTTAGCACGAAGCGCGCCTTCAGAGAATTAAACAGAAACACGTGCTGTCCCAGTTACGTCATTAGCTTAAAAGCGGTTGTGATTGGTCATCTGAATTGATGTTTTGATACCCAAAAAGCTAACGTTACATGGAGTTTGAGCCGGTAAAGTAGGGGGCAAGAATAATCAGTATTTGACATTTGGAAATTTATTATTTTTATTTGTATTGGGTGTATAAATTAGAGCAAGGTTTCGTTAAAGCCGATTCAGACAATTTATCGGTAGTTAGTAGTGAAATTGACAATTATTATTTTTCCAATTTGGACTATTTCAGTGCTAAAATGAAAAATAATAAAACGAAACGGTGAGTGCTTCACATATTTGGGAACTAGATAAACTGAAAAATAACACTGGATACTATCTGTCAAACGACTAGACTGCCATGATTATTTCAGTTTACCTTTGATGCATTTGACAAACAACGGTTGTACTTTCTGGCCAAAGATATTCTATTTCTATAGATACCAAGATGCAATTTAATATAGCTGAAAACATGCGTGCGACAAGAAAATATTCTCTGTTTTCGTTTGGAGCACGCAAAAATTGATTTTGCATCTTTCTTAAGGCAAAAAGTCAAATATGACATTCACTGGGTAACCTTCATTTCACAAGTTTCCGAGTTGTCAGTGCTAGTTGTCAAATTAGATACGAGAAAATTAAATCTTTTAGGAGAGTAAGCATCGAGTTGTAGGCATGTTGAAAATGGTCTTAGAAATTAATATGTAGCGTAGGTATTTTAAAATAAGTAGGAAGCTGCTGAAGTAAATTATTAAGCGAGTAAGTAAGTAAGTAAGTCTAAAATGAAATGTATTTTGGGTGCTTCTTGTCAGAATCGATGTTACTTATATGTGACAATCGCCGTATTTTAGTACATTTTGGTATGTGTTGAAGAAACTTACTTGTGAAATGAGAGGGTACCATCTTTCGAGTTGGCTCCACAAACACAACAATATGAAACCATTTCTTAAACTAGGTACCAGTTCAGAAAAACACAAAATAGAAACACTTAACAACAAACAGAACAATAAACAGTAGACTGTAATAAAAATTTCTTCTCCCGTACGAAAAATAAAAATTCAAATGACAAGGCGATTTGACGTTTAAATGTCATGCAATTTAATTAGCGCGCTACGCCAAAAAAATAATTTTGACTTTTTGCCCAAAGAGAGATGACGTTAACACGGCAAAATTAGGTAGAAAAAGTGGGAGAGAAAAAGGCACGTCTTTTATGTTGGAAATAAGGTACGTATGCCGAATACATGGGATCTTGGTGTCTATTAGTATAGAATGTCTTTGTTTCTGGCTAATATTGACAATATCGGCATTTCCCCGGATACGTCATCATTTAAAAGGTTTAAAGGGCCAGCGTCTTAATGGTAGCTTTAGACGATGCGCTTTTTCGTGCATCTTGATGCATGCGTCGTAGCACAAACAAGCGCATGCCCGCCTGCATGTGTTACTTTATAGCGCACCAGACATTTTACCGAGAGGCAAGGTGACGCAAGTATGTCCCGAATCAGATGGGAATCTACTTGCATCATTCGTGCGCTACAATAATAATATTTTAATTTTGCAACGAAGAGGCTGCTTCCGTCACTTCAAGAAGTGCCATTGAAGTGAACTTTTGGTTTAAGTTCATGCACGATGGAGCTCCTGCTCATTTTACATCAGCTATTTGGGAACACCTAATCAAAACTTGCGAAGAAATGAAGAGAATCGTCATCTAATCTACTAGTGCACGTTTGGTTGCATAGCCAAACGAGGAACATATTTTAAGTTTGCCTAATTTTTTCACTAGATAGGCAGCCAAAAGTTAGAAAAGATGACTTAACTTGAAGCCTTTCCAAAATGTAAGACAAATTAAATAGCATTCCTTCCCTTTTTGCAACGAGTGCTGGGCATCAGTTATTAAGTTTGCTATTGTAGTAGTTCTCAAGTTGCCATCCAAACCGTAAAAATAAACAATGAGATATAATAAACCAAAACATTTTTTTAGGTTTTCAAAGATGTCTGTCAATTCTAATAAATTGTTCAAAGTACGTCGAAGACATTCTGATGAAATTTTTAAAAAACCAGCAACCATCCATCACCATTTTTTCTAACGAGCAATAGTAGCCCTTTTCTTTTAAAAATTCTCGAGTCCAACATATTCGTTCGCGTTTTTGTTCTTTGCTATTATAATAAAGGCAATAACAAAACGATCTGGACCTGCTCAAACAACTACTCCCCGGGCAAATACCCCGACAGGCATTGAATTATAGAGCAAGCCCTGTCGGACGATGTGTACTAGACGGCGGTGTATGTGCTACTCCAAATAGTAGATCGGAATCCATATTTGCAACTAGTGCAGTGAAACGAACTCCTGTTTAAATACTATGATGCATGAAGAAAAGGGCATGCGTTTTCTACCTTCTGTGGAATGCGCAAATGCATGCAATTACGCATGCATTGCCGCATCAAAAGATGCATCGTCTAAAGCCACCTTAACTTTGATGTTAGTTTAGATGCCTAAAATGTTCGCTGTGAGAAAAATAAAAAATACGGTTCAAATATTTTACGACAATCTTCGGGAAAATATGATTTTAAAAAATTGTGTAACGACCCCATTGTTCTAGAAACTTTGAAGTCAAATTGGGTGTCATTTACATTGGCAATTCTAAATGTGATTTCGCCGGTGATATTATCTGACGGAACACAACCATTGCTTTCAGCTAAAAATTTAAAATTAAAGGATATAATAGCATACAAACCTCGTCTATTAATCATTTTTTCACCGCATTTTTGACTATAGTATAATGGAGATTACTACAGGTAAAATCACCTTACTTTTTATGCACGTCACAAATTTTTACTATTGAGAGTCGCCTTACGTAAAATGACAAGTCATATAAATTGAATGTGCTAAAAAAGAATACAGAAATATTTGAATGTCTAAACACAACACTATTTTGTTGCATGATTGCCGCTGACGTTTCCCGGTTGACTTGACAGCTATTATTCTGAAAGCGTCAAGTTTCGTTAACTTTTGTTGTTTTTGGTGTTTTAAACCCTTGTTTTCTTTGGTCATCAACTTTTGCGGTAAATATCTGTTCTTTTGAGAACTAAAATAGTGCTCCTAGTTATTTATTATCGGTGTTGTTATTGTTATTGTTGGTATAATGCCCAAGTTCTTAAACAGTCGGTGTAAGGAGTTTGTAGCATTCCTTATCAACTATTTTGAAAGAGAATTGGAAAATAATGGACCCATATTACCATTCAATTCAATTAGAGAGGTAAATTGAATTTCAATATTTTGAAATTGAGTACCATAAACTCTTGTGGCAACAGTGCTGATATGAAGCCGGTGACGTGCATAAAAAGTAAGGTGATTTTCCCTATACATTATATCTGACTTATTTTATAACTGACAGCTATCACTTCAATAGTTTTGTCGCAATCAGAATTCAAACACGAACTGTGCTGAATTCAAAATGCTGCTGTAAAAGCAAGTACATGATGCGTATGTCAAATATCGGCTTCGCAATCGGATTTCGAGTTGTGTTGATATCGAATTGGATGTAAATGTAACTGAACGATATTACATATGATAAAATTAAGAAACAATAAATTGAATAGATAAATTGACAGCAGACTTGAACCATTATGCATATCACTACTTCACTTTGCTCTGTAACCAACCCTACTAGCATCCAACTTCACGACAGTTCCTGATCTATAAGTATTAGAATCAAGCGAACACACCTAGATCTTTTTATTCCTAAATTAAATGATTTTATCACAAAAAATTTGCAAAAGCATTTTTTACATTCTCTTCTCATAAACCACAACCTTAATCGAAATTTTCAATTATATACATCCCTATCGGTTTTAGAAGAATTCTAAACAGGCACAAGGCAGCGAAACCGACCCATATAAATTACTCCGTCGCAAATCTCTCCACTCGACAGCATGCACACTGGTTGTCCCGAATCACACAGTCGCTCACAAATAAATACAGGACACAACCGCTTAATTAAGGCAAATTTTTTTCATAAAAAATATTATAAACATCTTGTAGAGGCATATCACTTTACTTGTCAATCCCACACCTATTTATTGAGAAACTTTCGTAGGTCCTTAGTACATCAAGTAGGTGTAGTAGTTGTACGCCGCCAGTATCATCTGCACGTGTACGTATGTGGACGTGATGAAGAACAAATGCAAAATCACAAAACGAAGATAATCTTGTGCAACGACATGAGGAGTAGTCGGATCTTTACAAAACTCTTCAACTGGAAACCGGCCAGTTTTATAGAACGCCTCGAGGAATTTTTCTTTTTCTTCCCAACGTTTATAGAGCCATTGCGTAAGAGCCTCCGATTCTTGGGGCAATTCTTGACTAGGGTAGACTCGGTAGAAAAGTGTTGTTTTGCATGGGGGACGATTGCCGAAAATCATCTCGGGCAGACCTATAGGATCGCCATTTGGATAAGCGATTGTAATGTCTACGATCCAGCAAATTTTTGGTGTCTCGGATAAATCTAAAAGAAGCAAAATTGAACTTCACCTTTTGTAATCAAGCTAAATTATAAAAGTTCAAGCAGCCTGCTCATATCTGATCGATCGATTACTTAATTAATAAGTTAGTTACGTATAAAATGAAAATGCAGAAAGTACTGCACTGACCAGTTCTATAAGGGCTAAACTAGTGGTCTGCAGTTTCCATTTTGAAGGCAACTTATTTGATACCTATAAAACAAATCTTGTTCATTGGAAGTAACGCACGTAGAGACATGTCATGTTTAGTTCCATAATTCAATGCCTGGCAGGGGTATTTGCTCGAACGATCCAGTATCACTCATAAAAATATGCATTTTACTATAAAATCAAACACCCGAAGAAACAGAATTTCTCTTCAATAATTAATTTTAAGAATCCAATTATTAAACAAATATCTATTAGTACAGGAAATGCATTTCAACATGAGCAAAATCGAAAATTAATATGTGCCTGTTTCGGTCAACCATTAAAAATAGAAAACTCATTCCATAAACTGTGTCGGTAGTACAAACGCCCGCCATAATTACGCATAATTTAAGATTAATTTGAAGTAAGAATCAATAAACCTAGTAAACATTAAACAACCACTCTTTATAAGTGAATTAAACTACCAATTCCAACGTAACAGAGAGCATTTTTCACCACATACACGGTGTCCCAACGAAAACTTGTACCCCCATAAAACTCGGCAAAATAAACGTTTTGACAAAAATCCAAAAACACGTCGATTTTTATAATCAATTTTTACGCAATAATCATTCTTGAAACTCTAGCCCTGTGCAGGGGGGTAGCGACCCCCCGAAATTTTTAAATGGGACGGGGGGTCAAATGATCCCTACTTTGGAAGGGTTTTTCATTACTTACACAACAGTATTTGTTTTATTCAATTCGATCAATTTGTTACCGAGAAATTACTTCTTGAAGTTTCCAAGTTAAAAAATTAATAAAAGAACAAAAAGGTTTAAACTATCGAATGTATTGCTCGAAATGACCTCCACCAATTGTCATACAATAATACATTCTGGATTAAAATCCAGATCTTGCATTTCTCAATACCTCAGGAGTTATTAGCCGGCATTCTTCTTTGGAATAAACCATTTTGATTTAGTAGATAAACACGATTTTATACTGTGGCGAATAAGTTTATTTTGACATTTGTTCTGGTGTTCTTTTGTTCTTTCTTTTTATTCTTATTAGTTTACTTGATTTTGTTACTTTTCCATTCTAATACATTCGATAGTTTAAACCTTTTTGTGCTTTATTAATTTTTTAACTTGGAAACTTCAAGAAGCAATTTCTCGGTAACAAATTGATCGAATTGAATAAAACAAATACGGTTGTGTAAGTAATGAAAAACCCTTCCAAAGTAGGGATCATTTGACCCCCCGCCCCATTTAAAAATTTTGGGGGGGTCGCTACCCCCAGCACAGGGCTAGAGTTGCAAGAATGATTATTGCATAAAAATTGGTCCCCTTTGATATAAAAATCAACGTGTTTTTGGATTTTTGTCAAAACGTTTATTTTGCAGAGTTTTACGGGGGTACAAGTTTTCGTTGGGACACCGTGTATAATAATTACTAATAATGCAAGCTCATGGTGGTTATACAGAAGCAAAAGAAAGGAAACCAACATTTATAAGGACATACTTGAAAAACATTTGGGATGGCCCAAACAGAAATGCAACTTGGTACTTGGAAGAGTTGAAAATCAGAATAAAAACAGTGTTATGTTAAGGATAAACCGTAACAAAACTTATTGCATTCATTATCTCCACAAAAACAGTAAACTTACCTTTAGAAATTGAAGAATTATTATTTTTTATTGCAGTGTGGGGCCCTACGATACTCATTATAGCTTGGAGAGCACCCACTCTGGGCAGTGAGACGTAATTCAATATCGGGAGGTTGTTTTTAAGAGCGTATCGATGAGATATTGCCTTCCGTTTCCTCAAGAAACCCCCCTCGGGAAACAGCACCATCCATTTCCGTTTTCGAGGAATATAAGAAGTCATTAAATGGTTAACTAAAGCTTGCAAGGAAGCATCTCGGTTTTTTCTTCCCTAGGTCGTATTAAAAAGAATTAAATAAAATAAGAGGAATGTCCAGAAAATTGCTTACAGACATGATGAAAAAATCTTGGTGAATTACACTAACGATCCCGAAATTTGTATATTTGAATACGTTGTCCATTATCCACATTAAATTGGGAAGAATTTGCTTTCGGGTGTTGAAAGTGGCCATCAGGAATGGCACATCACCTGTGGATTGGTGGTTCGCTATCACTAAAGTCCGATCGTCCAAACATTTTGTAATATCATCTCCCACTTCAACAACTACAAAATATACAGTAATTATTTTAAAGCTTACCCCGCATCCAGCATTATGCAAAACACAGATTTATTGTCTGCCATTGATTGTGATAATTAGGTACTGAACAGATTTCAGTGACATTTATCATGGCTAAAATTACAGTGAAAATAAGGTAACCACAGTGAAAGCAGAAAAAGAAAAATTGAGCCGGTACTTATATGGACGTACCGTCATGGATAAGAGCAAAGAAATTAAAAGTTAGAAAAATAGATTACAGCAACATGAAAGGTACAATTTTAGGGAAAATTAATTATCGGTAGTCATAACTCAAGAGTTGGATACTATACTTTATCTGCAAGAACTCCTAGGTAGTTGCACTGTTAAGGCTAGATTAAACTCTTTATTCAGGATAAGTGTGCACCAACAGTAGTCCTTGAACGAACGTTGCCATAGAAACGTATAATATAAACACGATTTCTTGGATTCTTCTGAGAAGTAAATATAAATTTGACGTTTTCACAGCTAAGTCAATACTCTAGAATAGGGACTTTTGGATTGGCTATAGTCCTTTGAATAATGGATGAATTTGACGGAATGAAATAAAAATGACTGAGGCAGAGTTTGAGAGGAAGGATGCAGTGAAGAGAGATTTAAGACAACTGAAGGCAGGGAATTTGACAGTACTAGCAAAGAACAAGACTAAATGGCGAGATATAACACACATAGTCCTAGACCTACAGGGCCTTTAGAGCTCTTTGATATAACATATAAAATTAGTGATTTTATTACGAATTCGAAAATGCAAAAAAACGTAGAAGTTAATTTAAAAGAAGCAGGTTACATACATACTACATACACTTCATGGTGAAATATGTATGGGTTATACTACTTTTAGATTACTGGTATCTTTTGTATAACAATTGTAACAAAAAATCAAATAATGAGCATATAAAAAATAAACCAGGACATTTGATAACTTATCAGCAGATGGGAAAATACTCCATTACTATACTTATAAATGATTATAAAAAAATCAATAAAGCCAGGTATCTTATCTATCAAATTAAGGCATTCTGTAATGTAGCAGAAAAATTACAGCGTGTACTTTAAACTGCTCATACCACAGCATTCTTATATACAATAATTGCGTGTTACACAATTTTGTAAAGTTTATCTTTTCCAATAAAATACCAGATATAGACTAAACAATGAGTCATTAGCAATTCACAACCTCCTATTGCGATTATTATCCTACATTAGTAATAACGTTGAACAAATACCTTCATAACCTGCGGACCAGCTCCACATGGACACCATAGCCAGCAACCAATGAAAGAAGTACCCCTCTATCCTCCAATACACATCGGGATTTAATTTTCTAAGTGGCGAAAAGAGCACCATCCATATTACGTACGTCGGTATACAATATGCATTATTTAGTAGTATAAAACACAGCCTTAATATAGCCTTCGGTAAAATATACCAGTTCCTAAAATACATCATAAACTAAACATAACGAATCTAACTAATTACTATACTTTGCAGATGTATGCAAAAGTCCCACATATAATAAGATACACTATCTATAATCCTTTATCTTTTATACACAACAGACAGTGATTAAACAATTCATTTTAAACATTATCACACAATTATAGAAAAGAAGTTCTTGATTCTTGAACATAACCTATTATATAATTTATTTTAATTAAACCGAAATAAAAATGTGATAAATTAACATATATACTCACTCTGTTAAGCACCGTATATTTTCCATTTCATGGATTTTTTCTTCTCTATTTACATTCCATAAAAAATTACGTCACTCATAAAAATAAAAATTTTAGGTTAGAATCATTTCAAAAATCACTGAATTTTTCTTAAAACACGATTCTCAACCAACAGTTAACAACCAACTCTATACAGAATGTCTATCACACGCAATTCAAATTTGCCAAACAAATCTTAAATATTTGTAAAAATCTAGCATTACAGGGTTCCAATCTCAACTTTTACGTCACGTAACTATCACTGGTACACATTTCTTTTTTATTGCTATTGTTAAAGTTCCGGCTAATTACAAAGTTCATATTAACACGCACAAAGATGATTTAAATTCGATGGTATTGTAGCTTTATTGTTATTGATGTTATTCAAAACAAAAAAAAATTATGTCACTACGCCAAAAAACGAGTTAATTTGCTCGTGTTGGTTGTGATCAGAATTCAGAAAAGTAGTGACCAGTGTCTACGCAACCGTCAGACGGTAGCATTAGGAAAATAAAACCATGACCATGAGCTGGGAAATCCGTGCCATGAGCATATAAATACTGTACTGCCGTCCTAAGGAAGAAGGTCCGAACTGAAAAAACTCACTTTTGAGATATTGATCATTTTGTAAATTTTCCTATAGCATCCTAAATTTTCACTGTATCGGTTTCAAAATCGGCATAACTGGTCCAAATATTAAGTATTACTTAAACACTTAATAGAAATATCCTCACTCAAAGATTTTTGAATTTATGGCAGATCGGACTTTTTCGTAGATAATAATTGTCAGATAGGACTAGTTTTATGTAATTTTCGTATATTTTTCCGTTTATCTAGATAGTTTTTTAGTACGCAAATTTTGAAACTGTTGATCCATGTGAGAAAGTTAATAAAGGGTGGAGGGGAGTCTACAAATTCTCACAAACCCAATTTGTTTATTAAACGTTTAGTAAACAAATTGGGTTTTTGAGAATTTGTAGACTTTTACAACCGCTCCTTTTTATTAGTACCCCAAAGTGTAATAAGTATATTTAATACAAAACATTTTAAAAGATTTATAATTTATTTTATGATTATAATGCACAAGATTATAAAATGCCATGTACATATACTTCAAACAACTACACAGCTACTACTTTGCCTCTTATCCCATCTCACACGTCACCGTCGATAACACTGGTGTTGGTTGCCAGATTTTCCCAGAATATCAAGCGATTTGCAGGCAATATTGGTTTTAGCTTATCCACGAGACCATTTTTTCTCATGACTGATATGCCCCTACATTCGGTACGTGCCTGCGGTTTTGGAATCTCCGCTTGTTTCAGCTTAGAAATCGTAAAATTTACCTCCCGAAAATCTTCATTGAAGTCCGTCTGATATTTTAATAAATGACTTCCTCTAGTAAACATCATCCAAATTATATCGTGTAAACACACACGTGGTTCAGTCCTTTGCAATTTGTATTTTGAAGAATAATCCTTCCAGGTAGAAAATTGACCGATGCCATATCAACAGTCAACTCTCATCCGTTAACGTACATTGACGAGGATAAAGATATAATTTGACTATACTGACTCCATCAAGTTTCTTCATGGGGACACAAGAGCAACGATCGTGTTTGCTACCGGAAACAAGAAATGCAAACAGGGAAAAAATCCTTAAACTTTGGAAAGAACGTCAACGTATCCTCGGATGTTTTTGGAAAATTAGGGTTTCTGATTATATGCAGCAATTAAGGACGGCCCAAATTAATAAGTGCCAATCGTCAACGAACAAGTTTAAAGTTCTACAAAATGACCAGGAAGCACCCCGTTTAAGCTGGGAAATGGTAAAAATCACAGAAGTCTGCCAAGGACGAGATGGAAAGATAAGGGCATGCGAGGTTCAATTGCCCAACAAAACAAAATTGAGAAGACCTACCTATTCAGCTACTGTATCAACTGGAAATTGGCGACGCCGCCGCCGTGCGGGAGGATGTAGAAAATCATGAGCATTACTAATCTAAGCGGGCAGTTTAAAAAAAATTAATGAATGACATATACCAAATTTAACGAATTCAGAAAATAATAGTTGTATATAAAGTTAGACTGAAAGCAAAGGTGTTTCACGTACGATTTAACATAAAAAAGCAGCAGATTGGACAGTTTAGCTTAGTATCATTAGATAGGACCTTTTATGTATATAACACGCATTCATTTACTTAGCAATAAAGTCCTAACTACTGAACAAAGAAGCAGATCGGACGTTTTAATTTAGTAATCGTAGATAGGACTTTTTTATGTAGCAATACTACCTCGGTGTGTAGATCGGACAATAAACTTAGGCGATTTTCATAGCTTTCTGGTGCACTTAGGACTTTCTTGCTTTGTAGAAAGAGAGAAAACATTGTACTGTTACTGATTATGTCAAGAACTAAAAATCGGAAAATTTGCAGTTCGGACCTTCTTCCTTAGGACGGCAGTGTATGACTGTGATGTATAATCAAAGAATAAAAAATATAGGCATATAATTATCAAGATAATCAATTACATAATTATTAAATATTAACTAACAATTTATATGGATATAAGCATCCCTAACAGTCGTAGGGGAATGCGACTGCCAATTTTTGAGGATTCTAACTCTGCAATTGGTGGGTATGGCAAACTGCGGGATTTTAGTTTCCAGTCCACTATTCCACAAAAGTTGCGCCGAGAGGAATATTTTTTAACGAACTGATGGGTGGTCCAGCGCTCCTATTTGCTTTCGGTTCCGCAAGTTCGCAAGTTCTATGGTCAAAAACATAGGCAAACCATGGATCATCCAAGATGTTTTTTGTAAACTCAATACAGTCCCCTCGTTCTAACAAACTCAAAAAAACGCTCCATTCGTGGAGTGCTAAAACGCTCTTTACCCATTTTCACTTTTGTAGATAGGTAGAAATCTTATACGAATATGTAGACACCCGCTTCAGCTCTCCGAAATAATTTTTTCACCAGGAGCTCGTTCAGATTCAACATAGACTATGTACAGGAACCATAGCCGATCCCAAGCGGTAGAGCAGACTGCCAGATTTTAGTTCCCAAGGGATTATACGATAATAAATAAGCGTCTGCAATTTTTTCATATCAAATGTCTCTGACTCGCTCCGACCCGATAGCATCCGCTCAATTGACGATGACCTGACAAATTTGTAGTTTTTAAAAATTAAACAGAGGAATACAACAAAAGAAGAAGTCGATTCCAAGATTGAACCAGAGTCCGTTGGATCATGAGGTCAAAGTACTAGTCATCATGTCCTGCAGCAGGAGCTATTTGCAATTGCTTCCTGGAACAAAGTTGAAAGACAGGTATTTAATATTTATTCTACAACTGGGTGTCTCCGGAGGGGTCTGAACGCGCCCTGAAGTGAACATCTCATACGTCAAACTCAAATGTCAAACGTCATATTAATCTAAAAAGTTGGCGTCTAACCTCATTCATGCTGTTATAAGTTTTGCTTATAGATGCCGTAAATTTGTGGCCAAATGTCCCCTATGAAGTTAACAAACAATACTGCTGGTGACGTGAGTGATGGAGATGTTTCGGGAGCAGAATCCGAGCGTTCAAATACCAGTCGCGAAAATGATGGGGCTCGGGACTCTAGCGAAGACGAAGCCGATTCTGATGATTCATCTGAAATGGATGAAGGGGAGTGTGAAATACGTCGCAACGAATTATTACAGCACGTACAAGACTTAGAAGGTCAATTTAGTTTATTAAGAGAGCAACTTTATCATGAGCGCATAGCGCAAGTTAATCATCAACTCGAAGAAGTACAATTAGGTAATTTAAATCTCAACGAAGTGGAGTTGCAACTACTCATGGACGTACATTTTGTTATAGGCAAATCACCCGAGTATTTGAATAAACTGCAAGAGTTGCACGATAACATGCGTAGCCGCACCGAAGTTGCAGGTATTTTGAGACAACTACGTTTAGCAAATATTCGAAATAAATATGAAGCTGAAGAGCAAGCAGCGAAACAAAATTTTGAAAGTGAAAAAAGCCTTGCTTGGGATTACTACAATAATGAACTACAAGAAACGATCAAACGTCTTGAAGAAGATAGACATAACGTAGAAATTAATTGGGGCGACGATGGCGAATGGGGTTCAAGATCGAGGTCGCGCTCGAGACGAAAGGCTGTTACTGTTTCTGGTCCATATATTGTTTATATGTTAAAACCACAAGATATAATGGAAGACTGGACACTGATAAGAAAAGCATTAAAGAGGACACCATAGATCGTATGCAATTTAATTATGTATATATATTTTAGTTTTGAATGGAAGTTTTGTTTATTTCTTGCATCAACTGAGGATTCAGACTGTTTATTTTGTAGATTGTAATATATTTTGTAATTTGTATTATTATACACATTTTGTTAATTATGAAATTTATTACAAAAGTAATGAAAACCATTAAAATGTCCTTAGTAAATTTTCAGATAGAAGAATTCGGCATATGTACTTTGTACATTTCAAGCAAAAATTTTTAGGATTATTAGATTATAAATAAAGCAGGTAAAATAAAATTTAACATTTATATTTGATGGCAAAATCTGTATAATTTCTGTAATGACCACGTACATGATTCTATAAATTACTTTCAACCAAAACCCATCATTGCATTTGTAAAAAAAATTATAAATAAAATTATCTAATTGGTAACCCAAGTAAAACAAACAAACTTGTACAACTTAATAAAAATAGAATAATTTATTAAAAAACTAAATGGAAGAAATTATTTCATCAGTGCCTGCACTACTGCCTTTGCATTTAGGGCTTTCAAGTCCGTGTAGGTTTGACCGGTGCCTACAAAAACTATCGGCTGGCCCGTTATGTAAGTCATAGAAATGGCTGCACCCACCTGCAATAAATGATTTTAGTTGAATACAAAAACTGGATTGCTCTACCGAAAAGCTGATTTTGAAAGCTGTTTTGCCAAGATGGCAGCACACAAAGTCGCAAACTTAGTATGTTATTGGCGATATGAAACTAATAAAGTCAAATTTGAAAAATGTAGGATTTCTTTCAGAGTAAACCTCCCAATTGTCGGTGTTAGTAGCGTAAGAATAACTGCCTATATATTTGTACATACCTTGTCGTCTATGGTATCAAACTTTGTCAAAACAATCCCATCGATCTGGTGCGGATTTGCATTAGTGGTATAAGAAAAATCTGCCAGAGCTTGATTGAACTTCACGAGCTGGTCCACAGCTTCATTCCCAACCAACGCCTCCCCAACAAACAACACCAAATCAGGTTCGTTCACTTTAATCAACTTTGTCAAAGCCCTCATTAGGGGCTCATTATCCTGCATTCTTCCTGCGGTGTCAACAAGTACAATATCAAACTTCATATCCCGAGCGTATCGTATGGCTTCCATCGCTATTCCAGCTGCATCTTTTCCATAACCTTTTTCGTACAATTGGACCATGGTTCGATTTTCGTGCTCTTCAGGTGGATGTAAAGCGTTTAAATGTTTTGTGTGGGTGCGCAACTGTTCAACTGCACCAGCTCTGAACGTATCGCAAGCAGCAATAAGCACACGCATGTTATTTTCAATCAACCAGAAACAGATTTTCGCCAAATTTGTTGATTTTCCAACTCCATTTACCTGCAAGGTTTTCTGTAAAACAGTTAAAATATTTTTCACGATACTTACACCGCAGAACACCATGACATAAGGCCTTGCATACTTCTGGGCCTCCATGCAATCACGTAGAATGTCAACTCTCCTTTTAGGACTTAAAATTTGCACCAAAGACTCAGTTAAAGTTGTTTTTACAGTCCTGGCAACGCTATCAAAAGTTCCTAATATTTTTCCTTCTAATTTAGCTGCCACAGAATCGCACAACTTGATCGCAATATCAGCAGCAACATTCTTGCCAATTAAATGATCTTTGAGTTTGTCCAAAACTGGTTTCATATCGTTCTGAGACAAGTTTTTAGAACCGACGAGACCTTTAAGCAAGGAAAACATTCCTCCTTTCGATTTGGTTTGCTTCTTTTCAGCCTGAATAGGGATTTCTTCATCTTCCTCATCTTCTTCACTTGAAGACTCTACTTCCAAATCTTTAATTGTTCCTTTCATCTGACCGATCAAACGAGTATCGGGAACGAAATTATCTTGCACGTCTTCTGGTCTATCGGTAGTTCTTTCTAAATTTTGCAAATCCTTCGTAGTGCCACCCAAATCCCACACCCTAGGTTTTTTACTGCCTTTATCTTTTTCTGAGGAAGCTTTGGGACTCTTCCTAAAAACATAGGGTATATAGAGTTTTATACAACTAAGCATAACTCAGGTTTTTAACATAAATAATGTGTCAAATTGCAGAACCTTAAGAATGTAACAACTTTTGCCAAAATAGCTTCAAATCCCATAAACGCTTTTTGATTTTAAACGACGTGTTGAAGATAATTCATTATGCCTCTTATATTAATCCATGTGCATCAAGAAACTGTAGAAAGTTTCAATAATAACTGTAGTGCCAGTTTTTTAACTGCGCAAACACTTCTTGTTGATGGAGCTGTTTGCACAAAACGTTTCTCTAAACATAATACCAAATCACTTTCTACCTACTTATATTTTCTAAATCATTTTTAGGGCTTGTTCAACTCCTATGAAGTTTTAATGTTAACTGCAAATTAAAAACGAAACAAATATATTTTTAATTGATCACAAGTCTGCTATTTAATTAATGAATTAATTTAAATGTACGGTATCTGAAAATCTCATATACTTAATGGTATAATAATAAACTTGGAAAAACTAAAACAGCTGCATTAATGTTTGACAATTACTCTTAGAATTTAATTAGAATAATTTTTTATTGAACCCTTGTCACATTGTCGTAGTTAACAATACGAATTATTAATTAGGACTATCAATACCTTCATTGTTGTCTTTGATAACCACACTTCAAAAGTTTAAGACTTTAAGAGGACCCGCGTATATCTACTGAAAAAATACTGAACCATTGTGTAATACCTCGGGTAATACACATATGGTATCTATGATGATTAATCTGTGCTTATACACCAATGACCCCAGTGTTCAACTCATTTAAAAAAAGTGCTCTAAATAATATGCATAATTTACATATTACAAAAAAACTAAAACAAGGTGAGCTGCCAACAATACAAGGCCAATCTTGAATAATTGTAATACTAATTCACTCACTTTGTATCACCTTTTTTCTTGTTCATTTTTTGGGCAAATTTCAGGCGATTTGCTACCAAAACTTCATCATCAGCAATACCATTCTCTGGAGCACATTTTGGAGATGCGGGAGCAACTTTAACTGGCTCTTCAGAAAAATTAACCTCCTTCTTTTTTGGCGGTTTTACTATCTTCTCTTCCCCTTTACGTTCAATCATAGAAGCAACAGTTTTCTTAGACTTCACAGATTCTTCAAATGTGCGCATGGATTTCGGCGCTTTAGATTGATTCTTGGCCCATTTCTCAGCTGTTTGTACGGTAGCATTGTATTTCTCGATGAAATCGAATTCTTGAAAATACCTCCGGTCAGATAAATCATTTTTGTATTTGTCCCTAAAGGCTAAATGAATATCGTTTAAGAATTTGTCTACATAAGACAACTGCAGAATTTTTTGATAAGCCACCACAAAAACTAGATCAAATTCATTGTCTAGTTTGTATTGAAGAGTCAACCCATTGTGGTCGAAAGTGTTACTTCCCGTACGTTCCTAGAAATAGGCAAATATGCAGCAAGTATTACATTACCCAGAATTTCTCAACCAACTTACTTGCAAAATTACGCTTCTTATTAGTGCATTCACTGATGGGGTAAAAATTTGACTAGTGGTTTGGAAGCACCACAAAACTATGCCCCCTTTACTGAATATAGTAAATAAGTCCAGCATATTTACTTACACCGTATTTCCTACGAACACGTCGTCACAGAACTGTCATTGTCTATTACATTGTCAGATGTTCACTGTCATTTTGAAATTTTGTGTCTTCCCGTCGATAAAATCACCATCTACAAAATGCACCATAGAGAGTTTGTAGTAAGAAGCTCTAGTTTGTAGGCCTCCAGAGTTCTCATCTAATTCGGGACCTAAGTGCCTCCGTCATACGTCAGATTTCATTCCAAACAAAACAAAAGCACGTGCCATTTGACGTTTATCGATATTATTTAGAACGTCTTAAACTAGTTTTTGCAATATAATTATAGACGTTTTGCAGTGAAAACAGTTTATTTTCAATTTGTGTGTTGGGCTTACGCGTAAAAACTTGAAAACAACTATATGTAATTATAATTATATTTCAGAGGTTAAGTTAAAACGTCAGAAAGCACGTGGCTTTGTTTTGTTTGGAATGAAAATCTGACGTTTGTGACGCGCCACTTATCTCCCGAATTCGGGAGATAAGTGGCGCGTCACAAACGTCAGATTTTCATTCCAAACCAAAGATGTCTTTGTTCCAAACAAAACAAAGCCACGTGCTTTCTGACATTTTAACTTAACCTCTGAAATATAATTATAATTACATATAGTTGTTTTCAAGTTTTTACGCGTAAGCCCAACACACAAATTGAAAATAAACTGTTTTCACTGCAAAACGTCTAGAATTATATTGCAAAAACTAGTTTAAGACGTTCTAAATAATATCGATAAACGTCAAATGACACGTGCTTTTGTTTTGTTTGGAATGAAAATCTGACGGATGACGGAGGCACTTATGTCCCGGATTTGCACACCACAAGTGTCTCCGTCATACCATTGAATATCTACATATTCAATGGTCATACGTTAAGATTTTCATTTTAAGTAAAACAAATGCACGTGCCATTATTATAATTATTACTATTTTTATTATTTGACGTTTATCAGTGTTATTTAAAACGTCGTAAGCTAACTTTTGCAATATAATTATAGAAGTTTTACAGTAAAAACAGTTTATTTTAAATTTCTGCGTTGCACTTACGCGTAAAAACTTTAAAACGACTATAATTATATTGTATACGTTAGGTTAAAAAGCCAGGTAGCACATGGCTTTATTTTGTTTAGAATTAAAATGTGAGGAGCCACTTTTGTGATGAATTCCAAAACGCGGCCTTATTATTAGAGCTGTTGCGAATCTGTAGGTTCAAAACGTTAAATAAGTATGTATTGAAACATTTAACAAAATAATATTACAAATAATTGTGGCCCTCTTCTGGCTGACGGCCTCCGCTTAACTGGCAGGGACCACCTGAAATGCTGAAATGAAAGAACACCTTTTTTGTCAGGACGACACTCTAGCCACCTGGTTATGCAAGCTACTACTACCACAGGCTTCTCTGCGCTATGGATGAAGTAGGTAGTAAAAGAAAAATTAGCTTTATAAATATTTGAGCATGCGCTTAAAAAGGGTTACACTTCGATTGAGTCTCCTCTTCCTCTCTCGTACTCTATGGTTTATATCTTGGAAGAGGGAGGAACAACAAAGCAGATGTTTGTGTTACCATTTTGGCACCAAAAAGGGGCGTAACCTAAATTTCTTAGTCTCTTTACTCCGTAACGTAGAATAAAATTCGTAAAGTGATATTACTAATTGCAATATTGCAAAAGTTTCTTTCATTATGTTGAGTTAAATTATATGAATTCTAAAGAGTAACCTGGTTTTACCAATTTGTTTGGCACCAAAGCTGCTTAAATTTTGGGAACACTCAAGTGCACGGCAAAGATCCGGACGTTGTGTATCCATACTCTATGTTTATATTAAATTTATAACCTAACAATGCTTCACATCACAACCACTTATTTAGGGCTGCGACATTTGTAAAAAGAAGAAATTAAATGTGTAATGTTTAAAAATGACCAAGCGTTCGGGATACTACGGGAGCAATGCTCATAATAAGAAACCAAAATTGGGTGATGAATTGGAGGATTTATGGGGTGAAGATTTGGATATATCAGCAATCGACGAATGTTTTAAACTGGCTACTCAAGTTTGCGAACAGGTTAAAATTTACTTTTGTCATTAATTATTATTCTTCTTCTCTTTGGTCTGTAACCCTGAAGGAAGCAAGCAAACTCGTGTGTACGCTGTTCTACGGGCAGGTAGTCAAAACCGATCATTACGTAGTTCATTATGAATTGGTTAGCCCTCAGGAATTGTCTGCAAAATGCATGAGTGTATACTGTTTTGGCGTGTGGAGCAAACTTATAAAGAATTAATGCAATTTAATTAGCACGCATGATTTTTTGACTATCTGTCTCCTAGACTCAAATCATCATTTTGATTTGTTTAATTATTCATACTGAATTAACTAATAGGATAACGTGAGAGTAACGCAAGTAAATGATGCCTCAATTTTGCCATCATATAATGCATTTCGAGACCTCAATGGAATGTTCACGTCCACGCAAGACGAAAGGAGTGCTCCTTCAACTAGCAAAGCCGCAAATAAAATGTATTCTAATATAAGATCTGGTTATAAAAGAAATTACAATGAAGTAGAAGATAAAGTACAAAAGCTTGAAACTGCTCTTCAAGCTAAAGAAGGTGAAGTTACAATCTTGCGAGGCAAGTTACAGAATATTAAAAGTACGATGGAAGCAGAGCACGCCAAGAAACAAAAGGAATGGTCCGAGAAATTGTCAGCGACTGTGAAAGATATAAACGCAGTGAAGACGGAATTAGAATTCAAGGTCTTATAGTATTTTTGTTATTTGTGTACGGTATAATTTTTTTGCTTTTAGAATTTGGAGATTATGAACTTGAAACAGAAAGTTGCAGAAGTATCCAAATTTGCTAACGGTGATGTTAGCTTCACTCAAAAATTGATAAAAGTTGAAACGTATGTGTGTTGAATTTTTCATATTTACAATCAATTTACATAATGAAGTTACAAACTGAATGAAATAAATAATAGTTTCTAAATAAAAACTACAATAAAGCATACAAATTAGTAAGAACTGTGGCTTTCCAGTAGGGGTAGTAGTTGTTTGAACTGTCCAATATCATCCACTACACATTATTTTTATTTTATTGCTTTTTTTTGAATTCCTTGTAAGCTTGTAACATTTCTAGGTGACTTTCTACAAGTTACTTACTCTATGTCTGAAGTATAGGTACATTTTTTCTAACAATAGTAAGTTAGAAAATAAAAAAATTGTAATTTCTCAAAACAAAATTAATCGAGGGAAAAAGATCTAATCATGTTTTCGAAAGACAGATATTTTAGTACTTACTTAGATCCTTAACAAACTATACAGGGTCCTCAAAATATTAAATCAAAATTGCTAAAACTTTTTAATGGAACTATGTATTATTTTATTTTGGAATTATACGAAAAATTTTAGGGTAACTATGCAACATATACAGGTGGGCCAATAGTTTGTAGTTGGCCCATATCTCTGGTTCTATTCAAGGTATCAAAATAAAATTTTACACGTATGTTGAGAACCCCACGAGACATCTGATAAAATTATTTTGGTGTATACAGGATGTTCACAATCTGAACACCAAACAAAAGTTATGTTTTTTTAAATGGAACGCCCCACATTTGTTTGCATATTTGAATTCTCAATAAAATTTTATGAAAGATGGTGTACTACATGATGGGGTTTAGAGTGGGCGATTTTAAGATATTACCATTTTATCGCCAGTGTGGACCCAACTTTGAGGAGCTGCTGACATCTACTGGTCGAAGCTATTTAAGATTTCTTTATTGGACTAAGTTCAAAGACTGCTCTATTTGTAAAATACTTGAGTACTTTTGTCACAAAACTTAATATCATACAGGGTGGACAGCTTACGCAATATGCATTTTTTCTTAAAAATTTCAAATGGAACACCCCATATATTTCCATATTTGATAGACAGTTTACTAAGCTTTTGATTAATGTAGATATTGTTAGGTCTGCGACTGACAGTTTCAATGGAATTGAAAATTGAACGGTAAAATGTAGTAATTTGACCGGTAGTTTATTCGTTTCTCCCATATTTTAGTGCCCAAAACACAAAATATGATTTCCATTTTGTTTCTGGAAGTTGATTTCACATCGAGACAAAAAGTTTCATCACCAGATTGCTTCTTCATGATCATATTTTTAAATAAATGGTAACTTATTAAACCTAGGTATAAATTGAAACAAGGAGTGCCATGGAAGAAAACCGTCCTTTCAAGAAGTAATCTTGCAATGAGATTTCTTGTGCCAGTGTAAACTCTGTTCGCTAAATTTTCTGTAAAAACAAAGTGTAAACATTTTTCTGAGTTTTGGGTAGCAAAATTGGGGAAATTCCACAAAACTGGTACAAAATTACGCCAAAAATCTCAATTCTTTCTTAATGTTCAATCTTTATTTCTGCTTAAATTATCGGTCGCAGACGTGCCAATATCTGCATCAGTCAAAACCTTAATAAACTGTCTATCAAACCTACAAATAATATTCGGGGTGTTCCATTTAACATTTTTGAGAAAAGCTCCATTTTGCGCAATTTGGCCACTATGTACAATATGAACTATTTTCAAAAAAGTGTTAATTGATTTTGCAAATACAGTATCCTCTGAACCTAGTCCAATAAAAAAAATCATAGTTAGTTTTGATCAGCAGACGTCAGTAGCTCCACAAAGTTGGGTTCACACTGGTACTAAAATGGCCATATCTTAACATCGCTTACTCTAAACTCCACCGTGTAGCATATCAACTTTCATGAAATTTTATGGGGAATCCAAATATGTAAACAAATGTGGGCCATTCCATTTAAAGAAACATAACTTTGGTTGGGTACGTAGCACGTGAACATCCTGTATATATCAAAATAATTTTAACAGAAGCTTCGTGGGGTTCTCCACACACAAGTAAAATTTCATGTTGTTATTTTGAATAGAATCAGAGATATGGACCGACTACGCACTATTGGCCCAACCTATACAGGGTGGCCTACTGCACTCTAGTATGCAAAGGTGATTATAGTTTAGTAACAGAACACATGATGCAAAACAATAGCAGTGAAAAAATAACCAAAATGTAGTCGCTATGAGTCAGTATATATACTTTCTTAGAGCAATAAGCTTTTTCTTTATTTTAGAAAACAGAATATTGTAAAATCGGGGCCATCGAAATTATGCAAGAAACTTGATGAACCCAAAATGCTACCTAATGTGCAAGAAAGTTTGTATACCTTATCAAAAGTATGCTTGCAATATTTTCTCTGATGTTTATTTTAGAATTTCCATTGAAAGATTTGGTGCCTCCTACAATATTCAATGTCTGTAGTGAAGAAGTATTTAATTCCATTAAAGATTGTAGTTTGGATGGCGTTAATGTTGCGACTCTAAATTGTGTTTCTCCAGAAATTCATTTGATTTTAAATATGGATATGAAAAAACTCGAGGAACCAGAAACTAAACATCTTCTAGATAAAGTAAGGTCGAATATTTTGATTCCAAAAATGTTCTGTTTGTGTTGTTGTTAGGTGTTGTGTGCAATACTTCAATTGTTGCATAATTTTCATAATTTTTTGAAAGCGTTAGAGGAACGGTTACCTGAAAATTCTATAGAGAAAGATATTTGGAAATTTGAGAAAGGGTCGCTCATTATTGAAACTGATATATGTGTGTTTGATACCAGGTGGGTTTAGCGAACACCGGTTGTTACAATTTTGTTCAGTTTATAAACTTTTCCAGGAAAACAGCTGAAAATGAAGTGGGTTACAGTGTCAGGCCCGGTGTAGCTTTCTTAGCAGTCCTGTTGCCGTTTAATACATATGTCAGAAAATACATAACAGAAAATGGTTCATTAGAAATTTTAAAAAATAGGCCCGATAGTTATAGCCGATTTTCTGATTTAATGCTGTCTTGTGTGAGACTTATTAGGAAATTGGTAGGTGAAAAAATACTTTAGTTTTTCTTTGATATAAGTTATTTTCTTGCAGAAGAAATCTAAAGAATGTTCTGGTTTTTTATGTGCCGTAACAAAATTATTAACAAGTTTACAATACTGTGAAGTAAAAAATTGGTAAGTGTTTGTACGAGTTTTTATTAAATAATATGGTGAATGAAAATATTAAAAAATAGCTTTCACATTAACAAAAACTAGCTACATTCACCTTATTGTTTAATCAAACCTTATAAATACCTACATAAAGATATCTTTTCTCTGAAAATTTTAGCGAGTTAATTTTTGAAATATTTCGCGAAATTGTCCTGTCAAAGCCAAGTTCCAGAGTTGTGTTAGAAATTAGTTCTTTATTGAAATATTCATCTCAAAATATTGATTTTGTGAATATGCTTTGTCAAGAAAAAGTGCAAGGTGGTCGTCCATCAACTGATTTTCAAAGTAAGTTCTTGTATTTACACACAATCTGTAATCGTATAAGTTTCTTGTTTGTAGATGCTTGTGTATTTTACATTTTATCGTTGCAAATTAGTTGTATCAACGTAAATGAAGACCATTCGATTGTGTTATATGGAAATATTGTCGTATTTCTCTATAACGTAGTAAACTGTAAACCTACTTGGTTATACTATCAGGATGATATATCGTATGGTTTTTAAGGTTTTTAATATTGCTTTTTTTACCGTTTTATTTTTAGTTGTAGTTGTTTATATCAGTTTACTCATCTGTCTGTTAGTGCTGTTTATTTGTGTTTAAAGATGCGTAAGAAACAAAATGGTTTGGGTATTTCCAATAAAGCGTTGTTTACCACAGGAGTGAAATTACTTCATGCAGTTTATTGTATACTATATGCTATGATTGAGAAATCAATTTTGAAGTGCACCAAATACAAGAAGACCATAGGATTGTTGTTAGAATTGAGTGACAATATCAGTATAGAACCAAAAGAAGGTGAGTTGTTCTTTTTACTGCATCCTACAATAAATAAATTAAAATTCTTGTAGTCGAATTGTTGGAAAAGTTAAGTTTAGAAGATGAGATGAGACCAAATACATTTAAAGATTTTCCAGAAATTTTGTAAGTGATTTTTTTTGTAAATGTATGTGTTTATACAAATTGTGAAGATATGTATATATTTATTATTAATCGTTTATTAAGTAATGTTCAAAATTGTATTTATTAATCATTTACAATAGGTGTAATTGTTAGGTACTTCTACCACAGTAATTAAAAAGTTATAAATTTTAATGTTTCTGTGTTTTCTTCCAATGCAAATGATCTTTAATATACCTCAATCTAATAGTATTTTTTTAGATGTTGCTCATAATGCATAAAAAAGTGTTACATTTGACTTTTCCCATTATTTCAAAAGAGTCTTTAGTGCAAAAATTATTTTTGTTACAAAAATTAAATTGCTCTTAAAAGCAAGCCTGATTAAAGGATTTTTCCCGGCTTCACCCTGTATACAGGGTGTCCCACGCAAACTGTTCATTAGAAGATTATAAGGTTCCCGTTAGTATGGAAATTTGAAAATTTACAGTTGATTCTGTTCGCCTCAGGCAAAACTGTGTTATTTTAAATGGATTTAGAAATCAAGTTAGGGATTGTAGAAGTTATCCAGGAGCAGATATAGATAGTGATCACAATATAGTCGTTATGAAGGCCAATCTTAAATTTAAGATTTTGAAAAAACGAAGCGGAAGAAGGTATCTTGACCCAGAGAAACTAAAAGATGATGATACGCGTGATAAGTTCGAGAAAAAGACAAACGAAGTACTAAAGGGCGCGGGCGAAAATATTGTTAGGGACATAGAGGAAGAATGGAATTGCATTAAAAATAATTTAGTTTCCTCAGCTAGGGATATTTTGGGTCATAAACAGAATGAAAGTAGGAAACCCTGGATAACAAAACATATTGTGAGTCTAATAGAGGAAAGGCGAAAATATAAAAATTGGTTAGATGAAATAGGGAAACAAAGATATAAGGCGATCAAGTGGGAAATTATTCAGAAATGTAGGAAAGCGAAAGAGCAATGGATCGATAATAAGTGCAAAGAAGTCGAAAATAAGTTCGAAGTAGGAAAGACTGATGAAGCATCTAAAATAATTAGGAGAAATTTTAGAGAAATTGGATCTAGTACCAAAAGCATTAGGAATGAGGCAGGAGATATTCTAATCGAAAGCGGGGAGAAGGCAGATAGGTGGAAAGAATATTTAAGAAACTTATATGCGGGACAGGAAGTGCAAGATATATTAGAAAGCGAAAGCAGTGTAGAGGTGGATAACCTAGGGAATCCTATAATGAGAGAAGAGTTTGAGCTAGCACTAAAAAGTTTAAGGAATAATAAAGCGCCAGGTATAGATTGCTTGCAGGCAGAAATCTTAAAGTGCGCAGGTCAAGAGGTAATAGATAGTTTATTTAAATTAGTTAGTCGCATATACCTGACAGGCGAGATTCCAGAGCATTACAAACGGAACATCATGGTAGCTTTGCCAAAAAGGAAAAGCGCGGATAAGTGCGAAAATTTCAGAACCATCAGTTTAACTTCCCATGCGTCAAAAATTTTAACTAGAATTGTGCAAAGAAGGATGGAGAAAAAGGCAGAAGAAATATTAGGAGAAGATCAGTTCGGATTTAGACGAAATAGAGGAACGCGCGAGGCCATCCTAGCTTTAAGAGTAATTATAGAAAAAACGATAGAAAAGAGAAAGAGCGTCTATATAGGATTTGTAGATTTAGAAAAGGCCTTCGACAACGTAAAATGGGGGAGGATGTTCGAAGTGCTGAGAAAGGTAGGGATGAATAGGGACAGAAGAATAATATATAATCTCTGCGAAGAGCAAAAGGCAGTTATAGAATGTGAGCAGGAACGAAGGGAAGTAGATATCCGGAAGGGAGTGAGACAGGGATGTGCATTGTCACCTCTAGTTTTCCACTTATATATCGAAGATGCTATTAATATTGTTAAGGCGGCTCGTCGAACTTTCTCCTTTCTCGCTCGGACTCGTTGATTGTCCCTGAGAACCAGGTGTTCGTTTTTCAAAGACTCCACAGCCAACTTTCAGAGTATCTACCTGAAATTTTGCACACTAAAGCTTTTTGTTGTGTAGGAATGCGCTATGATCTCAGTTTTTTTTATAATGTTAGAAAAGGATGCCTTATTTCACATACAAAATTTGAGAAAAATGCTAGCTTTTAAGTAAACAAAATGATCATTTTTTTTGAAATTACAAAAAAACAGATCATAGCGCATTTCTACACAACAAAAAGCTTTAGTGTGCAAAATTTCAGGTAAATACTCTGAAAGTTGGCTGTGGAGTCTTTGAAAAACGAACACCTGGTACTCAGGGACAATCAACGAGTCCGAGCGAGACAGGAGAAGACGGTGGCAAGCCCCCTTAAGCTTTATGAATGGGTTCCATTTTATCTTTCGCATTTCCAAGTAGATTTTGGTTAAATTACCTATCGTCCAACTTTTGCACCCATACAGTGCCGTACTCCATACATACTTCTTTAAGAGTCTTACACTTTGATAACAGCAGAACTTATGAAAAGTATTACAAAGTGAGATCTGGCCTCGGATCTGACACAACACGTCATCAGGGCATCATAGCACACTGAGCCCCTTTTGATCCGCCCCTTTTCATAGTTTCCGCATGTGAGCTTGACCTGTAGCTGGGGTTGTATGCACACTTCTTCAAAATGAGATCCATTGAAATTTTTGTTAAAAAATTATGTTTGCAGAATGACTCACAGCCCTCAACAAGGAACTAGCTTTTGCTTTCAATTAAAAATTAGAACTTTCAAAATAATTAAAAAACTTGAGTAATAAAAATCTCACATTATTTGAACATAAATATATTTTGTTTAACCTACCAAAAAATATATTATTAAGTCTTCTTGATGTCCAGCTTGTTGATTAAACTCTCTATCATATTAGCATCTACCAACCCGATGAACTTATCCACAACTAGTCCATTTCTAACAGCCACGACAGCAGGTACAGCTTTCACTTCAAACGTGTGTACTAATTCTGCATTAGTTTCTACATCTACAATTGCTAAATCAATATTATCTTTCGGCTCGATCAACTCCTTCATTTTTGGTGTCAAAATATGGCAAGGTTCGCACCATTCGGCGTGAAAATTTACTATTACAGGAATATCGGAGTTTAATACTTTGGAGAGGAATTCGTCGTGATTTTTAATTGTAATTAGTTTTCTTAGCTGACTAGTATATGATATTTGTCTTAAATGTGATGCGGTGCAAGAGTTCTTCAGCAGCGAAGCAAAATTTGAAAAAGTCCTTGAACCCATTGCGTTAGAAAGTCTTTAATAACTTTGGGCGAACTGGCTCGATGCAGTGTAGAACAAAAAATGAAACAAAACCAACGGCGACGCTCAACAGTAAAAACGCAAGTAATATATTTCGGTAGATGTAACTGTAATCTTTCTCCTGGAAAAAAACACATAAATAAGGCCTGTGGTCCCTGTACAAACGCAAACTTACTAAATTACTGTAATCTACAATGGGAGCGTTCTTCTTCTCAGTCGGAATGGCGATCAAAATGACTGTTACAAGTAAGGCGACTCCCACAGCAAACCAGCCAAAATTGCTTTCGTATTTAACAGAAAAAACGAAAACGAACAAAGCGAATAACCAAATAATAATCAAAATTAAAAGTCCTACGCCTATACTTCCTACTGTTGACATTACGAACAATCTAAAAATAATCAGGTCAAGCTTTGAGGTTATGTATTGTACGTGACTTTCTTTGACTTACTATACATTATAATATAAATTAATCAGGCTTTTGATGCAGTCTTATGATTTCAAGATTTAATATGATTAGATTTTGCAGTTCAGTAAAATTATTGCGACAGAGTAATAAGCACTTGAACCTTGTTCGAAGAGCATACAGAAAAATGAGGAACCGCACTTCTTTCTTACACGAAATCTTACTTTTTGCTTTTAGTAAAATGTAAAATTAATAAGGTTTGATTCCCGATTACATCAGTAATTTGAATTTGTTTGTATTAAAAGTAAATCGTAAACGTCATTTCTTTCCTTGGATTTTTTTTTTCTAAAAGTTGGGTATGAAAGATCTCATGAGGAGGGTAGAAGAGGAGGAATAACAGCGCAGCTGTTTGTGTTACCATTTGGCACCAAAAAAGGGGCGTAACCTAAATTTCTTAGTCTCTTTACGCCGAAACGTAGACGTAAATTCTTAAAATTATATTACTAATTGCTTTATTACAAACATTGCTTTCATTATTGTGAAATAAATTACATGAGTTCTAAACATTAACCTGGTTTCACCACTTTGTTTGCCACCAAAGCTGCTCAAATTTTGGTAACAATCACATGCACGGCAAAGAGATCGGGCGTTTTGTATCCATACTCTTCCCTCTACTGAGGTCACAGACTTGAATAATATAACTAGACTGCTGATCGCATAGCCCCCCACCACTAGAAATCGCCATAGCAGGTAGACCGCCATGCTGTGTCAAAATCTAGTGATTTTTGCTAGTTGGGGTTGTGTAACCTGTCGCGTCTTCTTTAAATGTCAGTCCTCTGTCAGTGTCAACTCTATTGTCATTTTTGTGATCTGGAGCGTGGTTTACTTGCGAGTTGTATTATCATATGTATTGTAATAATTGTATGATTTTGGACAGTTTTTAGTTATACATAGTTATTTACCTAGTTCAGTTATTTGTGTTCAGTGTGATTTATTAGTTGTTATTGTTTTATATACTCAAAAATGCCTTCGTGTTTTGTGGCAAGAGAAAGCTAAGATTGAGTTTTCATGCGTAAGTACCTGATACTTTTACTTTAAAATCGCTCAACTTATCGATATGGGACAATTTTTCGGAAACAAGCTGTGTAAATGACGCCCTCAACTTATAACGTGTTCAATGTAGGTACTTGTTTAAAATAAATGTTTGAATTTTTATGAAGACTTGTTATTTACTGCTGGATGCAGCTCTAAAATTAGCAATTTCGATTTTTCTTCTTTTCCAACCCTCATCACAGAACACGTTTTATTTTCCCATTCATTAGAAATAAATTCTAATCAGCACCTGCCTGTTGCAAAGTTTTCAAAACTGCCCAAAAAATGGCCAAGTTTTGTAGAATTTCCTTTTCAGTTTGTAATTACAGGGAATCAGAACGAAATAATTAGTTCTCTGGCTGTCCCAGCCCGAATTTAAGAAATCCTTATGACATAATCGGGCCCAATAATTTTAAGTTTAATCCCACTACGAGTTTAATGACCTGTTTGGCGCGTCAATCTTTTAAGTTTTCATTGGTTGATGTTGGCCAATCAGCATTTGACACAGTATGGCGGTCGGCACTGTTTGGTGATTTGCAATCTGTGTGACTAGAAGTCCATTTTAGGTGTAATTGCGTGACTGAGGTATATGAAAAAAACAATGCAAAATGTAGATGGTAGCTCAAGAATGAAAATCC
Organism: Xestobium rufovillosum; assembly: GCA_963966045.1. Lineage (NCBI taxonomy): Eukaryota > Metazoa > Arthropoda > Insecta > Coleoptera > Ptinidae > Xestobium > Xestobium rufovillosum. The sequence goes on from OZ014492.1 coordinate 42,135,665, forward strand.
CTAGTTATTTTAGTAGAGGAATCTATTATACAGCGCATTTTATTAACATTGCATCATAAGGATTTACCCCTGTTAATGGTTTTCTATCGAAAATTTCAAAAATGCTTTTTTGTACAGGTAATGGGGGAGATAAGTGGCGCGTCACAAACGTCAGATTTTCATTCCAAACAAAACAAAGCCACGTGCTTTCTGACGTTTTAACCTAACCCCTGAAATATAATTATAGTTGTTTTCAAGTTTTTAGACGTAAGCCCAACACACAAATTGAAAATAAACTGTTTTCACTGCAAAACGCCTATAATTATATTGCAAAAACTAGTTTAAGACGTTGTAAATAATATCGATAAACGTCAAATGGCACGTGCTTTTGTTTTGTTTGGAATGAAAATCTGACGTATGACGAAGGCACTTGTGTCCCCTATTAAACGTCACCATAGCTTTTAGAATGTTAGAACTGAAAGTATCGCAATAGACACCTAGTATCACTATCTCCTACTTTTATGTCAATAAAGTAGGAAACTTCCCTGGACTGATTTCTACAGCGAGTGTCAATGAAGTCATAAATTATGAAAAATATATTTACTTTTTATTTATTTAAGTAAAAAAGTGATTATTAAAATATTAGCTATTTTCAGATTTTATTATAATTTTCTTCTTTTGTGATAGTGTTCCAAACGACTTTCTAAACTATCTGTAAAAAAAACATCACTAAGTAACAAAATAAAATTATCCAAGTCTATAAAAAGACCTACCACACTTAGGTCTGTCTAAAAGAGGTACATACTTCTTCATATGTACACCAGGTAACAGACATTTTGTTATTGTATCTTCTAAACAATCTACATCTACACGTCTTTCCAGATCGTCTAACATAGACTTGATCATGGTAGTTCTAAAAGTACAAATTCAAAAGTATCTAGCAGTTCATTTCACTCTAGTAGTTCTTTCGGTGCTAATAGTTCAAATGTATTTATTAGTTACAATTCGAGCAGGTTTAGCTTAGATAAGGCTTAGGTCGACCCAATAAATCAAATGGACTATAGTTTCAAATATGAAATAATGACCTTAAATGTATTTATTTTATTCACTTACTTGGTGGAGTGCAATGTCCAGGCAGTTTTCAATTTTCCTATAATAGATTTTAAATTATCTGAATTAAATTGCCAATCACATGGCACATCATAATTTGTATCGAACAAATTAAGTGGGACTTCACTGGCAATGTTATAATCGGGCTTTCTAAAAAACGAGACAAAATTCTCATTCCTCTATTAGGGTTGTCCCAGTCAGGATTGGTAAATTTAGCAGTTTTTTGTATCAGTTGTAACAGTCACTATTTTATGTAGCATTACTGGGAAAGGCATGTTTTTAGGAAGTGTGAAAATCTTACCTAGGGTGAGCCTGAACGTCAAGTAAACTATTGATAACCTCTGGCTCCTCTTTTCTCTGTCCAATTAAAAAAAGGATGCCCATAATACATCTAATCTGATGCCAGAGATATGCCTTGCCCTTAATATTTGCTACGTACATTGCACATTCTCCATCATCGGATTTTTCAGATTGGGAACAAGGGCATATTTCTACATCTGTTATGCGACGGACAAACTCGGTAACCCCATTACCTATGTCCATTTTGCAGAAATTTCGGAAATCATGAGTTCCTATTAAATATTTGGAGGCCAACTGCATTTTCTGTAATAAAAAAAATTGCCAGGTACCCAAAATAATTAATTTTATAAAGAGAAAAATCTCTTACTTCTACATCTAAATTTGCTTTGGGAAAAAAATATTTATACGTCCTAGAAGTGCAATCAAACCTCGCACTAAAGCTTTCCTCAACAGAACACCATGCAATACACTGAATGTTATCTGGCAGCACTCTATTTAGCACTGTGCAATAATCAATTTCTTCGCTTAACTCATTTTGCTTCTCTTTATTCAACTTACTCCGTAAATCAATAGAAATCGTCTATAATATTTTAAAAACTAATGGATTATCTCATTGGAATTATCAAAAATTAACTCGTTTACTTTACCTGACCAAAAGAACTAACACCTTTGTCTGTTCGACCGCATCTATGATAATTTGAACTTGGGCGATCTTTAATTAGGCAAGTTTTCATCAATGCATTGAATAAATGATATTCTATCGTATTTGACGTGTCTTCTTGGACTGCGAAACCGTGATAGTCCCATCCCAGATAGTAAAATTTTAATAAGACGCGACGAAAGTTACATCTATAAAAATGTTATTTACAAACTCATGATTTTTAATTTGAAATTATATTGTATACTTGCTGAAATCAAATGGTCTGTTCTTTGTTCTCAAAATTTCTTTTTCGGCAGCTTTATCAGTCTGTTTGGCTATAATATTTTGTAATTGCTTATTGTGAGACTGCAATGCAATGACTCTACTAACCAGTTCCTGAAATATTGAAAATACCATTGTAACAAAGGCAAATTATCAATAATTTTCTATGCCAACTTTTAACTGTGCATAGTGACTGGTATGAAGAGGCAGTTTATAATCAGTTGCGGGTGAAGAAATTTCAACACACATAAAAAATGTGCTGCAGGCAAAAATTTTACATTTTGCAAGATCAAACCGTCTAAAATAATTAGAAAATCGTATGTTCTGTAAGACGTGCGATTATACAATACTTTATATACATTTTTAGGAAAATGGCTAGTGAAACGTCCTTTCACTAATTTGCGACATGAGCAAGGCCTACATTCGCTTAGGGCATCAGTGGACACATTGTTTTTCACTAATTTTCCAGTAACCCAGAAATGTTACTATAAAAAATTTTTGTGTGTTGTACGTTGCTGTCATTGATAATAAAAGAGACTGACGAGGCATATAAATTATGGAAACAATCAATAGGGTCGTAGGACACCTTCCAGGACATGAAGGATTCAGTTCCTGACATACTGGAGGTGCAGATAGAAATGAAAAGTAGAGGTAGGCCTCGAGTAGACTAATGTTCGCAAATACGTAGTTGTGGATGTTCTACTTATGGCGAAATGGGTAGGAAAGGAAGCCCAACCAATCTTGGTATGGAAAACTTATGATATGGTGTTAATTCATTCGGTCGGACTCGAATAAATAAATACGTCATTAAATACTTGAGTACTACCTCTTTTGACAAGCCATCCAAATCTTCTTTGACTAAATTTCGATTTTTGTTAATCTTTTCTTTCATTTGCATATCCATTATAACCTACAAAAAGTGACAGTGACAGCAGGATATGTGTGAACCACAGAATAACTTACTAGGACGCCTTAGGCCTTAAATAATTCACTCAGCTCATTCAATGCGCATGCTCAAAGAGTATATTCCATTAATTGTCCACAAAGGGAGATGACGTTAACACGACAAAATTAGGTAGAAAAAGTGGGAGGGAAAAGGCACGTCTTTATGTTAGAAATAAAGTACTATTGACGAATATATGGGTTCTTAGCGTCTATTAGTATTTTCATTGAAAACCGGGCTATAGAGAGATAAGAATTCTTAATTAATATTAGTTGTGCCATCTGTGCTGCAAGTGTTGAATTAAGTGTTGGGGACTCTTGAGAGCAGTTTCCTTCGCAGAGTACTTCTATTCTTGTCCGCAAAAGGGATGGGCGCATGCGGTTGTGTTGCTAACTTTCTGTCGCGTCACATGACCTGATTTGTCCCCGTGACCAAAATCGAAGGAAAATTCAAATATTTGGGAAGAAATTGCAAATATCCAGAAAATATGGATATTATGGATCCCTTAGAGACCGGGTAAAATTTGGTGTTTGACTTTTTTCTATCGTTTTGCGCAGTTTGTTATGTAACCTCTTATGTTTTCTGACAAGGTCATGTTATGTGTTGTGATTGGTACTGTGATTAAGAGATAAAAGTACTTGGTGTAATTCGTTCGACGTGTTAATTTAATTACATGGTTGAAACGTTTGTTGCAGTGCTGACAACGAGGAGCACGAAAGCAAAGTACTTTTAAGTCGGAAACTAAATATTATAGATGAACACAGCATGGAGAGTGACGATGAGCAAAGAGTGGTGGATCATTTGTCCCCGCAGACGTTATTGGAAACTCCACCCGATGGGGAAGTGCAATATTCTTTCCGATCACCTGAAGGTAATATCCGTCAACAAGAAACTAGCTACATCGTAACCGATATTTATTTTTAAGGTACTATAACCTATAGAGTGCTGCAAGTAGAAGATGGTGTGGATAATGTGTCGCAAATCGTTTCTGCTGGTGCCAATTTTTCAAGTCCTGGAGTACAGCAAGTGCTTACAAGTAATTTAAATGGACAGGTGTACGTAATAGGCAATTCACCCGATGTTTTTGCTACTCAGGTCGGTACAAGGGCAATCGCCCCAAGATCATCGCTAATGGATGGTATAAACACAGTAAACACCAATATTAAGAAGGTGACTACCTTTTTTCTAATTCTTTGTCTCAGAATCTTGCTTTGACTGGAATCGCATTATTACTCTTTTCATAACCTACAAAAAGCCTTATAGTGCTATGGTATAGAACAATTTATTATTATTATTATTTATATATTTTAAAGTTTGTAGAGTAGTATGTTATGGAGATTGCGGTAATTTCTGTCTGCACTAGACTGCCCAGGTTTATGCCAATTTCGAGGCTAATTTCATTCCTTGCTCTCTTGCTAGCATTTCCCACCCAAGTGCTATGTACAATTTTGGACCCACTTGTACACTAAATGGTTCTATCCTGTTCTCTCAATTTTTGTCTGTTGCGATCCACTCCTTTTGTCGGTATTGTTACCTAATAATGCTTGCTGGAGCTTGGGATTGAAATGGTTTTAACCATGCTGACATTTATTTAGCCGAAGCTTTCTAAAATTCCTTTGAAGGCCATTACTGTTGTCTTAGCAGAATTTACAGTTAGTCCTCTTGCAGTGCACAATCTTTCTATTGTTCTCAGTGCTTACTATATAATATTTGAGACCACCCCCCAAATCCCCTACCTGTGTGTTTCTTCCTACCAATTTCTGAGGGGAGACCGTCCACCATGAGACTTCGCAGCAGGTGTGATAAAATGAAAACCCCACTCTGCTGGCACTCTCCCTGGATGTTACTTTGCCCATTGAGGTACTAACTATGCTGCCTCTCATTGTAGAGTCAATCTACTCTGGAATAGCCCAATCGACTCCACGGCCTTCAACAGCTCTCTTAGTGTGATCAAAAGAGGTGTTGTCAATTGGTATTGTGTTGAAAAAGGTGATCCCTATCTTCCAAATTGCATATTTCTGCTTTAATTAACTTACTTTTTCCTCTAAATAATAAGTACCAGAAGCAATTTCCATTGCTTTTTTATAAACAAATTGTCTGCAATTATATCCTTTAACTTTCAATTTTAGCTGAAAACAATGGTTCTGTCAGATAACATCACTGGAGAAATCACATTTCGAAACTCCTATGTAAATGACACCAAATTGGTCCTCAAAGTTTCAATCACAATATTGGCAATTGGATTTCGAATTGTGCCAATATCGAATCGGATGTAAATGTAGCTATAGTCCAACTGACAGTTCAACTTTTCACATTTCATGCAAAAATGTAAAAACTTTGGAATTTTTTGTTTGATGAAGTGAAAGCTATTTTTTAAATTTTTTCATTGCCAAATTTACCAATCAAAACAGTTCATTTACGTCAAATTAGTGAAATTATTTCTCAATTTTTTTCTACGATTTTCCTCAATAATAAACTGCCATACGAATTTTTGGATGTGAATTATGAATATTAGGTGGTTTTTGTCAGTTTTAATAATAGAAAATATATGTACATATTAAATATTTATTGCACTTTCCTTTGCTGATTAAAAGTTATTAGAGGTTCCAAAATTCGAGCTTCCAGACTAAATGGCCCTACTACTAACTTTACAGACTATACCGTTAGCTGGAATTTTTATTTATTTATTATTTATTTTTGTTTATTTCTATATAGAAATTCAAAGGGTTAACTTTAAACAGTGACAAAAGTAATGCAGATTTAAGTATAAAAATATCAGTAATTCTGTTTTTAATATACGGGTGATCAGCTGATCAGTTAAGGTTACGGAGCGGCTATATCACGGTAACCGTTCATGCTGCAATTTTGGGGTAAAAAATTTATTAACAAATATAGCCGAAAAAATTTAGCCAAAAATATTTTTCAGTTCCTAACTTCATTCCTAAGGGTCGTATTTACTGTGGCGTTTCAAGAAATCTTTAATTTCTCCAGGCAGCGGCAGGGCGAAGAACTACAATTACAATTTAACAAACTATAGCTCATTTTGAAGGACTCCTTAAGCCGATTTGTTTTGTTATAAGCACTTTAAAAATTAATTTGTTTGCTAAATGATAATTGGCGCTATTAAAAATATGTCATACTTTATCTGATTTCTTCAAAAAATTAAATGCAATCCTACAGCTTTTTTTACTCTGTTTGATAGGCCATTAGTTGAGATAAACAAATTTGAAATCCAGAAGTGCATATCATTTTTCATTTTAAAATTATTGCAAAAATAGAAGATGAGGATCGGAGGGCCCGTCTTTTTTAATTCCCTAAATAAAATAAACTTGTTCTAAATGAACAATAAATAAAACTTTAATCCAAATTTATCCATAAGTGATTATTCTTTCTCGTATGAGTATCTTTAAGTACCTAATTAGAGTGTTTTATTGTTTAATTTTCATTAAAAGTGCATGGTAGCATTATTTATTTAAATATAAATACCCTATAATAGCGAAGCGGGCCGTGATCTATTACAACGAAATAGCATATCTAGAGCGGAAATCAAAGCGGCTGTATTTTCCATTCGGAGGCAGCTAAATTGCAGCATTTAAATCGACGAAAGACAATTTGAACATTTCCAATAAATTTGTTAATTTTATAAGTAATTTTGTTGTATTTCAGTTAATTTTGTTTTAATTATTGTTACGCAAATTGTGCCGTATTTTTCGTACCTAAGCTACATAAATTAAATAAAGACGGGATCCTTCGACCTTCATCTATTATTTTTGCAATTGTTTGAAAACGAAAATAGATATCAATATTCAGGTTTTATATTTATTTTTCTCAACTAATGGCATACCAAACAGAGTAAGAAAAGCTGTAGGGTTGCATTTAATTTTTTTAAGAAACCGGATGGAGAATGACATTTTCGTGGATTGAGTCAAATATCGTTGAGCGTACAAATTAACTTTTAATTTTTTCGCAATAAAATTCAATCAGATTAAAGGGACCTTTAAAATGAGCCATCGTTTGTTTAATTCTGTTAAGACAAATCCAAGTCACACCATTTAAAATATTTTAAATTGTTGTTCTTCACCCTGACGCTGCCATGGTAAATAGAGGTAAAATGTTTAAACAAAATTTATAGATGATTGAGCAGACATTTTAAAAATCGTATTTCCGGCCTACATTGTATAAGATATTTGGAGAAATTAAAGTTTTTTGTAATGCCATATCAAATCCGCCCTCCATGGATAAATTCTTTACCCCAAAATTGTACCATAAACGGTTTCCGAGATGTAGCCTTAGCTGATCATCCTGTATTTCATTATTTAAGTTTCCTTTTTTGCTTTAGCGAGACGAAAAAAGAAGAGCAACCCATAATGAAGTTGAGAGAAGAAGAAGAGATAAAATAAACAATTGGATAACAAAACTGTCTAAAATAATTCCAGAAAATAGTTCTTCAGAAGTGAAAGGCAATGGGCATTATGACGGGCAATCTAAGGGTGGTATTTTAGCGAAAGCTTGTGAATACATTTTGGAACTCAGGGAGAATAACCAAAAATTGGAAGCCTACGCTAAAGAATGTAAAACGCTCACACAAGAAGTGGACGTTTTGACGCAGAAAAACGAAATATTAGAAAGGGAAAATAGAGCGATGCGGGAACTGTTGAAAAGAAATGGAGTGGAATTACAAAATGAACTTTTATCGTAGCTGTCGGTTATTGAAAAGTGATTAATTGATAATTCTAAAGTTGTTTTATAAGCGCTAAAATTGTTGTTTTCTTTGCTGTGCTTTATTGGAATATCCAAGAATCTTTTACATTTTCTATAATTTTATGGTTACTTTTGTTGTGTTTATTGTATGTACAAATTATTTCATTACTTTAATGATATAGAGTGATTTTAAACTTTGTTGTAAATAAAACGGAAAATTATTATTGTTTGCATTTGCTTTAATAGTTAGCAAAGAATGCCGAATGACAGAGGACTACAGTATGAAAATCAAACAAAATTATAATAAATAATGTTGGGGGCACGATAAAACATGGCTAAAACTAAAATACAAATAATAATCAAGAAATTAAAAGGTGCGGAATTCTGTTTAAGGAGTCAAATATCCTGTGATGGTAAAAGTGGTAGAGAGAAGTCAAAGAATAATGCAGGATCGAATAAAGTTTCATCATAAGGTTCTCAGTCCGAAGACTGGTTGGATGCGTACCTCCACTCTTTTCTATCCTGAGCTAACCTACGCATTTCCCTAAAAGTAGAACATCCTACATCCCTAACTATTTGAGAGCAGTAGTCTAATCTAGGCCTACCCCTACCTCTTTTTATTCCTATCTCTGACTCTAGTATGTCGCGAACTATTCCTTCTTGTCTTAGAAGGAGTCCTACCATCCTATCTCTCCTACTCTTTATTGTCTTCCATACCTTTCGCTTTTCCCCAACTCTTTCCAATACTTCCCTATTGCTAACCTTATCTATCCACGGTATCTTCATCATGCGCCTGTAGCACCACATTTCAAACGCTTCTACTCTTTTTCGATCCGCTTCCCCTATTGTCCAAGTTTCGCACCCGTATAATGCCGTACTCCATACATACGACTTTAAGAGTCTCTTCCTAGTCTCAATATTAACCGTTCCCCAACATAACAGTTGTTTCTTGCTGTTAAACGCAACTCGGCCCTGCGCTATTCTTTGTTTTATATCTTTAGTGCTCCTACCGTCTTGAGTTATTTTACTTCCTAAATAGCAGAAATCCGTGACCTCCTCTATCTTCTCATTTCCTATTTGTATGTCAACTTTAGTTCTATTTTCACATCCCCTACATACCAAAATTTTAGTTTTCTTTTTATTGACTTTCATGCCATAGCCATGTGTCAAAACTGCTTCCATTTCATTCAAAGCCGCTCCTAATTCTTTCGCACCTATCCGCGCCTTTCCTTTTTGGCAAAGCTACCATGATATTCCGTTTGTAATCCTCTGGAATCTCGCCTGTCAGGTATATGCGACTAACTAATTTAAATAAACGATCTATTACCTCTTGACCTACGCACTTTAAGATTTCTGCCTGCAAACCATCTATACCTGGCGCTTTATTATTCCTTAAACTTTTTAGTGCTAGCTCAAACTCTTCTCTCATTATAGGATTCCCTAGGTTTTCCCCCTCTACACTGCTTTCGCTTTCTAATATATCTTGCACTTCCTGTCCCGCATATAAGTTTCCTAAATATTCTTTCCACCTATCTGCCTTCTCCCCGCTTTCGATTAGGATATCTCCTGCCTCATTCCTAATGCTTTTGGTACTAGATTCAATTTCTCTAAAATTTCTCCTAATTATTTTATATGCTTCATCAGTCTTTCCTATTTCGAACTTATTTTCCACTTCTTTGCACTTATCATCGATCCATTGCTCTTTCGCTTTCCTACATTTCCGAATAATTTCCCACTTGATCGCCTTATATCTTTGTTTCCCTATTTCATCTAACCTATTTTTATATTTGCGCCTTTCCTCTATTAGACTCACAATATGTTTTGTTATCCAGGGTTTCCTACTTTCATTCTGTTTATGACCCAAAATATCCCTAGCTGAAGAAACTAAACTATTTTTAATGCAATTCCATTCTTCCTCTATGTCCCTAAAAATATTTTCGCCCGCGCCCTTTAGTACTTCGTTTGTCTTTTTCTCGAACTTATCGCACGTATCATCATCTTTTAGTTTCTCTGGGTCAAGATACCTTCTTCCGCTTCGTTTTTTCAAAATCTTAAATTTAAGATTGGCCTTCATAACGACTATATTGTGATCACTATCTATATCTGCTCCTGGATAACTTCTACAATCCCTAACTTGATTTCTCAATCTTTGCCTGACAAGAATGTAATCTATTTGATATCTCCCTAGGTCTCCTGGCATCTTCCACGTGTAGCGTCTCCTAACAAAGTTTAATAAAAAGAAATAACCTTTATACTTGAGAATGGCCCCTATGTGGCATTTATCTCAGATGTTTTTATTACATTTTATACTTTAGTTTACTGCTGTCCATTCGTGTGTGGCATCCTATTAACAAGGTAGGTCTGTTTAAAAGATGATTTTTCTGAGCTTATTTACACCACTTCTTTATCGTTTTTCACTATTACATTGTCATGCTTGCATTAGCTGAAACTCCAGCAAATATCGTCCCATAAAAATGATAAACAAAGTGGTATTGTAACTAAAACCAAAAATGCCAGAGAGGCAATATCTTTTTATTACAAAATTAGTTTTCTGAATTCAGTGATAACAAAACAGCACAATGCTAAAAATATTATTTATAAAACTTATGAAAGCTGCTGAAACTTATTTTTTTTTCTATACAAAAAATATTACAATCTTAAAACTATATAATCTATGTTATTAAGAAACATTCTTGTATGTATATAATCACTTCACATGAAAAACAGTTTTTACCTGTGGTTACACCGTTCTTCTATACAATACCTATTAAGCATCACATATTATGTACAAATTTATTCTCTTCGTAAATTATCCAATCTTGCTTGAAGATCAGCATCAGCATCTGATAAAGGTCCAGCGTCAGCAGCTGCTGCAGCAACTGGCTGTTTCGAACCTGACGCTGGTAGAGAACCAGCTGTCTGCGGTAACCCAGATAACGTATCGTTCAATTGTAAACCGAGTTCATCCAATACTTGATTAACAACAGCGTCGCTAAAGATACAATAAGTCATTTAAAGAAATAACGTTCTTATAATATAATAATTACCTTTCTTCTTCATCTTCATCACCTTCCATGGCATCATCGATAGCATCGTTCATAATCTCCTCCTTCATGTCCATAATTTCTGACTGCTTTTCAAATTCCTGCAATATCCGTTGAATCTGCGGCAAGTTCAACTGTCTATTCATGCTCTGCATGGCTTTGGTAACTCCTTTCATGGCTTGCGCCATAGCATTTTGTGATCGTAATGTCTGGATTTTCAAAGATACCGCTTGTATGTTGGCTTTCATCAACATAAACTTTTTCACGTAACGCCTAGTTCGTACCAAGTCCCTCGCCATTATTTTAACTGCATCCTGAAATAATTACAGTAAAAACAGTAAATTAATAAAAAATAAATAGTTACGAACCATTTGGCCATCTTTGGCTAACTTTTTTATATCGATAATTATTTTCTTTTCTTGTTGTTCCATTTTCATTTTCTCTCGGTCCAAATCACGCATAGCTTTATTTAAGGCTCTTTGATTCTTTCTCAGTAATTCTTCGGGCGTTAAGCGTTTTCCAAATAACCACTCCATTTTTCCAAATCTTTGGAAATCCTTTTCTTTTTATCAAATTAATCACTGTTCTTAGTCACCTTTATTTTGGTTGAGTTTTGACAGCTGTCAAATTGACTGTCTTGACAGTACGTGGAGCGGCCTTTTTAAAATATCAATATTCAGTAATGAACTTCTTTGAAATCTAAATTATTTTAGAAGTAGTTAAAAAATAAAATGTAAAGTTGATAAAGAATTTACAAGGGTTATTTAAGTATAAGTAGTAAAATTATGAAACGAGAAGTTTGCCTGACAATTGTCAAGTGTCAAGTCAGCTGACTGTCTTGTGACATTTGGGATCCTGTGGCTTTTGCGTTAATTTGGTGGGTGAGGTTGGAAGCGGAACATGTAAGTATTTTTAGGTAAATTTAGTGAAAAAATGTTTGTTTAATTCATAAAGTGACTCTTGCTACCGTTATCTCTCTAATAGGGGAGTAATTCAACTCTGGGGGTATATTGATTTTTGACTTGCAACCATTATTCCGATTCTGAACCTTTTTACATCCATTTATCGATTAGCTTTTATTTATCTTTCATGCACTTGAAGACATTGCCACCTTTTTAATTGTTATGTAATTGCAGATTAATGCTAAAAGTATTATTACTTCAAAATTGTTTAATTTTTAACAGGTTTGAAGTAGGCGAGGCAGCTACGCGTAGCAAGGGCCTTATTTATATGGAGCGGCACATAACTTTACTATTAAATCTCAAAAATTTGCTATGTGAACATCTCAGTGCGCTCCATAGAGATGAGGGTGTGTCTTATGTTTTCACGTGACTCCCGCAAGTTATCGAAAATTTAAGGATTTTCCTTTCATTTTCAGTTAAGGGCCTATCAAAATGTCGAAAATACCGAAAATTAGTGAGGCCGAACACGAATCCAGTTATGGATATGTCCATGCTGTATCCGGTCCTGGTAAGTTTCATGTGTTTAAATTTTATCATCAGTGCTCAAAATTGTATTTCTTAGTCGTCACGGCGGAAAAGATGAGTGGTTCAGCTATGTATGAACTTGTGAGAGTAGGGTATTCTGAGTTGGTCGGAGAAATTATCCGTTTAGAGGGTGACATGGCGACAATCCAAGTAAGTACCAAAATGTTTCTTTTGCTGCACTCTTGACTAATGAATTGTCCAATTGTAGGTATACGAAGACACTTCAGGTGTCACAGTAGGTGACCCTGTCTTGCGTACGGGAAAGCCTCTTTCAGTAGAACTTGGCCCTGGTATCATGGGTTCGATTTTTGATGGTATCCAACGTCCCCTGAAAGACATCAACGACATGACCCAAAGTATTTACATTCCCAAGGGCGTGAACGTACATCCCTTGTCAAGGACAGAGCAATGGGAATTCAACCCTCTGTATGTCAAGGTCAGTCTTCTTTTGTAATTTTTCATACAAAATTGTCGTTACGTACCTAGTACTATTTATTTAATTTGTTTCGGGTTGTTGATAATTAATTTGTTATATTTTATGGAAGTAAACTCCATTATATCATTATCTCTGCATTAACCGACTTTTTCACTTACCCACACCCGTTAGATCCCACTGAAGCCTGTTATTCAAGTCTATTGTACCATGTTTTTTATTAAAGTGTTTTTATCTGGTTTTATTTGGAATGAAAAAATGTTTTAGTGCAGTAGATTATTCATTCAGGTAACAGGTAAGAGATCAATAGAACATACATTCATTTAATTTGCGAGTTTAGTCGATCTTCTGTAACCCTGAGGCATTGAATTATAGAATTAAGTCCAAATTTTGGGTAATAAAGAATTCCACATCATCTTGTGGGTTTGGGACACTCATAGGCCCGGTTTTTCAAAGAAACCAACACCGGATTAAGTCTGACACCGGCTTCGTTGCTATGATACAACCAATCAGAAGGCCAGTATCATAGCAAGGAAGCTAGAGTGAGACTTAATCCGGTGTTGGTTTCTTTGAAAAACCGGACCATAATGACCTGACCTGATGGCTGTTGAAAACAGTATCTGTCTTTAAATGCTTTGAAACATGGATTTGTCTTGATCTCGCAGTGAACTAGTGGGGAAGAGATGTACTTTCTGCAAACACAGCGTACCTAATTTCTCTAGCTTCATCACAGTTTGTTACAGAAATGGACGATATAAGAGAAATGAAAGTGCTATTTCTGCAATTTTAGAGTGGTTTAACCACAGAGTTGCTTATATACAAATAGAGGGATAATGCCGTGTTGAGAAGTTGACCCAAATTGAAACTGCGCAAGGGGTAGGGGAGCATGCGCGTAGTGCAAACACAGAGCAGGTACTAGAAAATTGTATTCAAAGCACAGGCGCGGCTTATAAAATTTTCAGGCCCTTTCACATATCGCAAAAGCCACTTATAAGTAGTTCATTAAATAAAGTACTAACTTTGTTAAATATTGCTTGCATTCTATTTAGAGAGAATGTCAGTTCACCTCAAAATAATTATTTCGGAGATAAGACAATAATTACAATAATTCAAAGATTCTAGGCTGAATTTAAATGGGATTGAATAAAACTTGAATTGAATTACTGCAAGTTGTTAAGACAAGCCAGGGTTTAATTTTTCTTACAAAAAAGAAAGTGAGTAGGAAGCATATAATGATATAATAGATGACAAAGTAAATAATTAAAACAAATTCAGTTACTTAGAAAGAGAACGAAATTATTTGTATTTTGATACAAAGATAATCAGGAACATATTCAACCTGAACACAACCCACACTATTTACCTGTGGGCAGAATAACACAATAAATAAATAAATATTGGTAATGATAACAAAACAAACAATGTATATACCTACATATACAGTTAATGCATTTTTATTGGCATTTTTGGTATTCAATCGTGAAAAATTTATGGATAGCTGATCAGGAGTGGAACCCAGGATCTTCCGTTGATTAGGTGCCCTACAAATTGAGCTATCACAAATTCCAACAGGTAGAACTCCATCCGGCAAACAGAAGATTCTGCGTTTGACTCTCGATTACTATCGATACATTTTTTGCCAGCAATAATCCCTTACTCCTAGTTACAACTTTCAGTACACAAGGGCAGGACTTCTTAATAATGGAGTGTGATTCATCATTAATAAATTTTTTGCTCCACAAATGAGCAGTAAGTGACTTAAGACCCTTCACTTTCTTTACAAATCTTTTAATTCTTCGTCTTGGTGTCCTTCTGCCGTAACAACTTTTGGGTAGAGTGAGCTTTAATTACTGTAGATTTCATTTTCCTTGGACTCCAACTATAAATTAGGTACTTATTATTTACTGGTTAATACAAAAATACAGTGCTTACTAATACATATGATCCAGCCTAACCAATCGCCTTCTTTTCTTCGCAGATCCTCGCAAACCTATAGAATCACTAGTAGAAGTATGCACTTCACCCTTATCTCTTCCCCTTTTCATATCACCACTTGACATAGCACGGGATGTTTTAAGTGATATGGTACTTGCAAGTGACGATCTGCAAATACAAACTACAATACGTATCTGCATCCTCATGCAGAATAGTCTCTAAATTCATTTCAGATGTTGAAGGCCTATAATTGTCAGTAAACAATTATTGTTAAGCAATTATACAGACATTAAAAATAAACATACGCATCACTGGAAGTTGAGGGCTGTGAGACTTGTTTCCCAGATAGCGGAAGAAGTTCATCCATTTCAAAGCTGCAAAAATGCATGTGTAACAGATCCCGATATATATAAGTAGGTATCTAAAAAACATACTCAAGACGTACACGACTTTTACTAGAGATTAATATTGTTTTTTTTGGTTTCAATCTCAATGTTGGAATTGCGTCCTTTTTCAGTTCTCCATTATTCAAGAAGGCATCCTCTGCAAAGTGGCGGGAACAAACTGCATTCTGTTCACTCAAGGGTTAATCGGTGTTTCTTCCTATAGCAGCTAACCACGACTCTCGTCTTGCAGTAAAGAGCCTTAAAGCAGTGAAAGCAACATTAGACAGTTATCCTAGTTTTACATATCATGCAATTACTTCAAAATAATTATAACAAACTGTATACTTACCGAAGAAAAAACGTACAACTGGCGCTGGTGATCGACTGCTACAAAAAGGTACCTACCATACATATACGTGGCATCTCCAGCTTTATTTACTTTTTGTAGCAATGTACGTGTAACAATAATTCAAAGAATCAATCAATGTGTGATAAATTTCAACAATTTCACCGCAACTCAAACGTTCGTACAAAAAATAGCAAACGACGTGTGACAAATGACATTTAGTTTAGTTCATTTGGATGACAAGTGACAGACCAAGCAAATTCAGAGCGCATGCTCCCCTACCCCGCAACTGGCAAAATAATTTATCCGTAGGTGGGTCATTTTTCAACGCGCAGGTAGGAGGCATTATCCCTCTATTTGTATATAAGCAACTCTGTGGGTTTAACACAGTATCGCATTTAATAATTTGCCATCCTATACATATCTTAGGTACGCTTCTCTCCACAACCCAATAGTATCAGCAGTGGGCATTTACCTTGGTATATTGAGTTGTGGGTAAATTCACCAATATTTACCCGGGTATACAGTGTGTTCAGCGAGGAATGGGACAGTGCAATATCTCGGAGACGGGTGAAGATTTTAAAATTGTGAAAATGTTTTACTAAACCTCAGCCAGGGGGACATATTATGTGGCAAAAAAAAATTTAAAATTTAAATGCTAGGTGGCGCTACCTGACTTTAATTTTTTAAATGGAATGACATTTCTTATCGCATTTTTGGATTCTATAACATATTTGTGATAACTTTTATTAAAACTTCTACCAACCTATGTCTTTTAGTTTCCGAGAAAAAATATTTCCAAAATTTAAAGGCGAAAAGAGCACTCTTTTCCAAGGCAATAGAGTTCTTTGGTAATCGATATTCATGCAGAATTATTATATTGCAATCATTGCTGGTGCCTGAATCTCTGAATCATATGACAAACAGCTCAGATGCTGTCAGGGTCTTCAATAACTACTGGTATGGATGACTACCTTGAAAATATTGTTGAATAATGTAAGACCCATTCAAATAATTCGCCACCAAATAATTTATTAAGCTTTTCTGCACTTTTCTTGTGAGTCCTTAAAAATGTTATAGTCATAGACTACCGACGGTTGTTTTCCAGGCAAGGCTAAATTGATGTTAAGTGTTTCCTTATACTTTGTTATTTTAACTGAAACGCATTGTATCTTGCTGCGTTCTTCGAGTCCCTAATCGATTTTATTGCATTTTCTTATAGTTGGGTGCCCATTTAACAGGTGGAGACATCTATGGTATAGTTCATGAAAATACTTTGGTCAAACACAAAATGCTTTTACCGCCAAGAGCCAAAGGTACCGTCACCTACCTAGCCCCACCAGGAAACTACACTTGCGACGTAACATTTTTATTTGGTGTATTTTGCATCGTTTAACAAAAATAAAATTACAGGAAGTCATGTTGGAAACCGAATTCGATGGTGAACGCACAAAGTTTACTATGTTGCAAGTGTGGCCGGTACGTCAGCCCCGCCCCGTGAGTGAGAAAATGCCTGCCAACCACCCGCTTTTGACTGGCCAACGTGTCTTGGACTCCCTCTTCCCGTAAGCTAAATAAATGAAACTTGTTTTTGTAATATAAATTTTATTTGTTTTTAGTTGTGTACAAGGTGGTACCACTGCTATCCCTGGTGCTTTTGGTTGTGGTAAAACTGTAATTTCACAATCTCTGTCCAAGTATTCCAATTCTGACGTCATCGTATACGTAGGGTGCGGAGAAAGAGGTGAAGAAATTAAAATTCGAACAGTTCAAGATTCTTATTTCATTTTTTGTTTATAGGTAATGAAATGTCTGAGGTACTGCGAGATTTCCCGGAATTATCTGTGGAAATCGACGGTAACACGGAGAGTATCATGAAACGCACGGCGCTGGTAGCCAATACATCTAACATGCCTGTAGCTGCTCGTGAAGCTTCCATTTATACCGGTATCACTCTTTCGGAGTACTTCCGTGATATGGGTTACAATGTATCCATGATGGCTGACTCCACTTCTCGTTGGGCTGAAGCTTTGAGAGAAATCTCAGGTACTGTAGTCAAGACTAGCCATAAATACTTACCCTCCAGTTCTAAGACACCAATTTTATTTATGTTCATAATAGTTCTATGAAACCCTATAGGTTTATCGATCCATAAATACTTATACCCTTCAGTTCTAAGAAACCAATTTTATTGCTCTTATGTTCGAAGTAGCCCTAACCCTATAGGTTTATCGATTCATTTTACTGCAGGAGTGAGGGTTGGGTATTTATAGCAATGCACTGTAAGTTTAGATTTAGAATAGTCTTCAACTCGTGAAGATGTTGACTTTGTCAGCGAAACACATGTCGAGTTTAATTACTGTGTCACTGTCTTTTGGCGTGTGGAGTTAATTCATAGTGAATTTACGTCAAAGTTCTTGATCCTACTACTGTGTATGTTTTCGTCTTACCAAAATATCACTACTTCAGTGTTGTTCAATTTGAAAATCTTACACAATCTCACAGTAAATAATTTTAAAGTATGGAGAGCTAAAAATAAGGATGAGTCTCCCATATAACATTTTTCTCTAAAATGCATAATAAAGGCGTAAAACTCCACCGTAACACTACTGGGACACCTGTATGTACCGGGTGGCCAGTTAAGAATGCAAAGTGCTGCATCTTGGAAGCTATTCATCATAGAGTCTTGCGGTAAAAAAAATTATCACTAAAGTGGCCAAGAGAAGACAGTGGAAAATATTTTCAGATTTCCAAGATGGTCGCCAGTAAATGTACCAAAAAAATATATGTTTTTTAAAGATAAGCTTTATTCGAGTAATTCTTGTTTAACACTTTTTGACGTATCTATTAAAATGAAGTGGTGGGGGGTGATTCAATGTTTTTTTACATAAACAGCTGTAACTCCTAAACGACTGAACGGATTTTAACAAACTTGGTCTCGTTGGAAAAAGCATTTATTGCTCCATCAAACCCATTTTACCTGTGATATGTCTAATTCTTAGTGATGCCGCTAGAGCGTGTTTTTTGATATAATAACAGAAAATTGCTAAATTCTCTAAAAAATTAAATGCAATAATATGACTTTTTTCATAAAAATGTAGTGAATTGATACCTATATATGTAGGCTAGTGAAGACCACATCTCGATATCTTATTCCTAGCCAAAAATATCGAAGAAAGAACATTTAGTTATCATAAAATTTTAGAGAGACGCTATTACACCGGTATTTATTCTTATTTAATTGTCTTTTTTCAAGATTCGGTGATAAAATTTCATAATTTTATAATTTTTAAATAATAAAAGTATTTAGATAGAAGATATCACCAGAGGTGGATTGGACGAGGAAGTCTATTTCCTTGGCCACCCCGATCCCCAGACCTTACCTGTTTGGACTTCTATCTATGGGGTCGGTTATAAGATATTGTTTACCAAATTCCACCAACAACGAGAGACAACATGAACATACGAATACAGGAGGCCATTCGTAGCCTGTCAAGAGCAGAAATTGAAGCTGCTGTAATGTCTAAGCATGAGCGGCTCCAACAATGCATTGAGTGTGATGAAAGACAGTTCGAGCATTTAAGGAGGCATTAGTTTTAGTTCAAAATCGGTCCTTCTTTCTTCTTATGCCCCTACACTTTTTTTTAATTGTTTGAACTAAGAATACTTTTATTATTTAAAAATTATAAAATTATGAAATTTTATCACTGAATCTTGAAAAAAGACAAATAAATAAGAATAAATACCGGTGTAATAGTGTCTCTCTAAAATTTTATGATAACTAAATTTTCTTTCTTCGATATTTTTGGCTAGACGTAAGATATCAAGCCTATTTCACAACATTTTTATGAAAAAAAGTCATATTATTGTATTTAATTTTTTAGAGAATTTTGCAATTTTCTGTTATTATATCAAAAAACGCGCTCTAGCGGCATCACTAAGAATTAGACATATCACAGGTAAGATGGGTTTGATGGAGCAATAAATGCTTTTTCCAACGAGACCAAGTTTATTAAAATCCGTTCAGTCGTTTAGGAGTTACAGCTGTTTATGTAAAAAAACATTGAATCACCCCCCACCACTCCATTTTAATAGATGCGTCAAAAAGTGTTAAACAAGAATTACTCAAATAAAGCTTATCTTTAAAAAACACATATCTTTTTGGTACATTTACTAGGTGAATTTCAGTGAAAAATCACTTTAAAAGTTTAAGATGGCGGTTACGCCCCCTGGCGACCATCTTGGAAATCTGAAAATATTTTCCACGGTCTTCTCTTGGCCATTTTAGTAATATTTTTTTTTACCGCAAGACTATGATGAATAGCTTCCGAGATACAGCACTTTGCATTCTTATCTGGCCACCCAGTACATATATCTTAAATTGCTCCAGAGCAAAAATTAAACATAAGTGTGATTGGACTTTTAACATATAATAAAAGCATTTTCTAATTCCTTACTGTTTGAAAAGACTGCATATTCTTAAGATTTAGATGGTTATTGGTAAATTTTCCTTGTAGGTCGATTGGCTGAAATGCCTGCCGATTCTGGGTACCCTGCTTATTTGGGTGCTCGTCTGGCCTCTTTCTATGAGCGCGCTGGTCGCGTTAAGTGCCTTGGTAATCCTGACAGAGAAGGGTCTGTGTCAATTGTTGGTGCCGTATCACCTCCTGGTGGTGACTTTTCTGATCCAGTCACCTCCGCTACTCTTGGTGCGTGCTAAAATCACCACGACGATTTAAATTTTTATTCTCGATATTTTTCTTAGGTATTGTGCAAGTATTCTGGGGTTTGGACAAGAAATTGGCACAGCGTAAGCATTTCCCGTCTATCAATTGGCTTATTTCGTATTCTAAATATACTCGAGCGTTGGATGATTTCTACGATAAGAATTTCCCAGAATTTGTGCCTCTTAGAACGAAAGTTAGAGAAATTTTACAGGTCCGTATTGATTATCGCAAGTTCACTCTTTTTTCTGATGAAATAATTTGTTATAGGAAGAAGAAGATTTGTCGGAAATTGTGCAGCTAGTAGGTAAAGCTTCTTTAGCCGAAACCGACAAGATTACTCTTGAAATAGCCAAGTTGCTCAAAGAAGATTTCCTTCAGCAAAACTCATACTCAACTTACGATCGTTTCTGTCCATTCTACAAGACGGTAGGTATGCTGAAGAACATGATTGGTTTGTACGACATGAGCAGGCATGCGGTGGAGAGCACGGCACAATCAGACAATAAGATCACGTGGAACGTGATTAGGGACGCCATGAGTAACATTCTTTATCAGTTGAGTAGCATGAAATTCAAAGATCCCGTCAAGGATGGAGAGGCGAAAATTAAGGCGGACTTCGACCAGTTGTACGAGGACATCCAGCAAGCTTTTAGAAATCTAGAGGACTAAGTGTAATTTTGTAATTATCATATAGGCCATTTATTATATTCTTGATGATGCCGTACTAAATTCGTGGCACGGGAAAGTAATTTCCCTCTGGATATTATGTGTACAATAAATTTGTTTATAAATACTAGTTTGCGTAGAAATTAGTCGTTAAGGTGTCCTATAGCATAACGGTGAGGGTAAACTTCTGTTGTACTTTGTAAAGTATGTCCCTTCATTCCAATTAACTTTTAGGGATTGAATTTTTTTTTTTTTGAGAAAAAAAGAAAGGTGCTTAAGTTTTTTCCAGTATTACGAGGACTAACATTTCTTAGCGCATGTATCATATTTTTTCTCGATCATTTTTATTTTGAAACCGAGTTTTACTTTTACCATATTTTAAACATTTTATCGTGTTGTATATGTAATTGTACAGAAAATACTGTCTAAATGTATTTCATGATTATAGTTGTTATATATAGAAATGTAAGATAAAGTTTGTTCTATTGTGAACATTGTAATTAATACATTGTTGTTTCATTCCAATGTGTTTTAGTTTTGTTTTGTTCGCAAAGATATATACACAATCATTTACCTAACTGCTGCGGGCGCCTAGTACTCAACTGGTGTATGTTTGGTGGCATAACCAAGTTGTAGGAAAGCACGTTGGGTTGCCTAGTTCGTTTTGTTAAGGCTGCGATATATCAGCTGTTAGTCTATAAAGTGCTGCCACCTATCACCCAAAAGTGTGATTAGGATTGGGCAAAATATAGTCACAATCTATTATGATTGGTTTCTATCACAACTGCAACCACTTCAGACAGAACACTTGCAGCTTGGAATTTTCAAGTTTTTTTGCTTTAGCGGCAACCGAATAAATCTGGGAGGATTAGTCGGCGGTTCTATCTTTAAATTATTATTTTCTATTTAGAAATATGAGAATGAATTCAACCGCCATCTGCATTGCAGTGGCCACACTACTACTACTGTCAAACGTCCAGTTTACTGTGCATCTCGACCAAATATGTACAAGATGGAGAGATTGCAATATAATTTTTATTCCAACACGCCGAAGTAACATATCGAGACGTTCTTGGTCGAAAATGAATAAGAAATAATTAACTTAGACAACCCTACTTTCTAATTACGATAAATATGTGTACAAATAATAAAAAGGGTGTCGAGTTTATGACGGATTTTTCAATAATTTGAGGGAGATTTATTTAAGGCGAACGAAAAATATTACATACTATAAAAGTAGTGCGAGTCTCTAAGTTGATCCTTTTTTTATAAATATTTTTTATTTAACGCCCTATCTACTTTAATTTTAGAATGGTGTTGAAATAAAAATGTGTCTACATGTCCCGCCGTTTTTAGTGCTCAAATTCCACACTCTTAAATAGGCAAAGATATAGGGTTAGATTCTTAGACAATGATGACTTTATTTGAAGGTTTTCGCCTAATAAAGTTAAATAGGTTTCCCAAAATAAAAGAGAAATTCAAATTTCAAAAGGTTTTTCCTTCGGGCGGGGAGATATCAGATAGTGCCTGTTCTAGTTGTTTTATAAAGTAAATTATTCTCTATCTTACTAGCGAATTCTGAATCTCATCAGTATAATTAAGTTGGCTACTTTTAGTCTTTGTTATTGTAATCCCCATTATTAGGAAATACAGTAGTCACATGTTAGAATCTCTATTTTTTAATAGTTTTCTTACGGGGTAGTATATACAGCTGCATTGACTGGAATGCAGTCATGAATAAACCTAAGTCAAAGGTTGCACGCCAGACGGCAACGTAGGTTAATGGTTAAGACGGGGGAAGTTTAGCCAGGGAAAGGACAGGGGGTTTCTAGCGCTTGAAAAAGGGCGTCGTATTTTTAAGCGCTGAGCAGGTAGACAGAGGTGAGCAGAAACTTGCAAGGGTAGGGTAGGGCCCATTACAATATTCTCCTCCCCTTTTATTTGTTTAATTACTCCCAAGATCCCACGCTCCTACTAAAATTTAAAAGGGCTGCTTAAATATTTCATGATGGTGATAAAACAGAGATCCACAACACAGTAACAGTCAAAGACTTGGAGAAGGGACTAAGTTATTTACATTTACAACTGAAGCATCAGGGATACTCACGCAAGTATAAACGTTTGTTTGTGGAAAAGACAAAACAAAGCAGCCGACCAGTTGTGTAGTAAATTAATAGGTACCGCTGTGTGGAATATCGCGGAACATTCGTCTGGTCGGTTGTTTTGTTCGTTTTTTTGTTGGATAGTGCAAGACAATGTGTTAATAGTTTTTTAACATTTTATATTATACAAGGACTCCTAGTATAAGGACGTGCAGGCAAGTGTTTTAGTAAGCCTGTAGGAAGTTGTATTAGCGGTCGTCCAACATCTAATTTCATTTGAGGTTAAGTTCATAATCGGCGTGCACGAATTTTTGCATTATCTGTCTTGAAAAATAATGTAATTAAACCTTGTAGGCATAGAAGGGTATGTGAAACATATTGATCGTCTTAGTAGGATATAACAATGACTATCCCTATTTTTCATTATTTTTTTTACTAATTGATCCCTAAAACAGTACACCAATGCGATTGAACGTTGAAGAAATTAATAACAAACAACACACTACCCGCGACCCGCTGGCCAACGTCCGTGTAGGCTTCACAACAAAATCAGCTGTTCATAAGAACGCTGGGTTTTTGGTAAGTAACAGTATGTATCACAGAGAGAATATTGTGTGCTGCAAATATTCTAAAGACTAACCTGTGCAGAACTTGAAAATGCAGGGACTTCCCCGGGCTTCGGTCAGCCCACCTCATATACTAACATTTTTGTGGGAATGGCATAACTACCGAGGGGGCAGAGGCCCCGCGCTTCTAGTAAATCTCCGAGAAGCGGCTTGTTGAATCCCGACTAATTAAATTTAATTTAATTATCACCTCCCTCGTGAACCTAAGAAATCCGGAGAAACACAGAGTTCAGTGCGCGTGCGCGTAAACACACGCAGAGACGTCGAGCTAAAAACAATTTTCTCGACGTTTTGAGAATAATGGAAATCTGACCTTATTTCTGTCGATAATATCTACAATAAGTAAAAGATTTGTCTCGTCCTTTGATATAGTCTTTGTTTCATTACCTTTTTCCATCAAGAATACAGATAAAATTTTAGTTATAAAATAATTCTTCTAAGTAATACACCTATGTACTTATAAAGCTAATTGCATAAGTAGAATTATTACCTACCAAATACCATCAATATCAATTATTGAATTATTAGCTATCGCGCACACGATGTCAACACCACACGCATTTCAGTTATAACATTAACCTGAAATTCCAATACTTAGATTTCTATTTTTTATGTAGATCGCATCAAAATAAATTGTTGAACTTATTTATATTTGCATAATTATGTTAACGAGTTCTTGGATCGTCGTTATGAAACCTAATTGCCTATGCGTTCGCTCAAGGCAACAATAATTTCGTAATATCACACACTTTTGACGATTTGACGGTCAAGGCCACGCCAAATGTAAACGCACTGGACAATGAAAATCTAGGTGAATTGTGGGTTACGTAATGATGGACAGGAGTTGAATCGGGCAAGCAGTTTATTTGTATTTGTAATACCCCGAATAGTTCATATTAATTGAGTAGTTTAATATTCGTATTAAGTAGTTCATCTGACAGAGTAGTTCATATGCTTCAGGTAGTTTAAAGGCACTGACTAATTCATTTTAACCGAAATAGTTCACTTGCATCAAGTAGTTCATTTGTAACAGTTGCTGATAAATCAGTAAGTTCGTGTTAGTTGTCACGTACGCTAGCGTGTCTGATCTACAAAACCCAAAATTTCAAGAATGTGTTTATATTTTGCTAGCGGACGATCGGATAACCTGATATTCAACATACAGAATAGAAAAGGATTTGGGTCAAGCGGTTATATCCTCACGGCAACTCTTTTGCTAGTCAGTCTTCGTACTTACGTAGGATTGCTTCTTGTTTGCTAAGCAAGTGAATGTAGATTACTTTTTTATGGAACGAGCTGGCAGTAGGCAATTTAAAGGAAATTACTGTTGACAAAAACGTTTATATGTAATTCATATCTCCCGTTGTCTATGCATGGCCTGAATGCTGATTTTTTGTCATACTGTCGCCGTTTACAATGTCATACTCATAACTCATAATGCACACATCTTTTGAAATTATAGTTGCACCTTCTCGGGTCTCGGCAGCGCCAGTCAAATAGACGGTATGTATAAAGATAACGGAATGGAGGGCAACCGTCAGCTACGTATTGCATTTCGGTATACATTTCGGCACCCATGCCATGGTTCTATTATTGGTCAATTTAAATTTTGCGGGCCAATAGTAAGCGGAGTGCCGAAATCGCTACCAGAATGTTGGACGATGCTGAAACACCTCGTGAAACACAGGTCGGAATGTTATTGCAATTTAAATTGTATGCAAGAAAGCCAGGATTTAAATACCGTTTCGTTAAATCGGATCAACACATTTAGTTTAATAAATACGTAAGTCTGCCAGGTTATCGTCAGACAGGTTATCCCCATCACGCCAGAAAAATTGTCCAAAGGTAATCCAGGATTCGAATCACTTGAACCTTCCCTCTTTCTTCTAATTTGAGATAATGCTTTTGTTAACTCACTCTGTATATGAAGAAACTCTTGTTTAACAGTAGAGACTATTTTTTCTTGAACTATCATAAAGGAAAACATTAAATTGCTATACTAGATGTTTAGTAGGTATGGATCTTTTATTGTCTTGACTGCATCATTTATTTTCCTTATTTATAAGCGAGGTACATTCAGAATGAACATAATAACATCTCTTTCCTACTTTCTATAACACCATTTTTGTTGGTGTAGCGCAAAATTACTTCCATCTCTGCCCTGTTGCAATATATTTCAGAAACTTTTTCTACAATAGGTTACAAATAAAAAAAATGTTGTTTCCAATTGCCTCATGCGCTTTTCCATTACCCCAGAACGTGGGGTAAATGAAGATGACCTTCGTTTTCGTACTTACTGTGCATTTACGCGGCAATGCCATGCTAATGGAAACATTGCCTGATTTTGTGACTAGTATTATAAATAGGAAAATTGCAGTTGAATGTTTGATTTGTTAATAGTAGGGACGTAATAAAAAATTCACAGACCTCGCATCTTACGCAAGTATCATAGGGGTATTGAAAATACCGACACAACTGCTCGGTTTCTAAGATGTCCAACAAAAGTGATCTGTGCCGTTTCAAATTGGTATATTATTGATACAATAAAATAAAAGAAATGATTTGTGACGAGCACAAGGCACATAGTCAAACTGACGCAATACGTAACAAAATATTAACGCATCCGGTTTGTACTGTTTGGACTTTTATTCCAACGCGATATCCCTCTTAAACCGGCTCCACACTATATGGCAAACTAGGCGAACGTTTGTGATGCGTGGAGTTCGTCACATAGTGTGTATGGTACAACACATGGCAAACTAAGCGAACGTTCGCGTTCGCCGAGGTTCGGACAGAAGTCGGTAAAAGAGGCCCGAGTCAAAGGGACATTTGGACAAGTGCAAAGGAAACGCATACCCGCTACACACTATGTGGCGAATGTTTGCAGATTCGACACCAACCCAAATAGTTTCATCTGAACTTTTGTCGAGGAAACAATACAACAAGGGATGAAATAGTAGTGTCATTTTAATTTTTTGTAACTGTTTACGAAAGATATTACCTTATTTGTGAGATATTTACAGAAATTCCGTGAATATACCAACTAAATTGTCCGTTTGGCTTATGTTTTTGGAGCATTCAGCACTAGGTGGATGAAAAACTTATTTATTTGTAGAAAAATACCTCTCCCACAAGCAGTGTTGTAGACTATCTCGATATTTTTATCTAGGTATAGATAAATAATCTAAATAATAATACAGAATCTATAATCTCATCTAGATGATGTCATTTCATCATTATCTTTATCTCATCTTAGATAAAAATAATGTATATCTCCGGAAAGTTATCTAGATAATTCGACTTGCTTATAAAATTCAAGTTTTACATTCTTGGAATGACATAAGTGACATCACTCTAATGTTTATAGGGCTTACTTATTTTGTGGTTTGTAAAAATCCCTGCATTAGGTATTTTATTGTTGTGTTTTTTGTACCTGCCATCAGATGTGTTTCAAATTTACTTAGATTTTTCCGAGGATTTTTCATATTATCCGACATTTATCTAGATAAACTTTAAATAAAATTAACTATTAGGTAGATGAAATTTGTCAAAAATATCTATGATCTCATCTAGATTAATAACTGGTCATTTATCTATTATCTCATCTAGATAAAATTTAGGTTATCTAAGCCTAACACTGCCCACAAGATAGGTATACTTAGTTTAAGTAAAGCATTGTCCTACAAAGCCATCTTGAAATATTCAACATAATTAAGAGCACTCTGTTTAGTTTAGTCAGAATGTAAACTTCATTCATTAATTAGAAGATGTTACGTCATACTGTCCAGTGGCGTCATACAATGTAAACGTTGACAAACCGCCAGCATGTTATGCACCATGCTTCTAATAGAACACTAAGTACCCTAGTTACGGTTCTGCATACAATTACTCTGATTATTTTTTTCATCGTCAAATTGACCAATAGGAACATTGCATTTGGGTCTAGAAGCGTGTATTATTTCGGTTATTTTTTGACGTTTCTATTTTCCAATAAATGAACAGTATTTTTGATCACGCGTTTAATTCTGACCAATTAAATCATTATTATAGTGAGAATTTTTTACCTAACTTGTCCCAGCGGGATTTTTTTTAGTATTTTGTTTTTGTTGATAAAACGACTTGTTTTCTGGTTTTGACATATGTCATATGTATTAATCGCAAATTGTGACACTGAAAGAATAATATTGAAGAGTTTGTTGTTTCACATTTGAACGTCAAAAAATAACCTTTCGAATACCACACGACAGTAAGAATAACTTGGAAAATAATTCTCCACATTTTACTCAAACTTGTCGCCATTCGGCAATAGCCACTCGAGCCCTACGGGCTCTCGTGTCTATTGCCTGGCGACAAGTTTTCGAAAATCTGTCGAATTATTTTCAAGTTATTCTCACTCTCTTGTGATATTACGTTCAGTAATTTTTTTCGATAATTTTGCTTGTTGATAAGTTGCCATAGTTTCGAATTTGTAGGTGCATTTATAATGTATAATCTAGTTACTTTAGTACCTGCCAAACGTCAAATATTCCCAACACATTTCTTTGTATGTGAATTAATTGAAATAAAATTTCGTTTTGAACTACCTTGCTTCGATTCAAAATATAATCTTGTCAAATACAATTCGTGGTCTGGAATTTTTAGGTAATTTTACTCAAGCTGTTGCTTTTACTAGCCGCTCGTGCAAATTTGACAGAAGATCACTCGCGCAAGCGCTCGTGATCTTTTAACTGTCAAATTTACACTCGTGGCTACCAAGCAACGCAACAGCTTTCGTAAAATTTCCGACAATTCCAGACCACTTAGGCCCGGTTTTTCAAAGAATCCAACACCGTGTTAAGTCTGACACCGGCTTTGTTGCTATGATACCGGCTTTCTGATTGGTTGTATCATAGCAACGAAGCCGGTGTCAGACTTAACGCGGTGTTGGATTCTTTGAAAAACCGGGCCTTATTGTATTACTACAGAAAATAATAAATTATCTTGTTCTACTGTGAAGGGCAGACACCATCCACCACCTCCTTTTTCTCCTAGTTAAGGTTTTTTTCAATCGTACAGGTACAATGTCCACACATTATTATTTAAAGAAGCACTTGCAGCAATAACTTCGTCATTGTTGTCCTCCATTACAACAGAACCAACCACTTCCAATGCACGAACGTTTGTGCCTTTTCCCGCCACGAATGTCACACCGCATATGTTTGGAGATTCGGCATATAGTGTGTATGGAACATTCGACGCACGCTGACACTTGCCGAATCTCTAGGCCAAGTTTGGCAAACTTCACGCATCGCAAACGTTCGTCTAGTTTGCCACATAGTGTGGAGCCGGTTTTAAACGGCACTCGCGCTCGCCGTACCTTAGTTTACATCTGGCTAGAGCTCTGATATTATTATTATTAGCGGCCTCGACTGCGCGCGTCGCCGACAGAATCTGTCGCGTGTCCATACATTTTTCGTAAAGCCGGCGCTACACATTCGGCATTTGCCGAATCCCGAATAGCAAATGTTTGGAATTCGGCGAATAGCTCAGCACTACACATGCGGCAATATCCAAATGTTTGCTATTCGGCAAACATTGAACATTTCCCGCCGATTGTCGGTAAATCAGCACGAATCAAAGTAACCGAACTGATTGATAAATGCGATTCGCCAACTAGACGCATATGTGTGTAGATGTATGTTTGGTGTTTAGCGAAGTGGTTCGTGATGCGCCAAACATTCGATAGTCGGCAAATGCCGCATGTGTAGCGCCGGCTTAAGATGAGTCCCATGTACACGCGCCCAGAAGTATTTTCAATACTAAAACAGCATACTCGAATTTCGAATACCATCTGAGCAAATACATTCGTTAATACTTAGGTACTTCGTTGATGTTGTTGGTATTTTAAAGTTTTAATCTATTAACAAGAATTTTTTAAATGTTTTAAAATGTTTTCTTAGCGTTAATTCACAATTTCTATTTTTGCTCTACATATTCTGAAATGTTCAAATGTTGAATAATTCAAATATTTAAATGAAAGTTTGAACGAATGTTCGATTAGGTACTAGAATTGGAAAAATTCTGGACTCTAATTTATATTCTATCGAATCTAACAGCTCATTCATACCCAAAATCCGTTCCAGTATGAAGTAGAGGTATACGAGATCTGTATAATGTATAAAATCCCCACTGGTACTAACATCAGCTCCTGCCTAAAGACGTTTACAGAAACAAGGTCGACTTATGTCTGCAAAATCACAGTGTGCAACAGATTGTTAAACTTGGTGGCCAACATCATACCGGGTTTTGATGATGATAACTTAACACCTATTTAAGAAGAAAAAAATAACGAACTGTAATTAAACAAAAAAATAAAGGAAACCGGTTGCAGTAGGTACTTATCAGTGAAGTGAAAATAATTATATTAGACGTACATCTGAAACAAGTGCATCATTTGGAATAATTGGAATACATTTTATTAAATGTGGATTTATAAAAATGTCCGATGAAGAAAAGGACGAGTGCTGAATTTCGAAAGGATTATAATGGGCTTCGACAGGGAATGACGTGAGTTCTTTTTGCATATTTTGCAATTTTCTTCATCTTTTGAGATCGCTATTATTATTTTTACTACTAATTTACCGAAAACTTCGAAAATAAAAATAAATGTCTAAAGTACCCACCATAGAACAATTATTATTACAAGAAACGTAAACATAAATTTTCTTTGCTATTTTTTGTCTAATATTTGAATTTTGATTGAATACTATTCCAAATTTGTACAATAGTGCATTGTTATTTGATTGATCGTATACGATACGATCTTGTCCCACTATACCTACATATTGTAGTAGAACTCGACCACGGAATTTTAAGGGCCGAAAATTAGTAGTGCAAATATGCAGAGCAGATATATTCACTGGTGAAGATTGCTCTCAGATTAGTACAAAGAACATTTTGATTGTGCTTAGTAGTTTGTCTTAACATTAAGTAACTTTTCACCATTATGGAAATCGCAGACCGGGAAGTTGGTAGATTTTTGAAAAAATGTTTTTTATCGGTGAAGTCTGCTTTACGAGAGCCGGTGTAGCGAATCTGCATACGGAGGCAAAGAAAGTCTTCCGGTTTTAAGTGTTAAACGCTCTGAAGGATATGATGTTATTCCCAACGACGGCTCATGAAATTTCAGCAAAAAAGTACACGGTTCAGGTGAAAATTTTTCAAGGTCAACACTTTAAAATAATTGGAAATTCGTGTGTGCCGCAAAAACACTTTTGTTCGGATAAATAGGTTTTTCTGACAAAACCCTGGATAACAAAGAGTACTGTGACTCTAATAGACTATAGGAGAAAATACAAAAATAGGCTAGATGAAGGATTGAAACAAAGATATGAGGCGGTCAAGTGGAAAATTATTCGGAAATTGGGAAAGCGAAAGAGCAGCGGATTGATAATAAATGTAAAGAAGTGGAAGGTAAGTTCGAAGTAATAATTAAGAGAAATTTCAGAGAAATCAGATTTAGCAGCAAGAACATTAGAAACGAGGCAGGAAGAGAAGAAAAGGTAGATACTAACTAAAATACAAATAGGAAATGTGAAGATAGAGGAAGTCGCGGATTTTTGCTATTTAGGAAGTCAAATAACTCGTGATGGTAGGAGCACTAGAGATATAAAACAAAGACTAGCGCCGGTTCGAGTTGCGTTTAAGAAAAATAAACTACTGTTGTGCTCGGGAACGGTTAATCTAGAATTCGGGAGAGACTCTTAAAGACGTAGGAAAAGCGAATCGAAAAGGAATAGAAGCGTTTGAAATGTGGTGCTACAGACGCATGATGAAGATACCGTGGATAGGTAAGGTAATCAATAAGGGAGGTATTAGAAGTTGGGTAAAAGCGAAAAGTGTGGAAGACAATAAAGAATAGGAGAGATAGGATGGTAGGACACCTTCTGAGACAAGAAGGATTAGTTCGTGTCTTTGCGACATAATACTAGAGTCGGAGATGGGAATAAAAAGGGGTAGGGTTAAGCCCAGATCAGACAGCTGCTCTCAAATAATTGGTGATGTAGGATGTTCTACTTTTCAGACTGAGAACTTTATGATGATGCGACTTTACAATATTTTATACGAATATTTTAGAAAAATGGCGAATGAAACTTTTGATTGGCGGCCTTCACTAACTTGAGTCGTTGATTGAGACGCTTGCGTTATGATCTTCAAATTTGGCAACTCTTTAATTTTTAAAGTATCTTTAAGATTTTTAAAATTAGTTCATTATACTACCAACAGTTTTCACATTAAATTCCTCTTTCTCTAGAAGTAGGTTTACGTAACACGACAAAATTTTATTTATACCCTTTGCACGACTATCCCAATAAAAAAACCAGTTGTCAACGCATTGACAGAACAGCTTCCTAGCCACAACTAAACTGGAGGGCGCGCGCCTTCTTTTCCTTTATATGCCGTAGTCTGATAGTGAAATCCGTCATTTCATGAAAAGACTAGGCACTTCATAAACGGTCAGCATGCCATGAAAACATCTGGGATTACAATAATTACATAACACACTCAGTGTTGTGCATTATCTAGATAATATTATCTAGATAAATCATCTAGATAAAATTTTGTTATCTATCATCTTATCTAAGATGACACTGTAATTAATTATCTATCATCTCATCTTAGATGAAAAAACAGGTTATCTGGAGGTATTAGATAACAGATAATATTTCGAATAGATCAAGAATAAATTTTCAAACGAAAAAATTCGTAGCTTCATAAAACGCGCAAAATCCCTCGTTTTCAGTAAATTTGTTTTATTTAGGTCGGCATCTTTGTAAGCTATATTAAGGTTATTATTATGCCTAATAATTTACAATTACAATATCACAATATGGGATATACAGGGTGATTCTTTTAAAGCGCACATTAGAAAATTTTCGACTTCTACTTGGAACTTGGAACCTAGCCATAATCGACGATTCCGAGACGAAATTAAATATTTACAGGATGACGTCACTCTTAAAAATGGCGGAAGTAGACGCCATATTTGTTTTTTTAAATGACAATCGGCCATTTTGATTTTATATTTGAATTCCGCATTTAATTCCGAGTACAACTAACCAAATTGTCACTACTCATCTGTCATACTTTTTGACATATGCCACATTTTCTCTTTAAATTTTCAGATGCAAGGGTTCATTAAAAAGTTGATATCTCTTGAACCGCTGAAGATAAGTCGATGATTTTTTTTACTTCGATTCTCTAAGCTCCAAGGAATGTTTTGATTGATTACCGAAGTTACAACGAGTTTGCCAGCGGTTGCTACCATTTTTTGAATACGGGCATCGCAAAATGTCAAAAACTCAATTTTTTCAAATGGCACGTGTCAAATTTTATGTCACCGTTATTGATTAGGGGATAAATTGCCACCCATGCGGATCCCGGTTGCATACAATACGCATGCGGCTTGACCATTACACTTTATCAGTAAAATGACGTTTAAGCCAACGATCTCGGTGGGTGTTCGGGTATCGTACAAAACTGTCGTGTTGTTCTCCTACGGCTAGACGAGTTCTGATCCCGTAGGGGTTTTATATATTTTGTTTGTTTTTACATCATCTTTTTTCCAAAAAATTGGTGTGTCTGGTGTGAAAGGGCAAGTAAATGGTCTGTTTCAAAAATGCTTTCTCTCGGCTTTAGTTTTTTACACTTCCAAAATGCGTGCATGCGATCCGCATGGGTGGCGATTTATCTCTTCCTCACTGTTGGATGTAAAATATAATTCTAATGAGAGTTATGTAAGCATGTGCTATATCTAACTCCAATCGTTTTGGAGCTATTTGCAGTTTTTGAGTAAATTGGTGTCAAAAAGTATGACAGATAAGTAGTGACAATTTGGTTAGTTGTACTCGGAATTAAATGCCGAATTCAAATATGAAATCAAAATGGCCCATTGTCATTTAAAAAACAAAGATGGCGTCTACTTCCGCAATTTTTAAGACTGACGTCATCCAGTAAATATTTAATTTCGTCTCGGAATCGTCGATTATGGCTAGGTTCCAAGTTTCATAGCTCTAGCATAAGTAGACGTGCGCTTTAAAGAAATCACCCTGTATATTCTGGAACCAGAAATCCAATACTTATGTACCTAAACTAGTTTAAATTTATAAATAAAAATACCTGTTGTGAATTTTTCTACGATTATCTATAGAATTATCTAGATAATTATACTTCATCTATTATCTTTATCTAGATTATCATTTGCTAAATCATCTTTTATCTGTATCTAGATAATATTTTTCGTAATTATCTGTTACCTTATCTAGATAAAAAAACGGTTATCTGTGCACAACACTGAACACACTGCTCACTGGCCGACGATGAAATGAGGCAAGACCGGCCGGCAAGGGGCATTCATAGCGCATCCTGTTTATTTTTCTAGCCCGTAGATCGCTGCGCCCCACACCGACACCACCGAAATTTCGGTGGTGTCGCTCACACTCGCACTGCACAGTGCGCGCGCATGCACTCAGTTCCAGGCGGAGTTGCGGACGGAATCTCGCCGGTCTCACATATTTACCACAAACATTTTTAGATAGTGTATCGACGTTTGCCAAAAAATAGCATATTTTATGCGGAGCTAAAGTGCTTTTTGTGACTCATCACTAATTGACAGCCTTTAATAATAAATTAGAATTTTGGAGTGGAGTGGAGTGGAAAAAGTGGGATTTTGCGGAGACAGACAAAGTACGCCAATTTTCAACTAACGCTTGAGCCCGAACGGTTCGTCGGAGACAAAACCTAAATAGTGAAATTTGTAGGAAATTTTATGAACTTTCATTTTGAATCGGGAGGTTATTTACGAAAAGTTGAAAGTTTTCGAGTTATAAGCAAGAAACCGAAAAAAAATGAGATTTTTTTTTACCTTTTTTGCATTTTTTTTTCAATGTTGCGTCACGAAATTTTGTTAGCAAACCTAAGATTCGGATTCAGCACCCCAAAAAACATACAGAATGGAAGAAATCAAAACTACCCCACAACTTTCCCGCTAGGGGTCCTTTTGAGCACAAATTGACTGTATTATTACATATAAAGTTTCCAGGAATTAAATTCTGTTGGAAAAAATTAGGCCGGGACGTTACAAAACGTCAAAAGTAGACCGCAGCATGCTCATAGGAACACCATGTTGCCTCCCACCAAGGTTGCAACCTGGTTCTATAGGCTAATTTTAATTTTCTGAACAGTTTATTGCCTTGTATATCTATCTTGTCTTTATTGCCGCCGCATTTAATTCCCAGTAATAGTTGTAATAAACAGAGGACTATTTTTGCCCAGATTTATCTACTTGCAATTGCCTTTTACTGCGGCTTTCTCGATAAATCACTTAAGTCTTAAAAACGTTATTCATTTTGACGTAAAGAATATCAAAATGTATAACAAATAGGAAGTTTAAAAACTACATATAATTATATGTAAGCAATATTTCTTAATTAGTTTTGCGTGATAATAAACTAGTGACGATCATTATGACGGTATCATACTTCGGATGCATTGTTTTGTAAACATAACGATACTGTTTTAATTGTTGCGGTCTCAATTAACAGTCAAACGGATTAATAACCGTAGTCATTAACAGCAAAGTTAATTGGTCAAACTACAGACCTACATTTAAAAGTCAGAAATAAAATCTTCAATATAGGTACCTACTCAAGAGAACAATGAAGTAATAAATCAATAAGCAACAGATTTCGGAAGTCCAGCACCTGGAACTTGGTGTTTCCTAAACCTAAAACAACTCGCGCATTATTAAAACTAGGTATGCAAAATTTTGATATTACCTACTTATAATAATCGATAACTTGGGATTGCAGATAACACTAATATCACGGAAATTGTCGTTATT
This sequence comes from Xestobium rufovillosum, assembly GCA_963966045.1. Taxonomy (NCBI): domain Eukaryota; kingdom Metazoa; phylum Arthropoda; class Insecta; order Coleoptera; family Ptinidae; genus Xestobium; species Xestobium rufovillosum. The sequence continues at coordinate 42,171,253 of OZ014492.1, forward strand.
ATTGAAATTAGGTATGTATAGGCAAACCGACATCAAAAATATCGAAATCAGCAACCCTATCAGAAATGTGGATTTGTTGTCATTACCGATATTCGATAAGTATTTGCATCCCTAATCTCAGTTCCTTCAAATTCAAGTAGTCTAGTCCAGTCCAGTCATGTTCTGTGGTCCTAGTCCCATCGAAATCTTAATTCACTTAGTTTGGATAGCAATTTCTATAGCGATTAACTTACCTGATATGCTCTGAATGTGTTAAGTTCTGCACAGGTGGTCAGATGTGTGAAGGTGTAGTGAACCTGCATTTTTTAGCAATGTTTCTCTCTTTCTAAGTGTTTAAAAGTTCTAATTATTCAACTTAGCTTGCAATTGTTGCAGTTTTAACATTAGAGCTGTTCGCCGTGTTCTGTTAGACAAAGATAAAGTCATGCTTTTGTAATTTTACAACTCTATCGTTTATGATTGTAGTTTAATGAAGCAATAGAAGCAATGTCTAATGACGCTAATTAAATTTGATTTGTTATTAGCAGATGAAAGCTGGTTCGTTCAGGTTGAATGCGACATAATTTTAGAAGTATTTTCTAAACGAATCTCGCATACTTACCTGTTACGAAATCAATTGGCACGAAATTAACCAAGTAAACAGATTCTTTGTTAATTTATGCTTAGTTCTTCTGTTGAATTACAGTTATTGCAGTTAATTATTGGAAATCTGTGAACGCTATTAGCAAGAAGAGAAGACGAAAACTGATGGATAGATACTGAAAGTTCCTATTCGTAAATGACGCTTTAGGCTAAGCTCATAAATTTATTAGTGCTAATATTTGTCTTTCCTATAATCCTAAGTGAATACCTAGGTAAATGGTGGAACAACAATTAGGAAGTCAAAGACTTATTAACCATTGGAATTATTTCTGGCTTTTTTAATCGCATGCGGTTACGTTCGAGCTTTGATTGATATATGTAAGTACATACACAAAATCTCATTATAAGTATTAACACATATGTCAGAGGTTTAAACTTGACATCATCATCATAAGGTTCTCAGTCCGAAGACTGGTTGGACGCGTACCTCCATTCTTTTCTATCCTGAGCTAACCTACGCATTTCCCTAAAAGTAGAACATCCTACATCCCTAACTATTTGAGAGCAGTAGTCTAATCTAGGCCTACCCCTACCTCTTTTTATTCCTATCTCTGACTCTAGTATGTCGCGAACTATTCCTTCGTGTCTTAGAAGGTGTCCTACCATCCTATCTCTCCTACTCTTTATTGTTTTCCATACCTTTCGCCTTTCCCCAACTCTTTCTAATACTTCCCTATTGCTAACCTTATCTATCCACGGTATCTTCATCATGCGTCTGTAACACCACAGTTCAAACGCTTCTACTCTTTTTCTATCCGCTTCTCCTATTGTCCAAGTTTCGCACCCGTATAAAGCCGTACTCCATACATACGACTTTAAGAGTCTCTTCCTAGTCTCTATATTAACCGCTCTCGAACATAACAGTTGTTTCTTTTTGTTAAACGCAACTCGTCCCTGCGCCATTCTTTGTTTTATATCTTTAGTGCTCCTACCGTCTTGGGTTATTTTACTTCCTAAGTAGCAGAAATCCGCGACCTCCTCTATCTTCTCATTTCCTATTTGTATTTCAATTTTAGTTCTATTTTCACTCCATCTACATACCAAAATTTTAGTTTTCTTTTTATTGATTTTCATGCCGTAGCCCTGTGTCAAAACTGCTTCCATTTCATTCAAAGCCGCTCCTAATTCTTCTTTGCTAGATGCTAGCACTGCTATATCATCCGCAAATCTGAGCATGTTAATAGTTTGGCCCTGTACATTGATCCCTGAGGCTGTTCTTTCCTTAACAATATTAATCGCATCTTCGATATATAAGTTGAAAACTAGAGGTGACAATGCACATCCCTGTCTCACTCCCTTCCGGATATCTACTTCCCTTCGTTCCTGCTCACATTCTATAACTGCCTTTTGCTCTTTGTAGAGATTATGTATTATTCTTCTGTCCCTGTATTTCATCCCTACCTTTCTCAGCACTTCGAACATCTTCCCCCATTTTACGTTGTCGAAGGCTTTTTCTAAATCTACAAATCCTATATATACGCTCTTTCTCTTTTCTATCGTTTTTTCTATAATTACTCGTAAAGCTAGAATGGCCTCGCGCGTTCCTCTATTTCGTCTAAATCCGAACTGATCTTCTCCTAATATTTCTTCCGCCTTTTTCTCCATCCTTCTTTGCACAATTCTAGTTAAAATTTTTGACGCATGGGAAGTTAAACTGATAGTTCTAAAATTTTCGCATCTATCCGCGCCTTTCCTTTTTGGCAAAGCTACTATGATGTTCAGTTTGTAATCCTCTGGAATCTCGCCTGTCAGGTATATGCGACTAACTAATTTAAATAAACGATCTATTACCTCTTGACCTGCGCACTTTAAGATTTCTGCCTGCAAGCCATCTATACCTGGTTCTTTATTATTCCTTAAACTTTTTAGTGCTAGCTCAAACTCTTCTCTCATTATAGGACTCCCTAGGTTATCCCCTTCTACACTGCTTTCACTTTCTAATATATCTTGCACTTCCTGTCCCGCATATAAGTTTCCTAAATATTCTTTCCACCTATCTGCCTTCTCCCCGCTTTCGATTAGGATATCTCCTGCCTCATTCCTAATGCTTTTGGTACTAGATCCAATTTCTCTAAAATTTCTCCTAATTATTTTATATGCTTCATCAGTCTTTCCTATTTCGAACTTATTTTCCACTTCTTTGCACTTATCATCGATCCATTGCTCTTTCGCTTTCCTACATTTCCGAATAATTTCCCACTTGATCGCCTTATATCTTTGTTTCCCTATTTCATCTAACCTATTTTTATATTTGCGCCTTTCCTCTACTAGACTCACAATATGTTTTGTTATCCAGGGTTTCCTACTTTCATTCTGTTTATGACCCAAAATATCCCTAGCTGAGGAAACTAAACTATTTTTAATGCAATTCCATTCTTCCTCTATTTCCCTAACAATATTTTCGCCCGCGCCCTTTAGTACTTCGTTTGTCTTTTTCTCGAACTTATCGCGCGTATCATCATCTTTTAGTTTCTCTGGGTCAAGATACCTTCTTCCGCTTCGTTTTTTCAAAATCTTAAATTTAAGATTGGCCTTCATAACGACTATATTGTGATCACTATCTATATCTGCTCCTGGATAACTTCTACAATCCCTAACTTGATTTCTAAATCTTTGCCTAACAAGAATGTAATCTATTTGATATCTCCCTAGGTCTCCTGGCATCTTCCACGTGTAGCGTCTCCTAACATGATGGTGAAATAGAGTGTTCGCGACCGTTAAGTTATGTTTATCGCAGAACTCTATCAGTCTCACTCCCCTATCGTTCCTATTGCCTAATCCAAAGGGACCAACTATTCCGCCCTCTCGCCCTGTGCCTACGACTGCATTGAAATCTCCTATAATTATTAAATTTTCGTGTCCTCTCACAAAATCTAGCACATGTTCAATATCACTATAAACTGCCTCTACGACCTCATCACTGTAGTTAGAAGTGGGCATATATACCTGTATTATTACTGTTTTTACAGGTTTCGAATCTAACCTAACCATAACTACCCTGTCACTTTGCTGTAAGAAATTTTCTACACTCTGCCCTACTTTTTTCCGCATAACAATTCCTACTCCCGAATTTCCTCCTACAGATCCTGTGTGTATTACTCTAAAATCTCCGCTCCAGAAGTCTCCGGCTTCTGGCCATCGCACTTCACTAATACCTACTACGTCTAATGCTAACCTATCCATCTCAATTTTCAAATTCTCTAACTTTCCTACTTGTTTCATGCTTCTAACATTCCACGCTCCGACTCGTGAGATGTTACACTTATCATTTCTGATGACTCCCCCCGAAGCAGTCCCCGCCCGGAGATCCGAATGTGGGACTATTTTACCTCCGGAATATTTTACTCCAGAAAGTGCCATCATCATAAATTCGAAGTACGCTGTACCAGGGATATAATAATGTGGTGGTTTCCCGTTGCCTTCCACATCGCAGTAGTGTGTATCACAGTGCCATACCGACCCTCACGATCTCTGCCACTATGATTACTGAAAGAGCTGCTGCCCCCTTTCAGGGACTTGATTTAGTCTGGCTTCTCAAATAAAAACCCCTCCAATATGGTTAAACCTATGGTTCGGCTCTTTAGATCATTGAAGCGCGCAAGCCATCCCACCCGTCCCAGTATTACTAGAACTGCGTCAAGGTACAAGTCCTTGACAGTTGTAAAATATTGTACTGAAATCAGAAAGAATAAGTAACACCAGAGCCACACACAATGTCATCGTTTTGTCAAACACAAATCTACCATCTTGATTGCGTCATTCGATAAATTTGAGTTTAAGTACCAAAAGAAGGCGATAATGAGATACAACCACTGAATAGACGTTCAAATTTCGTATCAGAACTTTCATTGCCATTCCCCATTCACATAACATCTTTCTACTGCTACATTTTTAATCTCCTCTTAAAAGGTGTTTCTAAATTGAGTACCTACCATAAATTTAGGAAGAGAACGTTAAAATAACATCACAAACCTTTATATAGTTTTGCACGAAAACGCTTCCTATCCAAAATACAGGGTGTTATAATGTCGACTCGTCGACTGGCTTTTCAGTTATTTAGCTATATCTGTAACCAAAGCAGCCTGAGGAACAAGCGTTACTTAGGTCCGGTTGTTAAAAAAACCAACACCGGCTTCATTGCTATGATACCGGCTTTCTGATTGGCAAATTAACTAGGTAGGAGATACCCACGTTCACAGGAGCACTTCTAGATAAAATCGTTGATCAACGATAAAACCACAAAGGAAAGGAAGCGTTTTCGTGCAAAACTATATAAAGGTTTTAAGAGCAATCCATATGGATATGGTACAAGTACTGGTTGAATCTGCATCTCCATATCAGGTGATGAGGGACTAAATCAAGGATTTTATACTTGACAGAAAGACCTGTGAACAACCTCCAGGTGCTGGACGTCCAAAAACTGTTGCTTCCGAAGAAAACATTGATTTGGTCCATGACATGGTCCTGCAAGATAGACGAATCACTGTGAAATTCATAACTCATATTTGTAGTCTTTAAATAGGCAGCGTTGAAACCATTTTATAAGAAAAATTAGGTCTCGAAAAAGTGACTGCACGATGGGTACCGAAAATACTGGCTCCAGAACAGGTCACTTCAGGCTATGATAAACCGAGCTCCTGAAAACTTCCTGGAATAATTCGTTTCTGTGAGTGCAGCCTGGGTTCATCACTATGATCCTGAGTCAAAACGGCAGAGCATGGAATAGAGGCACCCCCTCCAAAGTTTCGTGTAACAGCATGTGCAGAGAAGATCCAAGACCACAGTTTCCTGGGATATCGAGGGAGTTTGCAGACTTTTTTCCACATTGTCACACTATAGCTGAGTAATATTGTGCTGTGTTAATGTCAAAATTGCATGGTTCTATCAAAGAAAAAAAGGAGGGTATCAAGTCACACGTGGTGTGAGACTCATTTTCGGGACGATAGGACGGTAATGATGGAGGTGAACGAGTGGTTTGCAGCCCAAAACAACATTTTATCTACAGCTCTTGATCTTGACCATCGTGACACCAAATGCGTCAACGTCTTAGGGGACTATGTTGAAAAATAAAAAATCCAATCTTCCAAGTCGTTTGCTACTATGCAAGGGACAATAACACTTGAATAACCCACCTATACATCTTCTGTTATTAATGATTATTGAAAATGCCTTATCAACTTTTGAGTAGTTTATTTGGAATCCACCTGTGTAGATATCTTTGATAGTGTCTTCGATTTCCTTCTAACTTGGGGTCATTTGCCTGTCATATTGTACACGGCCTTCTGTTACCTACGTTTTCCTCTTTGCGGCGAGTCTGTTGTTCTACTTATCAATTATCACTTATAATAGCCCAAGGGTCTTGATAATTCGAAATAACTTGATACATTTTCGAAAGCGGGTTGCTCGGCAACATCCCGACGCCGAAGGCGGAGGTATGTTGCCACAGAGAAACCCGCTTGAGGAAATTTATCAAGTTATTTCGAATTATCAAGACTCGAGGGCTATTCGGTAAGAAAATTTTTTACCCAAAAAGAACAATTTGTTAAAAAGAAATTAAAATTGAAAAGAACAATCTTGGAAATGACATTTATTTGTGCAAAAAATTCGACAGCAGTGCAAAATAGACATTTTTCCGTTGCTACAGTAATCCAGATGACATATAAGTGAAAATAGCCCATAAGCACTCTTCAGTTAAATGTTCTCTTGATTGGCTGTCTTTGAACACGTGACTGTAGATACACAAATTCTATTGGATTATTGTATAGGTAAAAAATTTTCAATTATAGTGAACACTAATAATTATTGGTGGACCTCCGGTTTGTATGTGTAAATTGGTTAATAATAACTTAATTCAGGAAAAGGCAATTCATCGACAAAAGAAATTAATTAATCTTTAAACCGCTAACAACGGTAATCTGTCACTTTAAAATGACATCTTCCAACATGGAATTATCTAGAAAGTACCAACATCATACGTAATTTATAAGCAAAACGTAATCTGAATCAAAAGCTGGAATGAGAAAGTAAGCGCACGTATCTTCTCTTATTCTAGTAAACGTGCCAATTCTTTCAACATTCTGTACTCTCGAGCGATCTTGAACTACTTGAAAACCTTGTCCGATTGGTAACACAGTCCAGCAGATTCTTTACTGGGTCAAGATTAGGGTCAAGCCCATTGCTTAATCTTATTTTTATATCCGCATGACTTTAAATTTTAGTCAGTTATTTTGTCACATTTTACCATATACACACAACGCTTCATTTATTTTCCAGTTTTCTAGGTAATAATGCCAACTACGAGTTCCAATATTTACCAAATTCAGTGAAAGTATTTCGCGCAAAATCTTTGCAACTGTGTCGAGACATCCATTGTTTTTCAGACCCTAAGAGAACAGAACATTAGTTACCAACGAACAATCTCATTTAAATTCTGATTGTTTGTTTTTCGTTAGTTCCCAAATCAAGAACGTTCGTGAAAAGTCAAAAGTGCGCAGTAACGAAATATTTAGTCACGATTCTTTTTTATTTGGGACACACGCCTACTTTGTAAATTCTCAAAAATATGAAGACAAACTCATGATAACTATTTCCTACTATTTGCTCAGCTGGATTACTTTGCGCATTTTATGGTGTTTGCTTGTTGCAAGTTGTCGAACATTGTTGCATTTAGGTACGAACAAAGGAGCAAACGTTATGTCCCAAAATTAACGAGAGAAAATTGACCTCACAAAAATTTAAGAAACAGAAAAACTTAATATAGGTACACAATGCCCTCGCCAAAAGTTTTGTTCTTTTTGGAACTTAAACATGCAGATGGCTAGAGAGAAATAAAAGCAGACTTTGTGGACTGGAAACGAGACTGGAAATTAATATACTTAAAGGATCTTGTGGCATATCCAGAATAGTCAGAGAGTACTCAATGAAATAATGATACAGATCACGCATTCAAAACAGACAATAATATCTATAACACTTGTAACGAAGACCATTAACCTATTATGAACGTGTTAGAAGAATGGCAGAATACCAATTGTCAAAACTTGTAATGGACTGGATTGCACCTGAAAGGAGAACAACTGATGGACCAAGAAAGTTTTGAAAGGAAACCATAAATAGAGCCCTGAGTGAAAGAAAACTTCAAAGATGGACAGTGCCAGGATAGGAAGAACTGAAGAAAAATTTGACCAAACGAATATATCAATTTAATCGATCTATGTATGCAACAGAATTATTTCAAAGTTAATGGACCATCTATTCAACAAAGTGAAGGTACAGCAATGGGAAATTACTTATCTCCTTTCATTGCAGAAATTTTCATGAGCAAATTCAAAACCCAATTGAGAGATAAGCTCCCATATTTCCAAAGATGCGATTGAAATACGGAGACGTAGATTCTAACCACTGAGACCAACAGATTCCATAATCCATAGTCAAAACCCTATCATGTAGTATGTAAATTTTCATGAAATATGTGAATTTTCATTAAATTACATGGTTACCTAATTCAAATTTGCAGACATGTGGGGTTTGCACTCAAAAAGCAGAACTTTGGATTTGTACTCATCAGCATCTAAACACCGTGTATAGGTATATTAAACTAATTTTACGAAATGCTCCATGAGGTTCCCCGCATACATGTATTTATATATTTGAATATTACATGAGATATGAACCGTTTGATACAAATTATTAAGGACATTTTAAACAACTAAAATATTAGGTAGACAAAAGTCATAGAACTAAACTAAAACCGAAAGAAATGATGCATCTTAGCATGTTAATTGTTTGCGATAAATGAACGCATTTTTCGAATTTTATTAACACGCAACAAAGAAATATACTAACGGACTCCCAAAATTAGAACTACTTGCTTCTAAAATCGTCAGAAGGATTCGTTAAATTTGGAATGCAGAGTAGTATAGAGGACCGACTAACACAAACTGTACACGACGGCCACTCTCTAGTTGTCCGAATTAAAAGTATGTAATTGTAATTAAAAATGGTGACCAGTTCTTACATAGAATCTTTGCTCTACTTATATTGCAACACCTACTTATAATAACAACTAAGCACTTTCAGAATGGGCACCCGCAGGAATAACATTGTTTCAGTATTTTCCAATCCAAATTACCGGAATTTTATTAATTTTTTCGCCAAATTTTAATGAATATTATGCCACCTGTTAGATCTAGATTAGCAGCTAAGTAGAACAACTGGCAGTTATACTTCGGCCGCCCAACAGACGGAGTGATCACCCTGCAATCATGAGCTCTAGGCAGGACCACTATCAATTTAGGACGACCTAACCGCAGTGATGCGCTTTCTTTAGACCCAATGAAGTCGCATCACTCCAATTCGGTCGTCATAAATTACTATTGGCACCGCTAGAGCACGTTCTTGCAGGGTGATCACTCCGTCTGTTCGGCGGCCCAAGTATAGTTCTCTAACTTTTAGTATCCTAGTATGGGGGATCATATTCACTGAAAAGAATATGTTGCATTTGTCACACCACGTGACACGCAAAGCGTATATCACTTAGACCCTTTAAGTCCATTTTCGCTAACTGCCATAAGAATTTATATGTGTAGCAAGCGACTTCGTGCCTTAAGACTGGCTGTGTCAAATTGGTCCACTCTTGCTTTCGGCCATATGTTTTACATGCAGAGCAAGCGACTTCGTGCCTTCGTAGTTTGCGCTTCAGGCTTCAGTATTAAACCAATGTTAATACTACAAAAGTCTTGATCACGTCACGTCGCTACGCGCTAGACCGCTCAGTATGAGAGAATGCCACAACAGGAATGCTGTTATTATAAATTGGTGCAGATGTTGTATTAATAATAATTTTTAAACACGCTATCGCGTATGCGGAAATGTCCCAAACGCACAAGGGTTACAGTCTGCTTCGTCATTTGCAATGTCTCCCCCGGTTGCATCTTTGCGAAGGCTGTATATTTTTTGTATTTTTTTGCCGGTGTTAATAAATTTATTAATATTAAATATTTGGGATGCAGCAACGCCATAATTTCGAACAATCACGAGCGGAAAGAAGTCATTTTGAAACAATTTCCAACTCAACTGCCAAGTCCGTTCATTTTCTATTAAATTCAAAATTTGTTAATGAAAAAATTTTTGTATTATGTAAATTAAGAATATTCTGCCATTTATTACCGCTTTGTGCAGGTATGCTAATGAATTTGATCTCGAAGAATTTGTAAACAGCACACTGTTGTTTGTGCTTTCACTGGCTAAGTAATTAGATAAGAGAGGTAAAACTGTTGCACTTTTTGTTTCAGTCAGTTCGAATTAGCACATATTAGGTAGTTAGAATAAGAAATTTCAAGACTTTTCCCATTGATAAGCTATGATATTCTACAGTTCTACAGAACCAGAAGGACCAAGGATCCTCGATAAGGACGGCAGGCACGTCAGTCATATTGGTTCGAAGTAATGCCAAGTCATTGAAAAATTCAGAGGATCCAATGAACGAATAACGTCAAATACTCGTAAAGTTGTTGGCCCTCACGGTCTATAGGCTTGTGTCAAATTCCCATCATTCCAAATTGAAGGATAGCCGAGATACGACACCCCCCAAATTAGGGAAGCTTTTTATATTGGCGGAACGGAGAGGTGCAGGAAGCGTTAGAGACAGGATTCGAATACCTCAACTACTCGGACCACGAATGCCAAGGAATCATTTCCCTGAAGCCACAGTTACCAAGCTAAATAGTTTTTCCCTGAAGTGCGTCATATTTTAAGGCTAAAAAGTACAAAATATGTAGAGGTAACCCTTCAAAGGAAGTAGCAGCTCTAAATACGCAGTAGCTACAGTTCGAAAGACCAGTTTTGTGTGGAAACGAAATTTGAAAGGCTACCTCCTCAAAGCCAATATATTTGATCTTTTAGAAGCTTACGAGTCAATATTGAATGGTATAGAAAGACCACTGCAAGCGCGGCTTCTTCAGCGTCCATTTTTACAGTGGTTTCTAGGTCATTCATGTACAATGCGATCCTCCACTCGTACCATCAGCACGGTTCCAGCTTCGTCCATGTGAAGTGCAATTTTGTAGCATTGCAACCATTCGAACCATCTCACCACAGCTTTTATGCCCTCCGAATGAGCCTGATGTGGTGAACAAAGGGAATACCAAAGTAATTCCAACCCTATGCTCATTGCATTGTTCTTCCAGATTCGACACATTTGACTAATTTTTCGCGTCTTTATTCTTTATTCTCGCAGAATTGTCAACAATGTGGAATGATATTGTCCAGTTACTTTTGTATTCTTAACCAGGTAGTCAAACGCAGGTAGTTCCTCAATCTTCGACTCTCATTCCTAAACATCCCAACTGATTTTTAAACACGAGTTTTTCCATCGACAGCTACTATATTCAGTTCCATTTCATGTTTGTGGTTGTTTATTCGCCAAAAATAATCTTCAGAAATCGAATACTTACGCAATAATAAGCAGGACTTAAAAAATAAGATAGGAAAACTGTACCCATACAATGGGTGTGGTAGGGACCTAATACGCCAAAAAGGTTACTCATAGTGAACAACCCTGTGTTACAAAATCATAATTATGAGGTAATTTTTCGAGAATATTTTGATAATAACAGAATGTTCCAGGTGCCAGCGATGGGTACCGCTACGCCGTGGGCTGCGGCATATTCATCGACAGCAACGGCACCAGTAGTTCTTCAGATGTTACAGTGCATACAGTGCTTACTTTCAATCACCCGTGAAACACGTAAGTACTTTTCAATCCTTCCAGAAAAAGTTTCTCTTGTCCTTCCCGATGTTTCGTAAATCCCGCCCACGATGAAAACAAAATAGATAACCCGGCGAGAACTTTTATTTCCGTGACGCCACCAATGTCAAGTTCAAAACGAAGATAGCTGACGAATCGTTCATTTGTTTCCGGAAGTATAACAGAAGTCAAGTTATATTTAGAAAGGAATACAATTCACAGGATTATCAGAAAAAAACAGATAATGGGATTAAACTACAATTTCATCTATCCCAGACCTTCTTCACGTAAAATTTGGACCTGAAATTCTTAAAAATAAATTATATTCAAAGTCCCGTAATAACAGAAAAAATATGCGAGTGGGGCATCGTCCTAATTTTGTTTAACAACGAAACTGCCGGAATGGTCAGGGAAAGTCAATGAACTTAGCGGTACAGTTTAGCACCTGTCTCTGTTGCACCCAACGTGTGTTTTGCCATCTTTGCATACTTGCTGCATGGTATTCGGAATTAATTATAATAATAATAACATATTTATTACCTTAATAAGAGCATATACTTCAAAGTTTTTCTAGTAGCTAATTATAATGCAATGCGACGAACAAGTTGTACCTTATGGGTACTAATATCCAACCACGAAGGGTCCGGCCGAACTCGTAATAACCGTGACAAAACTGTTGGTTACTGGTTCAATGGCAGCGATAGAGGGCTGTCAGGTATCAGATTTCAGAAAGAATTGACATTTTTTGAAGCACATAGACCAGCTGGAAGGGGACGACGTGGGGCCAAAGGCTTCGTGACGACACCCTGTGGGTTACGCAAATAGGGGCCGAAAAGTCGATCTGGATGAAATTTTCGAGGTTAACTCTCGCATCCCTCGCGATTTTTCCACATCCACTAAAACTTCCCGTTGTCAAGCGATAATAAACTGTGCGTACCGGAAGGGGCCGAAAATGTTACTTCGCACCCAGAAGAACAGAAAAGGCGCGCGGAGAAACAGGCGTCCCCTGCCTTTCCGCCCACAAAAGGTGTTGGCCATAGGGAGGGTTCTGGATGCGTAAGTCAAACAACAAGCGAGATACGGCCCCCTAAATTAAGGGTAGTTTTTATACCGGCCAAACCGCGGGGCCTCGGGTAATTTTGAAAGCGAATTCCGACAGCCCCGTCTATCGGACCGAAAATATCCGTAAATCATTCTCGTCGAAGCGCAGTTGCTATGGGAAATATTTTTTCCATTAAACTTGGCAAATTTTTGAGGCAAAAAAATCGAAAGAGGGGCATCTATCTCGCCCGAAGGGGTGAAAGGTGGAAGAGGAGATTCCAAAAGAAGTTTCATTTCGATCGGTCAACGTTTAAGGGTAGAAATTCGCCTCTGAAAACGGACAGCAAAAATTTACGACGATCGCGAAATCTTCAGTTCAAACGCCTGTCAAATTTTCGTCGAAATTGCCAATATGTATTTGTATGCGCGGGGTGACTTTCAGAGGCCACCCCGACGCACTTTCTCTTTTGATGAAATTCACACACCCTTTCTAGATCGCCGCCACACCGTGTCTCCATCCCAGGACGAGTGCAAATGTCGGGGTAGATTTCTTGATTTTACTAACATTTTCTGTTTTTACACGGGTGAACGACCCGTTAAAAAGTACGTGTTTTACGAAATCTTCCATTTTCTTAGGGCCGCCTTCCTTTCCTGCAAGAGCTCTGCGTGTTTTGCAGTAAGAATATTTTTTCCCAAACTCTCCTTCTATATCCGTCCAGAAAATTGAAATCGGGCAACATTTTAAAAAAAATATTAAAGAAAAGAATGCTCTTTTCAAGACGCCGGCGCCGCGCCGCGGCGAATTTGTGCCTTTTCCTGAATGAAGCTGCAATGCTATTCACGACCAAGAGCTATTTTTCGCGTTTCAGGGTGGGAAATATTAAAAGTGCAACTTTTCCCTTTTTCTCCTTTAAAATTTTTATAAATCGCAAATCGGGCATCGGCTGATGGAAAATAAACACTATCAACCCTTCGAAGTGCTCGGAAGGGATCGCAAAAAATCCAAACTTGGACGAAATTTTTCGCTTTTCGAGATACCGATCGTAAATTCTGAATAATTCGTGCCCCAAGTATCGGTAACGGGAACGTCGGATGTCATCTTTTCGCGATAACATTTACCACCCCATGTAATTTTCTTTGCAAAACTCTGCCACCTTTTGGGGTAAATTGGAATTTTCACCAGCTGCGATAAATATTTCCCTAAAGTTTTATAATTTCCTGAAAGCCCACACGTTGATATATATTGCGTCAAAGTTTCAGCTCTCCTCCCCCATTGAAACGTCGCCAAAGCAAAGAATTTCCGGAACCCTGCATCCATTCAATGCTTTTAGATGATGGGCAACTTCTGAAGGGGGATCATTTTGCAATATTTAACGGCAGGCAAGCCGTCACATCCCGAAGTAGCATTTTCGCTCCGTTCATTTTTTAATATTTTTTTAGTCTGAGCAGTTAGGGTTGGGTTTTTGGCTAACATGATAAGACACCTTCGATAGGAAAGGATGGAGCGATGGAGGTACGCGTCCAACCAGTCTTCGGACTGAGAACCTTATGATGATGAACAGCATAAATATATCCTAAATTATCTAATGATAAAGTTACCAAATTTTGCATAATTACATTTTGGAAATATTTATGAAAAGATTGCCAGTATTTTAAGAAAAAACAATATACAAGTCCATTTAAACCTTCGAATATATCATCATATATTTTATTTAACAGTAAAGACAGAATACATAAACATGACCACACAGGTATTTATCAACTAAATTGTTTAGACTGTAACAGCATATACAGAGTGTCCCACCTCGAGTGTGCCAAACGAAAATTGCTAGTAGAGAATGTCATTCTAAGCAAAAAAGTTCATATGAACGTATGTCCGATTCTTTACCGTTACAGAGATAAGTAATTTCAAAGATTTTCTAAGAGTTGCTGATTTTACAAATTTTCAATTTAAAATTATTAGTTTGCCATGAAATGCAAATGAACTACGGGGCCAAACGAAAACAGCTACTTAAAAGAAAGCCATTTTAAGCACAAAAGTTCATATGAACCTATTTTCCGATTCGAAACTGTTATCGAGATACGATTAACTCTCTATAGTAATCGTAGTTAAAGCAACTTCATGTATTATTTAAAATTCGTAATCGAAAATAAAATAAACAAACAAAATTATTTAACCACAGTCTCTACATCTTAATCCTTGAGTCTTCTTTTTTTTTTCTTGCTATTATTGACTTATTTCTCTCTTTTTTAGTTTATTACAATATGTACTAGCAGTTGGCAGTTGTCAAGACAGAACACATAGACTTGACCACAATTTATTACAATATTAGCAGTTGGCAGTTGTCAAGATTCCATGGATATTTTATTTATTTAGTTTTTTCTGTTCTGATATTTCACTTGAAGGTTTTTTCAATTGAATTTATTGTTTTCTTCCTATATGGTTTTCTTTAAATTCATTGTTTTTTCCCTTCAAGCTACGAGGTATTCGATTTTCCTTTGTGTTTTTCTTATACCCCGTAGGTAAATACTGAAATTCAGTTATCTAGTTATCTTATTTCATGGATATCATTATAATTTGTCAATTTTAGTTTCCTTGTCAACTGTCAAAATAATTTGTTTACAATTTTTCTTAAACATTTCTGATGATGTAGATCTTGAAACCGGTTAAATAAAATAATTTTGTTATACTTATTGGTAGTACGCGAAGTAATTTTTTATTTAATCATGGATTTCTACCAAATAGTGAAAAGTGAAAATATTAACTACATACAAAGTAAGCACTTAACAAACATTTAAAACGGAACAAGAATATAAAAACAAATTAAAATAAAAAGTAGCCTTGTGCACGGATACAAGAATTGCACTTTTAGGAAATCTTTAAAATTATTTATCTCAGTAATGGTAAAGAATCGGACATACGTTCATATGAACTTTT